>JALXJV020000009.1:9863473-11098473 GCA_024633595.2 Lepomis macrochirus
ATATGAACACAAACAGCGATAATACATATATCAGCTAAAATGGATTCTTTAAAAACTGAACAAACACAGTCTACTTCCCCAGTGTACCCATCAGTTATAATCTGGTCAGCCTGACTTGTAGTAAGAGGCCCTTTGAAGGGCAAACAGTTATGTAATGCCCTAGTTGAATAATTTTACAGTTTTTTTCAACTAAACAGGAAAAAGTCAAAAGAGGCAGACAGATGGAGATATCTCAAACTACAGTGAAATTTTGAAAAAAAAAGCACAAAACACGACCCACACTATTGGTGACCTTTAAAATACTAAAATATGAAAATGAAACAGTGGTATGAGTTAAAAATCACAACAATACAGTCGAAATTATGTATACATTCAGGCTTTTTTGGATACATTTTTTTGTGTCAACTCTAAAAAAAACGTTAAAATAAATAAAGTAAATTAAATGACTGATTCACTAAGGGTTCCACATTTTATATGACGGACTCTTCCTCCTAATTCAAAACAGTAAGGGTATGAGGTTTACAGGACTATCTTGTCCTGACAGGCCAGCTTCTTATTTTAGAAGCAGTAATAACTTGTCTAATGAAAGTGTCTCTCAGAGAGATTTGAGGTGACTCTGCTAGAACGCCATGAAGCAGACTTTTACAAATCTGAATTGTCGAAGAGGATCGGACGAATATGTAAGGAATCTACCAGAAAAGATAACTGGATGTTTGTATCACACCACATCATCAGCCAAGAGTGGATATTATGAAAATATCAAACCTAATGCCCTCTGCCTTACCTGGATATCTCTAAACTTGTCGGTATAACTGCATAACTAAAACTAAAGAAGTGAAAGTCTGCTGGCAGGCTTGATAGGATCAGTGTCACTTGTTAAGAAGGAAACTACTCTTGTAATTTTCAGGTTTGGAAGTCGGGTTATTGGCAGCTTCACTAGCAGTTGCGTTCAGTTTCAAACAACACGTGTAAAAGACGAATAAATCAAAAATGCATTGCCGATTATAAAATTATTGTAAACATTTTTCATTAATTAGGTTTTACGTGGGCGAAGGCTCTGACACATTAAGTACTTATTAAAAGCATTATCAAGCTCTGATGAAGGTTAGGAATGTGAGTTATGTCTGTCCAGCTCAGCCATGTTTGTGGTTATCAAGCTCAAACCCTTGACTCCCTCTACTCTTACTCTCTGGCCCTGGCGCCACTAGTTTGTCCATCTTTTCTCGTTTTTACTGACATATTTATTTTAAGTCAGATACAAAGCTAATTTCTGCCAACGAGCTCAACTACACAACATCAAAAACTGTGTGATGTACTCTCCTACTGTTTGACTCCATTATTAACAAGCCATCAGATTCTTAGGTAACTATGACAAATACAGCGGGAATGTGAGGCATTTCACAAAGTGATGGTAATAGTAGCTGAAATGCTGGTGATGCCCCTGCACCACATTTTGCAAAAATGATTAAAAACAGAATTCTTGAGCTGATCACTACAGCTTCACTGAGTCAAAGCAGTACCTACTTTCAAGAATGGTGGGCCTCTTCTTATGGCGCATCTTTTTAAACTTCCCTCTGAAGTCCTTTGGTGGAAATGGGTCCAGAGGTAAACTGGCAATGCGCCCCAGGACAACAACATCCAGTCCCTCAGAGCAATCCGTCTCACTCTCAGCCATGTCTCTCAAATCACTCTCCTCTAAAGACATGTTGGATGGCAGGGAGCCAACAGCTACTTCTATCATTCTTCCAAAGAAGTCATTTGAAGGTGTGCCAGGTTTCCCCCTCTGTTTTTTTAGTGTACTGTTTAATTTTTCTCTTCCTTTTTACTTCCTTACAAACTCTTTCTCTTGGTTGAACAGCTTCTTCTGCTTCTTCTTCTGCTGTGCACAGATGCAGCTGGAGCTGTCAGCTTCAGTCTGCTAATGTGTTTTAACCCATGCACTTGTCAGGGCAGTTCAGCAAGTTACAGTAACATTCATGAATTGGGCATGTATTGGATTACTTAGACAGCCCCTCCTATTTTCAGCAAAAAAAAAAGTCTAGAGGCAGAGAAGAGAGGGGCAAAGTCATAACTAAAGAGGGAGGGAGAGGGAAAGAGAGGCTGCTCTGACAGCTACAACATCCCCGCCTACTGTATGCCCATGAGGCATTCCTGAATAAATATCCTGTATTTGTCTTGGAGTCTACACATCAAAGTGTAAACAGAGTCTTGCCTCTGGCGGTGTTAATGAGGCAAACTAATTTCTTAAATAATCATGTACTCATTAATAGCATGAGAATATTTAAAAGCTGCACAATAACTCTTCTTCACATTCGTAGATGTTTGACATATAGAATCCACATGCACTACAGTCATCACTGGTTCCATCAGTTCAGTACACAACACCTGCATTTTCATCTTTATCCTCTGTGTTGAGGTCTGTGTTGTTGTCCCACTGCACAAGTTTTCTTCCATCTATTAATTGAGGAAATGAGAGAAAGGTATGAAACCATCAAGTAATATGTAAGATGTAAATCCAGAGAAACACTGACACAGCCTGCAGCGTATGCTCAGTCTTTTTCAACCACTGAAGTGAACACTAACTGGACACACCTACCACATGAACCAGTTTTTCCTAGTCTGACCTACATCAGCAATACAAACACCCTGTGTATGTACGTGAAGTGAAGGCGTTTTCTGTTTTAGGAAGAAACCACAGTCAGAACACGGAACAACCGGCCTATACTCTCTTTTTTTATGCCATGTTTTTTTAAGGATTTGCGTTGCAGATCAGAACAATGTGGCCAAAACATCACACCTAAACATGACTAAACAAACAGAACAGAACTATGTCAAAGAGAATAGCTGCACAACAGGGAGTCCCTAGCAACAAGTTCTTCTTCAATCTAATGAGTCCAGCGGTAATTTCACTTTTCATTCACCTGTCAAAGAAAAAGGCAGCCTAAAGAAAACTGTTTCAATGGAATGTTTCTGCAACAGCAGCAGCACACTTGAGAACACCGTCAAAAACAACAAAGAACATTCATCTTGTTTCTTCCACTTGTGCAGACTAATGCAGTCTGAATTACAATTTCCTAAGAGCCTAATGCTGACCTACTTTAAAATGCCCTTCAGGATAAGAATCAACATGTTGTGATAGTAAACAAAAAGCAAAGCAAAAACATGTCTTCACAACATCTAAATTCATGCTTTGTGTTTGGGGTTACAGCACATGATCCTAAGTCGGTAGACCAACAGTAGGAAAAAAAATCTAAATCACTAATAGCATACACATACAGTATGTATATCCACTAAATCACAAACAAGTCTGACTCACATTAAAATCTCGAATCACACCTGCCTACACTCACTCTGGAGCCTTCAGTCATATTACAAATAAGCCCGCTCAGTTTTTCCAAGTGTCTAAATATGCACATTTGAAGTTTTAGTTTCTGTTTGATTTATATTTATATTTATATTTTGTGATCTTGGTCTCCCAAATCAGAATCACTTTCTGATTATTCCATTGCATATTCATGTTAAGTTTGTTTTTAGGCATTCAACACAATACAGATCTTCCACAATGTGAAATTTGAAAATTCAAAGATTCCAAGAACCTGTCATGGAGGCTACTGTACTATAATGTAGTATTACTGTAAATTACATGGACTAGCAAAGAATGTTATAGTAACAGTGCACCCTCTAGTGTTCAAGAAAAATATACTGACAAGTAGGCTAACAATCATAAATTCAGTTCACATATACAGCTAAAGATTATTGTATCTGAGAAAGACCTTCTGATAGGATTAATCACTCACCCTTCATGAGTGAAATCAGCCCTGCAGTTTACACAACACACACACACACACACACACACACACACACACACACACACACACACACTTGCTTGCTGAACTAATTAATTTCCTGAACTGGCTTAAGAGAAATTGCAATCTGTCAACATGATCCCACGATTTAGAGTGATCATTCAGTAGGAAATACATACAAGTGTAACTGTGTTTTTAATTATTTTTCCTTACTAATAATAGTTGGCTATTCTGTCTGCTGATAGATACAACTGGAGCTGCTTCAACCTTCTCAACTTTACTGCAATATCTGGATGTACTGTATGTGGTAGGCCTATGTCTTAACTTGACAAAAAGCTTGAGAACAGGCTGGCTTTTGTGTAAAAACTTACCTCCCAATTATGGACTGTTTGTGCTACAATAACATGATTTAATGCATAATATATTGTGACAATTGTTATGATAAGATAGCAATTTTACACTATATAAAATAGATACAGCCTCTAGGCCGTATGGACTACAACTTAGATTGTACTGTATGTCCAAGAATACTGAAGACAAAAATCAACACAAGAAACTCAATAATCAGTAGAAAACAACGTAGACTAAAACAATCTGCTAATAAATGATAAATAAATTATAACTTCTATATAGACTTTTGTCAGAACAAGCTGGAACCCATGACAAGTTGACTGAAATTCAAATCAAATTTACTACACACAGTGAAACTGTCCCGGGTCTTTTTCATCGCATGTGTCAGAATCCGGAGCAGAGCAGGGCTGCCTGGACTGAGAAACGAGGTTGGAGTCAGCACGGCCGCTGAAACCAACACCCTCCAGCAGAGACAGAAGGCTGTTTCCATGGTGAGACACATTTAGATTTGCACAGGCAGACCAGAACATGATGAATAATTGATAGATATCAGGCCCTAATGTTAGCACAAACCAGCTGAAGGTTATTTCCAGCTATGCTCATGGACTCTTGAACAGCAAACTCATGCAACAAGTAGACAAACACACAGTGCACTGTGGGAACTAATGCTGGATACAGACTACTATTACATAACACACTTAAAAACTTTAAGTGTGTGTGGCTGTGCCCCTGAAATGCATTTCACTTAACTGTTTACTCAAGACACTCAAGGAAGAAGCAACATGAAGCTACTGTACAGAGTGCTGTTTAAACATTTACAAATCTCTTGAATGCTAAGAGGAAGGGATTTGCATAATGACAACTTAATACTGCATGGGATCAAGGCTGTCAAGCTTTTACAGCTGTTAAAACCTTGTACAACTTTTACAGGTCAGACATGCCACAGACTTCTGATCTTGGCCATTTCACACAAATGTCTCCACATTTTACATAGTAACTTCATATAATAGGTAGGGAAAAACCAAACAGAAAGCCAGCATCCAGAGTGAATTATTTAACATGTCACCTGTTCTTCACACAGTTCACAGTTCTGGATCTGGGTTGGATCAACACACATAAGGACCATTCAATGGCTGCACCTGTTCCCTGCTCGGCCTGCCTATTATCAACCTGGGGAGGGAGTGGCTTCATACTGAACACATGCAGCCACTGTGCCCTCTGAGAAAAAAAAGAGACCAAGTGAGGTGAACAGCATGCATATCCAGTTACAGTGAGGTGATTATGTTCTTATGCATTGTGCATCAATCATGGGCATCAATAGGATTTCCTCGCTTTTGGGGGAAAAAATCACTTATTTATTGTTTCTGATGGATATTTGATCATTTTCTTAATGTGAGCATGGCTTGCATGTTAATAATTGATTTAAGTCTTTTTTGCCAGGCGCACTGGGGTTTATTTGATTCAGAAAAAAATATAAATAAGGAAAAGGAAGGTAGGTCTGCCCCTTAATAGTCGACCAAACCACTAGTCCATGAGAAGAGTCTTAACTGGAGTTTTCACGCGTTCACCTACGGGTCTCCTCACAACGATGCCAGCGTGCTTGTAAAAATTGTATTCTTTAAAGGCTTATTATTACGGTTTTGTATTTTCCTGTAAAGCAGCACAGAGTTAACAATGCTACTTATAACATTCTTTCTAAGCCATGGAACTCGCACCATTTTCTGATTCTCTCAAAAAATATATTTTATTAAATTGTTTTAATATATGTTATATTAAATTAATATAAACTTGCTGTGACTAGTCTGTAGTCACTAATGGTTCTTTGGTCAAGGGAAGCACTAAAGGAAAGGCACGCTAAGTTGAGTTTTTAAACTCTTCATTCCAGGGACAGGCTTACTCATCTATAAATCATCTCTAAAAGTATTCTTCTGTGCTGAAGACACCTTTATAATCGGAGTGCCAGTTTAATGCTTAAAGAAAAACATCTTTGATCACATCAACCTATAAAAAGGAACATTTTCTGTCTCATTTTACAGTATTATATCAGTATTGACAGTAGTGATATTCATTTTAAAGCAAAGTTTGAAAAAGTTTTTTCTGTGAAAGACATTTTTGTATTAACATGCAAAAAAATTCACCTGAATGACAAAACTGTTGTCAGTTCAAATCAATATTATTTATAAATCTGTTCTGTTTGTTTTGCAGAAACAGTACCAAACAAAATAACACTGCCAACTAAATCTGTTGGAAAAAGAGTTGGAAATTTTTCATTTATATATCTGCAAGTCAGAGTGAAAGACTCTCCTCATGCAAATAAAACTGACACTGTGACATTGTTGTGATGATGGATCTATAGAGACACAAATAGACACCTTTCTGTAAACTGACTTGCTAATGTAAAACATCCAAGGTAGAGAGCAATGCTTGATCTTTTTGTGCCATGCTATTCTGAAATGCAGAAAACAATTCATTCTAATGAAAAGAAGACAATGCCAGAAATATTTTGGATAATGTCAATTATAGGCAGAATTGCCATACTGTCAAAAATGCTACCACTGTGTATACCTACCTCTTGTTTTTGTGATTTTCTTTCAGGGAATTCCATCTGTCCCTTTGAGGTGTTGATTTAAATTTTAGAGAACAAACACAGATTTCTATAGCAAAATGTTGCTGCAAAAACAGAAATAAGAAACCTAAGCACACCCATCAAGGATCGCCAGGAGGAATCTATCCCAGCATGCATCAGGTTGTGCATCCTGGGTAGGCAGTCTTTACTAGGGCTAACCATAGACCATATATAATTTACAGTCTATGGGGCTAACACATAAATTTTCAGTTACAGTACAGATTTTAACCCTGACATAGACATGATGGGGAAAATTCCCAATTTATATGGCCTGCTATCTTTGAGCAATGGGAAGAAAAGCGGAACACCTAGGTTTGGGGGAAAAGAATGAGAACAAACCCCATGCAGAAGGTTCTGACTTTGCCTGGTGGAGTTTGAAAAGGACCTCCATGATAATGAAAACTTCCCATAACAACTTTTTTGGCAATCTGCTCAACTAGAACTGTCTGTAATAAAATGTTTACTTTTTCTGACTAATTTAGTTTCACATCCTTTTTCCAGCTTAAGGAATCTTAATTTAGGGGGTTGCTGGTCGAAAGTGCATTATAAGGCGATTAGCTACATTTGAATAAACTTGGATTTTCTTTGCCCAACGCAACACATCGCCCTCTACTGTACGGGTAATGACTTTTATGAACATTTAGCTAATAGAAAACGGTTAATCTTTACAGCATGCAGTACATTAAGGTAGGCTACTTTCTGCTTAAAGATTAACCTCGCTCTAACTTTTTTTTATACAGCAGGTTTCACACAAATGGACTTTGGAACAAATTCCTTTAAGATGAACGGACTTTGTGTTTTGTTTTAGAAGATGGCTAAACTAAACTTGGCGACATTTCCCCCTCAGTCTTTGAACTTACCTTAAAAATAGATAAGACTCATTTTTGTTCGGTTTCAACCCCCAAATACGCAATTTAACAAGACTTTAACGGCCAAATCCAGTTTAGAGCACTTACAACGATGTATGAAATGCCTCGTGTAAAACCACAGAGAGGAAAAGAAAGAAAAGTAAATTAGGCTCAGTTTTTTCCAGCTTGAAAACTAGCCTACAGTTAGTCTAACGTTACAGTGCCTAAAGATGAAATAGCAGAAACTACAGGGATAGACTTGCCAGCATTCAGAAACTATGATAAATACCTTCGTCTACAGCAGGTGCGCTTATTTTGTTTACTCCATCTCCACTTGAGAAGTGAGTTTCGGCCTCCCTCCAGGCGATCCACTTGTTCGGGTCTGATGCACTTCTTCTCCCTCTCGGTCTCCCTCCATCAGCTCTGCAGAGACAGACTCCGCCCCCAGTAGCCACCCTGCTCATGTCCTCCTGAATAATGAAAAACATGCAAAGCAATGGCTTTCTTCCGTCTGCATCTTGACCTGGCTCAGGGCCATGTCAGCCGCTTTCAAACACACCTGCTGCCCTGTGGTTAGTTTTACACGGAAAACTACACGGTACCACGGAACATTACAGTAGAGGCATGAGTAAAAGTAGGCTACATTGGGTGACAGTGTGCACTAGAGTCACTAATGCGCTGATAGAAATTCATATGGAATAAAAATATATTCTAGGTGTTTTAAAAATACAAAATGAATATAAATTGAACTGCAATGAGTAGCAGTTCTATATACGTAACATATGCTTTGTAATCAAATCTAATTAAAAATAAATAACCTAACAAGTTTATTTCACATGCATCTTGTATGTAAAATATATCACAAACCTTTTCCAACTGCTTTGTATTTCTATGTAAACACCTGATTTACCTGATTTACATTTCTTAAATTGCATTTGACAATATATGTATTTATTTAATGTTTATTTTTATAGGGACAGGGACAATTTTTATAGGGACAGGTACACAGCATGGACCAATGGCACATACCATAGCATTTATAACCTAGGCTTGTTTTCACACTTGTCCCCAGGCAAAAATATCAAAATGTAAAAACAATACAAAACATGCATGGCAAGCCGTTTTAACATTTACTTTTTAAAACTTACTAGTCTAAAAGGTACTAGTACTTATAATAGTAACTATTTGTATCTAATATTTAGATATTAGTACCTATTCATTAGACACTAGCAACAATTCCAAAAGATACTAGTAACATTTTCATTCTTAATTGTAATTTTTTTTTATTCTAGTCATATGGCAAACCATTTTCACATTTAGACTCACAGTTCTTACTAGTAACTAGTGAACTAGTCATTCATTAATACTAGTAAAATGGCTTGTTGATAGTAACATTTTAATTCTTAATAGTAAGGATGGAACAGTTACTGGAATATTTAAATAAAGATATTGCAGCTTAAAAACACCAGATGAATCATGACTATGACTGATCTCTTAAAAAAAAGTTTCTGCTGAGTTATTTTTGTACTGCTTCAACTATATACAGTAATACTGTATATCTACACAGAACATTGAGTTTTTGGCTAATCAACTTGCTTGTGGACTACTATTTACATAATTATGCCTTAAACAATATCATATGGAAGAGTCAGGCTTCCTATTATCAGCAATTGCAATGTAAGTAAACAAATACAAAAGTATGTGTATTGTAATGCTGTGTACAGTAAGTAGGACAGTCGCTTTGAACCTTCAGTGAAATTAATTTAATGAGGATCCAGCAGATGGCGTCAAAGAACATGATAAGAGTATAAATCTCTTTGAAGAAAAGACGATGAAGAGAAATACAATCACACCTATGTTTGGAAAAGAATAAACTTAGGAGAAGTGAGAGGAGAGAAGGATTTCCAAAGAGATGATAGGAAATAGAATTGCACACATCTCAGTTTGACAAACTTGATGCAAACAATGGACGGACTTGAGAAAAATACCATCCACAAAAATCTCTCTTGGCTCTAAAAGATGTGTCAGAAGTTAAAATGTAAGGTCTGTGTTGCTTTTAGAAAAAGATCTTTGTAATGTGTGAACCCAAAGCCTCAGAGAGACACAGCTGTTGATGATGAGAGCAGATACCCTGACAAGGATGGACAGAGTTCAATGGCTGGCCATCAACCTCTCAGACATAACTGTTTTAGCACTCAGGGAGAGCATGCTACTGATTCAAGATGATAGCATGCCCAAGAGCTCTGACAAAATTGCTTTGTCAACTGTATACACAGCCCAGGGCTTGTCATGATGACAGCAGAGCTCTATAGTGCTGGTGAGTTGTAGAGAACCAGGTGCATTACAAGATAAAACATCATCATTTTAAATAACAAAGAAATAATGCATATATGCAACTTACATATAAAGTAGCAGTGATGCAATGCAATTTATTTTAAAAAAATTAGGTTTGGAAAATGTTTTCCTGTTTGTTTTTCTTCTATATTGAGGCAGGTGTTTTTGGCTGCAACATATTGGCCATGGTGATAATTCTGCAAGGCTAGCCATCAATGAAAATAACACATCAGTGCCACAGCACAAAAGAGGGACAGAATTCAAAGCAGCTGCATAACTCAGCGCCACAGTTCTGACCTGATCCAAGTGCTCCTTCCCAGTTTCTTCAAAGAATGGAGAAAACCCAGGATAGAGAAGGATGTGGATGATTGTCACAGCACAGCTCCTTGATGCACATGCAGGTAGTTTTCAGCCTCAGATGAAAGTCTGAAACCAATTAAAAAGAGATTTCCTAAACCGCTTGTGAAAGACATGACCCACACAGACATGCATAAAATCACATTAGCCACATCTTCTTCAAAGTAAATCATCTTTTACTTTCTACTTGCGGGATGCAGGTTCAATGGTGTTTTGACATTTTTCAGGGGTATTCTGTGGCTGCTGATACTCCTTCAGCAACTCCATATTTGGGGGATTTTTTGCTATAGCTAATATGAACATTTTCAACGTGGAACCTGCCCTACAGCTAAAAGTTTGAGGCATGATGACCCTTGATTCATGCTTTGACTCTTTAAACGGAGAATACGGGTCTACCTTTGAAAACTTTGAGTAACAGCACAAGAGATCAGTCTGCAACAGAGAGCTAGCTGCAGAGGGAGCAGGCATTGAAGCAGCAGGTCAGGAGTGTGGATCAAAGCCCTGATGTCTTTCAGGGATGCTTTGACTACAGGACTGGGCTGTGAGTAACAGTGAGTAACAAAAATATCATTAACATTATTCAGATAATGGGAGTTGACCGAGGTATTTGTAATTCTTGCAGAAAAAATACTTGGCACAATTAACAGTGGTTTCTTGGAGAGAAGCTTGAAAGCGGCAGGTGATGCTACTGGAGTGGAGGAAAATTAGAATTGAGGTGACTATGCGTGGCTATGTGTATGTGGATAAGACTAGGCTACTTCTTTGAAAATACAGAGATTTATGGCTGGTTTTAACTCTGACAAGCAGCTGGTCAATACACTAATGGTTTTCAGACAGGTGGAAAGTGTATGAGATCGTATATGATTTGCATACAGGGCCTGAGGATGCCACCTTCCACAACTGATGTTTTTATACCAACATCTTAAGGGCTAAATACTCAAGCAAGCCTTTCAATCACTGATTTTTTAACTGTCTCCAAAGCCTCACTTGGCAAGCTGACAGCTCCAAATGGCAGCAAAAAGTAACCCAGGATTCATGTATCATCAGTAAACTGCACACAGTGCGGTCATGTTTACTAACCCAGGTTCTGATTGCTTTATTCCAAAGGATAGCAAAGGGATGAGCGAGGCAAAAGATCTAATGAGACCAATGTTCCCTGAATGTAGCAGTCACATTGCTGTTTGTATTTTGCTTTTAAATGTGGTTATTTTCTGTGAGTTGACAAGCGTTCAGGGTCTCACTTAGCAGGGGTGGGATGTTCTTATCCACTACCACCCCGTTTTTTAATCTAGGCTGCTAAAACAGGTGTATTTTTCCATTAATATCTAGCCCAGTGTGGCGTTAAAGCTATTCTGCCATCCTCATTATGGACTCCAATGCCACAAAAGCAAATGCATGTTTATTGTGCATATCAAGACTATTCGCACATGAGCAGAGATGTTCAATGCAAAAATATTAAAAACTGCAATGCATTCTGAAGATGCAAACAAACCTGAAACCCAGTAATACTTGATCTCCTGATTAATACATTCTCCTTCACACTAATGACAGGCAAGTTCTCCTTCAATGAATGGTCTAAAATATACACAGAAAGGTCAAGGAGAGACAAGGGATGGCTGGAAATTAAAAGATAATATATTATATTATTCAGATAGACCAGTTACAATTGACTTAAGTGCAAATCAGGAGCTGGCAGCTTCAGCCACAGCCATGATTTCCTTTTATGCACAGCTAGCCACTTGGCACACTGTGCACGGCACACTGCAGCCCCAATGCTCTGCACAGCTAAGAGGACTATAATGAGTTTTTCTTTCCACTTTAGGTTTAGTAACAAAACCTACTGCCACTTGCTGGTCTGGACATCAGTGGAGTCAAACCTGTTTTGTTTGAGTGCTTTTTGCATGGTCAGTGATTGACACAAAACTATGTAGCTGTGCAGTGACTTAAACGGAGTTGTAGCTTTAAACCCTGATCATTAGCTTTCAAGAGGGAGTAATTACTTGACATGCAGATGTTCTCTATATCTGTCTACTACCTTGTCACAGACCCTTGTGGTCAAGCCTTAAGAAGACACATACGTAAGTTAAGAAGTTAAGTCAAGTTCATAACTTTAATTGGCTATAGTAGCGTTGTTATTAATAATTAGCTGTGAATTGTGCCACCATCTGTGTGTGTGTGCGTGTTTGCCAGCTATGTTTTGCAAAATAGGCAATGTCATTATGTGGGCTTCCAGAGATGAATACATTACTTTCAGATCTGTAAACATATGATGGATCTGTTTATTTGCTGACTACTTTGTACATTGTCATTTTTATTAGTAATGTATTAGACTGGGTTGTCAAACTGTTAATGTGCCGCTATTTAGGTGAGTAATTGCAAACATTGCAAAAAAGTAATCAGGCTAGGCTGATCTGTAACGTCTTACCCCAAACATCACTGTAAACTTAAAAGATGATTGAGTGTTGCTGCCTCACTTCTGTTGGGCTCATTACTTGTAATGAGTATAAGCTCTGTGTCCGATTCTGGCGTAATCACATGCAATAAATCTTTGATTATTGCATTTGATTTTTTTGGCTTTGATGTTTTTGTTGTTGATATTGTTATGGTGGCTCAGTATTTTTTTGACTGCTCCACATGTGAGGACAGTAAAAATGAATCGAATCATACTAAATTAATATGTGTTTATAGAGAGAATAGACATGGATTGGAAAGCTGGAAAGTAGCTGGAACATCTGTGTGTGTGAACAGCATCAGTCTCACTGTAAGGACTATATGGGAAAGTAGAGGTGAGCACTGTGTATAATTTTCCTGGAACTGATGCTCCAATTCATCACCCCGCTCTGTCTGGTTTCAATATGTCCACTACCTGCTAACTCCCCCAGGAGGGATAGCAGGCTTGGGCCTTGCACAGAAGCTTGCAGTAAGGCTGCTTGTTTATCTTTGATTTTATCAACAAGCTGCTTCTCTGGAAATATAATACACCACAAGATGACACAGCGTCAAGTTATGAGGATACTCAAAATTGCAAGATAAAAAAAGAAGATGGGCCTGGTTGGGCCTATCAAATCATTTTGTAAGGATGTTCTTTGTGAGCATGGTATAACTCAAAATAACTGAGATGCATCCTCAGAAGCTGATGCAAATGGATCAAATCTGCCTGGACACACGTATATACCTCTAAAGACTCTATAGGATTGTGGCTTTCATATTGGAAAGGCATTACAGAATAAAACAGAGTAACAAACAGTTAATAAATGTGTGATGCCTCTTATAACATTAAAATACATCTCTAATCCTACTTGTCACTCGTTTGATTGACGGACTACTAAAACAGCATAAACATCAACAAATAATATTGTAACAGCTACATTTGTTTCAGTGAGCAAGTTGCATGTTTTTTAGTGTAAGGCAGAGAATTTGTCCTCTGGTTGTCTCCTAATTTGATTAGTGTGTACAGATATAAAGGATGAAGGGCAGCAATATCAAATCATTAACTGCAGGATATGTATCAGCCTTTTGTGTTTTACACCAATTTGCCTCACATAACTGGATTGGACAACTTCAATCAGAGTCTCTTTCAGTGGCTATAAATCTCTAACAGATGTAAAGTTGAAACTAATAATATTAAAAGCGACATTCACCCACACAGAGTATGTTTTGCAAGGAAGCAAATGCAGACAAATTACACCATATCACAGAAAACATTTTCTCATTGCTTATAATGCAGCTATCACTCACAAACATGATGTAATTCCATTTCAGGAAACAAACAGAGCTGAGCAAAATTTCTAATGTTCATATATCGGGCTTAGTTGTCTCATATTTCTAACAGTATGCAATATCCTCTCTTATTAACACAATTAAATGCATTGCTAATTACATCTGTGATGTTTTTTAATAATAATGCATTAGATAAGTAGTGTAAACACTCAGCAGACCAGAAAGCCTGCCAGTCCAAAGGTGACTGTAATATAATAGAATTCCATTACAACTTTGACAAAGCAATCATGTCTGGGTGAGAAGGTTAACACAAGTAATAAGGACACGGTTACGTGCATCAGAACTTTGTTTGCCTTTCCCTGTTCTGTGATGAGAAGAGTACATAAAGTGTAATATAAAGTGTTCAGCTGAGAAGGGTATAAGAATGTTACCCATGCTGGTGTGTAGCTCTAGGGTTGGCAGTCTGTTGGTCAATCCAACACTTTGGTCCAGACTGAAATATTTCAACAACTATGTACTAGACTTTCCTGAAATTTGGTACAGACATTCATTGTGCATCTAGGTTGATTCCTGCGGATCCCTTGACATTTCCTCTAGTGCCAGCATGAGGTTGACAGTTGTGGGTTTTAGTGAAATACCTCAACAACTATTGGATGGAATGTTATAAGATTTGGTACGCACATTTACAGATTTAGTACCTGGAGTCATGCACTGCTAACATGCCTTTGAAAGTAAACTGAACTGAGAGTGATAAGAGAGCACAGTGAGATTTATATAGGCTAAAACAAAAGTGGAAACAGCCTGTATCTGGCTCCCTTCAAAGTCCCTGCACAATGAAAACAGATGAAACAACAACTTCGTTCAGCTTTATATGTCACGCTTGATTACATCTTTTTTAGTTTTTGTACTGATCTATTAAATGTCTCTGAACTCTGGCTTCACTGCTGCTGTAAGAACTTGCACCAGGCCTGACTTTCATGAGGACAGAGCAATAATAATTGAGACAATAAAGATAATGTAATACCGACAGCAGTTTAAGTGACATTAATGACCACTGGGACATATTACTGTAGAAATAATGGACTAATATGAGAAGATTCAAACAGAGTGACAGAATAAATTCATCCTCAGTATCCTGAGGTATGTCAACACAGACATAAATTGTGAGTGAGTGTGTGTGTGTCTGTCAAACACAGCTCTTACGACAGTATGGTCCGACAGGATAAGGGAATGATAAAATAGAAAACTGAACCCCAGCTTCAAGAGAGTCATAATGGTAGTAGTTTATTTTAGTAGTCATCTGATGGGAAGCAATTTGAAGCTATTTTAATAAACTCCTGCAACCCCGTCTGCAATTTGCTATATATATTTGGACTCTGCTATTTAAGTTAAGCTGAGCAGGCACTAATGGGTCCAGAAATGAATGTTTTTGCCATTATTATTCACGTTTGTTTGCTGCATGTATTTTACACTACAGCATTCTTGGGGAAGATACTGTTTGGATCTGGTCTTATGCAGGCTCTGTGGGCTGAGCATGATATAGTTAGTAATTCATGGATTAATTCCCACTACCCATGCTAAAAGAAGTATGTACTCATGAGCACTCTGGATAAAAGAGTCCATAAAATTACACATATTAAAAACATAAATTTATCTAGACTTGAATGTGAAACTTTTCTCTATCCCGTGTTACTGCACCTTGCTATTTAACCTGAAGATGCAAAACATACACGTAATTCATAACAAGGTGACACCAGCATGGTGATATAAGAAGGACCAGACCAGACAGGATATCTAGATTAAGAGCGTAAAAATAAATTGCTATTCAGCTGTAGCTACCATGCTGCTTGATATTTGCCAACAGCTGTCAACATACAGAGGGGGAGAAGGAGTATTTATGATGTTTGCTTTCTCTGTATGGTGCCTCCATCACAGTGCAAATTCACAAATTAAAAACTGCTTAAAGAGTGTAGTCTGATGAGTTTTGTCAAAAGCCAAAGAAAGACAATAAACTAATGGCAAACACAAACAACAACCCCTAGTTGCTGGTCACAGCCAAACACAATTAACTGTTTGTTTTTTTTTAAAATCTTTGGAATTCTTGCTGTGTCCTCGGGTAGCTCATATTTAATTCTGCACTTCATTAAAATGCATGTTGCACCTTGTTTCAAAGCTGCTCTCCCGTCTTCCACCACAACATATTATTCTGGCTGAAAGGCTACAGGTCATAAGTTCAAGGTATTGTAATTCATCTGGTCCAACACACTCAAAACATCCTCACAAATTTCAATTAGTAGTTATCATATTACTCTGTTTTTTTGTTTTTTTTTTCGAAAATAGTGATACATATTTTTATTGTGCATTGTGGTTGGAGCAAAAAATGTTAGTTGGTGTAAAAACTGTACTAACAACGAAGTCTGAAATTATTCAAATTTTATTTTTCAGCTCCAACATCAAAGAATTACACTTTGATGTTCAAAATGAAATGGGGAAAGAGAAAAAGTCTGATAATTATCATTAAAGCATAAATACATTGAAATAGATATTAACAGCTTAACCTTTCTCAGTGATATATGGCCATGGACACAGCATTGGTCCATCACTGGTTATTATGTTTCTGGCCACTGTTACTGGTGTAGATCCTGAAACATATTTTCCATGTGGATAACATACTGTAGGTGGATTTATAAATGGAGCTGTGTAGCTTGGCCTCTTTGGCAAAATAAAATACTGGCATTAGTGTGAAATCACAAAGCATCAATTAAAAAGCACTGAATGAGTTCATTGTATTGTGAAAGCTGGGCTCTCAGTTGACTGTTAAAAAACTAAATTATTTTTGCCTCCATATGGGTTGGTTCACTTTACACCATGTTAGATTTTAGGTTATGAAATACTTCATTACTTCAAATAGCTTCCTCTCATTTTTGAATCCAAAAATGTAAAATTAACTTGTGCAGTATTTCCAGACTTTTCTTTGCATATCAGAGACTATAGCAGCGACTTATGGAGCTTGTGCTGCTCAGACTTACCCACAACTCTCAAAATAATTACATTTCATGGGGAGATGAAAGTGAACAGGTGGCCATTTTTCTCTGCTTTCTGTGTCTCAAAGATAAATGAGGGTTAACATGTGTGGGAGGAATTCTGACTAGTTTCATCAGACCATGTTGTTTCATTGCACAGTAACAGCATCAAGGCACCTGCACACGGAGCTGCTTTGCCTTTTCTGGTTATTGAATAACTATGCTCAACATAATCAGAATGGTGGTATGCTTGCTTGACCCATTTGAAAGCAGACCAGTGTGTCATGTGTGTCATTCTAGCATACACTACCTCAATATAATATGGGCCTTGGTCAAGGACAGTGGCCTCAGAATTAGAGTTTCTCCCCAGGTGCTGCCCACTGCTCTGAAAAAGTTAGGTTGGGTCAAATTCAGAGGACAAAATTACCCACAGGCATTAATAAAGTACCATTTAACTCACAGAGCCACACTGTGCCTACACCATATATTCATTTAAGTGCAATGGCTGCGCAGTGTGCATTACTGTAACACACGTTACAGTTCTGAGGCTGCAGTAAAAGAAGAAAGACATAGTTTTTACTTCAAGGCTTATACTGCTGCAGCAAAATCAGACAGTGCACATTTTCCTCTATGACAGTAATACAAAACTCTCCCCTAATTCTGCAGCCATGTCACACCTCCAGACGTGCAGCGCATACAGTTTCAGGAACTGGAGGTGAAAGCTCACATAATCAAGTGCTCCCACTCCCTTCTCACTTAAAAAACTAAGCTTGTTAAAGTTAATATTTTTCCTGTGCCCATGAGCTGCTGTCAGCCTCCTCCCCATCTTTGTTATTTTTTACACTAATGCCTATAAAAACAAGACTTCCAGCATCCTTATCATTATAGCATCAGATTATATGCTATACAGTATACATATGATTGAAGGCTCATAAGTGTGATGACCATGTCTTCTTAGAAAAATGTCAGTCAAGCACCAATCATTACGTAAAAGCAGTATAATAATATTTTCTGTGGCTCTGGAGGATGTTTTCTGAAGTTTTGAAAAATAAGTGATGATATCATCAGGTTTTTTTTTTTTTTAGGTAGGCTTGAGACTTCAAATATTTGACAGAAAGCCTGCATTATAAACTGAAGGAATGAAGTATAAAACCTTAGGGAAGACATGAACTGAAATATTCTATTGAGTTGCATTATGGGAAGTGTGGGATGCTGTATTTTTGACAAATTCAAGGGACCAAAAGTCAAAATTTCTCAAACTCTGCAGCTATGACCATTCTTTCTGAAAATCTTTCTTTTGTAAGTGTCCCAATTTGGAACTATGGAAGGGCAATACTATGGGGATATTCCTTACACACTCCTAAATAAAGGCCACCAGTAAACTATAATTTTCTACAGTCTTAGAAAAGATGAGTCTGTACGCTTAGTGTACTATACAACCACAACCAAATACAGAAAACGCTGCAGTAGTACAGATAGCAGGTGACTGCTAAAAAAAGTGATGAGCATGCTAGGACACCACTGGGACAAACTTCTTGTCCCACCAAAAAAACTTGAGTTCATTATCCATCACCACTTACAGATAGCCAACTTCAATGACTACACAAGTCCCAATCCATGGCAACAACAAGTGTGTCTTGGCCATGTAGATCACTTTTTAGTGTAGCCTGGAAACTGTATTTGGTTTCTTTTTTTCTATTTGCAGCATTGTAGCTAAATGTTGCACATGTGTTGTCAAATTGTTAAAGGTGTTTTCTTAACGCGCTTAATACTACAGCTCACTGAGCTGTAGTATTAAGCCATTGGGACACTGTAAAAACTGTAAAAACCAACAACTACATTCAGGACATACAAAAACTTAACATCATGATGCAAACATCTGAAAATGCCTCTCAGGAAAAAAAACAACTTTATAGTTGTTTTACCTGTACATGCTGTATACTGCATTGTTGTACTGTTAAATCAATAAAAAGTTGGTCACACATACACTCAAAAAAGCACATTTAACATGAGAATATATGTCAGGAGACTGCACTCACATCTTGGTTCTAATACTGTCTCTCCTGATCAGGCAGATGATACAATGTCCCATGCTGCAGCCTGAACAGATACAAGGAGTCTGTTGTTCCCCTGCCAATAAAACTGATTAGCTCAGAATGATAGTCTGGGTCTCCACTGTACAAACACACACTGCCTCACATTCCTATTCAGCCCTTCCTCTCCTCAGTTCCTATTATTTATTTATAGCGAGTGGTTTTGCACAGTACTTGGAAAGGTTTTCTTTCATAGTGTGTCATTAATTGCATTATTGTTTTTTATTCTGCACTGCTGTTTATCCTGAATTGTTGTTTATAATGTTTTGACTTTCGTATCCTTGCCGCTGTGACTTCCATGTCCAAGATAAATTCAAGGGCAATAAAGTTTATTTGATCTAATCTAATCTTCACTTGGAATAAGTAGCTGGCGGAGGGTAAGTATTCAGAAATATTTTAATCGATTTCAGTAGCCTGACACTATGACAGCACTATTTATTTTACTATGGAACTAGCTATAAAAACCAATCTTGTTTAACTGTTGGTTAAAAGCTGGAAGCATTTTGAGTTTCAGCACTTGTCCTTGGCCTGGCTTTTTTGCAATCCGAACACTTACCAGCACATCGACCAGGGTTTAACACTTTCGGTATTATCCACCCCCTACCCCCTTTTTAAAAAAACCCTCTCAAGATCACTATTCTAATTTGACACCAAGTTTATTATGAGGGGCTTAATTGTGTAGGCACAATCATATTACCCTTACAGGACACTGATGAATTATACATATACATGAAAATAATTAATCCGTCAGCCGTGCCAATTCATTGTCATGGTTTTCTTATTCCAGATAGACAAGCAAAGAGATGACTCCTGCTGAGCAACACCTTTTGAATGCATAATGTTTAAAATCAGTAGGACTTAATTTTATTGGATAGTGTCAGTGAAATTTCCCCTGGGTAAAACAAGATTTTAGATAGCTCCATGGCTTCTGTGTCTGCATCTATATGAAACTGTTAATTTACAAGCATGTTAAACATTGGGCTCATCAATCACTGCCTGGCAAATTTCTGGCCCTACGTGTGACACAGAGGTGGGAGTGTAATTGTCAGTGGTCTCACATTAAAGAAAAAAACATTGAAATCCAACGAGTTATGAATAAATCAGTTTGCACCCTCAACCTGACCCTTTCCTGCTTGTTTTGTGTTTACTAAATGATTCAGTTTGGCACAAATTATTCACATAAAATAAAAAATTATAGGGGAAAAGTGGTTTGGTTAAAATTAATAGAACTGGTGGAAATATCATTGGTTTTGCAAGTGTCAGGAGTCACCAAAGCCATTTGTACAAGATTGTAGGGCAATTTATGCAGTAACATTAGTTGTTAAGATGTTTCAGACAGGAGTAAAAGTGGTGGACTGACCAACAGACCAACAGTTGCCATCCCTACAGAGTAATGCCGCTAGCATGTATAAAATGCTACAACATAAATATGATCATAATGTACAGTACATAGAGCAACAGAGTTTATTTTTACCTAATGAGATCACTTACTGTAACTGTTGGAATTATTTTGCTAAAGAGATCTTTGCAGTCACTGTTGTTCCCCTGAGGGGATGGAAAACAGACTGGCATCAAGTGAGAAAACTGAGTGATGATAAAAGCCTCAACTGAGTCGAATGTGACAAAAATTTGAGATGGCTCTGACTGTGGCATCTCTTCTCATCTGCTCCATTTTGGAGACCATGCTGATCACAGTGAATCCTCAGAGGAAAACGCACTCATGTTCAAACAGCCTTAAATGAAATTTCAAAAACCTCCAACTGCTCTCCAGCCAGGACTCTCCACAACTCACACATGCTTTTATTCAAAGAAAGTTTTATGAATGATAATGTGAACCTAAGAAAAACAAGTTAAAGGCAGACATTGAAATATGACAACCTGAAAGTTTTGAATAGCTCATTTGTGATCTAATAAACTGCTTCAAATGGACTAACAAAGGTCAATAGGTGCCGCCTGCTTCTGCTCCCAACGTGGCTGGTTCGCTGGGCTTTGGAAAGTGGTTCTAATGAATACCAGAACAATGGTTGTATTGGGGCAGAGGCAGATCAGAGGCAAATAAACACGTGGACATGCAAAACTGAAACTTTCTGGATGACACCTGTTTTTTTTGTAACTTGAGTGAGTCAGCCCTTTAAAATTGACTCAAAAAGCTCAACAAAGGCTATTGGCATTGTTATGAGCAATATAAACAAATGACAAACCTCTAACTGGAAAGTGTGTAAATTATGATGATACCAAACATATTTACGAAAACCAAAACAGTTCACAGAGCAATATTGTGGCAGAAGTGACTGGAATTAGTTAATGTAGGCATCTGTGATGTTTTTTGAAGCACATGATGCAAAGTCCCTTCAGTGACTTAAATGACCATCAAAGCCATATTCATAACTGCAAAGCTGCTGTTTAAAGCAAGGTTTGGACATCACTCTGTAGACTGCAATGCTCTTATCATTGAGGACACTGAAGTTTTTTTCCTGTGAAAATTTGAATTTCTCTGCAGGGGAGTTTACAGTTTGACAGTTACACATTATGCTTTTTGAAGATTCCATATCTTTAGGCCAACAAAATAAAATATAAATAAAGAATGCAGTATTTCCCCTTCAGAGTTTTATATTTGGAAGTGTGGAGAGGCTTTGAAACAGCGTTTATACCTATATGTATGAAATAAAATTTACAGATAATATAATCAAATAGTTCACCTAATAAATAAAATGTGACCCATTCTAAAATTTCCTTTTCTTTTAACTTTAAATTACAGTGATTCGCTCATCTTCCTTCCCTTCACCATTTTGGACAAGGATTAAAGAATAAAATTCAACACCAAGACTGGGACATTGTTGCTGACATGCTAGAAATATTGGCAGAGCAAGCATGTTGTGTGGACCTACTTTGAATTTCGCAGAGGATTTCCCCTCAGTGCAAAGCACTGCCTTACCACCACTCATCACTCCATGTGTGGGTGAGTCCCACTAGGAATTTAACTGGTTTTCTGCAAATAGGTTACCATTCATAGGTGTGTTAGGAGATGTCTACTTGACTTATTGCACTGCTTCAAATGCCTTGGGCTAACAGACTTTTCATGAACTCGAGATGGTCTAGTGTGCTATAAGGACAGTGAAAATTTAGCACCACAATACTGACAGAATATGTGAGTAGAGGAACATTTTCTGTATTACAGTGTACATTTCACACACTGACAGTAATGACTTTTCCCACATTAACATTTCAAATTTTCATTACTTCAGTGTAATTAATATCAAGTCCTTTTATTATCCTCAGGTTTTCTAAAGCTTTTGTGACCATTATGAGGCAGCAGTCACATCCATTTTTTTTAAATGAAGCATTACAGCTGCAAATTAATTTTTTAAGATGGCAAAGAGCCAGGAGAAAGGTTTAATACGTCTAACAAGGCTCAAGGTCCCTGAAAGACCTTTAAAATGGTCAGCAAATTATTAACAATTGACAATTAATTATTTGAGACAGTTAATTTTGTGAGAAAAGAAGTGAAAATGAAAAGTTGGTATTGGTGTTGATAAAACCATTTTCTACCCCATACCTCAGCTAATGTTTTATAAGAAGGAATGTTAATGAAAATATGCTAATTCTTTGTTCCCATGACTGAGGTCAAAACGGGCCTTGAGAAACAGATGGTTTTGGCCAAAAACGTAATGAAGCTGAGTTTAAAGTAAAAGTAAGACGTTTATCTGCCTGAGCAGCAGTTGGACCCTTTTGAAGACTACATGTCGGGTACATTTTGGAAGTAATTACAAACCTTCAGCATGAATTAGAGAGCTTTAATGCTGCCATTTAGCAACAAACAGTCTGTGTTCATATTGTAGTTTTAGCCTCAATTAACCTTAAACAACTTTATAATTTATACATTACTGGTTTAAAATAAATCCCAATAATAGGCCTCCAGTCAAATAGAAAAGCAAAACATTCTCAAATATTTATACTTTTATGTCAAAATAGAGCACATTGTACAGTATTAGTTTGAAAGATACAGTATCTCCCAAAGAGGAAGATTATCCTCTGTAAGGTTAAGAATATACATAGGATATAAATATAAACACATAACATTAATATTTCCAAAAAAACAGTAACCTCAACATGCAACTCAGTCATGAAAACAAGAGATATTGAAAACAATATCATGAAAACACAAATATTGAGTCATGGACACTACGCTCACATGGTCCCTCTTAATTACAGTTCGACATAAACAATACAAAAACATTTACATCTGTGAAGGACACTATTTAATCTCCATGACTCCATAACACACACACGTACATACATACATATTCATAAAGGCTAGTAATGTGCTTAAAATTACTATAACTCTGTCTTAGCGCTCTCATTCAGTCCATCTGAAACTTTTGTCACCAAGTCATCCTTAAGCCATTTGTTGAAAACAGCAACCGGGTTGATGTTCCAGTGTTTATGGAAGGAGATGGGCACCTGGTGAGCTAAGAAGTCCCTGGCATAGTCCTCTGGGCGTGCCTGGAAGGTAAGATTAAGTACAGTAATTTATATTTGGAAGCAGTCACAAGAGACTGCGTGCAAGTGCTGAGATAGCAAGAGTGAAGGCGTTAAAGTGAAAGTACTGAAAACTGATCAACTGAAACTTTTTAGAAATGATTTTAAACTAAACATCAGAAACTGAATTATTCAGTTGTAACAACTTAAATGGCTGATACACGGACAGAGAAACCTATAATTTGGGACAAATCAATTTTTTGATAACACTTATCACTTCATTGAGGATTGTATCAACGTCCATGGACTGTGGTTGATTAACACTTGCTAATTACAACTTTTTTAACCGAAAGCATTTTCACATGTCAGAGTAGGAAACGTAAGTTTGTAAATAATAAAATTCATGATGAACTCCATTTAGCTGTTTTAGTGTCAGGGTCCTGGTATTACGCATGTGCTGTGATTGTTAATGTTGATTTTCCTACAATAAGTCAAAATGTCTGCTGTGAAAAAGTCCTACTAATATTTGTACATGGAGATTAGTGACCTCAGATAATTCACAGCATAGCTCCGCCCACCTTCAACTTGTAATAACAGAATCTAAGATATGTCTTAAACACAGCACACCTGTGCGAGTGGGCCTTTAAATACCAGATACTGGCCAGATGTGTTGTCTACTACCAATAAGATAAAGGTCTCTGGATGATGAGTCTCTGAAATGGTCTCGTGAAATTGTCTACGTACAAATACACAGAGACCCAAAGAAAGTATTATAAGAGTGTGAATACAACCTGGTGGAAGAGTGGACTGTGGGTCACAGGAAGTCCGAGAGCATTTAGGCACATTCCTAGCACCATGTCATCCGGCGCGTCATTGCTGTAGCATTTGCAGCCGCTGTCGAGAAGTCTGACCACAGCCTCCCTGCTGAATACCATACTGCAGCAACACAGAGACGGATATCAAAAACGTACAAAATGAATACATAACAAGGGAAATTTAGATGCACTAAATTTAATAATAAGCAAATGTTGTAATTGCCCAGAAAATAATGTGCATGCTTTCATCTTATGGTTTATTGTGCCTTTTTTCATTCATTCGGTGAGACGCTGACAGAGTAGGGAGTGAAACTGCAAATCAAGCTGAGGGGGAGATATGGTTTTCTGTGAATCGGCTCTGTACAATGATGTGACACGTCTTTGAAAAGAGGGGCAATTACACATGAAAAAAACAAATCTTAGGCTGCCAAAAAAAAAAAAAAAATGCACATTGCCACTCAAAATGGTTTTTGGGAGTTATCACTTTTCATAAAACTGGCAGTTGGAGTGCTACAAAGTGTCACAGCAAATGAAGAGTCCCTAAATAGAGTTTCTCACACAGCTCACTCAGAGCTCAAGATTTATCTATAGTACAGCTTTCCTCCACCACTGACAGCTGACATTATGCTTATTGCCCACTTTTGCTCGCATGTAATAACACAGCTTTAAAATATGGATCTAATTGAATTGCAATATTTGTTTTCTTGCAGTAACCAACAGTTTGTATTATGTAGTGTGGGTATTAAACATAGCCTCCCTGTCCTGTCTTATCAACTGATGACTGCCCATTTACTGTATTTTGTAGTGATTTATTCCACATTTTTATTGAGTATCTTGTAATGCAGCCTACAAAACTAAATTGAACTTAAGGAAGCAGCACACTGTTAAACTGAAATGAAATGGTTTACCTGTACATTAGAGATTTTATAGTCCCTCTGCTGCACTGTATTTTTCATCATTATTCCACAAGTTCCTGAGCTGTGAAACTCACCCTCCACCTCCCGTGATGTAGCTGTAGCCGCCTTGGCTCAGGCCGTAGCCGTACCTCTCTCCTAGACACACTGGTTCAGAAGGGTTGTAACAGCTCAGCAAGACTTGCAGTCTGGGGAGACTGCAGACAGCACAGATCAAACTCATCATCATCATACACACATGCCTGCACATACACACATATGAAACTGTCTATTTAGAAGCTGAAATAACTGCTCTCCCTAAGGCACTATTACACATCCAGAGGCTTCCAAATGAAGGGGCAACCTGACAGATATAAAGTGAAGCTGGCTGAATTTATGTACTGAGGTTTTTAGATGCTCTACAGGATAATAATATCTCTGGAACTTATTTTACCAAAATGATTGCATTCCAAGTGCGTCTTTCTTTCACTGTATAAATCTTTTCATGGCAGAATCTAATAGAAAATTTATGAATAAATGTCAGTCTAAGTTTGAGAAAAATCAAAGCAGACATTTAAAGAATGAGACGTTCAGTCCCGGCTGAAAAAGGGGGAGAAATGACACGCTGAAAAACCTAATTCCGAGCATGGATATATACCTGATAAGTGTGTCATCGTCCACAACAAGGAGCCACTTGGTCTTTGGAACAGAGCTGCTTAGAAATCTTTGAAGGATTGCAAATGTTTTCCCGCAGTGGCCTGCAAATAAAGACACGCTATCAATAGACTGGCCTGTACAACTTAATCACATATTGATCATGTGGTGTATTCAGCTTTAAGATAAATGATCCTGTTACAGGAAGAAAAATGCACTTGGTATAAGCAGGTATTTACATGCACACGCACACACACGCATAACACAGACACACACACACAAATGCACAACACAGGACAACACTACTGCCATATAAAGAAAAAAGTAACAAGTTATAAAGGATTTTAAAGGCGGCAGGCTAACCAACAGTCACAATTAGTTAACTACAAAACAGCAAGATTTTACTTGAAAAAAAAAAAAAAATTACTGTAAGGCAGGGGTCTCAAATTTGTGGCCCGCGGGCAACATTGGGCTCGCTTCCCCTCTCGGTCTGGCCCGCAAGTGATGTACAAAAAAAAATAATACTCCTGGCCAAATAATTTTTATATGTAATTATATTTTATAGCTGTTTTATGTCAATTCAAGCTACCAATTAGAAATAATTAGGTCAAAGGAAAGGTGGTCACTTCGTTTTGAAAGTTAGGGATAGGGATATTTTATGTGCAGAAAAAAAATTAGCTCGTTCAACAATATCATTTAGCACTATCGGCAAACATGGTGGTGGAACGCATCACTGAGTTTTCAAGTGACATTTATTTTGAGGGCGCAGGTTTACCATGGATCTGGTACAAAGAGAGTTAGAAGAGGAAAAAGCAGGTCCAGCAGTTGTGCTGCACTGCATTATAGCTTACACCAACAGACACTGCGCAGCAAATGCTTGAAATATGAACATGTCATGTTTGTTGTCTGTTGCAAATGGAACTTATTGACTTGCAGCATAACAGTGAACTTAAAACCACATTCAAGGAGGCACAGGGAAAACCAGATTTGATTGGACAAAGAAGTGTTGTCAGTTATGTGCCTTTTTGGAAGCACTATGAACTGAAAAGTACAGGTCTTACTAAGGCTTACTAATTGATGCCCATCTTGAAGTTGTTGCCACTCAGGCTTTCACTCCAACATCCATCAGGGCAAATGTGTCTTAGTTGTCTGAGAAGAAGTGCTGCCAGGTTTCTAGCAAGAATTAAAATGAAGTAAGCCTATGAGCCTACAAAGTATTCAAGGATTGCATTTTTTAGTTCAATGTTAAATTGAAATGTATAAAACTGATGTTGGCATTTTTTGTTTTGCACTAGATTTGGGTAAGGTAAATATTGTACTTTTTTGCTTGAGTGCAATTATTAGAAAGCTTTAATTTACAAGCACACATGGCTATATACAGTCTATGAGGTGGCTATATCAGCCACTGCAGCGATCAAACAAAGGACTTTTCATTTAAGGGGAGACAGCCACCAAGATTTGTATTGTACAGCACCAAAGAAAATATTTTTAACACAAGGATGTGTCCTCTAGAGCGTTGTGAGTTGAAAGAAAGCCTTGTCTATATTCTGACATCTCAAACAAATAATAAGGTATGTTTGGCATGATGGGGCAGGAAGATCAAACTTTTACTCTGGTATGTTTGACATGAGTGTCAGGTGGAACAAAATGTTCTGCCAACTCCTGAAAACAAAAACAATGATGTGGTAGTACAGAACAAATCTAACCCAAAGAAGTATACCCATCAGAATCCAAATATCTGCTCACCATCAGGGCTGAGAGCTCAGACATGGAAATCCCTAGTGGTAAGCATCACAAAGAATACTGAGGTCCTACTGATTTATTTATAAGGCACCCAAGGTGTTTTTTACTAGTATCTGAATATAGAATAAGAATAAGAAAGGACACCTTGAACTGCGGACAAGAATAAAATTCAAAAAACACACTTTTAGAGGGAGATTCCCCTGGTAACAAGACAAGCCTGGTAATCTTACTTCAAGTTGGGGGTGTTTAGTTCAGGGGTCTGGAAAGACGCAGTAGCTTCCACATCCACCTCATACAGTACCAGCACAAAGAGACCTAACACTGCTACATTTACTTGAACATAATGTTATGGTTTTGTTTTGGCCTCAGAAGTATCTTCCACCACCAGGTCTTTTTTTCCCCGAAACATTGGAGGAAAGTACAATACACATGACCATGAATAGTTTGAGTATTTACTTGATAAAGTTCCTATGCTATTTTTCCATTTCAAGGTATTACATCAGCCTCCCCTTCACTAGCTCAGACAGATCTAAAACTTTTAAACTAGATTATGGAGTTAAAATATATATACTGTAAGTCTTGTGTGATTTCACCAGATTAAAAATTTATCTGGCAACATGATAACCCAGACACTTTTAATTGGATCAAAGCTTGTTTCTAGGAGGCAACCAAGTGAAGGTATTTTATGATTAAATAGTTTTTAAGATTCGTTTTTTTAATGTATCGCTTTTTTCTTTTCTTTCCTTTATATTTTTATTTATGTACTTACTTTACAAATCTTACTACAAAGCTTTATTATGATGATCTCCCCCAACATCTTCTACTGCTTAAACTAATTAGATTGCTTGAAATTTTGAACTTATACTGTATTACTGTTTAGTGTATTTTATAGACATAGATAAGTTATGAGACTTGTCTTTCAATGCATAGTCAAGTCAATGGAATTAATGAGGAAGCTGACAAAATACAGAATAATGAAGGTGATTCCTGACATAGTGATGCCTGTTGACTGTTGATTAACTCCAGCCATGTTCGCAGCAGTCTTTAACATACATCTTGAACCGTTGAAAAAGGAACAGAAAGAGGTGAACAAAAAAAGAAGACATTATGTATGTCCTGATACTGACTGTAGTCCAATAAGTGATTCAGTATCATTATGTGGGTATTTGAGGAACTGCATATTTTTCATTTGACCTCAATCATATATCATTTCAGTGCATGCTTATCTGATTAACACTGTGGTCAGTGACTTTACTACATGTCCCTATGTGCCTGACTCCACTGCGTATTTCTGTTTAAAGATACACTATAATACTAATTTTATCAAGTTGCATAAACAAGGGATACCCCTCCCTTGTTTAAGCAATATTTAAAATACCATTTTCTAGACACCAGACTTAAACCACTGTAAAAAAAACAAATCTACTGTATCATTCCAGGTTGCAAGTGACATTAAGAATGCTCTGTTTGATTGACAGTATGCATAGTTACCAAACTCAGTAGATTCAGCATCTGGCTGCTTACCAAATGATACAAAATCCCCCTTCCTTCATGATGGACTGTGGATTGCTGCCAAAGTTCCAACATTCGATTGTTGTCTCCCGAAAGTAAAAATTCTGGCATGCAATAGAAGGCAAAATTAAAGAGAAAGAGACACTTTCTCCTGGATTATATATGAGAAAGACTTATCCAACACTGGCTTCCAAAAAATACTATAATTTACTGGTTGAGAGGAGCAGAGCCATGGCTTTTTCTGGAGTAAGACATCAAACTCACAAGTAAGTCACACCAACTCTCGATCCCTCGGGTTAGCGAACGTCAGGTTATGTAAATGAGCAGGTTTGAGGAGTCAGACAACTTCCACTTGAATTTTGTTTCTGTCATGGCATAACCAGCTGCCAGTCTGTCAGCTTGGCAGTATGCAAACTGTGAATGGGAGCTTACATTATCTCTTGTCCTGACCCCAGTATCTTGTCAAATGAAGGGAGATTATTATGACAAATATCATTAAAAAATCTAGAATATCTAGGGTGCTCTGCTTAGTGGAAATGACTGAACAGACAACCACTTAACTAACCTTTACCGCAGAGCAGATCCACTACACTAAGCAGCAATTAGTGCTGCAATTAGTCTTTTTACCTACCTACCAACCTACCAGAAGTGCTATAATACTAGAAACTGCTTTATGTTTCAAGCAAATATGGAGGATTTGATGTTTTTCCTAGCTATATATCATAGTAAATGTAATATTTTGGGGTTTGGACTGTTGGTTGATTTAACAATTTGAACAGATCTCCTTGGGTTGCAGGAAAATTTAAATATTATTATATTTTCTGACATTTCACCAAAAAATTATTAATTGAGAAAACCATTATTGATAATTAAAATAACTGTTAGTTGAAGCCCATTTACCAACCTTATCTAATTACCTTTAATCTATTGCAATCTACGATCAGCTCTGCAATAAACATTGTGATGGTATTAATGTGTCTTTTGTTAACTATCACAGTTACATGTATGACCATTTTTAGGCTTCAGATAGTGATGATGTGCTATTATACCGAGTGGTGTTTCTGGACATTTGATACACCTTTCGGTATAATGCAATCCACTACTCCACCACCACAGGCTGAAAACCATGCAGTCAGTAAATCAGTATAATACTGTACCAATATGAGAGACGGTTTTTATTCCTTAATAAAACCAAGGGCTGAATTAGGTCTAAATTCAACATGGCTTTTAAAACTATCCCTGCACAGAATGAACATGTTTCCACTTACAGTTAACAAAGTCATTTGCTGTATGATATAATCAGGTAACGACATCTTAAGCCATCTCTCAGGGATTTTAATGTTCCTAAAATTGATTTTTATCTTTATGTAAAGGCTGGTTTCAGTGACATGTGGCACAAAAAAAATACACATGCATTATAAGCAGATTGGGACAGTGAAGTCAGGACAAGGATTGCATTTTGCACACACACATTTGCATTTTACTGGTGACTTTTACTGGTTTTTACCAATAAGGAAGGTAAATAACAAGCAGCAGGCTAGACAAAAACTGATTTATTGCCTAGCTCTTCAAAGATCTACAATATCTAGTAGCAGTGTGAAATTCCTCTGTCACTGCTGATTCCTGCTGCTGTCATGTGGTTAGCTGACAGGGATAACATTATTCTGCATGTGACATCAAGGTTTGTTTCCCATTGCGAGTGATGTTACGGTTTGAAATCGGATTGAAATTGGATTTGAGCAGCTGGGGTGAGACTCATCATCAGAAATCTGATCAAAATTTCTCAAATCAGTAAAAGACTCCAAGCCAGGGTGGGCACCACTAAATCATTAATCATCACCAACATCGGAGCCCCCCAAGACTGTGTTCTGAACTTCTCCCATGTATGCCCTCTACACACTGAACAAAATTTTTGCCCCCATTCATCATGAGCTAAACTCAAAGATCTAAGACTTTGTCTAGAAAATGTAAAAGAGAACAAAAACACTGGAGCAGCATAAACAGTCTATGTTCAGTAGCAAGTGTCCCTGTTTGAGTGAGGTGAAGTGGTCGCCTCATGCACACTTCCGCCGCCCAAGTTGAATTGTCTTGGAACTTTTTGTACATGACGTGGAGCACAAATCATTCGGAGACTGATTCTCGCTCTTTGTGAGTTTCTAGTATATATTACCGTTTACTAAATAAGACATAAACACAAGGGAATTCACATGGTAGAGCATCCCCACAAAACTAGATGAAGGTCTATTAGCTAAAGTTATGTACAATTTTAACTTAAGTTAAATAGGCTACAGCTGTGTAGCGCACAGAATCTGTTGCCATGGTTACTTTCCATAGAGCGTTTACTCGTGGATTCTCCCTGTCTGATCACCAGAGCAAAGAGCTAGCCTGCGGGCCCAAGAGACTACGTTGCGACTTTGACATTTTTAAGATTGACATCTTCCCCAATACTAATCAGCATGCAGTGTGTAGCTATCTACTTAGTTATGGCATTTGATCGCTTGTCTTGCTTTTGTTTATCTACTTCTCCCACATGGTGCACCCAGCGTAGTCTGCTGAAGCGTCCCTCCACTGCTTGTTTGGGTGGGTGATTTGCAGGCTGATCAACATCCCACCCCTTCTATGACCCATGGTTTGACTGTAGGCTTATGTGTATCAACGGACTTTCAAAATAATAATGATAAAAACTGCAATAAAATAATTGTCGGCATTAATTAATTAATGTGTTAACGCAATTACACAATAACATGGCCATTGCTATTAGCAAATTAAGTTAAGTTATTGAGAGGTTAAGGAAAGGAGATTGCCTAGCAGAATGAAAAAAAATTCATTAGCTGCTTTTAAAAAAAAAAAAAGTAGGATTCAACAAAAAAGGTAGTGCAAAGCTTTACGTCTTGCAACCTGCAAAGCACTCTGTCTGATTGGGCCCTTACACAGTACTTCAAATATTCAGATGTCACAGCCAGACTTGCACTTCTCAAAGACAATAACTCAGGCATGGCCAATCAGCACTCCATATTCCACTTCACTCAGTGGTGCACATAGAATAATCTACTCCTGAATGCCACCAAGACTGAGGAACTCCTCATTGAACCCCAATGCCCACCACTGCCACATCTTCATCAACAGTGAGCCAGGTGAGATGGTGGAGAGCTTAAAGTACCTTAGAATCACCCTTGACAATAAACTCAGCTTTGATCATCACACTGCTGACATCCATTAACGTGGCCAACAGAGGCATCCGGAAACTCAGAGCACTCTCAGTCACACCCCACCTTCTATTTCTCTAGTACAGGAGCTTCGTAGAACCCATCCTCTTTTACTTCTCCTGCTCCATATGCTACTTCACCATGCTCACTGTCCCCATCAGGAACAAACTCAAAATCACACACAATTCCTCTAAAACCATTCATCTCTAAAAAAAAAAAAACTGTAGCACACAGCTTCCTCTGAACTCAGTCTTTATTCTACTCTACTCTGGCTGCAAATACAGATCTCTGATCTTTAAAAAAACATGCATCACTTCCCTCAACAAACTGTAGCAATATCATCCATCCATCCATCCATCCATCCATCGTAATGATTCAAGGATTCAGTATACTCAAAATTTGAGAGCAGTGATGGTGCAAAAAGAACTACCTTTAGTTCAGTGTCAGGAAGGCAAAGGAGCTGCTGGTGGATTTGTTAGTGAGACCCCGCTGAGACCTGTCACTATCCACAACAAGAAAGGTGGAGATGAGGTGGCCCTCAAGCACATGGGTTGCATATCAACGACAAACTGGACTGTCAACAGAGTAACTTTACAAGAAAATGTTGACTTTAAATCTTTTACTCTTACTCTGCAACAGACTAATCTACATGTTCATTGTCTCAGTACAAAGAGGTTGCAAAAGATGTGCTTTGTTAAAGATCTGAGCTGCCAAGAGACAGTAACAGAAGGGAGGCTGGAGACTAAACCAGATTCTTTCGAACAACAACCCTCACCCCTCCTACAGTGGGCTGAAAGTGGCTACAGCCAATGCATCTTCCCATTAAGGCTCAACAAGAGAGGTCTTAGGTGACTTTTTATGCCAACAGCTATCAGACTGTAAAATAATTCGCGCCCAAATGGCCTCTGCCTCAGGCAACCAGGAGAGTGCTGAAGCAGAGAGTTACTGCTGTCTTCACAAACTACCCTGGATTCCTTTGAGCAGTCTTATGCTCTACGTACATGTTCTTGTACTTGTTTCTGATTATCATACATTATGCATATCCCTCAGGAGAAGCTGGGGGGTGTTGTTGGATTAAAGCTTCTCCTGAGACCAGCTATAGGATGAGTTTTCCTGTCAAAGGGTCTCTTTCCAGTCAGCCATGTCTGGTGCACCTACAGGGGAGCCACCTTTGTTACCCTACGCAGCCTGTTAATGCAGAGGAACAGTGGTCATTAACTTTTGAGCTATTGATTTTCTCCTTGATTTCACCTTACTTTTGTTTTTGCTTGTTCCCACACAAAGCCTATGACAACATGTTTAAACATAAAATCAAATCGCTGAAGGTTGTGCATCATTTTAAACATCCATCCATTTATTATCTATAACCGCATGTCCTTTTTAGGGTCGGGGGAGATGGGAGCTGATCCCAGCTAACATTGGGCAACTTGGAAAGGTTGTGCCTGCCAGTTCATAACAGGGCTGACACATAAAATCAAGCAAGCAACCATTCATGCTCACATTCATGCCTAAGTGCCTAGAGTCACCATTACACCTAAGGGCAATTTAGAGTCACCAATTAACCTGCATGTCTTTGGACTCTGGTAGGAAGCCAGAGCACCCACAGAAAACCTATGCTAACAGTGGGAAAACATGCAAACCACACAGAAAGCTTCAAGCCTCAACCACAGGCTCCTTAGCACCCAGCTGTTCGGGGAGTTTGAAACTAATACTAACCACTGCACCACTGTGTAAACGTATTTCTTGTAACTCCAGTCCTGGTAGCTTTGATAAATGTAGAGATCTTGTCAAGAATTTAAAATAAAAGCTCTGTGGATTTGAAGAAATAGTTTGACATTTTGGCATCCACGCTTATTGGCTTTCTTGCACAAAGTTAAATGAAAAGACATGCCATGCCAGCTATTTCCCCATTTCCAATCATTATGCTAAGCTAATCTAACCAACATTATGTAGCCACAGCAAGTACAGATATATGAGTGGTGTCAATCTTCTCATCTAGCTCCCACCAAGAATGCCTAGAAGCGTGTTTCCAAAATGACAAACTATTCCATTAAACACTTGGCCCCTTACATTTTGTATGAACCGGACAGTAAGTCGGATAAGTACCAAAGTTCAAACAGTGAAAGTATGCCATGGTTAAAAATAAAGTACAAAAAGTGATGAAATTAACAAATGTCAGATTATCATCAGCTCTTAAACAAACAAATATCTGGAGCAAACATTTCAGTTATTAAATACTGACAGTCCTACAGTCTGTGAAAATCAGCAGGGGATGTTGGCCAAGCTTCTGGTGAGTAAATGGCAGTTATAGCTCTCAGACAGAAAGAAGCTGCTCAAATTCAAGAACAAACAGAAGGCACAGACCCATTTATTGCCTCAGAATTATTCTGAGAAAAAAAATCAAAAGCATCCAATAGTTTAAAAAAGCTCTTAGCACATTTAACAAACAAAATCCCAACAGAATTGACCAAAATCTGCTATTTAAAAAGCAGACAGGGGATTGAATAACAAACATCTCACAAAATGACACAATGGCAAGACGCCATTGTGTCATTTTGTGAGGTAAACACACTTTTAGAGAGACTTTCATAGAGCTACTCCCACTCGCTTCAGTTCCAAATCTCATGCAATTTAAGGTTTGAATTACGGCCACCACCACCCCCTTGACAAGGTGTTTGTAGACGTTTCAACTTTAGTTTGCAATTTCATTTTTCATGTACCTCCGAAAATGCAGCTGACCCTGCACCATTTACCCAAGGCCAGTGACTGTATCTGTTACTGCGTCTGAGACTGAAGTTTAGGCTGCAAAAAGGAGCACTTACCTCTTTCAGTATTTGGTACTCCTATATTAATGGTTGGTATTGAAGGATCAGCATGGTCACTGTAGTACTCTAAAAATAAGGCATCCTTTTCCCACGTCTTCTTTATCACTGGAACTAGAGCAAAGGAGAGAAAAATCGTGTTCACTACAATCACACCTCTGGTTCTGTGAAATGTAGTCTCCTATGAGCAAATGTTATTTCATATTTATTGCAAGACCATTAAAGAGGTTTCTAAAAAAAACAAACAGCAGAGACAAGAGGGAAAATAGACTAAAAAAAAAATCACCTTGTTGAATTTTCAAGATAAATTGAAAATAAGCAGAAAAAACAAGAACTATGTGCTGATGCAACATACTGTATGAGATAGTTTGAAGTGTACAAACCTTTTGTCATTTGATGACATTGTTAAAATAAATAAATATCACAAAACCTTTAGATACATTTACAAACAAAAGCACTCTTAAGTAGTTCAGACTTCAGACACAATTATGAATCCTGGGATCCCTGTCAGTCTTCTTGAGAATATTTTTTGTAATTTTAAAAGGTCCATTCTGTAATATTTGGGAGGATCTATTGACAGAAATGCAAATACACACACACACACACAAAAATGGCAGACAACATGGTTGATGGTAAAAAACATTTCATTTGTGCAAAATCACGTAATATGGTTGCAACAATTTGTTTGATGTCCATGTAGAGTGTGCTAATCCAACACATCTTTGTAGTAGTGTCTATATTGATTCAACATTAAGAGCACATGAACACAATGAAATTGGAAGAATTGCTTCACATCTAGGTAAATAGGGCAATCTGAGGAGCATGTGAATGCAGTGAGCTGTTGGTTGAAATTTGCAACCCTCATCACTTTAGTGATAAAACACCTAACGTTTATCTGTTACTTGTGAGCTTATGCTTAATACACTGCGACTCAATACACATACTGGGACCTGCAGCCTTCTGACATGTTGTCCTCTGTTGAAAAACATCAGATTAGCAGTGTAGGTTAGCAGATAACTGTATCTGCATGTCCTTTTCCCTTCTAGTTATTCACAGTGTCTTTCAGCTGAGCTATTAGTACACACAGCACATCATCTGTCACTGACCTAATTTTCAGTTTTCCTATAGACTTGATTGGGAACTGAATGACGAGATCTGGAGGTTTTGTGATGAGTTCTGGGTTGTTGAGGCAAGAGTATATGAGGTCTGAGAAATACAGAATACCCAGAGATCTGCAACAGCAGCTTGAGGCTCTGTTCAACTCTCATAAATCAACAAAAAGTGAATCATAGTGGCTTATTTAAACACTGAAAGAACTAACCAAGGAAGAAAAAGTTAAGTTGGCTGACCTTCACTGTCTCTACAGACTCACTTACATTCAAATTTTATAAACAAAACTAAAAACATCCTAAATGAATCATGCAGGTCACATGTTGATTTCCTGCCATACTTTAGTAGACAATCATTACATTGTAAAGAGCAGTTTGAAAACATAAAACAGACAAGTAGCCTGCACACCTTAAAACAAAACACGACCTACACATGAAACATTGTAAAAAGACAGCTGCAGGTTTTAGTGTATAAAATATGGGATTTCATTAACCAGATACTATGTAAACATCTAAGTAAATCTTTACATCCAACTAATGGTGAGGCGAACACTAACGTACCGGATGATATGAGATCCTTGAGATGTATTATAGCTTTTAAAAACAGGAGTAAAAAATGTGTTATTAATGGGAATGGGAAGAAAAAAAAACAGGTGAATGGGATGTATCATTTGTAAAGTGAGTAATAGCTATTGTAAGATTATACTACAATGTCTACAACACTAGACTTAACTATTAAATCTGCATGTCACAACTTTCACTTAGGTTTATAATACTGCTTACTGAAGCTAACCTTTGATAAATCTTGTCTCCATTTGAAACTGATAATGACAGTTTGGCAGAGGAAATAGTAATTAAGGTAATTGGAGCAATTACTTTTGAACACCATTTTTTGAATAAAGTGCACAATTTGTCTGATCCCTCTGAAATGATTCTGCAATTTGATCTTTTGACTGAAGCAGCTGCATTTTATGAGGTTAAAAGAGAAGCAGGTTTACTGTAGATGGCTTAATTTCTGCGGAGCTTGCAAATAAATGGCTAAAACATCAGTAAGTGATTTCTTAAACATTTGCAGGATTGTTGGAAGATTTTGCATTTCCAGAATCAATGCAGGCATGTAATTAAGTACAATAAGGTATTTTTTTAGCCTCAATACTAGTAAATCCTCTCAAACATGGAATAATCTAGTGAAATACTTTATTGTGACAACACACTCTTATACAGTCACACATGCAAAAGGTAAAACAAATCAATTACAATTCAATCGAGAAAACAAAAGGACAGAAGGATGTGCCATTTCAAGGGAAATAGTGCATCTTTGGTGGATTCTGTAAGAGTAGGAGTGTGACTCACCTCTTTCACTGTGAAACTTCCTACACGTTTTCACAGCAACAAATATATCTTCCTTATTTACAGGCTCCCCCTTTGATGAAAATAGGAGACATGAATCAAATATATTCTCACATGAATATACAGCATATATCACATAATTAAAAAAAAAAAAAAAATATATATATATATATATATATATATATATATATATATATATATATATATATATATATATATATATATATATATATATATATATATATATATATATATATATATATATATATATATATATATATATATATATATATTATATTATATCTTAAACATACAGCTGACGCTTTTATCCAAAGCAACTTACAATTGCTATTTATGTCAGAGGTGGCACACCTCTGAAGCAACGAGGGGTTAAGTGTCTTGCTCAGGGACACAATGGTGGATGGGTCACAGTGGGGAGTTGAACCCTGGTCTCTCACACCAAAGGCCTGTGTTTTATCCATTGTGCCATCACCAGCCCTTGCAGCTAAATGGTTGAAATGAGCTTTTCAGACAATATTAAGTGTAAAAGTGATCAGTCGGAGTTGTTATCTTCAAAGTGAAATTAGAATTGGATATTTCTGTTAATGGTCTGAGGTCATTTTGCCGTCTGGTTGCGTTTGGCTCTCCTTCTGAAGCTAAAGACATAAAGTTTCTGATAACACTGTAGAATATGTAAAAAAATTCAGGACTATGCTCAATTAGGTGTACATTTGTGAAATATAAAAGCTTTGGAAATAAAAAGACAAGCCACAAGTGAGACTGGGATGATAAATTAAATGAAAGAGTGAGAGAATAAAACTGAAAATGGAACATCTCCATGTGATCTCCGTGCCCTTTGTTAGCCATATTCAGTCCAAAATAGAAGCTGGAATTTATTTTTTTCTTGTGCTCAAACAAGTGGATTCACTAAATCAAAAACAGACAGAATGCATTAAAGATGTACGCTACATTAAAATGTCATCAGCTGCTGTACAAACCATTTCTTTTTACATTTCTAGATCTCTTGTGCCATGATCAAGCCTGAGCATCACGCAGCATCAACCAGAGGCTGGAAAGTTAAACAATAATGTAGCAGCAGCTAATTTCATTATTTTATTAATTTTCAATTAATTGAAAATACAATTGAAAAAACAACATTGACATATCATTTTTTTAAGTTGATATAACAAATGTGTAAGCAAACAGTTGCTAACTTACACATCCAGCATTTAAGGAGCAACATTATTATTCATCTGGAGTCATGATTCACTCCCATTTTGCTCTGTGTTTGGTCTCTACCATATCCTGAGGGAAATATATGTGGCTCTTTAGCTGGTAAATGCTCCAATAAGTTCACCAGCTAGTTGCTAACTGTTTCTGTCTGATGTTTGTTGCTAAGCAGGTAGCATTACAGTGGGTTTTTAGAGCTTTTTCTCTGAATAAAGCTGTTGCTGCAGTTAAAACAACACTATGACAGCAATGAGAGGGAACCAAAACAGTAAAGTTGTGGGTAGGGCAGCTAAACAATGAAATTTGTTATAAAGCTCCGTAAAGCCAAGGTGCGCTGCAGATTCAGCTGATAATTTTCTGTAGGTTCATCACTCCACATCATCATCATTATCATGGAGACAATTCTCAACCATACAGAACATCGGGCTGTACTGACGGTTAGGACTGTCAGGTAAACAAAGCATGCAGCACCCCCAAAACCTCAAGAAGGCTCAAATATGTTGATTTTTATATTATGGGCTTTCCTGATCACTTTTATTTTCTTCCTCAGACCTTATTGTGTATTTTTTGTTTGTTTTACTCATTAAAAAAAAAAATTACTCATGTTTGATGCTAATTTGAACAAGCCTCTGTTCTGACATGTCAGGCGTGCAGAGAGGCGAAACACCACAATAACTTTATCGGCCAAAATAAAAAGGACGTTTTGCTGCTGCAGCCACTTTTGTAGATCATGTTGTTGATAGTCTTTGCCTCCTTGAATCTGTCTCTTGAGGCTCTTGATTCTTTGTTGACACTGCAGCCAAGTGCTCTTGTGGTCCCACTTGGCAATTTGTCTAGGAACTGTTTTCGAACACATTACGATTTGTCCCTTCTTGTTTTGTCTGAATGAAAACACCTCCCCGAATACCTAAACCTGTGACCTTCATGTTTCTCCACTGGCTGCTTGAGTCGCTTTCTGGTCTAATGAAAGCAGTTTTATGAGGACAGTGATTTCCATCAAGAGGGAGGTAAAAACCACATGAATATAAATCTGATAGTTCAGACAGCGACAAACATGTAGACGACTCTAGACCACATATACACATCCAGGATGTGATGTGAATCACAAATAAAAAGATCAGACTGGATTTTTCTGTTAAAACTAAGAGGAGAAGGGAGAAAAATCAGAATTGGGACACTCTCAGTTGTGGTTACAGCATCCCAAATTCAACTCATCTCAACCCACCCCAAAAAAACTACAGTCACGTACACACCCATGCAACACTATAAGTTCTTCCCAGCATTATTGATCGTTTTAGGGGGCATGTCGGGTCAACTTCTGGCTAAATATTGGCTGACCCTTATGACCAGTTCATAAACCAAAATTCTTTCAGCTACAGCAAACATAATACTCACAAAAAAAAATCATACACTAACAGGAAAAAAAGGCAGACCAGCAATCGTGATTAAACTGGGTTAAAACTGCTCACTTAAAGGACTGACCTCACTTACTTTGTGAGCGAATCAGGATGTTTTTGTCCTCAGCTGCATTCCCTCTTTGGCTCCCACTCAGATACAACGCAATATGGCCTTTAGATAGTAGAAATTATCACCTGCAGGATTATTCTAAGACACTGTCTGCCTCCTAGACATTTCTGACTTCCACATAAAACCAATGCTTAATGTCTTTTCTTTGTATTGTTCAGCATATAAGAAACTACACATGAGAACAATTACGGGCCCTCGCATGCGCTGTATATTCCGCAGCTCTGCCTATGTGGCTCTGAATTGTCGCAGACTTTGAACACGAAGGACTTAAAAGTCACTTCCTGTTCAACATTCACCTATGTTGCGCTACAGAGCACTCAGTATCTACATGTTAGGGCTCACCACGTCAAGTGTGGAAGACACTGTAAAATAAATGGAAAATGCATGAAAGTCAGACAGAGCTTACTTCCTGTTGCCAGTAGCTGTCGTTACTATAAGTTAACTATAAGTGAATATTGGCATGTAGATGTGTTCGAGTCGGGACCATTATCAAGCATGTTTGGTGCAGATGTGAGCATCTACACTGAATCTACAACAACTTCCTGTTTCATGGCGAATCATTGATTTTGAACACCATGTACAACTTTTTTCATTTTTGTATGCCTGGACATGATACCACAGAATTTTTATACACGTAGGAGAAACTTTGTCCGAGGGCTGCTTTGTAGTGGACGCTAGCGAGACATTTTGCCACGCCCATGCACAAAAACCATAAAATACAAAATTTTTCACCCAGCCTGAATTATGTACAAAGTTTGGTAAGTTTTTGAGCATGTTTATGCCCCCAAAATTGAGGTTACTTTGCAGAAAAAAGAAAAAGAAAGAAAGAAAAAAATACTTCAGTTCAAATAGGGACCAAGCATGTTTTATGTTCAGGCCCTAATAAAGCCTTCATTACACAATGACAGATATTCAATGAATTGTTATAACTGCACTGTAGCACCGGTTCCTGACTATTTGTGTGGTGTTACTCCTTCTAGTTTCATTTAAGAATTCCATCACTTGTGCAACACATGTTCCATTACTACAAAGAAGAGACACAACTGGCTTAATCACAACCAACAAACACCCTTATACACTTATGCATACACTTATGCTTTAGTTTAAATGAATCACAAAATATGTGGGAGGATTTATATTTTATGATAAATACAACAATTGTAGTTATGTAAGAAAATTGTTATGTGTGTACGTGTAAGAAGATGGCTAACAAGACAAAACAAAAGCGACAGAGAGATTAAGGCGAAGGAGAATTTGAGCTGGTTAGTCACCAGCTGAGGACATTGTGAATTTGCATGTGAATTTTGATTTCCTTGGTCCACATATAATGAAAGGCTAGAAATAAACAGAAGAGGATGAGCCAAAAACCTGTGAAATTTACTTCTAACGTTAGTATTGCTTTACACTCAGTCCGTTTTGGAGATGGAAAACATTTAAAATCGAAAAGGACATTTAGATGAAAATCAAAAGTCATAAAGTCAGATATAACTCTAGATGATAAGACAAAGCAAAAGGATGTTGCTTAGCAACGTTGGAGTATTTCCTTTGTGGCAGATGACTAAATTAAATTTAGCAAAACAAACCAAAGACTTCTCCTTTTAGGTTGTTCTACTGAATGGTGTATAAAGACAACAACGTTCAAGGTTGTATTGCACCCTGAAATATTGGTGCTGCTTTGATGCGGCCATGAGCACAAAGGCTGAAGGCCGTATACTATAGACCACAGAACTGCCTGCAGCTTACAGTGAAGGGCCTTCTGTTTTATGTTGTTTAATTTAGTTCCTTTACCATTTCCTTGAAATTGAGGACAATCAAATTGTCCTGCACACAGAGCAGATACTCACACACAGTGAAGGCTCGTTGCTCAGAGTGGTGGCACAGTGGCTAGTCTGAGGAGAGTCCTCTGGCTCTGTGCACAGCTCAGGAACAGCGGTGAGATGTTGACCGTTCCCATTGTCCCAGATATACAAGGCAACCTGTAATAGCACAGATAGATCTTTTTTTGTTCTTTTTTATAGTATTTTTTGTTTATCTTGCCTTTCTCTGAAAGACCAGCTGATGAGAGAGACAGGAAATGTGGAGGAAGAAAAGCAGCGAGGTCCGTGCGCTAGAATAGAAGCCGAGCTGCTGCAATAAGGACATTCATGACAATTTTGTTCTCCAAACAAAACTCCATAGTAAAAAAAGAGATCCAGGGGTGATGTAGAAGAAAAAGTTGAGAGCTGGTGAGTATTACAGTACCTCTTACTGAAGAAGAGCAAAATAAAATCTCAGACTTTACAGGGGAAGATCCAGACATTAGAGTAAATAATATGTAATCAGTACAGCACAATAAGTCATTTCTGAATAATGTCAGCTGTCTCAAAAGATCAAGAACTACAGAAACTGTAAACTGTGATATTTTTTAGGGTTGAAGCTTCGCAGTGAAACAAGGATGTTGCCATTTTGGCAATATGGGTGTGCTCAACGTCTGATTTTACATACAACTACCAGTTTTCTCCCAATAGTTTAATATACTGACTATTACAATATACATTTCAACATTTAATGCTGTTAATAAACATGTAAAAAGAAAAAAAACTTTTAATAAATGTTTTTAAAGTGTGTGAATAAATCCAAAATTATAACCCTAACCTTGGGGTGTGATTGCATGTATAGGCGTAGCATGTTTGTGTGTAGTGGCAGTGGAGGAACACTTGCTGAAGAGACCGAGCCCCAGCTTCACTGGTGTTGTGCAGAGTTGTCCGCACCTTGCGGGACTATCTGATAATTTATCAACCTTGATGAACCACACAAAGTATATTATATCATTTTTAAACGAGGAACCGCTACGAGTCATGCAATGTCTCTATGTGTTTTTGTATATGAATGATCATTATTATCACATGCATGAGGTTGTATGTGCTTGTTTGTGAAAGACCCATTCATCTGCAAAAATACAACTTAATACTTTTAAAACAATTTAAAATTTCTTAATTCCATTTGAAACCTCAGCAGGAAAAAAAAAATCACATTTGTTTTGTTGTTGTTTTTTTATACATATGAAGAACATAGTATTATAATTAATTTTCTAGGACTGAACTCCTGCCATCTCTGACTGAACCACCTTTTCCAGATAGAACCTGGCAAGTCCGATGCCGTGTTTACTCAACAAAAACCCTTGATGCCACCCCGACTGGATTTCAGTGATAAAAATAAGAACCTCAATGCAGCACCATGACAATTTTTCCAAAGTAATGAGATTTCACTTCAAGGTTAGATGGATTTCACGCCTCGCTCTTTTTGTGCAAATAAATTATAGTAGGTCGGCGTTGGCTTGACTGTGGCAAAGAAGACAACTGTTAGAAAATGTCCAAAAAGGAGCCACAGAATCACTTTCCAAACAAAACAGGTCTGACGGTAACCATGTGACTTGCGTGTTTATCTTACCTCATGTTTCAAGTCAATGGTGAAGTCAGATTTAAGTGGCTCATCTCTCACTTTGTTTGCAAGCCTAAAATAACAAATCACATTTAACTGGAATAGGCAGTATATACAATGTATAACTTAAAAATAGGGAATACTGTAGTGATGTACTGAACAACTACAATTTAATCAAACTCACCGAACAATAAGGGGGATGCTTAAGGCCCAACCAGCAGTAAAGTCTGGATATTTAAAGATGGAGGGATTCTCTGCAAAGGCGTAGTGATGGATGATGGTCGACTCCTCGTCATGGAGGGGCTTACCAAGAAACCACTCCTGAAAAATGTTAAGTGCATGACAAGATGTCAGCATGAGTGAAGGTTACTTCTTTTTACTTCAGATGTTACACTTAAGATGTTTTTTTAACCATTAACATATTACTGTGAACTTTCATGAAAGGATACACTTGAGCATCTGGGCTAATTTGGGAGTTTTCACACTGCACTTGCCACAAAATCTAAGTTTGTTACTGGCTGGGAAAATAATTGAATTTCTTGATTGAACAAAGTTCAAAGATACCAGATATTGTGGCCACAAAGTCTCTCATTAAAAAATTCTTGATATATCTGGAGTAAAAAATAGACATATTTACAGGATCCTCCAACAGGTAAGGGCAGCAAGTTTAAAGTTATAGTTCAATTTTGGGCAATATGCTTATTCAAGAGTTAGATGACAAGAAGGATGCTTCTCTCATGTAAGTACGGTAAATATAAAGCCAGTTAGCTTAGCACCAACACCTTGAAAGCTAAAATACACTATAAAGTGTTTGTTTAATCTGTAGGGGAAAAAACACAGCATAAAAATGACAATTCATTGTTTTGTTTTATATTTGGCAAGAAAGCAAATAAGCTCATTTCCCCAAATGCCACTCTTTAATGTTGCTTTAAATGTATATGAAATGAGGTTACTTGAGCATGAGTGTAGTCATTCTGCAAAAATAATATTTTTAATTCAAACCACTGCCCTGGTCGCCAGTTAAAGATTAGATGCATCAGCAAAACAGCCAAATACAACAGCCCTGCAATAAATCCTACCTTCATAACAGAGTGTACATTTGTATTAAGTATTAATATATGGTTTGTTTACTACTGTTTAATCCTAATGCCAAGGTATGACAGAAACACTAACACTAAATCACAAGCAAATTACTGCTATGCTTTATTGTCTCAGTGTCTAATTGGTGAAAGTTAATTTGAAAGTGGCAGCTACTTTCTGCTGGGAGCATTTACTCCTAAACATTTTCTGAAATGAAATCACTTTATGTCTACCTTATCACAATATGATGCGGACCACATTTCCCTTTAACACCTGAGAAAGTCTTAGCTTTAGGGCATGTTGTAATGAATCAAATCATAGGGTGATGTATCCGTATGATAGAGACTCAATGATGAATTCTATCTCTGACTTGCAATTGAAATATCATGCAGGGCATAAATAGTCCAAGATGACAGTAAACAGTTTTCATTAATTGAGTGTTTTTCTGATGGACCAAAGCAAAATTCAGCATTTGCCAATAAAAATAAGCATTTTTATTTGCATTAAGTATAATTAACATAATTTTTATTTAATTTGAAAGCCAGCCAGATTTGTGTTATGAAAGCCTGTCAAGGAATACAAATGACAACAAAAAATATAAACCATAAAAATGTGCCTACTTTATGGATTATTTTAAGAACACATACATGAGAAAATTATTGATGGAGATGGCTATGACCAATGTATGATTTTCTGACTGCAGCATTTATCCAATATTTATATTTGACCTACCCCACATACCCCTATAAAGAAAAAAATAATTGAATGACTGGAGAGACAGGACTTACATTAGCTCTACAGCAAAAACTGGTATGACATGTCTGACAGGTTACACTGTGAGCTGGCACAGCTCAGCACAGCTGCTGAGGAGCTGGAGCCAACTTGATACTTTAGCTCTTAATTGATGAGCAATTAAGCTGGAGCTCCAAAGAGGAAGATTTGGTCTCTCTGATGAATTTAACTAAGAGTGACAGACAGAGAAAGGTAGACGTTCAGAGGGGATATTGTGTACTTACTTTATTCTTGTCAAATTTTGCGAGGACCTGAACAAGCTTAGTCATCTTCACAATTGTTTCCTCTTCAAGAAATACAATCCAGGATGAGTTTTTCCTAAAGGAGTGTGATAAGCTGAAGACACACACAAACACACATAAATATCATTAAAGCTACAGTTAAACAATAAATTAAGAATAAATGGTACACTGCCATGCACAAACAAACTCTAGAAAGGCTGGGGAACTATCTAACTGAGGCTCCTGACCCAGTCAGATCAAGGCAGCCACAGAATTTTCCCAGAGGGTAGAGAGACAAAAAATATCACAAGCACACAGACTTCTTTCAAGGAGGGTGGCTCTGTAATGATTTGGGGTGCTTTTGGTGATTTAGGGCCTGCATCTTTATAGTGAAGGCAAAAAAAAACAATTCAGAAGTTTGCAAAACAATTATTGAACACATTGGAATTTTGAGATGGCCCAAGCATGTAGATGACTGTAGCTAATGTCATTATCATGCTGTTCAGACCACTGGATAACTGCAGTAATAGGCTTATCGCACAGTTATAGACACCTAAGGAAGGCTTTTATCATAATGTGAAGCAATCAATCACAGTTATTGTGTTAGTAATAGCTTCTAAAAAATCTGTAGCTTCAAAATGTGGCAAACAAAATGTCCTCAAAACCAAAACATAACCTCCAAAATCTCAGTTGTAAAAACACACATTGTTTCCGATCTTTTCTCCACATATTGAACCCTTAAATCTTTGGTTAATCACATGCTTAATCAATTCTGAGAGTTCAGGGATACTTACTGTGGCAGCAGAGGAAGGATACTCCAATCCCCCTCATTATCTGATAAACTGTGAAGAAGCAAAACCACAGGTGGTGTCTGAAAGAAACACAACACAGTGAAGCATTGCTAGTTTTGCCAAAGTCTGATGTGCCACAGATTGTAGTCCAAAAACAGATCGCTATTGCACTGACATGTTCCTTAATTATGATGAACATCGGCACTCTAGCACTGTATTTTGATTCCCTATACTCTGTCCTGTTTCCTTAAATACTAATTACAGAAGCAAATTTGTAATAATCTGCGGTGGAAAAAGAATCCCCAATAAATGTACAACAGTTTTTGTTTATTGTAACCATTTTTAAAGATTTTCATTAGTGCCACAGACAGTCGGACTACATACTAATTTGTCTTTTGAAACGGTCACTGCGTCAGATTCATGATCATAAATTCTTGTCATTACTTGAAGGACATGACACCAAACGTTGGACCCTGTCTGGTGCACGTACAGTAGATAAACTATTCCACTATCCGTCCTGTCAGCAACAAGAAGAACTTTTTACACATGTCTGCAGACTTTTCTGAATGAAAGTGAAACTGGAGTAATTCATTATCCATAATCAGTGAAAGTGGGACCTCCTTTTCTTTCGAGTCAGCGCAGCATACTAAGGCATGTGTGCAGAGGGTGACTGTTATGTCGCGCTCACAGGTGTGATTAATTTGGTGTAAAGCTCCCGCAAAGATGGCAAAATTTTTACACGTTTGGTGAAATAAAACATCCTTTTTTTGCTTTGCCAACGTCACAGAACACAATGTATAAGTTCATTATAAAGTAAAATGCATTTTGTGGTTTTGTGGGGATGACATGAAGCATCTCAACTGTTGCGTCAGATTTCTTCCACTATGACTCACTAACACAAGATGAAATGAGCAATTGTTGCACCTGTTGCTAATTTTAAGTCAATTGTATTTACATTATCCAGTATCAGAAATTTACCTAATTTTCATTCCTAACATCTGACGTAGTCAGGCAATGATCAGAGTCATATTACGCCTTTACATCTGTTTTGTTTATTTTAATCTTTTCATGTGACTAGTTGATAATACTAAAAATACATAATAATGTCAGTCTTATCCTTAAGAAGATAAAACACACTGGTATGATACTTTAAACCTATATTGCCTTCAGGATTGCTGCTCTTGTTTGTCCTTACGCTAGGAAGTTAACCGATAGAAAGACAAAAATATCACCAGAAATGAGCACAGGATGTTACAGGACATGGGCAAATGTTTTGTAGAGTTGAAGGTGAGGATTGTCTGACAGAGCTTATGTTTCAGACCGCGAGAAAAACAAAGCAGCAGAGCGTAAGACCCTGTGGTTCATTACTTCATGGTCTACTCATCATGCAAGAAGTCAGGGGGAACAGTCTCCTCTGAGCCATTCCATCAAACGGCAGCCTGTTTGATTTAGGCGATGAGTCTGACACGGTTTACACTTATTAAACCCCATTAGTCAGTGAGGTGTGTTAGTTCTCATATAATATAAGCTTTACCTCAAAGCTAATGTCATAATGACACCTACTATGTTTTATTAAATTGCTCTCTACTTGACATTCACACCATTGCCTGTTCTATCAAAAGAACAACTTGGAGAAAAGTTAAATGGAGAAAGTGTAGTCTTCAGATAATAATGCAATCTCAAAAACAGAGCTTTTGCTTCAAAGAGCTATTGACATTCCTGTGATAAAGGAGGCGTTCAAGAAGAAGAAACTGATTCTTTTATGGCAATTGTGTGCAAGCGGCAGACTTCTAATCAGAAGATAAGAGCTGGTCCTCATGTGGACATGCTTGCCACGAATAGGACGCTGATTGCTTGGTGACTTGATATGAGATGGAGGTCACAGAGACCTGGATGTAATGGAGGGACAGGAAGCAATGCTTTTAACCATGGGGGGTGCTGGAGGGGAAGCTGGAGATAGAGAGCCACCTGTCAAAAGCACTTCAAGTGATGAGCTGCAGAGAAAAAATACTTTTTTGATGGTCAAGCCAATGAGGGCCAAATGTCTATTAAAATATTTTCATTACAGTGGCTTCTTGTATAAATTGTTAAGATTATACAAGTGATGTATGAGAAACCATTTTAAAACATAGTGTATTTCACTACTGCTGTTAAAAGTATCTGAGTTTAATCTCATTCTGTTGTACCTATGTGTCTCTGTGGATATGAGCATCAGCTAAATGACAAAAATACTGTACAAATGTAATGTGAATTCTTCCCAAAAGGCAGAATGTCAGACTGCAGGAACATGGGCTGTGAGCCGCCGCATAGAATACACAAGTTCCTGTCTGTGTAAATCTGTGGATATCACAAAACCTTCCAGAGCCAGATGAAATATCTGCCGAGGCTGAAAAAGGCTCAGAGACAGAGATACTGATAGTACATGCATTTCCTGTCTCGGATGTGCAGAGATCCGGTCATAAATCTTCAACTTATCATTGATGTTAGCCTGAAATTCCACATATTAAGTGACTGTTAGTCATTTAAGGAGCTTTAAATCGATTTTTTTGTATTCCGATTATGAGCAAAATCATATGATCACATGATTATGACTGCTCACCCCCCCTCCTTTTTTCTGACCCACAGAAAAGAAAGTTCAGATATGACTGAGTGACAACAGTTTAACCAAAACCTGTATCTTCAGTAAGACTAGAAATCAAAGGTAATATAAGTTCTCTAATGTCTCCAATGTCTTTCTGAACAGTAAGGCAAATTCCTTTGTTTTTGTTGTTCACTGAAGACATTTGGGTTTAAATCAAAAGATGAGAATGAGACAAGAGTTCTGAATTTCAGCTTTTATTTCATTCACATCTAGATGTTCTAAACAACTCAGGACCTGGTACCCTTTGTTTGAACCCACCCATTTTTCAAGTGCGCAAAACTATTGGAACATGTGACTGACAGATATTTATTGTTACCCAGGTGTTGCCTTTTAGGTTGATTGTCAAAACATTAAATAGCTCTGCATGACTAGTCTAAGTTTTCATCCTTGGTTCAAACCTATAAAGACTGCATTTCCTGTTAAAGAGGATAAACCAACATGAAGACCAGAGAGCTATCTATGGGAGAAAAGCAAGCCATTGTCAAGCTGAGAAAAGAAGGAAAATGAACCAGAGCCATTGGACAAACATTGGGCATAGCAAGAACAACAATTTGGAATGTCCCGACCGCAAGGGTTAGGTCACCAAATATTAAATGTTATTAACTTTAAGATAATTTGTTCCATTACTTTTGCTCACCTAAGAATGCTGTGGTCTAATACAAACGGTGATATGTCCAGTTGCTTAACACATCTAGATGTGAATACCAGGAAATAAAAGCTGAAGTTATGAACTCTTGTCTCATACTCATCTTTTGATCTTAAACCCAAATGTCTTCAGTGAACAACCAAAAACAAAGGATTTTGCCTTACCACTCAAATACTTTTGGAGGGGACTGTATATCTCAAAACTGATTTCAAGACATTAAAGAGCTTTGAGCAATACTTTCCATGGCAATGTACCACAACATGCTGTACATCAAACATGTTTAACAGCTACAAACTAAGCAAAACTCTAGTATTATTTGGCTTTGATCTTTTTTCTTCAGTACCACAGGAACAGCCTTTAAGACTGTTAAGTAGCAGAATTATAAGATTGTGTGTGTTGTGCCTCGAAGGTGGGAGTGAAGTGGTGGACGGCTTGTTGTAATTCATGTTTGGCTTAAGAAGGTGGGGGTGGTAGTAAATAAGATAAAGTGGAGAGTGTGAATTTTATATTTAAACTCTAATGTTGCTGAAGTAACCACGGCTTTTTTGCATTAGTTTTATTGTTTTATTGTGAGAAATCCAGCACCAACGGTAGTTCTATAATTCTGATATATAATTTTCACAACGGCTGGTTATTACTAATCTTAATTTTAAAGTTATTTAAACTATAGTTACAACTGAAAAGACAATTATGGTTCCTGTCTGCCTTCTTTTTTGTCTGCTTTTAGCAGGATATCTCAAAAACATATCTATGACATTTTGTGTACAGCCAGGCCATGGTCTAAGAAACAAACCATTCAGGTTTTGGTATTGATCCATGGCTGTTTAATAAAGCATGACAGGATATTTCTAACATTATTTTCATCAATTACTGTTCTTACTTGAATAGATATGTCTATATTACACTACATTGGATAAGCAGGCCATTTTTAAAAAGGAAACTAAAAAAATAAATTGGATATTGAAATGACAAATCTATTGTAAAGTGGCAATTTGAAAACTAGAGTGACCATAAATGCAAACATAACATGATGTGGTATTCATAAAGTCTGTCTCCTCTTATAAAAGGTGACTTCCATTAGTGTAACTAAATCTTTCCATGACAAATCGTATCTACTAGCACACATGCATGCCACATATCATTACAGGAAACATGAAACAATCTGTATTTGTTGTGGACTAAATTTGACTTGATTTGATCATATTTTAGTAACAATAAAATAGGGAAGTGAGCTTTTCTTTCCATAATTCTTATTTTGTACTTTGTATTGTTTAAGGTGGAGTGCAGGATTTCAGGGTTATTGTACACAAATACAAGACAAAAAAAAGACATGTCCAGTACATTTCTAAGAGCATGGTATTTAAACGGTTTGCCACACTAAAGAGAGAAATAATGACTCACTGTGATTATTTATATATTTTTTCTCTCAGTTTGGTACAGTCAGTCAATAATGTCGATGAAAGGTATGTGACATCCAGCAGTGGCAGAGAGAGACTGAGACAACGACAAATTCAAGACCACAGAAATATAAACTAAAGTAGGAAATCCTAATAGGTCTCAACACAGCAAGCAGTTTCTTCATCTAACTTATTGTAATATTAGTGATGCTGCATTTTATCTGGCTTTAATGAACAGAAGCAAAAGACATTTTGACTTATAAATGTGATCTGTTTCCTATGATAAGATGCTGATATGCTTACAGTAATGCTATAATTGAATTAAATCCTAGGAGAAACTATATATTTTTTTCCTCAATCCTTTTTTGGAATAATGGAATTATAGTCAGGAATTAAAATGTTTATTAAGATGAACATATGCTTTTGATGATTGTCACTTCTCATTAAAAATGTGCCAACAAGAGGCCTGAAATTAAAGGTTGACTTGTTGAGAAGAGTGATATATCTCTGAATATCAAAGCTACACAAATGTTTGGATTTCCTAAATACATAAAATTTAAGTAAGCACATGATTTCCTGTCACAAGGGGCTGAGAATGTTGCATATTTCAAACTACACTTTCATAACTCAGACTTTAATGTACTTTAGAGGTTTAATCTGGAGGGTGCCATGAATAATTCTTCAAACTATCCCTCAATATTTAAAATTATGAGAATTGAGTCATACTGTAACAAATAGCAAATCACTTAGCAAAGCTTTATTTCTATGTGATGAAATCATATTATGTGTACTTTCTCCCAAATGTAATTCCATTTTAAAAAAATGCAGTTTTTTGAATAATTAAAAAAAAAGTGCTGACACCATGTGGCAACATACACAGTTGACAACAACTCATCCAGGTGTGACTTTTTACTCCAGGTTCTCCTAGTAAAATGTATGTTCTTCGTATACCAAAAAGTGTGAGTCTTGAATCTTACCTCTGTGAGACTGTGTGCCTGTTTCAGTAAATCTGCTCTCCGTCTTTCTGCCTGCCCCACATGGAATGAGTTGCTTTGACTCTGCAGGACAAACACTATCTCCCGCAGGTCTGGAGGAACACAAAGGACAAAGATGTGAGACTGCTCACATACTGTGAAAAAGGATCATGGCAATCGATGACCTTCTGAGAGCAAGACACAGTCGGAATAACTGAGGTGACTTTTGCTAATCTCCATTATTGGCCTGGTGATAATAACCCGGCATATCAAGAGCTTAATTGGCTTGGGAAGAGAGAATGTAAATGTCACAGCCCAGACTGTGTTACTTAATAAAAGATTAGCAGTCAGAAGAGTGTTTCTCTGAGGTAACTAACACCCAAAAGGTTGACAAAGCCCAGCTGTCCACTTCTGGCTGAACAACACTTTATTGTCAGGGGTGGTGATGGCGCAATTGGTAAGATTGGTAATTGGCAATTGGTAAGACTATGCCTTTGGTGTGAGAGACCCGGGTTCAATCCCCCACTGGGACCCATCCACCATTGTGTCCCTGAGCAAGACACTTAACCTCTAGTTGCTCCAGAGGCGTGCGACCTCTGATATGTATAGCAATTGTAAGTCACTTTGGATAAAAGCGTCAGCTAAATGAATAAATGTATATGTAAAACTCACTATTGTTACTGCATATCAAAGCCATGGTTAACAGGGAGCTACAATCTCAACAATGTCAGTTTAAAAACTGCTAAAACAGGCTGATTCAATGCTGACAACGTTTAGATACCATCTTTGTCATTGACCTAGCTTGCCACAGTTCCCCTTCATGTGAAATCCATTTACATGGCAGCAATAGTGACACAGCTCAGTGAAGAGTGACATTGGCTGCACAAACAAGTCCAAAAAGACCCAGTGGCTCTCACGACCAGTACAATCAAAACTAGACTAAAGGACCAGGGGGAAGGGAATAAAAAAAGTCTGTCATTTTGTCTGGCTCTGTACAATTACATGTGACAACTACTAAATCCTGTAAGCTGTCCCTCACATCAAAATGAAGTCTGCAGCACCTGGCTGGAATGACTGTGACAACAAAAAGGCTTTTCATGGATTTAGAGCTGAGAGGTGGGTGCCAATATCCAGGTGTGAAGTAAGAAGAAAAGAAGAAGCAATGTCAAAGAATCCTGCTATGACAGGTAGCTCAGAGACTTCCCAGTAATGAGATGGGCAGAGTTTTTTGTCTATACCTTCCTCTTAATTTGAGCTCATACAAACATAACAGGCTTTGTGCCAAATAATTCTAATTTGCTTTGGACTTTTTAATTAGCTACTTAAGGACTGGTACAGAATATAGTCATAAAGGGTATACCATGTTATAAATTATGAACAGTTTTACCCATGAAGCTTTTCAAAATTTGCTGACTAAGCATATTTTAGTCTTTCAAAATATAAATAAATACCAGCCACTGCTGACAGGTCTATAATCTTCCCATTGGAATAGTGCAAAAGCAATATAAGGAAAGAGGGGAAGAGGGGAAGGGCGAGTGCTGACAATGGCAGGATTAGATGGATTGCCTCCTCCTCAATTACACTACTTTAACCTATTCCCACCCTGGGTTCAGATATTTGTAGTGGGGTCAGGGGTAGACACTATGTCAGAGTACAGTATCTCTGTCAGATCTTTTTAATTAAGTGTTGGTGGGTGTGTTGCTCCTTTGCTACACTCATAACAAAGATCCCATTGATCCTGGAGCCCTGGTGAGGGGGGGATTTACTTGCTAAATCTCAGCATGTCCATCTCCCAACAGATCTAACCTCCGCCGAGAGCTGAGCTTAGAGAGTGAATACCACTACACCACCTCTAAATGTCCTTCTGCTGAGTTTGCTAAATGAATGACTGTGTGTGTGTGTGTGTGCGTGCATCTGGTTTCACATAAAGCAGTGCATTTTAAAGCCCCAGGTGAGGTACCAGCCTCCTGATACTGCACAGTACAGCAATAATACCAGCTGCGAGAGACTAACAGCAAAATCAGATAAGCAGTTTGCCAATCCTTCATTTTGTAGATAATACGTACCCCATGTCAAAGCAATAGAGAATGAGGGGTAAAAAAAGAAACTAATTAAGACTGAATTCACTGGCCTTGGCTCCACACTAATGGGTTTCGATTAATCATCAAACAATGGGGAGAAAAGGGGAAAAGGAAAAATCTGTTTCTTCACCTCCATCATTCCTGTGTCCTTCCACATTCAGGTAGAAATATCCTTTGTGGACTCCCTTGATGTGTGCACATGTCAAATTACAAATGTGCAATCAAAACATCTACCTGTATTTAATATGGCTATATTAAAACAGATCTGATTTAAAACAATGTCTATCTTGGCAAGAATGCCACAAATAACTGTTTAAGGGGATAGATGGGATTATCGAAGGATACCTCTGGGCTGAGGAGACAATGAATAAGAAAACATGAGTAACACTTTGTTTATACCTTGCTCTTGCATTGCTAGGTAATTAAATGAGGGTGTTAGGGTGTTTGGAAGTGGCTAGGCTTAGGTGTTTAAAGTGGTTGCTAGGGTGGTGGTAGGTTGTTAGACCTAAAGGACAAAAAACTTTTTTAGTGGATAAATGAGATTATCCAAGGATATCTCTATGCTGAGGAGACTATGAATAAGGAAAAATGTCTAACATTTTCTATGTACCTTCCTCTGGCATTATAAGAGGATGTTAAGGTGTATGGAGGCTGACCAATAGGAGGCATTTCAGGATGTATTTCGAACAGTTCCGATGGAAAGGCAGAACACTACTCGTTAACATGTTTTTCTGTTTGCTCCTTGATTATATGGTACTGCAAAATTTTTGGAGAGGCCAAGTTTTAGATGTGTTTTGAAGATGTGCACCATTGGTTTTCTTCTTGATTTTTTTAAAACCTCAAATTAAATTTATGTTTTTTACACTTTGTCTAGTCATTGTTTAAATAAATTATCATGAAAGCAGCACTGCTTTGGTTCCCATGGTCCCCGGATGATGAATCCTCCACACTTATTCTACAAGGCCATCACTACATTTGTGGTTACAACAGCTATTCAGTAGACTGCTAACAGATTTGGCAAAGACATTAATGTCTCCCTCAGGAGGAATTGTAATAACTTAAATGATCTGACACATTTTTATTTTGAAATACTTTAAATACTTTAAAAACACAAAACTACAGACATCTGTGAAGGTTCTCAGTCATCCAGGTCAAGGAAGGTTAAAACCAACGGCAGTTTGAGAGTCTTGGATAAAACTACAGACATTCCAACATCTCAACCTGTTTAGTGCTAATACGCAAATGCTGACATGCTAACACACTAAACTAAAATGTTGAAAATGATAAATATTTTACAGCTCAATTAAAGCATGTTAGCATTGTCATTGTGAGCATGTTAGCATGTTAGCTTTAGATCAAACACTGCTGTGCCTCACAATGAATTCATCTATTTAATAGGAAAAAGATGTGAAGCAGCACCCTGGTGCCAAACACACCACAAAGCGTTTTTTTTTCCTGTGGTAAATTGAAATTATCCAAGGATGCCTCTTTTCTGATAATAATATGCCTCGAATGAAAGAGATTGAAGGTTCCAGGGGAGATGAAGCAAAAGCCCCGGTCACCTCGGAATAGATGATTTTATTTTGCCAGGCTGATGGAACTAGAAAGCATAAGTCTAGTGTTCGTTTATCTCCCTTCTCTCATTCAGTATTCCACAGAGGCCACTCCATAAAAAAAAACACTGTATCAGCCTTGAAAAATATTGGATGAAATGAGACACAGGAGAATAGTGCCTCCTTCTCTCTCTGATCTGATGCTTTTCTCAATGCATGGGGCCTCTGTTTAAAGGCCATCACCATCTGGTCTATGGCAAACTGTGTGTAAAGGCTTTGAATGTTGTGTGCACTCATTTCCTCGCTTTCTCTGCATATACAGTAAGAAGTCAGAGGATCAGATTGAAAGAAACAATGAACTAAAATGTGTTTGTTTCTAGTTGTTTGCACACATACAGGAGGGTGTCGTAAATATCTGCACTTGAATGTAGATCGTGTGCTCTTGTAGTGGCCTGACCCTGCAGTGTTGTCACCTCATTGACACAAATCAATAGTGACACTTCCTTACAGCAGGATGGCAGACGTTGCCAAGTGGCAGAGGAACTGAGAGCACACTGACCTCTAGGCACTACTGCAGCTCTGTCATCTCCATCAGTGTCACAGAGCAGGTGTGTGTAGTCACCAGAGCTGTCACAGGAATGTTTCATTTCAGCCTAAAGTATCTCCATCCCCACAGTTAAATAAACACATGTCCATGGCAAGGCAGCTGACAGTGCACAAATGAATGTGCGGATAAGTTTGGGAGAGCAGGATTTTAAATCTAGTTCAATATTCTGAAAGAAAAAGGAGGAGCATAAAGATCGAAAGCAGATCAATAGTGCAATTTCAATGACAAACGTCTGCAAAAGTCTAGAGGGATAAAATTCTGCAAGTGGGCCCATTAGGCTGTTGTGGGAACAATGAAACTGCCATGACAGATCCAGAGCTCTTCATTGCCAGCACACATTCAGAGATGACAGAGGATGTCAATAGCTAATTTCCATAGTCGACAGGCATGGTTCACCATCTAGCAGCTGATTGTGCTGGTGTAAAACCAGCTACACTCCAATGACTCACATCATTGGACTCCCTGAGACAAGATGGCCCAGAATCATCCTTCTCCTAAAAATTCCCCTCCATCTCTCTCTTCTTCACATCCAGAACGGTGCATCTGAGAGACATACTACACTGAAGAGAATTGGGTTGCAGTTTCCAGACCAAACTAACCATGACCGTCACACCAGACAGCACCAGGATTTAATAGCCAATCCACAGACAGCCTGTGATATTCAATATAGAAGCCCAAATTCAATATAGCCAACATTTTAGGCTGTTGGGAGTTTGATTTAGCCATATAAAAATAATTTACCTTCCCTATAGGCAATCATGTAGTGAGGCAAAGGCCTATGTGTCATACAGCAAGTGAAATGATTTTCTATCAGCTTTCTTCTCATATTAATACAGACTTTTAATTGCTTTGCACAAGATCAATAGAGAGCATGGTGTATTTAACTTTCAGCTTACTGCTGAAAAGGTCAGTGTCATAAATATCTCAGTAAAACAGAGAAGAAAGGGCAGAGAGGGGACAGACAGAAAGGGAGTGAAATGAGAAAGCAAACCAGTAGAGAGAGATAGGCGATGCACTACGATTACAAAAAAGAAATATGACAAAGAGTGTGTGTGAGAAAGAGTTATGCAAGAGGGGAATTAATCAGAGCCATCAGAGGGTTAAAGTCACTCTCCTGTAAAAAAAAAAAAAATGTGCTCATTACAATTCTCTCCAAGTAGTAATGCAAAAACACACATACAAAACAATCACACGGCAGATGCAACATGTAAAGGTTGAAAAAAGGGTCTCCAACCAATGACAATCACACTCATTAGAGGTCCATGGAGTCATGAACTCTGGAGAACAACTCTGCTGAAGACTAATGAGTGCTGAACTCAACCCTTAAACCTCACTTAGCATCAATAATTCAGGAAGCTAAGACAATTAACACAGAACAGATTCCAGGTTTTTCTTATGAAGCCCATTCATTATCCATAATAGTATTTTAGAAATGGATTAGACACTTCTTGAAAATTAGTTTGATTTTTACCTAATTTGTGAAAAACTGAATTTCATTGCAAGATGCATGATTTCATATCCCCATGCACCAAAATAGCTGCTAGCACTGTTTGGACATTGAAGATTAATGCGTGATGTTCTTTTAATTTTGAAAATAAAGTCATCAGCTGTGTTTAGATAATAACTAAAGTATAGCAGGAACAAGAGTTGGTATGCAGCCAGGTACTAGGAAACTACCAACAAGCATCAAAAGTTGGTAGTTGTTGTAGTAGTTAGTTGGTATGCAAGAAGTGTTCAGTCACCATCTTCTGAACATTACATCTTCTTGAACATACAATACGTACCCTCCTGGCCTGATCAACTGGCTCCCCTGAATATAACACAGCTGCAGAGGGGACAGTAGCACTGCTTTGCTAAGCTCAAGTATTGTTATAGTGGCACACTTTCTATGAGCTCAAGCAATATTGTTCACTGTTTGTGGTACACTTCCCCTCACCTATCAAACACTATGCATTAAAAAGAAAAATCCGCCTTTTAAAAAAAGCTGGTTTTGTTGATGTATCTTGTCTCTGTTTGCTGAAACATTCTCCAACAGATAAAAGAACCAAACCTTTAGTAATTTATTTTTCCACAACATCAACATCTGATTTCAATGCTATTTCCTAAGTCACAGAGCACAGGTCTCTTTCTACTAAAGTTCTAAAGTTCAATAATCATTGTAAGAAACACAGGCACTGGCCAATACAAAATGAAATAGAGGAGGCAGGAATAGCAATCTGTCCACTATTGAAGCACCACTAGACCATAATATAATGCAGCCAAGAGGGTTTTTTAAGTAAGGAGCTCAAATCATGATTGACCAAAAATCCATCCCTGCTTCATGATCTCTTTATTAAAGAGTTTTGATATTTTGAAACCTGGGCACTATTTTAACATATTTTAGTGTCGAAGTAGGTACAAAAGGTTTTGGAATCAGTGCAGTAGATGGTTTCAGCCAGCTGCCGCAAACTGGCTGCAGTGGCTGCAATGTATTCCTTCGGGGACTGTTATACCAGGTGTCTATCAACATGATGGAAAGGATCCATACGAGTGACTCCGTGTGACACCCTTTGTTTTTAACAACAGAAGTCTCTCTCAAGGACAGTTCTCGTTCTGAAATCTCGTGAGAGGTGAGTTGCTGCACGAAGACATCTTTCCACCTACACATACAACTACCAGCTGAAACAACCACCTTCATGTGAATTCTCTAGAGCTGTCTAGAGTCACTTGGACATTAGAATCAGATTTTAATCATTGGTTTACTTTCCTCTATTTTATTGTTGCTTCACAAATTAGACTCTCTTTATTCATGGGGGAAGACAAAATCTAAGCAACAAAACTCAATTTCAAAACTGGAATTTTATCAAATGTAGGACAATGCAATTTCCCTCCCGGGTCTCAGTGCAAAATCCTTTAGGAATGAGTTGCAATATGAAAATCTTGATATAAAAACCCTTATATGTCATAAAAAGCAGCCCTGTAATATCTTGGATCAAAATTTGTCTTCTCTGACTGAAATTAAAAAAAGTGAAATACATAAACTGCCCAAAAGGAAAAGGAAAACAGAACATACAATCTTACTAATAGTGAAGTAAATAATACATTATTGTGGTCTGGGTGGATAGCCAACAGGATTTTACTGCCCCACTTAGATATACGATATAAGAGCAGTATTGCCTCGGATCTATAAGAAGCTAAGCTTGGCAGACATCAAAAATCAGGTTCAAACTTCAGACTTCTCAAAACATTAACGGCTACTAGTGTCCAAATGCATTGCCTCCATATACTGCGCATATATGTATGTGGAAATTAAACCAGAAGCAGCAAGTGGGAGCACTGGACATGAACTGAAACTATCTTCTAATCTTAAAAAGTTAGTTTTATTGAAAAAGTTCTTTGTACATGCATTATTATACATCACTGTGACTCCTCCATTGTGGCACTGTGCATATAAAACACAATTTTATCCATTTTATCTTTTCTACAAGTCTGAAATAAAGTGAATTGACTGAATTGATTGGGCTACACAGCGGTATTACAAGATCTGTATTATTTTGATGTTTATTGTTTTTATGATGCTGCAGAATATAATGCTGTTTTTATATCCTTTAATATAAACTGAAGGAGAAAGAATAAGAAAGAAGAAGACAACGAAGAAGAAGAACTTTAGTGTAATATTTCTACAGTAAGTCTCCCATGATAGCCAAAACAATACCTTTGAAATATATGTGTGAGAAACAGAGTACCTCTAACTCTATTTGTTGATTGTGCAATAGAAATTATGTTACATTCAATGGGGACTGATGAGAACATATGACTATGCACGTTTTCTGCACTCATAACTTAACAATGAAGTTACGTGACTTTATATTGTGGTTGGTTTGTTCTTCTCCTGAGGCATTTTTGTGGGTGATGTTCTCCAATGTTTCAGCTATCTGTGTTGTTGAAATGTAGCATGTTGCATTTTTAAAAACGCTACATGTAGCACAATATGGCCGGAGGAATCACACTGCCTTTACTTTGCTCTGAAGACACGGCATAATGTAGATCTGCAGTGTGAACAAACGTTAAATGAGACTTCACTCTATTTAGTTTTGGCACCCTGTATTCCCTCTAAAGAAACACTGTTTGATTACTTCCAATACCTTCTAAAAGGTCACTAGCTCCTTTAAAATAAACAAGCCAGTTATACCTTTGGATGTTCACTGCATTGTAAAACAATAGAAAGTCCGACTTTTCTTTATTCCTCTTCTGAATTCCTGCCTACAAACAATATTTTTTGCAGGCGAGCATAGCTTTTCTGGTGTGACAAAGGGAATTACTGTGGTGATGCCAGATAGTGAAGCTCTATTTTTCAGATAGCTGTCTGTTTGTGTTTCCTCTCTGTGCTGAGGTGCCAAATGAGAGCATTATGAAGTTGCTTTTGTGTGCTTTTGCGTCTGTGGTGACCCAGTTGAATGAAAAACAGGCACAGGTCCAGAAAACTGGCTCCAAACTCTTCTGCAGGCTCCTGAATATCACTCTCAGATGGGGATTGTATGAGCCCCCTGAAGCATGAAAGCCATGCATGAGATCTTTGTATTTGCTCTATTTATGAAATTCCTGGTTGCTGTCAAATCAATAAAGAGATGGAACTATATTTACGAAAAAGTCTGAGGAAATCTGAAGATTAAATTTTTAATACAGGCATCAAACAAAAGCCCTTTTGCCATTTTCATTTAATAGCATTTACTATTTAAATTGCACAGTGTCCAACAATTCTCATTTAAAGATTTACTATTCATGATTATATCAAGTGATGTATTTCAGTCCTTTGAGTATACAGTTCTCTTAAAACTGTATAATACTGAGTAATTGTTCACCCCTTTGAATGTCATCCAACATACACATTGGGTCCACTGATGCAGACTGATCTAAATATCAATAATAACACAAATACAAGCTGTACTGTGAACACAGGTACTCAATCAAATGCAGCACCAACACAATTTAAATAAATAAATACAAATATGAAAAGACATATTTTACAATAGTCTTTCGTAACACCTTAGATTAAGTTCTGAAAATGACAAAGTAAGTTTAGTATATACGAGGTATCTATAAAATACATACTGATTAGAGGTTATCGAATAAGGTGATAATAATTTTGTGTTTTAGAGATACTTTGTAGTATTATAAATTGAAAGCATTTACAATTACTTAATAATTAGTTAAGATATGATTTATTTTAAAATTAGATATACTTACAAAAAAATACTAGGAAATTATATTCTAAAAAGCTCCTTTATTGTTGGAGGGGAACAAAATCTTATATAACTCTGGGAAGAAAGATGTCCTCTATAAAGAAAGACCTCTATAAAACTGTCTTTAAAATATTAAGAAAATATTGTAATGCATAAAACAGTAATGTAACATTCATCTGACAGTCAAAGCTGATATTAGCAAAGAACCTAGACCAGCTGTATGTTCTGTCATATCCTATCACATTCAGGAGCATTTCGTTTTACCCAGAAATTACATTTATTGTAGTTTATTGAACCCCATACATTATAAAGAATTGTGCTATGAGCTATTCCACCTTTCAGGTGATTGCACAAAGTTAATATATCATATTATATATTTATATTATTTTATTCTCTGAAGTGAAAAGAACACATGTAGGTTGGCTTCTTTTCATTACATACCTATAGCTATTGTTGAAAGAACAAAGCTGGCTAAGCTCTGATACTTAAGGTACTTAACAGTACACAGTCTATTTCAGGGTCCCGTCTAAATGCAAATTTGTTGCTGTAGCACAAGAACTAAGGGTGTAAGTATTTCATTGGCACCTCATGTAATCTTTCACTGTAATTTCATCTGTAACCTAAAGCATTACCTATTCATTTTTATTACTTCCTTACACTTGCTACTAACCTACTATAATTTTAAAAAAAACAAAAAAACAAAAAACAACTTACCCAGTTGATTGTTGTGGATGACGTGTATATCATCTTGGCTCTGGAAAGAGAGAAACTTTTTAATAATTACAGCATCAACAAAAGATGTTCAAGCACATCTTCAAATAATGACCTACATACAGACTTTTTTTTGTTTTAACAAAAGATGTTGAAACTGTCAAATAGTAGCTTGTGTGGAGATTCTCAGCTTCAGCTAAATGCTCTATTTCCCCTTCCTAATCACTAATTAAGACTTAGTGATACTAAATATGGTAAGCCCTATGGGTTATTTGGAGAAATAATGGGTGATACCCCACGTCATTAGTCCTTCCTAATTGTGTGGGTTTTGTGCCTGCAGCATTTAAGCTCTCCACATTCGGCTCAATTAAGGCCTTCAACTCTGTTCCACCTCCAGAGCAGTCAGTGCGCGCGGCAGACCATGGAGGGATGAGTAAATCAATCATGAGCTGAGCAAACTTTGAAGAGCCGTCTTTTACCTCTATCTTTCAGAGGAAATCTTCAGTCTTGGGAGAAGGCGAGAATGTGCGAGTTCTGGCTGTTTCCAGAGCTCTAGAGCGGCAGAGTATTAATAGATAATGACAAACCGAGGCCTGTTTTGATTTATGTCTTCCTCTAGACTAACAATCATTTTACTGGCAAGCTGTTGCAGCCTTCAGAGAGCTTAACTAAGTCATAAATTCACGCTCAGCGGGTGTGGTGCAGTGGTTACAGGGCATCACAGTGGTTCAGTGGCAGTTGTGTGAACGAGGGATGTAACTTGCTTTCTCAGCAGCCATTTTTATAATAGAGAACAAACTATTAAATTAGTCAGTTTCCTTCAAATTAATGGTTTCCTGCAACTGTCATGACTACACATCATTTATTTTTTATGTAGGGCACGTTTTCTGCACTTCCTATCTTTCCCATTATATTAATCAAATCCTAAATCAAACGTTTCAACAAGCATCAAGCGGGCACATTTTCAGATGTAGAAATAATAGTAGAAAGTTCACCAATTATAAAGATATGTACAGCGGTGAATCATGCGTATGTGAGGCTCTCTGTCTTCTCTTATTTCTTCAGGTGATCAGAGTTAGAGGCAAATATATGCACAGGCAGACAAGATCATATCAGGGTGATTTAATTCAGTGGGTACAAGACATCAGCTTAATTGGACTCAGTAGCATTAGTCATGCCCAAAAGGTTTCTGTCTCATCTCATCACACACTACTCCTCTCAAATAATTTCCTTAGCTGAAGAGAGAATGCACCTCATGGAAAAAATGCATCTTGTAAGCCAGGAGAATCTGATTCGTTATCAGATAATTACTCATAAAATCTTTCCAACTTGAAAAAAATTATTTGATATAACAACAGGTTAATACAGAGAGGAAAAAAACAAAAAAGAGGAGGGGAATCAAAAAACAAATTAAGGAGCGTAAGAGCTTGTCTGGATGTATATGGCATGAGACAGAAGAAGTTTTTCACTCCGTCTCCTCCAGCACAACTTAACTCTCCGGCAGAGAAGAAGCAGAAAATCAGTGCACTTTCCCTGCCAAACAAAATAAATCAAGACCCCCCCAATGTGATGAATTAACTTGGTTGGTGAAATGTTACCAATTACACTGACTGTGTGTGTAACTCTGTGTGTATTTGTAACGTGTGTATGTGTGTCTACTACTCAAATTTACATAAAAACTAATGTGTTATGACAGGCTTTTAACAAAGCTTTAATCAGAAATATCTAAGTCTAGCCGAACTGTAGCTACATCTGTACTGTTATGCAGCAATGTCCTGTGTCCCTTTGTAATGAGCTGTTGTAATCCAGACTGAGCTGAATGCCAAAAGAAAAAACTTCTTCTCTCCATTCATTTCAGTTAGACCACTATTTTGGAACAGCAGGGGTTCCAATGCAGCTGCCTCCGGCAAAAAGTTGAACCTGGCTCAACTTGTGCACAACACATCATTCAGAAAGTCATAGCTTTGGACAATTAATTACATGAAAGTGTACATTATATGTACTGTAGATTACTTTTTATTGTTACTGATAACTCTTTACCTGGCAATCGCTGTGATAAAGTGATAACTTCACTAGTTGTAAACACAGTCTTAGAGCATTATAAAAAACATTATAAAAAACATTGGTCAGTTTAACCTTAGATGCATTACCCAATTTCGACTTCATATATCATCCTCTCAAGTGTACCTGTAGCAACATGCCCCTGCCAATGCTGCCCCATGGTGCTTATAAATGCAATGTTATTTTTTAGTCTAAACACCTGCTTATGCTCCCTGGACTATATACTTTATGTATGTTTTCCTATGTTTTCCATTTACCAGTGATATTTTACATGAAAGATCCAGAATCAAGAATTTTAATCAAGAATTAAAGCTGCAAGCAGTGATGAGCGGGCCCAAACACCTCACGCTCGTCGGGTGCCGCACCCGCGCAGCTGTAGCGCAGTACGACTTCCTTCAAGTCGGGGTGTGCTGCATCCGTGTAGCTGTTGCGTGCGTCCTGTCACTTCAGCAAGGGAGTTAAGCACAGCCGTTAAATAATGGGTCGTGCTATAAGTTAACACGGCACATATCACACAGGTGATGTGTGGAAATTATCTGACAATGAGTTGGTAATGTGTCAGTTACTACTTTAATTCAACGTGGCTGACTTTCCGTGGGTTTAAAGATGAAGCTCTTAAAAAACAGCTTCCTGTGTCATGGCGAGTAATTACTCACCATGGGGAGAGCATTTGATAAGAACTCAGAAGTGTCACAATGTAACATCATTACAGCATTATGGCTTTACTGCAGAACTTTGAGATGGATGTGGTCAACCTCCTATGTTATTCCTCACTAGGGACATTTTTGTCCCTAAGGTGCAAAGTGGGGTAAAAAAAAATGAAGGTACCAAAACAGATAAAGTTTGAAACATATTCTTTCCAAATTCCAGTAGTGGGCGCTACAACTAGGACTGGATATTGACATGAAAGTCTCTTAGGGTTTGACATGTGATTTTGGGACAGATCTGACCATGTCTAGTACATTTACATGCTACTTCCTTTTCATAGAGAATCATCAAAATTGAACGCTACGCCATGGACACACCGTTTGATCAATCAAAAAAAGCTTTTAAAAAGCAATTTAACATCGCAAGGCCTTTAAAGGTCACGCAGCTCGCATTTGAAGTCGATGGGGTTAAAGCTCTAGGACAAGTTTGTCAAAGTACGCTGCTCATTTGGAATCTTGTAGGGGGCGCTATAGAGCTGTTTTTCTGAACACATGCCCTTGAACAGTATCAAATAAACAGAACGCAACCATTGTGATGTCTTGTTAAAGTTTTGTGAGATTTCAAGCATCCTAAGCCTCTCAAAATTCTGCTTCCTGTTTCATGGCGAATAATGCTTTGCCATTAAGTCACAAGCTTGAAAACCTTACATCATGTAGGTCTTAATACTAATTTTATACAGTTTTGAGCCAAATCGGGTCATCCTGCTAGGAGCAGTAACAAATAAAACATGTCACTTCCTGTTGTCAGTAGGTGGCGCTTTCACTACGACTGGATATTAGCATGTACATGTCTTCAGAGTGGGAGTCTTATCAAGCATGTGAAGTTTGGGGCAGATCTGACCATGTTCAGCTGATTTACACACTTCTTCATGGCGAATCATCAAAATTGAATGCCACGGCAGGCCACGCCATGGGCACGCCATGGACACGCCATGGACACGCCATGGACACGCCTTTTGATCAATCAAAAAAAGCTCCGTAATTTATCAACGCATGGCGTGGCAGAGCCCGCATTTGAAGTTGATCTGATCAAATCCCTAGGATGAGTTCGTTAAAATACAGAGGGTGTAAATGCGAAATCCTTGCACGTTCAATCCAAAATGGCTGACTTCCTGTTGGGTTTAGGGTATAGCTCCAAGAGGCTTATTTTTAAGTCTGAACACAATAGATATAGCCACCAAGTTTGGTGAATGTAGGCCAAAGAGAAAGGAGGGGGCTTTGGTTTTGAAAATTTCTAGGTGGTGCTATCGAGCCATTTTTGTGCGCCCCTGCTTCCGGACCAATATCAGATCGCTATTTTCACCAGTTCGGACGTGTGTGCCAATTTATACAACTTTTCATGCATGCTAAGCACCCCAAAAATATGATCAACAGGGAAGAAGAAGAAGAAGAATGAAACAAAAACAATAGGGTGCTCCAGCGGTTTTTAATCCTGGCTGCGCTTGAAGCACCATGGCTACAAATCTTTCTCTGGTAAATGATCTAATATTCTGCGGCAGAGTGAACTCATATCAGGCCTAGCATTATTTTCGCCATTACTGAGAAATGAATTATTCTCAGCTCACAGAACTCTGCTCTTTTTGGTGTTCTTTGCTCGTGCGCACAGGTACGCTCTCCTTAATCCCATCTGACAGCAGGCTGTCAGCCATTTGCAGCGGGAATCAGACACCCATAGGTGTTAAAAAGAAATTGCTACGAGTCTACACTGTCCATGTGAAAGGGTTAGTTTCACCATCCCTTGAGCGCTTTTGATCTGTGGCAGCACAGCACTGATGCAGATAGACAGAGAGATTGTGTCTCTTGTAGTTTAACCTCAGAACAATCGCAGCAAAGGTTTTCCCGGCTAAGGTATACATGTGTAAACTCCTTGAGAATGATGATCAACCTTCTTAATGTGATTATTGTGTAATCAAGGACACCCACAAAGACAGCCCTTTGATCCATGGCCTTTGATTTGGAAGCTCTTCACATACATACGTGGTAGAACTCCTGCCCCCTGCTACATCTCTCAATCCCCAAGGGCACAGACGCTCCACTGATGTGAGTGACCCGTCAGGTCACATTAGCTTTCTGTTCACTGACGGCAAGAAGGATTCAAGGTTGCAGGATTTTCTGAATTTTGACATGTGAGAGAAAATGTGTGATGTTTACAGAAGCTGGCTGTCACAAGACACTGAGCACGTGAAATACCTGAGGAGTAGATCACCATTATTTATGTTGTTACTCTACATTTGAATTAACTAAGGAATAAAATTAGTTATTGGTAAAGTGCAAATTGTCAGCTTCATGTTGAGGATGCTTTCAGATCTATTGAGCGGTTTAAGAATTAAAGTGCCTTTTGCATCCCTCCTCCATGTTAGGGTGCCAAAAGAACTGACAGATTAAAATTTCATTCAATAATATTTTTTCATACACAAAGAAAAACTCTATGTAATGACTTAATAGGCCACGTCTGTTGCCTAACATCAGAGGGCTATTCTTGTCAGATTTTCTTTATAGCCCTTTTCTGATTTTTGACTGGAATCTAGGAGAAAAAAAACTGATAACAGTCTGGAGCAAAAAGATTCAAAACTGACATTTTAAGCTCTTAATAACAATTTCCCCCGTCATGTGCATGATGATGTGATTTGAGATACAGGTAAACACGTGCTGAAGAGTATTGTTTTTTTGCTGGCTGAAATGACAACAGTAGAACAGTATTTATGAGCTGTTGTGCCCTGACAAATATAGCTAGTTTCATGGATTGCTTGAGAAAGCCTTTTAATCTTTCCAGCATTTTAAAATGAGAATCTTGTAAAAGTGATCTTAAATATGCAATTGACGACTGCATGAGTAGCATGTAGCTGCAGTACCGGAGGTTGCAGTTTCAGGATCACAATCCCTTGTTTACTTTGACACTGCCAGTTAGCTGACATAGCTAGCTAGCTATGTTACTCTTTACAACCCCCGAAGCCAATTATCCTTACCACAACCACTACCGAGTGTGTGCCTAAACCTAACTCATTTATTATATGCATGTTGACCGGTCCTTCGTGTCGCTGTGTATTACCACCACCATTCCACTAGATGGGCTGTCGCAAAAGAACTAGGGTCATAGAACTGCGGTCCCAGGATTTCGATCAGGCTATTATTTCTTTAAATGAACCCTTAGCTGCTTACCTTACCTACATGTTTGTATTGTCAAGTAGCATGTTTTCACTTTTAATGTTACGTACACAATAAAAAAAAAAAATTAAGTCAAGCTAAACTTAACTAAGTAGCTTTATCATAAGCTAGTATTATTTTTCAAGCTGTCATCATCTCAACAATATGCATCTAAATCTACCTCTAAATTTTAATCACTTTATTATGGCTGTTGTACAGACTTTGGAAAAAAAGTATAATGAAAAGAAAGGTTCCAGACACTTAAAGTTCCTCTTGTAAAGTCAGTACTTTCTGGTTGTTAAGTAAGCACATTCACAGCTCATGCATATTTCTGTCTGGCTGCTGATTGGTAAATTGAAAGGGCTGCTGCTGCTCTCCCCCCACTCGCTAAAGAGTGTCAGTCCTGAAAGAGACCACCACATGAGAGCACATTCACTGAGAATTATTGGCAACTGGGAAGTGGAGAGGAGTCTGCCCAAAAAGTCACTAGATTTGTTGCTAGGCACTTTTTTGAAAAAGAGTTGCTAAAGGAGTCTAAAAGGTTGCCAAATCTAGTTTGAAAGTTCATAAATTGGCAACGCTGCTAATGTTAACTAATGCTAGGCTACATCACTGCTGCTGCTGTTACCCATTTTTACTATGGAGATAACCACCACAAATGAAAGTAATTATAGACATCTAGTTAAGCTGGCATAAGATGCAGTGCTTATAATGTTGGATGGTATCCATAGCAACCAGCATAATGTATCCAGTAAAGTAGGTAACAGTAAACACTGAGGTAGGGCAATATGACCTGTATTATTCATTTGTCATCTATGGGTTAAACTGCTTCAAATGACAAAATGTTTTTTCCCCTCTCTCTTTTTGTGCAACAGGCACACAAACACACCTAAAAGGTGATTTGATTAAGAACAAGTGGCTTGGCTTCATTAATAATCCAGAATAAAAGAGAGCTGCTAATGTCACCGCATTTAAATTTCACATTTGCAAGGCAATGTCATTAACAATAGGCTGAATATTTAAGTCCTGCAAGCCTGGTTTATTCAATAGCTTGACAATTCTGTTGCATCACAGTATGCAGTTCTGAAAAAGGTCATTTGCTGTCCAAAATGTGGTAAACAATATTTTAAACAGTTTGCCAGGATCTGGAGTTTGGTCATATCCTTGAGTAGAGTTTTGGTTAGTTCTTGAACCTGTTGTATTGTTTTCTTCCTTCTATGTTTTAGCTGCCCGCACTTGTGGCCTTAACTATGTTTCATCTGTTTCAATTGAGAAGGGCCCTGCCCTCCAAAGAGCTCCAACTGAGATGCAAAAATCAAAGAACCAACCCAATTTTATAATAAATTACTTATTTTACTCAAAATGTATAGGCATGGACATCGAAAGTAGCACCACTGGCTGCCCTCTCTTGTTTACCAACCCTGTGACACAAAGATGCGGTGTTTACCTCGAGGAGCAAACTAATTCTTCAATGAAAGTATATGCTGCAAAGAGTTTGTGGCAAGGTCTTTTCATCAGGTCCATTTATTTCAGTATTAACACTCTTGTGTAATTATATAAAGCAGGGTTTTACCTTCCATAATTTCACATTTTCTTACATAGTAAAACAGGTCAACAGGCACTCTCACTTAGAAGACTGTACACAGAGAGATTCAGCTTTGTTTTTCTAGGCACAGGAAAAACTGTTGCCAACAGAGATGACCAGACCGCACAAAATTGTTGACAGTGGTCCAAATCTGGTTGCCTTGGGCAACAGGGCAACCGTTACTGTCAAGCCCTGCTGTGTAAGTTATTTCGGGTCACAGTATGCTTCCTGGCCTCTACATGAGATGGCTGAGAGATATTTTTGACCACATTTTAGTCACAACACTAACAACACAAAAAAAACAAGAATGAAAAAACATTACTCTAGCTCCAATGCTTTAGCTATATGTACTATTTCTCAGTATTGTGGATTCTTTGTCTGAATTTCTCATGATTGTCACAAATATAGCCTACATGAGCCAGGAGAACAGGCTACAAAAGCACTGTTAAACAAACACATAAGGCCATTGCAGCAGAGTTGAAGTAATGATTCTGACAGTCTCACACACGTCCTCTTGAGTTTCAGATCCTTACAACTGCCCATGATGAGGACATGCTGCAGAATAAGGAAAGCTATTTTTGCATGCTGTGACAGACGTTTAGGCAGCACAAATGAAAGTTTCAAGACAAATCTTTGCAAAATGATGTTTGGTAGAAAGCAAGAAGATGTTATTGTCCGGTCAGACATGATGACTTGAATTGAGTGTGTCATTGAAGAAGATGGCAGCTCTTTTCCTTCAAGAATGGGCATTATGTCAACAACCGAATGGCACTTAAGACTGTGTGCAGTCCACACACAGATGAAGATCTCTACACTTCAAAGGCCAAAGAAATTGATCAAAGTTGGTTATAGTGGCAACTAAGAAGTGCTAATGTCTCCCTTCTAGGTTACACGTTTACAAAGATTATATAAAGAGTATTTAGTGTAATTTACTTAGGAATTGAAATAAAGGTGTTCTTCCTGTCTGTGAAGAAAGAAAATAAGAAACCGTTTGCTTTATGTAACTTTGTGAAGCAACCATTTAGCCTTGAAAACACATGAAAGAACTCAATGACTCACGAAGATCAGCACTTTGAATTACTTCTGCTGTACTGGTTGTGTTTTTGTGTGTGTCGTATGACTGATTGTTGCTTTTTCCCCACATCTAGGAACATCGCTTGAAGGCGAGGCCACCCCTTTCAGAATAAAGCTTCCTGCAGTTTCTTTTAAAAGTGTTCTCATGTATCTTGAGAGGAACTGAATGGTGGCAAAGTGACACGAACAGTCAGGTGTCCAATTAAGTTATTTATTGGCTTTGCAGGACCCTCAGCAGGAAGTTTGTAAATAAATTCTCATACTGTGTAGTTATCAAGCACCCTCTCACTGTTCTCAATGAGTGCTATGAGCACATGAGAGCAAGGCACTTCTGCTTACATTAGCTAACGTTTAGTGCACTTGTTGTTTAGGCTGTTTATGCAGCCCCTGAAGCGGCAGATAATCAAGGTACCTGTGCTTGCCATCGGCAACTTCTCCAAGTCACTCTAAGTTCAAGCTGATGCCAGTCATCAGAGTCTTCAAGCAATCTTCAAAGGAGGGGGAAGATGCTAAAACATGATCCATTTGCAAGCCATAGAGCGTGTTCAAATGCAGCCACTGAAAATTACACTTTAATGTTTACTGCTGCAACCGTGTTATTATATGCAACAACATTGATCAAAGCAGAGTATGTCTGCCTGAAAATCGAAACAGATGTGTTGCGGAAATCATCTATAAACACTCACTATATTTCAGAAACTTGACAGATGGACAAGAACAAATGGCATTCTCAGAGACCATACCATAAACAGAGAAGAGGACATGGCAGATTGATGGTTATGAATAAATGATAAAACCATGTTATAATACTTTTCTTTCACAGATGATCTTTTCGTCTGTTTTAACACAGCAAAAAAATGTAAAATTACAAATTATAACATGAAAAGGTTGCAAATTCTATTGTGGTTATTCAGAAAAACTACTGTCAAGTCACTCGTTTTAGCTGATTATAATTAACTGATTATTATCTAGCTCTGCAAGATAGTGATGATAAATTTTGCCAAGATAGGAAATGTGGACTCAAAACTAACAATCTATAACTTTGGAAAATGGGAATATAATATAAGATAATATAAAATAAGAGCTAAATCCTCTAACCACCAATGAGGTCTTAATTAAATCCTGTCTTTAAGACAGCGTGATGATCATTTACTCAGAACTACCTTTCTATGCTTCTGAACAACTCTGTATGGTTGAGAGAAATATCAATCAAATTTGGTGTGTTTACCTACTGAGGCTCCATGCAGTAAAGTTCCTGAGGATCAAATCTCAGAAATATCTGGCACCAAAAAAAAAAAATCTATCTCTATGTTAACATGGATTGTGAGGCAGGAATCAAAATTATTTTGGATTTGTACTGTTGAAATCAATAATATGTTTTTGATCTTGAAGCTTAGTTATCTATTGTACACTGACAAAACGGTTCCACAAACAGTATACTGCAGCTTTGTTAGGAAGTCAACAATTCTCTGTGACCAATAATGAATTTCTTTATTCAGCAATGGGTTTACATTTGAAATAATAAAACAAGTGTGTTTACTTAGTCCACTAACTTATAAGCATGTGTAGCTTATAAGTTTATTCAATATGGAAATGATTGCCATGGCCCTGATGTAAATTCCATGACTTTCTATGGCTAAACTGGAACACTTCCATGACCTAAAAATTTGTATTCCTTTCTAATTTGTTAATGTTGTTCTTCAGCTCAGGAGATCTAAAAAAGGGCCAACAACCTGGTTTCAATTTTACAGTTGGGCTTGGTTTGAAAATACACACTACAAACATGAATACAACAGATTTCTGATTTCTGAAGGTGTAAAACACATTTTGGTTCTACTCTCTGACTGCGAAACACCTGTCAAAGTTAAGTGATATTCAATAATTCAAATGCATTGTGAATGAGTTAAGAAACACAGGGCATGTTAGGCGAGTGATGGAGACGATGTCACACTGGCCGTGTCTGTTCTGCTTTGGTCATTTAGTTTTCAGTCAATCATGTTATTTGTAGTCTTTTTAGTATCTGTCTTATAGTATGTTGGGTTTTGGGTTCTGTCCTGTCTATTGCGCTGTGTCCAGTATCTGTTATATAGTCTGTGTTTTGGGTTTCAGTCATGTCTTGTGTCTAGTGTACTCTGTGTTCTGGTTCTGTGTTCTGGTTTGGGTTTTGTCTGTTATGATCCCTGCGTTATAGTTGGTCGGTGTTTGCCTGTTTAGATAAGTTTCTGTTGTCTGAAGTTGGATTCTTGTCTGGTATTTTGTTACATGTGTTCTGTCTGTGTTGGTTATTAATGTCGCACCATGTCTGCCTGTCAAGTGTTACGTCTGTTCACCCAGTTATGTCTCTGCCTGCCTGCCTCTCTGTTGCCCCCTGCTGTCTCTGCCTGCCTCTCTCTCTGTTTTCCGCTGCTCTCTCCCAGCCTGCATCTCGTTAGTCTCATGTCTGTCACCTGTGTACCTCCTCCCAGCTCGTTATCCCTGTGTATATATCCTTGCTTGTTTCCCGTCAGTCTTTGTCCGGTCATTACAGTGTGTTATTTTTTAGTTTGCACTGCTCGTCTTGTCACCCTGTTGTTTTGGATTTTGGATTTCTGTTTGGATTACCTTGTTTTGGACTTTTGGACATTTTATTAGCCACTCTGCCTGTAAGTGTGCTCGCCTTTTGTTTGCCAAAATAAACCCTTTTGAACTGTACCTGCGTCCTGCATTTGGGTTCGCTAACCTACTCACCACACTGCACCCTGACAGATGAACTAGGCAACAACTCTACAAGCTCTCAAAAGCACTAACAGCCAGGCCACGTTTTTTTCCCCCTCATTCTTTTCATATCTATTTATAAATGAATAGATGTAGACCTGTATAGAACAATAGATGTATTGTAACAGTTTAGTGAAAGTAACTCCATAAACCAGTTTGTCAGCTTTTATGTCTTTTGTTCAAGTGCAATGAAAATTTTTATTCCAAAATTATGTTTCCATTGTTGCAAAAACATGGGTCTTTCCATTCCCTTAAAGGGTTTCTTCTCTTGAATGGATGTAGTTTAAATCTTAACTTATTCACTTTGACTGCAGTTGACTGAGACTCTCTTGAAGGGACACTGAATGTGGCAAAATAATTTGAGGGAGAAAACACGCTTAACCAAACTTTATGTTCAAATTAGAGGCCAATATCTTTGTTTGCTTCTCATAAATGCAAACTAACAGAGAACCAATTGTTTCAGGATGTTTTTCATTTTCACTGATATCACGCTGGATTTTTTCGTTTATGCCAATTACTGCCCAACACAATTTACAACAATATGAGAAAAATGAAAAAGTGACACAGCAAAAAGGGCGAAACTTCCTCTGCAGGGAAATAACCGGTGATTTGCCATTTCTGTGATGCTAAGCACCTCTGCCAGGAGCCTTACTGTCAACATCTTCTCACACCAATAAGAAGTAGAGCAAGCGAACATGTTAATTATTTATCGAGCAGCAACTGCAGACTTTGAAAATGCAACAGCAAGAAAATCATCTTGCTCTTGACGAAAGGGCAAACGAATTAGTACTGAAGAGCAAATCAAACATGGTCATCAATTTCAGCTGCTCAGGTAATTAAGGCTTTAACAGAGGTGAAGTGACCAGGAAATCAACAATTAACACTAATTATCAAGACACTATAAAGAAAGGTTTCAGACTAATTACCCACAGGAAATAAATCACACGTAAACTGTTTTTCTTACCTGTGAACCTTTTCCTGAGCTGCCAGCAGAAAAGTTGATATGAACTGTAAGAATAGAAAAAGAAAATTATATTATTTTAGATACTGATTCAAAACAGCAATACATTTTTTTAAACTGAACAATAAATTGTCTCTGTTTTTCTTCAGACTAGTTCACTTCTCTCTAAAAGCTGCTGTACACAGGCTGGGCTAAACAAAACAATCTGCCTTATGTTAATATATTTTTATATATTTAAAATTAAGAACATAACTCAAAGCCTAATTCCATCGTGCTGAGTCTATGTTGGATCACTGAGCGCCCCATTCATCTGTCCGAGTTTGTAATTAGAGCAGCGAGAGCTCCTATCCAATTACATTGCCATCGATTCTGAGACAAGAAAATCTTCGCAGAGAGATTCCCAGGATTTCAAATCAATACATCAAAAACAGCAGTGTAGCTGAGAATGAATTTACACAGCAGTTTGTATTAAATCAGGCTGCCTGCACTCCAACATCAGTCAGCTTTAAATCTGACTTTAATTAGAACCGAGAAAGAGTTAAATTTTTCTCTCCTGACTCACTGCTATAGCCATTAAAGGACAACTGAGTGTTGATTAAAACCTAAAAGCAGCAGATATGCTTTAACAAGACAGCTGAAAATCCTGATTTAGTGTAACATCCAATCCAATGCAAGATACACAAAAAAGTCCAGTAAAAAAAAAAAAAAAAAGGGACGTACTTCATAATATAGATCAAATCTCTGTGACTTTGCTTGTATGACCCAATCTGCAGCACTTTGGTCAGATATTAATTCCATCCATTGCAAAGGAACCCTCTTCTTAAATTATTCAAAGAGCTGAGTTAACTTCAAAACACTTCAGTGTGTAAAGCCTGAAGTGATGCCACCAGTTCGGAACAAACGGACAATATAATGAACCTAATTATCTGAGTCACAAAAGCACCTAAAAACCGTGGATGCGAGCCAGTTTTCAAACAGTCGAAATTTGCCAAGCAAGCCGAAGAAATATTATCTTCCCATGTTCCTTTCAAAGAGTAGTATTATATGTCTTTGAAAGAGCTGAATATATCCACATTAAGGGAGTGATTACATTTAACATTTTTACTGCCAGTGAAACTTTCAAAAGGGAGAAGATCTGATTTTCATACTAAATTTTTATGGTTCCTCCCATTTCTTTTGTTTGCTGCTGCAAGAGGACACCGTTCAATGCAGTTTACTGTTAATATATTTTTTAGTAATGAGAATAGCTCAGAATAACCCTTCCAATAAGGGAAATTAGTATTGTAGTTAAGACCACCCACAGAGAGACCAAGTCAAGACGAGAGTTTATCAAAACTGAGATAAGACCAAATTTTTTAGGGTCTGAGACCAAGTCATGACCAAGACCGAGGGAGGGCGAGACAGAGTCAAGACCAAGACCAGTTCCCCACAATACATGACACGCAATAAAATGTGGAACGATATCATAGGTAGTAATCAAATTGATCTGAAAGATCCACATTCCCATTAGAACACCCAAATACAATCATTAAGAGCTGAAATCAACGTAAGCATCTTTATTCAATACTCCTTTTCCATGCTAACCATCGTAGGGAGGGGGCCGTCAATGGTAACAACATATTTTTGCATTATTGGTTGCATTTGAAGCAATACGTTTTACATCCAATCAAGGTAAGGATGTTAACTAATAAATCAGACAATGCAAAAGCAATTTATTGATATTCCCAAATTTGTGGTCTTGAAATAAAATCCAGAGTCCTATGTCTGAGACTGAGACAAGACCAGGTACAAATGTGGTTGAGTCCGAGACAAGACCAAGATCATCAAAAAGTGGTCTTAAGACCGGTCTCGAGTACTGCAACACTAAGGGAAAGTAATGAAACAAAATAGGGAGAGAACAGAAAACCATCTAAAGTCACTTGAAAACACACAATAAAACAGAGAAGTCATTAAAGGGCTCAGAATAATGTAAATTTCATCTTTACATTAGAACATCTGCAGTTCCTTGACAGCTGAATCAAAAGCTTTATATCCTGATGAAGACCACATTATATGGTTGAAAAGCCCCTTACAAGTAAGTGGACCTTGAATGGAGATCGTTGACTGCTATCTCCAAAAGGTCAATGAGTGGTCAAGCTCAAAAAATGTTTTTTTAACACATATTTAACTTGTTTCTTATCAGGTGCCCATCAAAACAATCCCAGCTAACACGTGTACTCTAACATAAGAAAAACATGTGCTTGCTGTGCAACTATATTGTACAATCACACTGTCTCCTTTTTTTAATCTAATGTCCATGTATCCTAATTGCTATGTGAAGTTCACAAACATAAAATCTGGTCCAGCAAATCATCAGCTCCGTAGAGAATAGAGCGGCTACATTGTCATCTGGCATCCCAGTTTCTGTCAGTATTAAAAATGCAATATTTGGCGTGAAACAAAGCTTCCTACAGGAATACATTCAAGTTCACGATACATTCTGCTACATCTGCTCAAACTTCCCATCTTTTCATGGCTCACCCTGGAGAGAAAGAGGCTGACACACAAAGAGGGAGAGGGAGAGAGGGTAGTAACTCCCTACATAATGTCTGGAGTGCTGATGGGAGCACCTCCATCCCTTCGCCTTCTCAGCCTGCATAATCAAATCTGTTGTTTCTAACCATGTTTTCAATTGAGCCACACCAAAGGGAACTTGCTTGCTTTGATTTTAGAAAGTCTGGAAATCACTGTGCATGCTCAAAGCTCTGAATTGTTTAGTTGAATGCATTTAACAAGCATCGACATTTACATTGTCATTGTAATCAAAGCAGTCGTCCGATGCAATTAGAGAGGAAACACTGTGTACTGCTCATAACAATGGGAGGGAATCAGGTCGGTATGGGTGTATCTTAGCAGAATTCAAATAATCTGACATAAATATGTGTAAAATATGTATAGCAGGTCCATACTTTACAGAACTATAATTCCTCTTTGTTAGAGGTGAACACTTCCACTAGGAGCCAGTTCCTTCTTTGAAACTACATGCCCATGATGTAAAAATCTTGAGGGATTCATAGTAATTGAGCAATGATTTGCTTGTTTGACAGTTGGTTGGCGTCTGACTTAACTTTCCACTTCATTCAGGATTTAATGAGTAGAGAAAGAGTGGGAAAAATGGTGACACCATGTGAAAGTACTTTGAAGTAACTCAATCACATTACAAAAAGGTAGCTACGCAGGTGTATTATATTAACTTAAATGCTAATTAGCAGTCACTGTCAGCTTTAAATAAGCTCTGATAATCACCACATCCGTGTGTGAGTGTTCAAAGCAAACGGAGGAAAGCTTCCAAGAGGCTGAACTGTGAAGGGCCGAATGTGCAGTTGTGCACTGATTATTTAATCTGGCATAGGCAATAAAATCTAAAATCATGTTCACAATAATGATATTTATAGTGGGGCTGCTACCCAAAAATGACCAATGCACAAACATCCACAAGCTGAGGGCCATTAAACCTGGATTCACCTCTTACCAACCTCTTCTAAAACCATAGACAGCACCATTCGAGTTCAAACGAGATCCCTATCTGCATGGCACAAAATGGAGTAGAGTGACTGGTGAGGACAGTGAAACATTCAGCAAGCCAAAAGAGACACAGACTTCTCCTCTAGAGTTAGCAAATCAAATCAGAGATAAAATGTGAGTGAGTATTGGACTTAAATTTTTATTGGTGGAGACAAAGTGGACTCAGATGGGTTTCTCATGTTGCTCTGTTGCTGCCATAATGGCGTGTTAAGATTTAACACAAAGTTAATTTTCATCTTGCTTTATTCATGCAAATTTGATGGCTGCAGTGTTTTTAGTGCCAACCTAGTCTTGCATAGCCAGACCAATCTCTACACTTCGTTTTAGCACAGTGTCAGCCTACTTCCTGTGAGTCAGACATCCTGATAGAGGTGACCTGTAACTGCTAGCTACCTGGCAGTGTGTGTGCAGATTGTGCCTGAAACCTACTGTACCTAGGATTTGCATCCATACTGGATCATTCTGTACCTTTACATCCAATGTCACTGTGCAGCAAGCAGTTGGCTCTATATGTAGCGAGGCAGAATGTATCGTTTGGAAGTCTTGGTGTATGGACGTGTAGCAAGTACCATTTTCATACAGATGATGATTGTTCGCTACCAGATGGAGATGTTGCAAAGAGCAAGAATTTTTAAAAAGTCGGCATTAGATGAAAAAACAACAAATGTCATTGAATCTATTCTGGGGTTGCTGAATCGTTCTCTATGGATGCTCTTGTGTGGTGATGGGGTTTGTGCCTGTGAAAGTGTGACAGCTCAGCTCACTCTAGGAGTGATCTCAAAACTTACCAAAATCTCAAATTCTGTCTGTTATGGAGTCATAGTAATGACTCAGTTTTATTCCTTTCTGTGTGCATTCAAGGAGTGGAGTCATCCAGCTCAATAAGATACATTTTGAACTCATGCAAGTTGTGGACCCGTCTTGACCTTGTTGCCTATAGAACAAATACATGTCTGTTTGCTTCAGTAAGTTGTATGTAATCGCTCTCCCTTTGAAATCTGTTTTGTGTCCAGTCTGATCACATTTTAAAAAGATAAATTAACTGAATATAGCAAGGTTTGTTACTGTGAATTTTGGATTCCATGCTCTGATCCCTTGTAATCAAAAATGACTCAGTGCAGCTTTAACCCATTTTTCATTGTTGATGAAAAATCAGAACATTTCAAATTGCCAGTGTTTTCCTTCTATAATTCTGTGATTATGTGCAAAAAAATAAAACGCGCTGTGATGACAGAGACACCACACATTATAATAAAAGTAGCTCCTCAAAGAACTGGCACAGATGGCACACAGTTGCACAGCACATAGAGTTGTAATAATGCATATGACTTGTATTTTTGAAAATGGCTCTGCAAACTGTTAGGCATACAGGAAGCACAGGTTTCATCTGGCATTATGTCATATTAAATTTAAACTTTTTATTCCCACTCAAGCACCGCCAGCAGCCATCTAGAACCCATACTGGCAACTCCTGACCCAGATAGAGCTTCTAGTATATGTAAGCACATGTCATTTCATAATCACAATATATTGAAAATGTGATTTTTATGGGAAGAGATTTGAGAAATTGCTAATGTATAATCCAAGGAAATACCTGAAAATAAGTATTTAATTACAGTGATGCAAAATCATATAAAAATCCATTGTTGCCAGAAAGCAGTCCAGCTTATAGTGGAGCTAAAATGCTAAGTCGATTAATTAATTAGCTCATTGTCAGAAAATGTATAATTTGCAACAGTTTTGATAATTGATGCCAAAGATGTTCTGGTTCCAGTTGCTCTAACTTGAAAATGTGCCACTTATCTTTGTCATATATGATAATAAACTGAATCTCGTTGGTTTTGGACAGTTAATAAACAAAATAAACAATCTGAAGATTTCACCTTGGGTTCTTGGAACTCATAATTGGCATTTTTCACTATTTCTTCTTTTTTTATATTTCTAACAAACTTGATTTGCAACATTGCTCACATTGGCCTAATGCAAAGACATAGCAAAATCTAGGATAGTAGTGAACAATGTATAATCTATACAACTAAACATTTTATAAATAATTTTGATTAATTTTGATATCATGACTGAGACCTTCATCAATCCATTCTTCCTAGCCAATAGCTGCTCAGTCAAATACACAGAGGAACCTGTCCCCAGCAGCTCTTCCTATGGGAGCCTCCAGCACTCTCAGGCCACTTAGCGATATCCAGTAATTTCTCCAGCATATCCTGGCTCTGAAAGTGTTTGACCTCTTCCTATGGCATATTTACCAGGTGTCTCATCCACTTCAGCTGGCACACTCCAGTGTCTCCTCTCACCCACAATGAACCCGTCCAGTCTGCAGAGAAAACTGAACATGGAGGCTCATATCTGCAGTCTTATTCCTTCATTCACTATCCAAAACTTGTGACCACAGCTGACTGTCAGAACAAAGACAGCTCTCAAGGAGAGATCACAGACATCAGTCTCACTATTCTTTTTATTGTCACTTCTGTTCTGAGTAAACCCCCAAGACACCTGAATTGTCTTAGTGTGGGATGAGCTATCTTTTTTGGTTTTGGTGATAAAATCTGCAACGTTCCACATTTTCAACTTTATGAAGATGACAACGCGGGATTAATCTTTGCAATGCTGTTTATTAGTATGCAATGAAAATTCCATCAACCATTCATGTTTTGTTTTTTTATCTAGGGGACAAATTTAGACACACAGGTGCAATGAACATTTCTCAGCAGAGCATGATGATCATCTTCAACTGCAGGGAATGTACCATTTTTAGAGTTGTACCACACTCACATCATAAAACAATATATTTACATATACATACATTATTTACAAAACACACACACACACGTGAAACTCGAAAAATTAGCATATCGTGCCAAAGTTCATTTATTTCAGTAATTCAACTTAAAAAGTGAAACATATATTATATAGACTCATTACATGCAAAGTGAGATATTTCAAGCCTTTATTTGATATAATTTCAATGATTATGGCTTACAGGTTATGAAAACCCCAAATTCAAAATCTCAGAAAATTAGAATAATGTGAAAAGGTTCAGTATTGTAGGCTCCAAGTGTCACACTCTAATCAGCTAATTAATCCAAAACACCTGCAAAGGGTTCCTGAGCCTTTAATTGGTCTCTCAGTCCGGTTCAGTGTAATTCACAATCATGGAGAAGACTGCTGACCTGACAGTTGTGCAGAAAACCATCATTGACACCCTCCACAAGGAGGGAAAGCCTCAAAAGGTAATTGCAAAAGAAGTTGGATGTTCTCAAAGTGCTGTATAAAGGCACATTAGTAGAAAGTTAAGTGGAAGGGAAAAGTGTGGAAGAAAAAGGTGCACAAGCAGCAGGGATGACTGTAGCCTGGAGAGGATTGTCAGGAAAAGGCCATTCAAATGTGTGGGGGAGCTTCACAAATAGTGGACTGAGGCTGGAGTTACTGCATCAAGAGCCACCACACAAAGACGGGTCCTGGACATGGGCTTCAAATGTTATATTCCTCTTGTCAAGCCGCTCCTGAACAACAAACATCATCAGAAGCGTCTTACCTGGGCTAAAGAAAAAAAAAAGAATTGGTCTATTTCTCAGTGGTCCAAAGTCCTCTTTTCTGATGAGAGCAAATTTTGCATCTCATTTGGAAACCAAGGAGTCTGAGTCCCAGAGTCTGGAGGAAGAATGGAGAGGCACACAATCCAAGATGCTTCAAGAACAGTGTGAAGTTTCCACAGTCTGTGTTGGTTTGGGGAGCCATGTCATCTGCTGGTGTTGGTCCACTGTGCTTTATTAAGTCCAGAGTCAGCGCAGCCGTCTACCAGAACATTTTAGAGCACTTTATGCTTCCTTCAGCAGACAAGCTTTATAGAGATGCTGACTTAATTTTCCAGCAGGACTTGGCACCTGCCCACACTGCCAAAAGTACCAAAACCTGGTTCAATGACCATGGGATTACTGCGCTTCTTTGGCCAGCAAACTCGCCTGACCTGAACCCCATAGAGAATCTATGAGGCATTGCCAAGAGAAAGATGAAAGACATGAGACCGAACAATGCAGAAGAGCTGAAGGCTGCTGTTGAAGCATCCTGGTCTTCCAGAACACCTCAGCAGTGCCACAGGCATCCATGCCACGCCGCACTGAGGCAGTAATTCATGCAAAAGGGGCCCAACCAAGTACCAAACCAAGTACTGAGTACATATGCATGATTATACTTTTCAGAGGGCTGACATTTCTGTATTTAAAATCCTTTTTATTTATTGATTTCATGTAATATTCTAATTTTCTGAGATTTTGAATTTGGGGTTTTCATAAGCTGTATGCAATAATCATTGAAATTATATCAAATAAAAGCTTGAAATATCTCACTTTGCATGTAATGAGTCTATATGATATTAATTTCACCTTAAATAAATGAACTTTTGCATATATATATATATAAATAAATAAATAACACACACACACACACACACAAATTGTGTGTTTTTACAGCTAATTATCCCTATATCAACAGTCAAATCCAGAAATTGAAGTGCAACTAACTACCACAATTGAAATACAACTCATGTGGACTCCTTGAGTGCTGTACTTTGAGGTGCTGCTCCTCAACCCAACTACGCACACTTGGCTGCAAAACCACTCCAGTGCACATCTGAAATGACAGTCTGTTGAAATCTCATGGACAACATCATTGAAAAACAGCAGAGGTGGCACCCTAATGTCACCAAACTGGACGCTCTCCAGACCTTGGCTGTGCCTTGATGTTAGGTCCATGAATATTACATACAGGGAGAGCAGACAAGCAGCCTTGTCAGAGTCTAAACGTACTTGACTCTGTGCCAAACACAGCTTTCACTCATGCACAGGGTACTGTTGGATTGCAGCGGTGACCCTGGCTGCCTATTGACCGGCCTGTACTTTATTTCTGACATATGCACACGATTGAATATAAGTATGTTTTTGTGCAGTATCTTCAGGTAAGCTAAAATTCAACATTTCACCCATATTCAGTTTTTAAACACGGATTAAACTAAAACAAGTCTCAGTTTTCTTGACCCACAACCGGGAATTGAGAGTGAAAGGTAATCTTATATGATCTGATAACTTTTCTTGCATTCATTAAATATGATAATTCGTAAAATAAACAGACCAAGCAGATTCTTTACACAACATAAGCTCAATCAGGTGTAAAGTAAGCAGAAAAGAAGTGTAAAAGAATTAAATGTAAAATAATAAAATTTTCCTGGGTCAAATCCATAGACTATATAAAAAATCCAATTAATACTACATCTGTGTGACTGGAAGCAATTTCTTGCAGCATTAAGATTCATAGATACTCCGTTAGCTCATCTGTTTGTGGTCTTAAACATGACAATATTTTATTATTTCCCATGTTATATACTCAGGAAGATGCCAACCGTTCTTGCTTTACTAAAATATTTGCAGATCCTTCTGGCCTTTTTTAAATTTTCATTGTGGCAATTTTCAGTCCTAGCAAGAGATGGAGTCTCCTGCTCTCAGCATTTATCTCATTCTGTGCAGGAGCACATCCACATGGTACACTGGGCCGATGCAATATTGGTCACTCACTGTAATTCTCTCCACAGCTGCAGCCACACACCGTGCTCTGCTCTGCACCCCACCCAATGGACGTGACACATCACTGAACACATTCTGTACCTGCAGACTGGAACATATGCATGGACATAACATAGCTAGAGATCCTTATTCTTGTAGTGAAATGGTGAATGACAAAGCACTTTGTGCATGGTCCTGTAGTAGTTAAAGCACACTTGGTCTGAAATATGTGACATTTAAGTCAGTAACTATTTGTCCAATTAGGCAATCAAATCCACGGAAGGAAGTAAAAATATGTAGTTATCCACAATATTCACGTTTCTGCAGGAAATTGTACTACATATTTTTTAAGTATAATAACACTATTTCAATCGGCTGGCAAGACTGTGGATTTGATTATCCCCATTCTACAAACCAGCAATAAATCACTAGGCCTATATGGATTATATAACTGCAGCTGTCATTTAATCTTTTGTTTCTAAATTCCCGGTGCACATCCAGTGATAGAGGAAACCCTGACTTGGTAAAGCTTACAGTAGCTGTTGCCTAAGGTGCATTCACCCTCGGGCTTGACTCCCACTAGTGCAACGTCGATGTCTTAGGAAGAAGCTACTTATTGCCGCTTGTTGCGAGTTGGAACACATTTCAACAGAAATGCCGTGACGCCAGAGGAGAGAGCTTTCAACCCTTTTCTTGTTATTAACTCTCGTGTATCCTAAACTTACAGTCGTCGGTCTGCATAAACCCACATGGCAACCAGTAGCCTACGTGCAAATCGCCTTTCAACTCCTCAGGAAGTTGAGGCGAATCATGGCTCCGCACTTCTAACAGTTCTGGACAGACACTCACAGCTCGTGTCTTCTAAGCTGGAAACACACTATTCAGCTCTACACTGCCGCTTCTTTCCCAACACAAGTTCACCTTTGAAAACAGGACAAACTGTTTACTGTTGAGGGTGTCATAACGTCCCTCACAGCTGCCTGGTCCAAGACTCCTGACATGCAGATTTAGAAAGTAAAGTGAGTACTTACATAGGGAGAGGAAAATCCAGCAGCGTGTCACTTTGTGCCCGATGTGAGGGTTGTTCGACAGCATCCTGGGAGAGTCCTGCGAGCAGTGTAGGCGCTCGCAGAGCATGGGTTTTCTGACAGTGTTTAAAAAACAACAGGGCTTTTCCTTTTCACGGAAAACGGGGAGTGGGTTTGTGCTCCGGTAGGAGGCATCCCCATCTTCTGTACAAGGCGCAGGGACGCGCTCTGCTGGCGGGAAGAGTTCACTGAGCTCAGCTGACAGACAGGCAGGGTGGGAGGGCTTTAACTTACTTATAACTTGTAACTTACTGTAATATTTTCATAATTATATATAATTGAGAAGCTGGAATCAGCAAATGCCTGGACTTTTGTTTGAAAACTGACAATCAAAGAATCGACAATCAAAATAGTTGCGATTCATTTTCTGGCAGCCAACTACCGGTAATCAATTAACTTACTTATTGTTGCAGTTCCAGTCAAGGGTCCAAATTCCACATGCACAACCCATCTTAATGCATTTTTGTATTACCAAAAAGTCACACTTCAAAAACACCATGTGAACATTTTGTGTTTGTTCATTGTTAAGTCCTCAAAACTTAAAACCCTGAACCTTGACACAGAAGACATTTTAGTTTTGTCTCAGTAGAAACAGCACAGGTGTAAATAATTGCATTAATGAAGGCTCTGTTCCATTTAGGTCTCCCAGTAAGCCATGCAGTGGTCCCTGGATTTGGCAGCCATCCTTATAAATATCACCTCTGCTTTTTTTTGCAGTGTCAAGTCAAAATTTCTGTCTGGTTAAAGGCCAATCAGGGACTAAAGTTTATGTCCCTGACAATATGTGTTGGACCCACTGTGTAGAGAATACTTTTAATGATATAGCCTCAGTGTCCTCATCTTAGAATCACACTAAGTTGAAAACCATGCTAGCAATTGGAGAAGCCACAGGGAACAATTTACCCAAACCTTTCCCCATGACTCTTCTTTTTTGTTGATTTTAAAGACCCTCTTATTTTGATTGTGTCTTAGTTCTGGGAAAGCAATTATGACCAGCATTACTAACGTCATGCTTTACTTACATTATTTATTTAGATTATGTAAATTGACTTCCACCTTTATCACTCTGATTAGTACACGAGATTGGTTACATAATTTATAATAATAATTATGTTCTAATTAACCGCAGTAGCTGAAAACACCTGTGTAGGTGTACTTGGCCTGTAAATACGTTTAGTTAATTAGATGTGTAATTGCACTGCTTTGTTCTTTTTGGAATATAGTAAAGTTAGGCTCTTGTGTTATATTGTGTGTTATATTAGTTCATTATATTATATTAGATTGCCATGTACTACTGTATCATGAAATGTGATGTTATGTGAATTCATCAGGGCATTTTGTACATGTCAAACATATGCATTGATGCAGTCACTACCAGTGACTGACATCAATAATGACTACATTGCATTTAAGTGTTGCTGGGCGTATTTTTAAATTTAACTGACACATCATTAGTGTTTTCAGTTACACCTGTGTATGTGAGTTGAGGGCTGTAATGAAGCCGTAAGCTTAATGATGCTGTAGAATGAGAGAAGCGTCTAATCCCTAACAACCACTGGTGTGATTTTGCTTTTATATGATAGAGAAGGAACGTTAAATCATGCACGCTGTACATAATATGTGCACCATAACTTATCAAAAGCAAAAATGTGTGTAAGAGTCCTTTATTTACAGTAATTTAAACACAAGTGCAATGTGCAACAATTTAAGATCAAGAAAAAAAAAATCCAGTCTAATTCTCTTAGTACATACTTGATAGAATATCATTAACTTTGAGCTTAAGTTGTTGACATGACCTCTGTGTTCTAAGACCCATAAATGCCACACTTTGGTAACATGGGTGTTCCACTCTCAGCTGTATAATTAGTTTTCTTGCAGTTGTAGGAGAAGTATTTCCAACATCCTGTGAAAGCAGCATTTATTCAGATGCTTTTTGACAGATCAGTCCAGATTTTTGAATTATAAACAAATCTCTCCCAGAGCTAGAAACAAGAAAACAAAGACAGTGTCACACTGAATGTTTCTCTAGTGACAGTAAATGAAAGAGCAGTGGCCAGTGACAGGTACTTGACTTTTACAGAGACACAGTCAGATTTTCTGGTTCATGACTGCTGGCAAAAGAAGCAAAGTGTCACTGTGTGGTGTAGCTCATGTCCATGAATTGATAATCTGCGTAAAACTGTAAAATAACATTATAATGAACAATGTATTTTAGCATCCTAAGATGTCTTTTCAGTTCAGATCACCTCCAGCCTGGGTGTAACTGAAATGCGTAGATTTATGGAATGTTTTGACCTATAATTACAATGTTTCCCTCACAGAATTTTTCTGGTTTACAAAATTACTGTTTCTCTCTCTGAAGGTGCCTATCTTACAGAGATAATTCAGAGGTCCCGCTGCTTTGAATCTGTGTGGGAAATTAGGTTATAGGGTTGGGCCAAGTGCTAATAGTGTAATAAAACAAAATAAATGTGGTGTGTATAACCTCCCCAGAGTTACTCTCGTAATTATTGTTTGTTAACATTAAATTGCATGCCCTCATACTTCCCCAGTAAGGGGAGAAGGGAGAGTGTGAAGGTGAGTGTGTGTTTATACAAGGTATGATAAATTGCAGGTTTTCAAAATCTCCATGGATATGATTTCTATGAACGGTGGCCCAACATGATATAAATACCACAGTGACAAATTTACTTGATGGACTGTGAAAAATGCAATTGTATGCACAAGCTGTACAATACACCTCATTCACCATTTATTTTGCTTGCTGCACTCATGTTTCACTTTCCCATTTTTCATACCTAAACAGCTACACAGCTATAAGCCCTATATTCTCCACAGTCACATGTTCTACAATATTACCCCCCTACCATTGAGTATATGGGTCTATATGGTTTCTACCATGAGAATTTCTATCTTCTCTGCCGTGTGTCAGATAGATACCTCATGTCAAATCCTTGAAAGTTCTAAAGCAGGTGAGGACAGCTATAGCAAGGACATTACATGAATGGTAATGTTAAACATGATTTGTTTATAAAACATAGGGTTGACATTTGAAAGTTTGCAGGCATTATACAATGTATGCCGGAGCACCTTCACAAGATCATAATAAATACATCTTTAACACATAATACATCATGAAGTTAAAGAAATTTATTATGCAAACCTGAGCCATTAACACTGGAAGAATGTGATATGTTTTCTTTTTTCTGCAGTTATATCATAATTTCAAAGTCAAACCTGGATCAGTAACGTTAAATTATCTTTATCCAAGCCATTAATTCTTCAAAGAAGAAAGAAAAAAGTTTTTATCTTACATTTAAACCTGCAAGTACTGATTTTTGTGGCCACTAAGGTGCGACTGAAACAACATATAATACAGACATATAATCACCTTTAAGTTGATATGTCTACATTTTAGTTGCATATTTAAAATCAAGCAGTTACAGAGCAATATATGCATTTATATATCCATATTTCTGTCCAACTAATGAACTTTTAACTATGATTTTGGTCTCCACCAACACTGAGGGAAATATCTGACTCTTTAGCTAAATGCTCCACTATGTTCACCAGCTAGTCTCTAACTGTGTTTGTCTGCCATTTGGTTCAGACCAAGTAGTGTATAGTACATCAAATATTGGATATAGCTGGACATGCCGTGTTTGCACCTTGCACTTTGTGCTGTTTCACATCTTTGCCAGGACATCCTTGTAAAAGAGATTGAAAATCTCAATGGATTTCTTTCCTGGTAAAATAAAGGTAAAATAAAAAATAATGTAAAAATAATTATATGCTTAGTTGAAATATTTGGTTATGGTTATAATAAAGAATATCTATAAGCAATTTATTTTCATTGCTTAACACATTGGTGTGTTTTTGTAGAAAACGAAATTGGTCTATAAGGAAAATATGCAGTTCCTCACAGCCTGAAGGCATAAATGTCAAAGCTATCATAGCTGCTCTAGTCTAATGTTAACAAGTTGCCAACCCTTTTTGATCTTCACCCTTTTTCATTCATTTTATACCAGTATTGAAACATGAACAGTTGTGTTTCAAAATGCAAATAAGAGTAATTTTGTGGAATAGCACTGGTAAGCCAATTACTCATGTTACCTTCTTTAACATGAGCACCTGTAGATCCTGCAGAACTAAAAATCTTCCGGGGATCACTTGTGTAGTCTTAAAATCAGTTGAGTTATTTGCCACATTGTTTAACACAGTGTTTAACACTGTTTTACTTCATACAGTCTGTTGTTGATAATGCCAGTTGGGTGGGACCATACAGCCAGAATTCTCACTATTATTTCATTCTATTTATTTTTTCTATGCTGGCTTTTTGGTATTGGATGCTGCAATGACCCAGTTCCCAAATGTGATCAATACTGTTTCATCTTATTCAGTTGACTCCAGTTCCTCAGTGCTGCTTATGAAAGAATCAATACCAGCGAGGGAGGGGTCAGATCATTCAGCAGTGTTTGGTGGCTCCACAGTATCAAAGCCTTTCAGAGCACAGTGGTTCGAAAACTTGTTAGTATGCCTGACAATTTCATGACAGTGCCTGAAATGCAAATAAAGACGCACTCACTCTAAATATAAATCTGTCACTTTTTTAGCTGAGTCTGGTGTAAGATTTGCATTGCACATGTACAGTATTCTTTTCTGTTGTAATGGTTACAACTCACCCACTCTTGTGTTCCTCTGGATAAAACATGCTTTTAATCTTCCTCACTGTCTGTGTCACTGATGGATGGTGGAGGAAGTCTCAGCTTGCTGTGCACACAAAGTTTAGTTCAGTTCAACATTTGGAGGAAGAGACACAGAGAGAGAAACATACTCTGCACAGCTCAGATAATCATTTGTGAAGTAATGCAGCTCACCTTTAGTTCCCCTCTATGAGCCTCAGTCTTGTCATGGTTGATGGCATCAGAAATACATGTTTTTACATTCAGAATTTCATGATATGGCATACTCAGAGGATCAATCAAAATTTCATAGGGCACAGCAGGATGCTTCCAGGAAGAGGGGAGGTGGACGCTCCAGCTCTCAGACTGACCAAAGGTCCCTGCGGATGAAGACACAAATTCTCCAATTTAATGTTTTTCCAAAGTGTACGGCATGGTGCTGAAGCAATGTGACACAGTCACATTGTGGCCTCTTAAAATGTCACAATGTCTGAAACTATTTGAAATCATTTCCCTGCAACAGTGTCCTACTGTGCAGCACACCTCCTACAGACCCACAGAAAATTGAATCTTTTATTCCTAAGTATTATGAATCTGTTAAAAAAAGTTATTGCTTTAATATACTTTTTTTGGGCAATTTTAATGACATTTCCTAACGTGCAACAATTTTTCAAATAGGTATGCAAAAATATCAGAGACATATGTGAATTTTACTTTCATTTTGTTCAGTCTTTCTCTCAGTGGGAAAAACTGAAGATCATTGCACTGAGAAAAATTACAATATTCACCTAAATGTTATTGCCTTTCGGGAGGTCCTGCATCGCTAACCAATTAAGTGGCCTGACTCTAAATCTAGTTTTAAGATATTTATTTAGGTAATATGAGGATACATGGTGCATATTCCTAAATTAATTCATTAACAAAATGTAACTGACACAGTGTAAACCTGAAGTCATGTAGTATTGTTGAGTAGGAGGAGTACTTGATGTTTACTGGCTCTCTAGCCAAAATATAATTAAGCTGCCATGTACAGTAGTTTGCTGGATGCACTGTACTTGATGTGTACTTGAAGGCGACAGGGCACATACACAGTGGACAGGGAGTGGGTGGAAGGGGGACCACAGGGGCTTGAAAGCTTTTGATTCTTACCACCATGGCTCCCTATAGGGTAAATCCAGCCTTGTGTACTGTCTCTCACTAAAATCAGCACAGCCATAAATAACAGCATTTCCACCTTAAGCACTGCACCAAGCTCAAGATTAATGTTATTTGCATGGACATTAATAATTTCTAGAACGAGGGGATTGACAGGTGAAAAATGACACCCACCTATGAATTCTCCATGTGTACTCCAAAGGCGCGCACAGTGTAGTCGGTGGATGAGGTAAGCACCACTTGATCAACGTCAACAATCTGCAGGCTGGACCAGAATAAAGAGACATGAAATGAAATGGGAGAAGGCATTTCTGGCAGAACACTTTAAATTATCCACCCTTTTGGTACGTCTGATGGCAGATGCACCCTGGGCAGCATCTCACCTATACTGATCTTATGTTTAAGACCTTCCCACACACAGCCTCCTCTACATTTTGATTGTCTGTTGCAGCAGAAGGAAGTTATGTTGTTCCTGCTGCCACGACACCCCAGACTGAGAATTATTGGTTCCACTAAGAATGTACTGTACCCACAGGGACTTTTAAGTATACAACTATCTAAAACCAAGTTAGAAAAAAAACTGCTGTTTGACTGCAGTTACTGAGACCAATTTAAACTTAAGACAAGATGAATTTGTGACCGACCATGCCAAAGCATGATGTGTATTTTACATACCCAGTAACTCTGCTGGTGTGGGCACGCCAGAAGTTTTCAACTGAATTAATGTGAAAAAAAACAAAAAACAAACAGGAACATTCTTGTAAAAGTGATTTCGCATATTCATATTTGCACTGTATGTCTAATCAAAGTGATTGGGAAGGGAAAAATGCAGCTAACCTCTAGGTGAGTTTTGCTCAGGGGAAAACTTCTCCATGTTGTAAATGTAGACGTAACCAATTCGGTCAGCAGCGTACAGCAATGTGTCCTTGTCTGTTTTAGCCAGTTTTGTAATCTTTTGTTGGAATCTAGACTGCAAAATGGAAATAAAAATGTTTTTATTCTTATGAAAAGTGTTACGTTTTGATATTAGCACTGATATGTCACCAACTATTCATGTTAATTTTTCTTGCAACGACTCTCTTCCACCCAAACTAACAGAATTAAAGAGATTGAATGAAACACTAACATCAAACACTTCTCCCCTGTGGTGACTAAATGTTACCTTCCCAGTGCACAGACTTAATACATTGCCCCAGATAATAGTTCTCTTCAAATAATTGGATATATAATATAATATAAAATATGCCAGACAACAAATTGTAGAAACCAATCAGGAAGAAATGAAAGTACATGAAAAACCTAAAACTGGTAAGAGCCATTATTGCTAGGTAACACAGGCACAAGTGGGGTATGCAAAAGCAAAGCAAAGATGTTGTTTTTAGGGTTTTGTGTGAAGAAATATGTAATATAATAACATATTTATATTTTATAGCCTAAAAAACACTTTCTGCTTTCTACAGGAGGATTTCATAGGCACATGTTTAATTTCAGTTTCATGCCCCCATGTTCCCTGCTTTGCATAATGTAGCTGCAAGGAAGGTACCTGCTAGTTGTTCAAAAACTAGAACTAAGCAAAGAAACAGTGCTCCACAAATTACCTTACTGTCAGCAGTAAGATCAGCAATTTTGAAGGTAAGAGAAAGAAAAGTAAAACTGGAGTCCTATGCCAGGATTTCTAAAAGTGAAACCAAGAAATGTTGTTGAGTTGTGGATCTTACAGCTTTGAAGCTGCCCACAAAATTTCCACCACTGAGCACATTCCAGAGATTTATATAACCTTTAACAGAGAAAATACATAATTAACAGTGTATTGAAAGACATTGTGGACGGTTGTGAACTGTAATCATGTGCTGTAATTAATGCTGTCCATAACACTGACCCATGGCCCCAGATGACAGGAGAGCTGTAGCTGAGGAAAACTGCTGTAACTTGGAGTTCTTTAGGAAAATGATGCTTGGAACGCTTGTATCGAGTCCTGTGTAACAGAAAAAAATGTGAAACAAATGCAATGTTCTAATCAGATGGGAGTTTTTATTACATACATTCATCTTTCGCTTTGAAGCTAAAAAATCACCTTCAACATTTTGGTGATTAGCTGGAAGAGGGCTGAAAAACCGACACCGTATACGTCCAGAAACCACATTCCACACTATAATTTCTCCATCATTGCTGCTGGTGGCTAGGAGAGATGGGGGACACTGTGCCACACAAAGGATATCCTCCTTATGGCCATATTTCTGAGGAAAGACAAAGTGTCTCTAAACAACTGCAGGATAAAAAGTTAATTAATACCAAGCCAAACTGAATTAGCAGTAACAGGCGACAGTAATTTTAGATTTATTATGAAGGATTCCTTTGTTTGCACATAAAAAGATACAGCATATTACTTTCCCATCATTCAACATCATTCATGTTTTAAACAGCTGTGGAAATGTTTGAAAGCTTGAAAGTGTGTTTCTTACACTGGCAAAGTTTCTACCACTTCTTCTTTTAAAACCAAATATTATTTTTAGGGCTGGGCACTTTAACACGTTATTATCACATTAACGAATTAATTAGGCGTAATTAACACAGACAATTATGTTATCACACGTAAATGCAGTTTTTATTATTAGGCCTACTATTTTGAAAGTCCATTGCTCGCTGGCTCTGAATACACATAACCTAGCCTGCAAATCACCCACCCAAACAAGCAGTGGAGGGAGGCTTCGGCAGGCTACGTTGAATGCTACATGTGGGAGAAGTAGATAAAAAAAACAAGACAAGTGAACAAATGCCACAGCGAACTGGATAGCTACACACTGCATGCTGATTAGTATTGCGGATGATGTCGGTCTTAGGAATGTTCTTAAAATCACAACATAATCGCTTGGACCCACGGGTTGCTCTTTGCTCTGGTGATCAGAAACAACGGCAGGCACTCTAGTAACCATGGTAACGGCTTCTGTGCACTACACAGCTGTAGCCTTTTTAACTTAGGCTACATAACTTTACCTTATAGGCCTTCCTCTATTTTTGCAGGGATGCTCTGCCTCTTGATGTACTATTTAGTAAAACAGTAATAGATTCTGGAAACTCACAAACAGCGAGGATCAGTCTCTATTCCAATGATTTTTTCTGCGCGTCGCATACAAAAAGTTCAAAGACAATTCAACTTCGGCAGTGGCTGGGTGTGTGCATGAGAAGAGCACAACCACAACCCTTCACCTCACTCTGACAGGGATAATTGCTACTGAACATAGACTGTTTATGCTGCTCCCTGATAAAAGAAAAATGTTTTTGCTGATACCTGTTCAGAAAAAAAACAAGAAAACAGAAGCTGTTGCTCAGAAGGTGCCTGTTACGATGTTATGATCGTGACTCTGGACTCTTGTTTTAACAAGCTAAATAAAAGGTAATGCAAAATGTTTGCAAACCATGTTATAGCACTTTTGTGAATATATGAGTATATTTAAATTAAAAGTGTGCAACATACAAATGTATAATTCGTTATTCAATTTTGCGCATAACAATACGATTAATCACAATTAATCACAGAAAATCATGCGATTAATCACGATTAAAAATTTTACTTGTTGCCCAGCACTAATTATTTTCAGATAACAGAACAGATAAAGCTTGATACGGCACTAATAGTACAGATCATATACAACCTTAAAGGGATAGTTTTGGGGAAAAGCATATTTGGACTAATAACCTTTGTGTATGGTGACTGTTCTCTACTAGGTGAGCTAACCAACGCCGGTAAATCTTGTTTCTTTAGTTTGTGCAAAAACTGAAGCGAAAAAGACAAGCTAGCTGATCCCTTCTTTATGCTAACGGGTAACAGCTAATATATATTTCTCAGACATTTTACAGATTTAATTTAACTCTGCAAGAAATTGAAACAGGATAATTTCCCAAAATGTTGAACCATTTCTTTAACCATATAAATTTGGAAATGATCAAGGAGCACCTAACCTAATAAGTGAACGTTTTAAAGTCGCCAGTTTGTTTCAAGGAATAAAAAATTCAAAGAGAGAAATCATGGACAAAAAACTGATAAATGTCAGAGTTTTAACTGAAGTCTTGATTTTGCTTACAGTTCCCCAGCCAAGTGGGCCACACATTTTGGATCAACAGCTGACTTGATGTCAAACCCCTGAGCAAGCAGACAAGCCAAACATTACTCCTGCTGCTGTACTTCACACTGATTCAAAGCAATTCGTCTTGTGCTTTATGTGCTTATTTCTCACTGGGCTCAACAGGAATATTTAGCTTGGAGTGATTTTTTCAACAAGAAACTACGAAAAACAGGAATAGCAGATGGGATTTTTGATTAACTGTGGTAACTTGTAACTGATAAGTTAATTTACTGTAAACTGTATTCCAAGCCAAAACAAAAATATTTAAGTGAATGGGGCCTTCTTTAAATGTTATATGATATTCAACACAACACTGACCATCTGGAGGGACAGAAAAATTCATAGTGAACCCAAGGCTCAGAGGATAAGGGAAAGGGACCAATCTATATAGAACAACCCATTGATCTTCCTCCGGCAGGCCATTAATGAAAAACAATTTCAAGGGAGGGCTCTACAGATAATCAAAGGGGTCACTCTTCTTACTGGCCACTGTAATGTAATCTTTCTGCTCTGCTGATGGACCTCTTTGGTGGTGAGTGTAACCAGCAACTATAATGAAAAAGATGGAGGTGGGCCGAGGGTCTCCTCCTCCAATGGATTATACAGCGTTGGTGAGAATCAATTTTCCCTCCTACAGCTTATGTAGAGAGAGAAGTGTGCCCTGCTGTAACCTGACCACATTATATGGGTAAAATCAGATGAAGGAACTGTAATCTATTGTGTGATATTATTAGGGACTGGTTATACAGCTTTGAGAGCATGAGGCTGCATTCATTATTGCATTTCAAACATAGCTGAATCATATCTTAAAAAGCTCATAGTACCCCATTACCCCACTTGAACAATGTTTTCAACAGTAGGATGGGAAACAGAGCCTTCAGCTATCAGGGTCCTTTCCTGTGGAATCAGTTCCCACTTTGAGTTCGGGAGGCATCTCCACATTTAAGAGTAGGCTTAAGACTCTCCTCTTTGACAAAGCTAATAGTTAGAGCCCGGAACCATCCCTTAGTTATGCTGCGATAGGCCTAGACTGCCTCTCTGCCCTAAAGACTCTTCATCTGTATGCATTCTTATCCCATTAATGCAAGTTGCTAACTCCACATCTTTGGTCTCCCATAGTTTGGGGCTTTCTCATCTCTCCTCTCCTCTCTTCTTCTGTTGCTTTCAGCAGGTATTTCTGCCTCCGGAGCTGTAGAGTGTGGATCTATGATTACAAGCCACCTATTGTTAGTAGAAATTATTATTATTATTATTATTATTATTATTATTATTATTATTGCTTTCCTTTACCATTACTATTGCTTTAAATCTCTATGTGGAACTTGTTTGTTCTCTTTTGCCCTGCTCTCTCTCTCTCTCTCTCTCTCTCTCTCTCTCTCTCAACCCAACCTATTGAGAAAAATTATACTTGAGGTTTCTGCCAGTTAATAGGCAGGTTTTCCTTGCAACTCTTGCCAAGTGCTTGCTCATGGTGGAGATTGTTGGGTCTTTGTAAATACTATAATAAAGAGTATGGTCTAGACACGCTCTATATGAAGTGCCCTGAGATAACTTCAGATTTGGCACAATAAAAATTAAATCGAATTAAATTTGTTTGTTTCCCTGACAATAAAGTGAGATTTCGCTTGATCTGTAATGGTTATTTAGTGTTCAGAGAATTTAAAACAGTGTATTATGTGTTATATTTAATCCCATGTAGGCTATAGCAGAAATGGCTCTGGAAAAAAAATATTGTTTTTAGTAAATTATCCCAACATTCTTCTGAGTTTGCCTCTTTCCCACCCCTATTGACTACAGGGGGTCTTGCCTGCCTGTCGCTGGAGACGGTGTGGCGTGGTTGTGGCATCCTACTCTCACTATGAACTACATTCTGTAAAAGGCTTATGTACACAAACATATATGTACACATACAGACACACTCACCCACACGCACTCAGACACATACAGTCTCACATATAGACACACACAAACAAATGCTCTCCCTGGTATAATTATTCTTGATGTTTTTTATTCATTTACTTATTTAAATTAATTGCTATTATTTCAGCTCTCACGGTGGTGCTGAGTTGTTTATTTATGTTGTCTGATTTTTTTTTTTCTCGTTTTCATTTCTCTCTAAATTGTCTTCCTATGTCAGCTGTTTATTGCTGATGCTCGGCTGGTTGTCTCTTTGTTTTTGTTTGTTTATTTTGTGTGTTTGTGTGTTTTTCCCACGCCCAAGCCCCCCTCCCCGTTCTCTTGCAGGTTTTATTGCTTTCTGCAATTAGTGTTTCCTTCTGCTATTTCCTGTTATCCCCACCCCATATCCCTGTTCTCTTGCAGGTGTTACCCTTTCTCTGTGCTGTCTCTTAATGTGGTGTTTCTATTCACCCATACCCATGTCTGTCCTCTGTCTGGCCTGGTGACAAATAAATTTGAATAAATAACAATACAGACAAAGGAGTATATTAATACTCTCTTGTTAAAGTAAAATCTGTCTGGCACAATATGGTATCCAGCTCCTCATACTCATACCAAAAAAAGTAAATTATCGCAACAACTATTTGATTGTGTCCATGACATAAGGTTCATGGTACTCAGACTATAAATCCTAATGGCTTTATTGTCATGGTAACAATAAACACGGCTAACACCTGCTTAATGTGACACAGTCACAGTTTGGTTAGGTTTAGGCGTGAAAAGATAATGGATTGGGTTAAAATAAGTGAGTTTACGTGAGTCGGTTAGAGTAAGTCATGAGACGTGACTTAGGTAGGTAAGTTAGAATAAGACAACGTTGAGTTATGGTTTCACATGGGACACAAACAGCGGTCTCCTGGGTGAAAGTCCTGTGTTTGACGCATCCAAACCTAACAATAAATGAAAATTTGGTCGTAATAAGCTGCTTATATTGCAGTATTTGGGGGGTGAGGGCCCAGTGATTCATGTTGATAGAGTAGTAGTTGTTTAGAAAAATATCATATTTTGCTTGACTTTACATTTATCTTTAGGAAATATTGTAGACTAAAGGTTGGGTTATCAAATTAAATTTCTAAACACTGTCCACAAAATATAAAAACCTTCTCTGCCAAAATGATCAATGGTGAGAATTACAATTCCCTAAAGTGGTAGCAGCTACCTGACGTGCCTTGCATTCCAAAATAGTGACATTTTAGAGGATCGAATAATATTTCTTGGAATATCTGTACAGCTTTTTGAATATAAAATAATCATGTACGTTTGTTCTAAACTAATGCTGATATCAATTTATGTGCAAACAAAACTGTACAAAAACAAATTCATGGGATAAACCTTAGTTAACCTTATGAGACATTGTGGTGGGAGCACATAGGGCACACCTTGTGTTCTGAACTGAGTCAGTGATAAAACCATCCTTACATTTCAGTGACAGCTCTGGAGCAGAGAATACAGGTACACTGACAGGTCAAAGCTTGGCTGCACTGTGGCTTAAAATATTGGTTATTTGATCTGACAATGATGTGTATGGGAGAAAACTTTACTGAAAATGATCAATTAATATTAATATATTACATTTTTTAATGTAAAAAGTAAGGGGACAGGAAGATAGCAAATCATTTCAAAAGATGTAATCTGAAAACTGAGAGAAATGGAACAAGGAAAGAGCAAGAATAAAAGGAGATGTGGGGATGCAGCTCGCTCCTTGAGTTAAAAAATTTCTGCAGGCGATGTTGCACAGCAGGGCAGAGATCAGGGAGGCTTTGTTACCCATCTCTATGAGCTTTCCAGCCAGTCAGCAAGTATGATTCTTAGGACCAAAGACTACATTGTCCTCTATGTGTCCATATAATATGAACACAGAACCAGCAGGGAAGTTTTATCTTCACAGCCCTGCAGGTGCACCAGTCACTGGAGCATAGCATTGACAGAAATGGTCTATATAAAGGACAATGATGTGTGTGTGTGTGTGTGTGTGTGTGTGTGTAAACAGTATTTTAATGGTGCATTGCCTTCAATGTGGAGCTAATTTAAGTATTTCATATCCTACCGGGTATTTAAATATATACAATGCATTATATTTTCAGGTTTTCTATGTAAAATCGTAGCTGTCAAATAAATGTATTGGATTTAAAAAGCAGTATATTTGTCTCTGAAATGTAGTGGTGTAGAAGTATAAAGTGACATAAAATGGTAATACTCAAGTAAACTTGAGGTACCTCAAAAATAACAATATTTAAGTAAATATACTTCATTACTTTCCACCACTAGAAAATGCACAATTTTTTTTAATATTTTTTATATGAAATATTATGTTTAAATAAATATAATGAAGCCACAAAAAGGCTGCAAAAAGGCTGTTTCTGCTTTTGCCATGGTGATTATAAATAGATAAATAAAGTGCTCATTGATCACAGAGCTGAACTTGTCTGGTGTGTTTTTGATCAAGCATTCAGTTCATAATATAAAAGACCCAGTTTGTCATTTTTAACACAGAAAGCTATGCTTTTAGAATTAGAGGAATAATGATTAAATCAAGCCAATGCTTTCTGCCAAATAGTCCGCCTGAAATAAATACAGTACAAACTCTCAGTAAGAGTCCATTGAACTACTTGATACTACAGTTTTCTGTTCATTATCACCAAATCATCCTGCCACGAAGGCTGCGGCCTCTGGGCACGATGAAGGTCCTCAGGTATATCCTAACAAAATACAGATGCACAGCATGCTCAGCATAAAGAAGACATTTCACATCTCAATATTAATATATTTTGTTATGTTGAAAAAAGCAGAACATCCTATTAGGACATTAAAATTCTTATTAACCAGACAATGAGTCTTCCGCCATGAAGCAGAAAGTGTGTGTACTTATTTCTCAATTGTCTGGTTTTATAAAGAAATTCAAAACAGGCAGTTCAGCTGGTAAGAATGTAAACAAATGCAAATGGGTTGCAGTACGATGGAGGGATGGAGGAATTGGAAAAATAATTGGAATGGGATTTCGGAAACACAAATGACAAATAACACCTAGAACTCATGTCTTTTCTTTTGTACTCACTGAGTAAATGTCAATCTTCTGGTCCCGGCCGACAGACATCACATAGCTTCAAACATAAATTGCACAATCTCAACATGGATTCAGATTTATACAGAACCAAGATTACTTGCCAAATATCACATCATTACTCACAAATTCCTGTGAACTTTCAGAAAGATGCAGTCACACACCTCATGACATTCACCATCTACAGGAAATATTGAAAGTGATTTTTATATATAATAATATAGTTATACAAACCTTTAGTTTTGAGGAAGTAATAAAAATGTACAATACATACCCTTCTTTAGTGTCTTTAGGCACTGGCCATTGTTGAAGTTCCAGATCTTTAAATAACCATCTCTTCCACCTGTTATGAGTCTGCAAACACAATAACGCAGTGTGATGAAGTATATTTCATGAAAAGTGAAACATTTCACAAGCTGTGGATGTACTGTACCTCCTCCCATTGGGGTCAAAAGCCATGCACGTGATGGCAGACAGGTCATGTGCACCACCAAACTCAAAAACCTGACATCCAGTATCGAAATCCCAGACTTTCACTACCTGAAACCAAGATTCAAAAAGTTCAAGATTTAAGCAGTTTATTGTCATATGCACAGTAAAAAAACATACAAAATAAACATAAAGGCTTTAGACCATGCCATGAAAATCTTACTTTGCACGTCTCCCTTAAAAAAATGTAATTATATTAATTTCTAAATATAAAGAGATATAAAAGTATTAATTTCAATAAAATAATTACACTATACAACAATATACAGACGGCATCATAAAGTAATGTCCAGCAGAGTACATTATGTGGAAGCAAAAAGCTGAGTAACATTTTGAGTTAAATGTACTGCTGATATAAAATATGATGGCCATGTTTCTGTTTTAACACAGACAGGATTAATTTTTCAGAGGAAATGTGAAGTTGGTCATCTGTGTCTATGATGTTGTAAAATACTAATTTACTCACAGATCCCTCAGTGCAGCTGACAACTTGACGAAACTCCTCACTGTAGCCGCAACACATTACAGGCTCATTATGTGAAACAGTCAGACGGCTGTGAAGCCGTGGCCTTACACGGGGAAAAGATAAGAAAATTAATGACGGAGAGATGAATATTAAGAAGCTACAGTCATCTTTGTAGAAAAAAAATCTTAAATTCTGTATATTTTGGGTGAAAGTGCTTCCCTTTTTTAAAAATATCTTCAGAGTACATTTGATTCAATGATAAATAAAGCACAAAGGTATGACAGCTAACCTTATCTTCAGGGAGAGCACAGCCATACAGTCCGCTGCAATGTAAAGGGATTTCATAGCAGAGGAATAGGAGCATGCAGATATGTCACCATGAATCCCGCTTGCCTTACGGTCTGCTGTCAACAGGCAACACTGATCTTGAATATCCCAGATCTGAAATGGGAACAGGTGAAAGTAGTGAAAGTATTTACATAATTTACTTAAGTAAAAGCAATGCCACACTAAAGAAATATGCCAATACAAGTAAAAGTCTTTTAGTTAAGGAAAAGTACAGGAGAATTAGCAATATATCTACTAGTATGAAAAGTAAAAGTTCTTGCAGACTGGTTTTGTTATATTGTTATTATTATATATTATTATATACTTCCTTATAATTAATGTATGTAAGCAGCACTTCAACATCCACATCAATCAGCAGCAACATTGCAGCTGACATCGGGCAAAAGGCGGAATACACCCAGGACAGAACGCCAGTCCATCGCTGGGCCACACACAGACAAACAACCAGTCACACGCACACCGAGGGACAATTTAGAGTCCCCAATTAACCTGGTCCGCATCTCTTTGGATGGTGGGAGGAAGCTGGAGCACCCAGAGAGAACCCATGCAGACACGGAGAGAACATGCAAACTACACACACACGCATGTACAGTAATATGAATGCTCTATTTATGTGGATCATTGAGAGCACGCCAAATCACAAGTGAAATATAAAAAATGTGAATCACTTTCACAGTGCTGTCCATGGAGACAGAGAAGATCTGACTGTCTGCTGAGAAGATGCAGAGGTAGATGATGGGAGCCGAGTGGCCTTTCAAAATACCAGTTGGTTTCCTAAAAACAAAAACAGAACTGAGAGGAAGCGGCTTTTAAGTTAATGATAATCGTCTAAAAGAAAGCCCACTGAATTCTGGTTCCTTACCCAGAAAAATGTGGGTTCCACATGCGTATGAGTCTGTCCATACCCCCAGTGACCAGCAAGCTGTGCTTCTGACAAAGGTCGAAAGTCTTGACACCTTTGTGGATGGTGAAAACTGTCTGGTCACATGATGCCCGGAGCTGTGGAGTCCAGCTCAGTTGGACCTTTTTGGTCTTACCTTCATAGCAGGCCTCCCTGATCTCACTCAGCTGTTGCTCAGCGTCTGTTAAGGGCAGCACACAGCCTCAAGAAAGAGAAAAAAAAGCTTTTTATTACAAGGCCATGAGCATCGATCAAAACATGCTTTTGGAGCAAGGGTAAGTCATCAACAGAATAAATGACCAAGCTGGTAAGATGACATGGGCAATCATCCACACACACACGCACGCACACACACACACACACACACACACACACACACACACACACACACACACACACACACACATTCTCTTGGCATTGATTGGTAAATTTGTGGTAGATGAGTCATCATGAGTCATCCCTCTCAGCTGCCTACTGTTCAACACTGAGTTTAATTACTGCACATTGTAGAAAGGACTTTATGCCATCATTTTCAGGATGCACCATTTTTTCAAGCAGAATATGCATGTGACATGTTTGTAAGTCGCAGTCATGGTAATTAGTTTTGGATTGTTTGTTATTATCCTGATGGTGCTGAACATATGCCACATAAAAATAAAAAAAGTGAAAGAAATTAGACGTAAGGTACCTATGACAAGAGATGAAGTTTCTTCATTTGATGAAGAGACAACAGCTTGAAAACTCTGAAAATATTTTGCCTAAATATAGAGAGAAGAGTTAGTTGCTCAGTTTATTTCATGATTCTGTTCATAACACAAGTAAAATGCCACACCATTGAACAAGTTGTTACACAGCTTCTGAAGCATAAATATACTTAAAACAAAAATACATTTCTTTGTGAAGAATGTGTACATTCAAATGGAAAGGTAAAATGTCACCTGTGTTACCCAGTCCAGATGAACCTTCCATCTGACAAATGTCACATTCGGAGAAAGTACTGCATTATCAATCGTGATGTTAGGTATATTTTCAATCTTTGGTAATTTATTCCATAATCTATAAAAAAATATATTGATATGTACAGTCAGACCTGGCCTAATATACATACAGAACATGTAATTTTTTGATTGGCAGAGAACCTATAGGAAGCAAGGGCATAATTTTCCTCCACATCTTTTTTGTGGCCAAACTAATGCAACTCGAAAACATTTGCATTGAATGTTTGATTCATTGCAAATGTGTATCACAATTCAGAATGAAAATAAGCCTTTAAAATAAGACCTTTAAAACATGTCATCAGAAAATCATAATCTTCATATTACTCAAATTAAAGTAGAGCTGTTATTTTATGAATGCAAAGATTACTTTTTTACTTACAATACTGGGAAATTACATATTTAGATAAGCCATTCTGATTCTGAGCCTAGCATTAATTGTAAAATCGTGCTATGAATGCTATCATGTTACTCAGTAGAGTCCCAAACTTTCTACTAATCAGCACAGATGTTGTGTTGCTAAGGAATCACCAAACATCCTGCAAATGCATCTCATTCATAGGAAATATTCTTGTTTCAGTTTTTCACTAGCAAATTCCTTTTGATCAGCCAAGAACATGATCTGGGAAGGAAACAATAAAGTACACAAATCTGATTGGTTGTTAATAATCTCCCTAGGGCTCAGCTGAGTTTTCTTTGGCTGTGTAAAGAATTTATTCACTGACTTAGAGAAGCTTGCAAAATATATGCAAGAATGCAATATAATAGGCTTTACATTTTCTGATGTGATATGAGTATATTATAAAAATAGTTTATGATATTAGTATATACTAATAATCCCTTTATAATGTGTTTGAGACCTTGGCACCCTCTAATGTCTTTTCACATAATGCTGAATAATACAGTATATATGTTAATTGAACAATAGAAATAAGAGTGAATAAAGGTAGAAAAGCACATTTACCTGAGGGTATCTCCAACAGAGGATATTAAAATGATGGTCACACATCCCTGAAACACAAACAACAAAATTAACTTCTCCCAATATTAATCATGTAGGAAATAATGGATCGTTCTTGTTTGAGAATTGGATCAGGATTTAACTGCCTACCTCAGTGTCTCCATACACAATACAGCATTTATCAGGGCCAGTGTAGCTATGAGGAAACGCACAAACCATCATGTTTGTTGAGACTTATTGCGACATTTGTAAGATATGTTAACATGCTGTATTGCTTACCCGTAGTCCAATGTCAAAGGCACTGTGTCTAGTGCATTGATCTGGCAATAAGGCTCCAGAGTGGAAAGCTCATAAAGTTGGATCTCTCTGTCCCTACAAGACAACAAAGACATGCACAATAAACAAAGCTAGAATCACCTGGGACCTTTTAACCTGTTGTTAACAAGAGTAATCAATGTACCTAATAAATATTTTGGTCTTTAAGTTATTTTATTAAACCTTTTTCTCATATTACCCCGTTCCGATCATCAGCTTGCTGTACTCTGTCATCAGAGTAAAATCACTTGCCCACTTTGACTTCCTGTTTGCAGGTCCTTCATTCTGTAAAAAAATGAACAAACTAAAATGTTAAAAAAACAACAACTTTAAATTCAAATTTAATACATAACTATAGGAGGTAGTCAAACCAACAGTGTTATAGTCCAATAGAACAGACCTGAAATAGATACTAATTCATGTATGGATTCTGTCACATTTTACTGAATATAGTGTACTTCTATACATATGTGATATGGCTGGTAGATAGTCTGTATTTTTCTTATCATCAATAAATCCCCTATAAAGAAGCAAACCAGCACTGAATTCATCCGATTTACAAGTGTTGCCTGTGTAGCCTATAAGCCTGAAATATCCAATTACACTCATCCATAGACCTAATTCATAGACCTCCATTGATGAAAATTAAAATGTTCAGTGCGCACTGGGCTACATGTTCCTTCATTATGATGAACATGACACTATAATTTATTTTGAGACATTGTCACATTCACATCCTGTTATAATTACTGTCTAGAGCATCAAGTATATTAGTGAGCTGCTAAAAATAGTCCCCAACAAATCCACTACTTAAGCCTGATTGAGTCATTTTTGCTAAAAACTGCAGTCTTTCATGGAATTTGTTGACAATAAGAAAAACACAGAATGACCCTGAGAGTCATTGAAGTATTCAGGTAAATTTACAAAAATCAAAACATACAAACATGTGTTTGATCTTCAGTGGTTTAAGTTCAGGGCTCCAGTGGCAAACATCCCCATTTTCCTGCACTGTGATGATGCTGCCATCATGGGTGGAGTGGATGTTGACCATGGGAATGCCATGACACAATGCCTTCACAGTGGCTGGCAGAGTGAAAGCCACCTGCTTACTGCGTCTTGCAGTTTCCTGGTTCTCTTTGTACTCCTGCAGCATGTGTGCGCAGAAGTCACCCTACATCACATTACTCTGCGTTAATGTTCAGTCTGTCTATCCTGCATAGTCAGAAAATTGTCATTCTGCTTGTATGAGCAGGGTTATAGGTTTGGTTTCAGACACAAAAAATAAAAAGTTCTTCAAAAAACAAAACACACACAAAAACAAGAGTATACTGAGCATACAAAATATAGATTATAGATGTAGATTACACACATCATCCACATCCCCAGTGGAAACTGCATCCTTGTGTATAAGTGCATCAGTACAATTAATTATTTGACTCTTGCAATTACAAAACAAATCATACTCCAATATTATATCAGATATCTAGAAATATCTTCTGATATTTTTTTTACAAATGTAAAAGACAAAATGTTTCAGCTTTACAAGCCATACAACCAGTGAAAAGCTACCAACTATCCAACCGAAGAAAAAACACATTGAAAATATATTAAAAATCAAGTCAAGCGTCAAGAGTCTCGGGAAACCATCACATTTGAGTCAGCACAAGACAAATGTGTTAGTGTACAGTCAACTGGGCACTAGAAAAGCTGATTAAGCCCGAATCATTGTGTTCAGTCACACTTGCTCCAATTTTTTTATTGTAGATTCCTGGTGTTAGCATGCAGGGGAATTCTCCTTACACAGAATAAAAGGGCTGCAGGCTCCATAAGTAATAAATATGAATTTCATCTCACCCATGAAATCCTTCCTCGACCTGAATAATCAATCTTCTTAAATAACCCTTGAATCTGTGCATTGCTCTGTGAAATTCAAAGAACAAAAGATTGAAGTACAACGACACTTATTGTAAATGAATCATGTAATTGCAAAGGCTTGTCCTTAATTGCAAAGTAGTGCGACACAGAGATGAGAGAATCTGAGAGAGAGTAAGATACAGAGAGAGAAAGGTCACACTGTCTTACTGTTTTAGGCAAACCCAAACACTTCTTCACTATACGTCCAAAATTCTTCGCATCAATGGATCTCAAGCCACCCTTTTCAAATTCCTTTACAAAGACAAATACAGTCAAGTCTTCCAGAAATAAATAACCAGACTGTTGATGCGTTTTCAATAGAAGCAGTTTATGCCTTACCTCAAACGCTAGTTTCAGTTTCTGGAGGTCGTCGAATGATATTGTCTCATCAATCTTATTGGAGAGAGGAAAAACGATGACATTATATTTTCACATAAGCCAGTTTCCATCATGTTTAACTGGCAGAAATGCTCCAAACAGTTTATTTTCAGTCCACTCAAATCCACTCACCAGGCAGTTCATAAAGTCTGAGTGCTAAAAATACAAATGAAGGTTAGAGAGCAAATATTAACAGTGTATTTTTATCAACAAACGTGATTTGGGCTCCACCACCGACCTGTCTATGAGATGCTTGCACAAGACCAGACAGGTTATGCTTTGTGTTAATGGTCTCTCTTCAGTTTGCCACGGTTTCCTAGCAACAAGTCCTCAATCCATAACACTCTTTAATCTATCATTAATAAATAACAGGGATAAACAGCCTAATTCCTCAAGGATGTAACTATGGTTGAGGTTTCCCCACGGTATCTCCTGAAATGCCGAGATAATTATTTAATCAGTCAGAGTGATGGAAGTCCTGAAAATGTTCACATAACCTTCCAAATCCGTTTATTAGAGCTGCATAACTTTGAACTCCTGAGCCTGTTACGATTAATCTGTTATGGCACATTGCTCATTACATTAAGCACAGGAGTGTGGCTGACATCTGCAACTGAAACCCGCAAACTTAAGCCAGGGCATTTGCACCAGCCTCCTACATCATTCCATCATTCCTGTCTGCTTGAAAGCTTGAATTTGAATCTATATGGGGTCATTTATAGCAGTTGGCGCAGCAACAATGTTTAACTTTAAAAAGCAAAACAAACAAACACAGCCATCCTGGGCTCTGGGACAGATTGTTCTGCCCGATGTGCTGTCAGGTTGGGAGTAAATTGATCATCAACTTGATTTAACATGGCATTTTTGGCATTACCTCACATTCATTCTGCTAAACTAGCAAGGGTTGCAATGTAACACTACAGTGACACCTTGAGGTTAAAATCAGCTACTTTAGCAAAGGAGACTCAGGGAAAGTGTGAAAAATAATGTCGCTGTGATAATCTAGGACATAATTTAGGACATGCTTTCAGTCGCAGATAGGTTCAAATATGTACCACATTTACTTTTCTGATTTCACTTACAGGTAAATGTTTTGAAAACTGTACCTTGAGGGTGCAGAGCCCGTGAGTTGAGTCAGTACTGTGGTGTTGTCGTCTCATTATTTGAGCCTTGTCTCCGAGTGTGACAGAGTGTCTTCGCCTGTTCTGTTTCAACCGCTCTCGAACCAACCATTCTGGCTGCTCATTTTTGTCCTCGCTGACGCGGGCTTGTCCTGGTGCTGAAAAGTCATCTGTGACTTTCTCACCCTGACTGCCTGGCCCATAAGTGTTTCTCGTCCTACTCCCTAGTTCAGAGAGGATGCTGGGGGATTTGAGATGTTATTTTGATTAAACGGATGCACTGTTCTTGTAATACACATTGTTAATATGGGTATTTTTTTGGCCCACATTAAAAGTATACAAGAAAGACGCTGTTGTATATTTACATGACTCAGGGTAGCCAACATTGTTACAAACTTTCAAAAAAAAGTGCCAGTGGAAAATACACAGATACCTATTTAATCTTATGTCATTATAAGTTCCAGTGACCAGACTCCCTGTATTACATGGTAAATTCTGTGGTCAAGCACCATGACAACAGTAAACATTTGCTGAACATGACAGAGAAACAAGGCAAGGCCTCAACCATGCTCCCATTGCCCCTTGTCTAGACATTAAATGTCTTAGCATAAAAAATGTAGAATATAAAATATAGGAATGAAACTCAAAACAAATGTGATTTACAAAGGTAGTAAGGAGAGCAACAACATAGCAGATTACCTGGTCACATGTTGGGTTTGTAATCTTCCTGAAGCTGAAGAAGAGCGAACCTTTTTCCCCATTAACATCTTTGTTAGACAGTGTATCTTAAGGGTTGACGTGATATAAAAAGCAGCACTTTTCCTCAGTCAGACTTCTGAACAGATGTTAATCAGACAGATCTTACATTTGTCTACCCGACACTCACTCTAATGTTACACCTGAGCAGAGCAGGTGGCCCCATGGTAACTGAGAAACCAAGAGTGACAACTGAGACTAAAAAACTAAAGACAAGACAAGAGTGCACTTCCACAGAGAGAAACAGCTTTGTCACCATGTTAAATCTAGTTTAAAACTAACAACAGATTGCACTGTTTACAGTGTGCTTTAATCATTTAATTAGTATAACAATTTTCAGGTGGTCATAGTTTCATTTATCTCATAAATACTGACACGATATTACATTTTCATTGCAGCTACCAAGGGAATGAATAAATTAAAGAAAAGGATAATTAATATTCCTTTTGAAAAGACTGGAAAACAGTATTTCACAATGCAAACGTGATATTCTGTGCAATTTTAATTCTGTCTTGTTATCAGTCTGCTGACAGATTACATAATGTCAGATAGCACAATATGGGGGTGATGAAACATGAAGGTAGATAAGTATCTTTTCATCAGGCAGATATCACAAGTTCCACACAAAAAACATAGCAAATTGATATATATATATTGTTATATAATGTATTACATTGTTTTACCCCTCAATCAAGCAAGATAAAGAAGTTACTAACAAAAGCAATAAGGTTCATGGAGGTCCTGGCCAGCTTGATATCCACTCTGGTGAGTAAGAGCTAAAAACTGCTGGAAGTTTATTCACTTTCTCCCTGTTGTTCGGTTTTTTACTCTCTTTACTCAAAACTGTTTTTACAGCCACCATTTCTGCAAAGCCAAAAGACACAAAACAGGAATTACCTATAAAAATAAAAATCTGTAAGCAGCTATAGGTTCAAAACAGAAGTCGATGCTAACCCTCCTCAGGTAAAATTCTGTGTAAGTGCTTCAGCTCCAGGGGTAGCAGAGACTTTATCACACATGCAACATTCGGGACATTCTTTCCACAAAAGCTGTCGTAGTTTGTCAAATCTGATCTTTTCTGCTGAGCGTGGATGTGCCTTTGCACAACAGTTGGAACTACAACACACAAAGGATAATTAATTGATAGAATTCATTAGACTTGGTGAATTGCCAGCACTCCTTACTATGTTTGCATAAGTATTTATTTAGCTTACCTATACCACAACAGGCCACGTTAGGATCTGTGTTATTGCACAGCAGTTCAGGTTTTTGCTTTGGCTGGCGGTAGTTGTCCCTCATCTCTGTGTCAAAAGGGAGAGGCACTTCTTGCCTGCTGTGCACAGGCAGAAGTCTTCTTTCTGTATTATTAATAAGATCATATCCTATCAAAGAAGTTTCACAACAAACGGGAAATACGCTGTATAAAGAAATATTATGATTACAGTGATGGTTTGATTTGGACAAGCCTGAGTGCTTGAAGGTCATTAATTCAGGCATGTTCTGGGATGCTTTCATACACAAGACTCAACCAACAGACTTGTCCTACCTTGAGGCATATCCATGAAATCACATCTGTAGGTGGAACGGTACTGTGCTGTCAAGGCCTTACGCATCTCCCCCTCAGATGGGGGACATTTCCAAGAAAAGCTAACAGAGCTTTGTGCGACGTCCCTAGGCAGCCTCCACATCATGAAAGACTTGGGGAAAATAGCTTGATTTAAAGGTTACAATACATCGTGAGAGGTCAAGCATGGCATTCAACTATAAATGTAAAATTGAGGCTAACACAGCCTAAATACCAACCTGACTGGGATGTGGATTGTTTCTCCTCTGCCCTGAGGCTGTTCCTGTGCGAAGGCATTCAGGTTTACAGACTGGCTTCCAGCAAAAATCCTTATTGTACACCGTTGAACCAAAAGGTCCAGACTGCGAATACGAGTCTATAAATGAAGTTGACTTTGGGCGCCTACATGTATCAATGTAGACATACAATTACACACAAACAAACATACAGATCAAATTCATGACTATTACTTTAAAAGAAGCCAATAAATAGAACTTACAGCTGAATATCTGCATCTAAATTTGGCCGGTAGACAAATTGTCTTCCATGAGATGTTTCATATGGATCCCACGACTGTTTGCTCTCTACAAAAACATGACAAGACAGTAAACAAAGGGTCCAGAATCAATCAAGCAAATAACAAATAATAACACTAAAATTGAATATTATTTTGGGAGTATAACAAAAGCTGAAAATGCAATGTAAACCTTTGTATTGCAACGAGTATGTAAGGAATGGCCTTACATACTGTTACATATTGTTGTATTATTTTACTTCAAATAGTTCTGAGCTGTATTATCTTATTTTAGACTGATATTCAGTTTGAGTTCTTTGTTTTTTCAGTAAGAAAACAATAATCAGTGAGACCTCAGTAAGAAACTCAACCTGAAACTACAAAAGTGAGGGTGACAAAAACAGGCAGCTATGAACCAAAATTACCCTGAGGGACATGGAACATTAAATGTGGCACAATATTTACAATTCTATAAGTTAAAATTAAAGTATAACTACAAGAGTAATTATAATAAAATATGACTCTGAAACATTACAAAACAATGCTGTGAAATTATTACAACTAACAATATAATATGCCAGTCTATCAATCAAATAGCCTAATTACAGAAAATAATGAGATAAACCAGATACAGTAACACACAATGTAATAGAAATATAAGAAAACAATAAGATGCCTGCTAAATCAAATTAGAAGTAGATTAACTTATTTCAAATTGGTTAACAAGTTTCTTTCAATCTTTACATCCTTGGTTTAAAATTACCTTTGGTTGCCATTGGTGACAACTGTTGATACCTTGTGCTTTAGTTGTTTAGTGTAATAGAAATCTTTCCATTTCCATTTCCATAAGAAAGTTCACTCCGTGGTTTGCTTGCTGAAAAGTGTAATTGACAACTATGGATTCTAAATTTGAGCCTGTATGTATAACAATTAGAAAGTTTCTCTTTCATTGGCTTAACCTGTACAATAGGAGAGCTGATCCCAGCAGGATGTTTCTTGGTGCTGTGGTTATGGAAACCTACAACGTTTGAATGGCTGCTGTGAGCTGCTCAGTAGGGGAGATGTTGCATTAAAAATTCAACAAGCCAGAGATGCTTTTAAAATTCTATTTCTGACAGTGGTTGAAAGTAACTAAATACAGTTACTAAGTACTTTAATTTCATTATATGCTATAATATATGAGGACCCACTTTTATTTATGCTGCATTATATTTATTGTCATCTTAGTAAACAAAATGCTTGTTTTCTCTTTAAATTTTTCATCTTCATTAAATACCATCAGACCCCATATTATGATGGAGCGACTTCTGCAGTTAGGAGTAAATGGTCACATCGTCAGTTTTCTTTAGTTGAACACCAAGAAAACTAAAGAAATCATTTTTGACTTGAGGAATGCAACACCCACCAACAAATGACTATGTGTGGGGAGGGTATTGACATGGTAGCTGATAACAAATACTTAGGAAAAATAATAGATGAGAAACTGTCATAGAATTTTAACACAGACGTTATTTATAAGAAAGGTCTGCAGCATCTATATTTTATGTGTAAACTGAGACAGTTTGGTGTGGACAGAGATATACTGGTCCCATTCTATCACTCCTTGGTGGAGAGCGTATAAAGATAGTTCCATTGCCTGGTACCTCACATTTTCAGTGAATAATAAAAATAAACTGAATAAACATAAGATAGTCATGATTTCCAGTAAGATTGCTGGACACCAGCAAATATGCATGATGATGACCTGTGAGTCCCGATTGGTAAGGAAAGGGCAGGTGATTATTAGAGATGTATCACATCCCATCAGGCAGCTGGTATAGAGTGCCATCTCTACGAACCAACCGGGCCAGAACATTTGTGCCTACCAGTATTGCATTGCTAAACAATCTGTGAAACAAAAAAACAAAAAATGACTGAATCTCTGGGTGTGAAGAAGCTGCACCTTAGTATATTATGTAGAGCACTCTGGTGATGTTTGTGTTGGTATCGTAGTTGTTTGTATGTTGGTTTGTTGTTGGTCTGATGATTGCTGTATGACACACTATGAATTTCCAAAAGGACTGATAAAACTATTTAAATATCATAACATCTTCAATGCAATATTTTAGAAAGAAATACTGTACCTCTTATCCCACTACATTTACACCATATGTAGTTTTAGACAGCTGTAATAACTGGTTATTTTGCATATAAACATCTTAAAAATAAAACACAAGATCATTTTATAAAATGCTGGATAAAGTATTTCAAATTCCTGGACCCCATACACTTATTTCAGGAGACTCCTCAATTCAACTCACACAATTTATTATATTAATATCTTCCAAATATGTAAGTTCAAACTAATTTACAGACTCACTCAGTCATCAAATAATCTTAAATGTGATTTGAACCTGTTCAAACAAAAATTAGTCTACCTTGACCAGCTAAATGATGCCTACATATTAGGGCTAATGCACAAAGATAAACCAGTGGCCTTATACCACCATAGCTATAACATTAATACACTCTATATCCGTGTTAAGTAAGCTAGTTTGTTGATAATACTTACCAACATTTACTTAATTGTACTTAATGGAGTAGTTTCACAGTGTAGTATTACTTTTACTTAAGTTAAGAACAGTCATTCCCACACACAATTCTGCACTTCAAGTTTAGCGCCATAGCCCCGTCGTGTTTTGGACAACCAAGCAGGACCTGTACAACAAGCAGGACTGAGACAGTAAGTGTCCAATAAGATACTCCACGCAGTTGACGACAGCCAATGTCCGACAGCCGGAGCCCAACACACGGGATAAACAACCAGAGATCCTCACTGCCAAAAGACCGCGCACTGACGGTGCTTCTCGTCCCATTGTTTGAGACGTAACGTTACCGACGTACAGCTGAGCTCTTGTAGCGTTGTCGGGGTAAGCATCATACATGTTAACTTATTAAAAAAAAGCGACTAGTGTTTGCCTGTTAAGAATGAAACAGTGAGCTGCGTTATGGTTTGCACAATGTGCATCGGCGTGGGTTTCATGTTTAGTTGCATGGCTTAGCTGGACAGGATGCTAACATAATCAAGCTCATGCTGATGTTTAACATTGTCTTGCTAACTCAGCTACGAGGTTACCCAACGCTGACATTAGCAGTGGCCATACACTGTAACCAAAACAAAGCGAAGGATAACTCCCCCAATGGCCAAGTTAACTACTACGTTAGGGTTAGCGTAACGTCCGCTAATGTGTTATCAGCTAACAGTGACGAGCTAATTGCTAACTCAGCCTGATAATGGTGGATGGGTTGGTCTGACCGTTTGCTATCATGAAAGCTACCGCTAGCTAGAAGGTGAACGTAGGTTAACACCGCTGACTGGTGCTGAGGCAGACCTGGTGCCGTAATGCAGGCGGAGCATCTTTCTCCGTGATCACTGGCACAATTTAAATTTAAATTTAAATAATAGACAGTATCGAGATAGGATGTAGGTTAATCCAGTGATCGTTAAAAATCTAGAAAAACGGATGACTGTAGTCCGCTGGCCATTTTTAGCAATCTAATCTGCCATTTTAATAATCGTCTCATGAAATGAGCACAGTGACATGCCAGCTTGCTAAGGCTAAAACTAGCTAGCCTAGCTAAAAGGCTAATGCTAAAAGGAAGATCACACAAAGCAAGAGCGGAGCCATAATGGCTAACAGCTAGCGAACAATCAAAGGCAATAGAAGCTAATGCTAATGTATTCATCTTCACACACGTTATATCAATGGGAGGCTAACGTTACTAGATAATATAGTGCAGTGTTTTTTTCCCCTAACACTTACTAACCTAACCTTACTAACACTGTAACGTTACTGTGCATGTATGCCAGAAGGAAAATGCCAGTAAACTATTGTGTAGTTGAGTGTAGTATTAAAATAAGCTTATGTTGGCCTCTTAGTGAAATACAGTGGGATGTCAGTCATCTGGGACACCCTCCTCCCACCACCCATTTTAAACAATAGATGGAACTGACAAAGCAAGTGGTAGACAATTGACTGGGAAATATTTAGATTTAGTTACAGCATGAGTAGACTTGGATGCATTTCTCTGAAAACACATTTATATTTTCTTTCTCCCTATTCAGTAATCCAAGATGGGAAAGGATCCAAAGAAGCCGAGGGGAAAGATGTCCTCATATGCCTACTTTGTGCAAACGTGTCGAGAGGAGCATAAGAAGAAACATCCTGATGCGTCTGTCAACTTTGCAGAGTTCTCCAAGAAATGCTCTGAGCGATGGAAGGTAAAATAAATTGCCTCTAAATCAACTCTTTAATATAAATATCCAATATTTTCTTTTAAGCTGTATATAACTTCTAGTTTGTTTAAAACGGCTTGTGTTTTCCCAAAGACAATGTCACCGAAAGAGAAAGGCAAGTTTGAAGATATGGCCAAACAAGATAAGGTGCGTTATGAGAGGGAAATGAAGAATTACATTCCCCCCAAGGGCCAGAAGAAGAAGCGATTCAAGGACCCCAATGCCCCCAAGAGACCACCGTATGTACCGTAATCAGCTTGCTACACAGTCTTTTTTATTTTTTTTGTATTTGTTATTTCTGAAAGTTAGTGCTAAGTGGATTATGATATCTTAAACCCATATATGTTGTTTTCCCACAGGTCTGCATTCTTCCTGTTCTGTGCAGACTTTCGCTCAAAGGTAAAAGGTGAGAACCCTGGACTCACCATTGGGGACACAGCAAAGAAGTTGGGAGAGATGTGGAACAGCTCATCTGCAGAGAACAAGCAGCCATATGAGAAGAAGGCTGCCAAGCTTAAGGAGAAATATGACAAGGTGAATATACTAAGCTAGACTTTTGAGGTGCAAACTTGAAAGATTTATCTTTCTTTTACTTGGTAAAGAGTAGGTTTCCCTGTAGCATTTAAAACACATTTGTTCTGCTTTCTGCAGGATATCGTTGCTTACCGCACCAAGGGAAAAGTGGATTCAGCGTCTGCTGCTGCGGCAGATGATGATGATGAGGATGATGAAGAAGAGGAGGGTGACGAGGAGGAGGAGGATGATGAGGATGATGAGTAGATTGCAAAGGGACAGGACCTGAAGTTTTGTTTATGCCATATAAACCTAATATACTCAATTCACCATCTTGAAACAGAATAAGTCAGATTGAACAAGACCATGTGTATATTTAATGTTTTTAAGATGTACAGTGCTATTCTCCTTTTTTGTAAAGTTAACACTACATATCTTAAGTTTGGGATTTTCTAGTGGTAGTTCTTTATCCCTGCCATATTATGTAACAATTTAGGAGGACTACAAATCAGTATGAAAGTAACTAGTCTTTAGGTGTTAAAGCTCAAAAATGAGATTTCTAAGTTGGTAGTGTATTTTTCTTTGAATAATATTTTTTTATGTGCTGTCCCAATGTCTTTTTATTGTTCTTTGAATACCACTAATATCAAATGCAGCTGTCGACATTCAAGAATGTCTTCAATAAATGTCATTTTTTTTAAGAGCTGTGTTTTTTCTTCATCTGATTTGAGATATCTCAACATCTCTATGGGAACCAGTCAGTTATGAAAGACCCAACATGTAGAACATGAAGCCTAGCAAGTATACCTGTAAATAATTGAAACACTGGGGTTTGAGGCTTTTCATTTTGTAAGTACAGCTGATTGCTGCACAAATGAATAATTGAAATGTCAATTTATACTAAAACAACTACTTTAAACTTGAAGTAAGGAATAAATGGTTTGAGATTTTTACATGCAGTTGTGTTTGAACATGTCTGGAGTAAAACTGCCTCCACGTGAACAATACATAGTTGGATTCAGAAAAATGTTTGCCCAGCAGAACAAGAAACAGCAAATAATATAAACCCAATCAAATTCCTTAGTTTTATTAGAAAGTAAAATTATGAGCTTTTGCAGTTATTTGTTCTTCAAATAGTATTAGGGCTAAAGTTTGGAAATACTACAGAATACTACAGTGTTCTGCAACATTATTACATTTGCATGGAAGTGAGTGTCTGCCTGATTTGTACTTCATCTTATGCTTGGCCTCGACAATTCTGTTTTCACCAAACTGCCTTGAAAAGTGAGTGTAATCACTAGGTAATTATTGTACTGTAGTTTGAACAACCTAAGTCCAGAAGGTGGTGCCACAGTTAAATAAATTGTACAGCATATGCAGCTAAAAGTTCCAGACTATAGTTAGTTATTGTGTCATGCCAACACAAGTGCCAGGCCACCTGGACATATGAGAAACCAAAAAATTCTTTTACGGTGGTGAAGCATTTGTCAGACATGAACATAACTTCACACATAACATTACAAACAAAGAACTTTTGTCTTGTGCTCAACAAATAAAATCAGCCAAATAAAGGTTCCTTTTATAAATTAAGGATGTTTTATGTCTAAAAGTAATGTCCCTTAAATCATAGTATAATGAGCAATAAGACATGAAACAGTTCTCTTTAGGGAGACCAGTAAATGTGCCTGCTTAAATAGCTAAAAGTAATGTACCTGAATCTAAATGTGCTCACAGAGATCTTCGACTGCTTCACACAGGGCTTTACACTCTTAAGTTCCTAATTTAGTTTTGTACCAAACATGCACAGTGCATAATAATGTCATTATGTTAAGTGTCATTATGTAATATTATTAAATGGGTATAATTCAATCCATGCCACAGACACACAAGATAAATAGTCTTCTATTAGAATTAGTAGTGTTTTTTATAATTTAATGATGAATACTAGCTGTTGGTTGAGTTATACTGGCCACATCCAAAACATTACGTGCTGTGTGTCTAGTTGATAGTCTATCTAATTGTCCAGAAAAAAAGTACTTTTTGTGTTCTGTGTATGTATACCTCCCCAGTGAGTCCATGTAGAGACCTTTTGTGATCTTTTGCTGGGATAGAGTTCCCTCTGCGTGTAATTGGAGATGGTCTCACAGTCATGGTGGCCTCACAGTCACTTAAAGGGGGTTCACATGTCCATTTATCAGACTTTTCTCAGCTGCTTTGCCCTTTGCACTACAAAGAACTGGGAAGAAGCAATAATGATGGTGGTCCTGTTCCCCTGTTTACAAATTACATTTTGTATTATAGTAACAATCAGTAAATGTAATCACATAAGAGGCAGTAATTAAAATGAGAGAATATTATGGCTAGACTTATCATATACTTTAAATTACATACAATTGCTCTAAGAAACTGTTGTGTTGCTACACTAATCTGTTCATCTAAATTCAGTTTTAACATTTGGTGCAACAGTGTCAATTCAGCTCTCTATTGAAACCTGTAATTCAGAGCAGCTTTTTTGTCCTTTCTTTCCTTTCACACACTGAATGAACAAGTTTCTGAATGATTTCCGTATCTGACATGCAGCAAGAAATGCTCCTTCTAAACCACTTTTCAAGAGGCAACTGTTCAGAGTGTCCATTCATCTCTACATTGAGGAATGTAGCAAAACCTATGGAGAGAATATAAAACAGAATGATTCAGCAAAACATTGTGGTGTATATTACTACTCTATTACTTTTTCCTTCCCAGAATTTGGATTCGTTTTATAAAGCAAGGGCATGTGTTAATTTAAAGTTAATTTAAAGATGATGAGGCATGTTTTCTTTTGAAATGAAACTAATGACAACAAACTTTCAATCTGCTGCATTATGAAGCCCCAAAAGAACTTTTTTTTGCTGCAGGATTTGTAGAGTGATGTCAAAGGGGCGTGCCAGTCAGGATTACTGGCTGAGAAGATTGAGTAATCACTATGGAGACAGCTTTTATAGTTTTCCATTTGTTGGTCTTGTGTAGAGGTAATGCTGTGCAGTTTCCAGGACTTCACTTTTTCCTGCCATGTCTGTGTTGTTTCACTAAGGATCTTATTCTCTTGTTTGATTTTTCAGTTATTAAGAAGTAAGAGGAATTTAGGAAGTACATTTCATAATGGACTCTGCTGGACAATGGAGAAAATATACAGTTTTTTTGTTTATTTTTCTGGTAAGTTGGCCTGTATGTTGCAGCAGTGAGAGCAGAGTTCTTAGAGATAACTGATCAGTATCTCAATCACTCTTTTTAATTTAGTTTATTAGATTTATAAAATTACAATGCATTTAAACATGTGGAATATGTACAGACGGTGAAAACAAATCTCCCTGTAGCACTATTACAAATAAAAACTATAATTTAAATGCCTCAAATGTAGCTTGTTTATGTCTTTTTTTACTTTAACAAGAATGTGAGAGTCATTTCTTTTCTTTTTTTTCCTCAGGTGTTTATTACTACATCTTGTCATGAACCTTCATCTGGAAATACAGTGAATGTGAGCAGTGAGAGACAGTTTGCAGATAATGTCTTAGGGCAGCATACGCTTCCCCCCTGGTATTATACATCTATTGATGCTGTGCCCAAGCATGGTGCTGTCAGCTTACACGCACAGAACAGATGGCGATCACAGATGGCTTTCTCCAAAACTGTTTATTCATTTGAAGTGAAAGAAGACACAGTACCAGGTTTGTCATCTGTGGCCTTTCTCCATGTAAATTAGGTTCAAATACATGTTTGCTGACAAAGGTTATTTTAAGCATGACATGATAGTTTTTGAAATGTCATTATTATGTAACTTGGGATTTTACATTTATAATATAATCAGTTATTACAGTTACTAATATTTAGGTTAAGATAAGTTGTTTTTTTACAATAATATTGCAAAATGTTTTCTTTTGATTCCACAGTTACTAGATTTACCAGTGATTATGCATTATCAATGTGTTGACAGGAACAGTTGTGGGAAAGGTGGAAACTGTAGTGGAGAGTCTCACGCCTATCACATACTCGGTGCAGGAGGATGACGGAGAGAACCTGTTCCTCCTCAGCCCCCTCTCAGGGGAGTTCCTATTATCCCGCAACCTGGATTTCGAAGCACAAAGATTCTACATACTCACTGTGGTGGTGCAGCAGGGGGATTTACAGGTATCCAGTGTCAGGGTGTACTTCAATGTCCTGGATGTGAACGACAACCCTCCTGTTTTCAGTCAGGATACCTTTTCTGTGTCATTGCTGGAAGACGCACAGTCTGGTACTTGCTTCCTTTCTTTGAATGTGTCAGATAAAGATGATGGTAAGTGCAATACTACACTTATATTATTAATATATTATTATATATTATATGACATCTACCCAACATTGAGCAGATGTCACCATACATGTGTCTTCAAAAAGCAATGAAGTAATCATTGATCAAAAGTATCAACAAGTACAATACAAAACAATATTATTTTGAAAAAAAACCTAATTATCAAAATGCTGCACGGCAACAGAGAATAAAAACACATTGTGGAAGAAAGCAGGTTTTTGCAGTGTCCAGGGGCCTGTACCACAAAGCGAGTTCAGCATACTTAGTATATGTTTTCGTTATCTGGCTTAACTAACCCTAACAATCGGGATCGGGATTAGCGGTACCACGAAGCTGGTTATCAACTCGGTAAGTCAACCCCATAGACAGTATATTACTGGAAGAAACCACCCCGTTGATTTGAATGAAGAGCAGTGAAGCCAGTTTTGGACCAATAAAATACTACTACAGGGCTACTTCCTGTTGGCGCCAGCGTCTACTGCGCATTATCACACCGCATAACTGTGGCTTGATGATGTAGAATAGCGGCAGAAACACCGTAATTCTGGTAGCTGCATAGCTGCGGCAACAAAAAGTTTCATGGCTCAGAGTGTTTATCTGACTCGGATCGTCACTGTTTAATCAGCCCACCTACGAGGCTCACCTGTCAGACACCAATGCAGCGTCACTGATGGCCGAATAGTCTTTTTAGATTCGCTGAGAGTTTATAATCCAAGCAATACTGTTACATCTGTCATGTGCGACGGGATGTCACAGGGTTTTGACATCATTTTTGGGCCTTCATGGAACCGTCCGTGCAGGCTTTGGTTTGTTAGGATTTGGGTTTTGTGCTGTTGTTTTTCCTGTGTTTATTTGATATTGTCATGGTTTGGAGTTTTGTAGTCTTGTTTATTATTTTGGTTCTTTCGCTTTAAGCCTTCTTAGTAACTGTCTTGTCTCTTATCTTAGTTCTTTGTCCTGTACTTTTGTTCATGTTCTATGTACTTCTGATGGTCTGTCTTAGTCCTTAGTCTTTTGTCTCCATGTTTTAGTATAGTCTTGTCACCTGTTTGGTGCCATCTCTATCAGCATCCTGATTTGTCTTTGTGTTTTTACTTTGGTTGATCTGTCCTTGTGCATCCTTGTGAATTCTACTTCCTGTTTTATTTTGTTAACCTTTTGTATCTGGTGTCCTTGTCTAGCTTTGCTTTATTACCTGATGTGTCTCAGCTGTGCTTCTCTCCCTTGTTGTCTCTCTGCTTGCGTGTGTCTCATTAGTCCTGATTTCCCTCACCTGTGTTGCTCTCGCCCCACTAGTTAGTCCCTGTGTGTGTGTATATATTGTCCTCAGTTCTCCTCAGTCTTTGTCACGTCCTTGTGTGTTGTCTACATGGTAGAGTCTGCTTTGTCTGCGTCGTCCGTTTATTGTTCTGCACTTTCCTGGCTTTTTGGATTTATTCTCGGTTCATACTTTGTTATTGCATTTTGCCTTTTGGATTATGTTTTTGTTTGGAGTGCTTCTTTAGTTTGGACATTTCCACTGAGCTCCCAGTGTAGCCTGTTTAGTTTTTTGAGTTACAATAAATCTTTGTTTGAACTGCACCCTCCTCTCCTCGCCTCGCCTACATCTGCATTTGGGCCCACACCTCTGCCTTCAGCTCTCTGCCATTACTCCTGACAGGGTTGGCTTCACTGTTTCAACTGTGGCAACCCCCTTGGTCAACCCAGGGTTTCCCAATCCAGCCGGGAGCATGTTCACATAAAAGAGGCGGTCTTAGCAGCAGATGAACAATCACAGACATGAACAAGTCCACTGTCAGCAGAGCATCATATTTTACGAAGGTTAAAGTCAAGGGCAACTAGGGCTTGGTTGAAGATACTGGAAGACGTTTCATCCCTCATCTCCTCAGGTCAAGACTCTGCAGTCTACTTACATCTGAAGGACAGAGGACAGTCGTTTGAGGACCACCAAGATGGATGGTTTGAAAGAGGTGTCAAGGAAGCCATCTGCACCCGGGTTGAGAAGCCGTTATTGAACAGGGGAGGGGGTCTACGCCACCACTTATCCCCCACTTACAATGCTGTCCTTTCATCACTGCCCAGGAAACTCAACAAACAACTATTGGCCTCAGGTGAACATGCCAACAATGGTTGTTCAGTCTTGGCCACGGGTAGTCCTAACGATCATCGTTACAACAACCAGGAACACCAACGAATCAGCAGTATCAACAATCCTGAGGTTAAATAGCTGAGTTTCCATACCAGTCAGTCAGAACTGAAGAAGTTCCTTGGATGTGGGACGGAACGTCTTCCAGTATCTTCAACCAAGTCCAGTTGCCTTTGACTTTAACCTTTGTTGGATAACTATGACCTGGATGACTGAGAATCTTCAGAGACATATTTTACGAATGAGGATTAAACTGTAACACTACAGAAATACGACGACTGAGCAGGTTTTGTTCATGGTTAACTCGAGGTTACCCTGCACATGGACTACACACCACATCTAGCTTACTCAGTGTTAATGATGAGAACTAGGATATTAATACACACCTCTTCATAAAATATGTTTAGATTTTATCCTGACCACTGCGGCTGCAATGAAGTTCTGAACACAACAGCATTACGTTCAGACAGCAAGCCCTGCAGCCTTTGTGATTTTAGACAGGAAATTTTAATTAATTAACAGGACAGTTTCTTAGATGTAGCCCATCTGTATTCTATACTTCTCTGAAGTGTTTTCACATATTTAGATTTACTATTTTACTTGTCCAAAAACGGAGCCAGGGTGGGGGTCAATAACCTAACGAAAAAAAAAATCCTAGATGAAAGTGTGAAATTTACAAGAAGACAAATCGGAAATTTCCTGAAATTAATGTGACAAAAAAATTTAAAATCACACTGTTTTCTTCTGAATACACTCAATCCAAGGCAAAGTCTCTAAGGTGCATGATAGTGATTGTGGGCTAAACTCACGAGTATTTCCTCACTGCCAAATCGCAAAGTGTAATACAACTTTCCAGTGCATGCATAATACACGACAGACGCGTGTGTGTGTGTGTGTGATATTGCAGCCTTGCAAAGTGAAGTTTCTCTCATAAATGTGTGATTATAATGTCAGAGAATATTCAAGTTCCTCTATACGGAGCATGAGGCGTTGCAAAAAACATGCCCCTTTCATGCGAATGCGCACCAACTCCAATTAACTTAACACGGGGTTAACACGGACTCAACTAACCACCATCTTATCCACCTTCGTAGCACCGTTTAACTCCAGTGTAGGCGGTCAGAGTTTGTCAACCCTGATAACCCCTAGTTAACTCTGAGTAGGTTAGACTCCCTTTGTAGTACAGGTCACAGGTTAGCCGTTCAGCGCAAGTTACCATGGAGATCTACCCTGGTAAGAAGTGAACCACCTTCATGGTACTGAAAACCCAGGATTAACCTTGAAGTTACCTGGATAAGCTCAAATCCTGCTTCGTGGTACAGGCCTCATGTGAGTTTCCTCCCTGAAAAAAGAAACCCACATGTTTAGGGTTCATGGCCATGACTTAGTAACTGGCCTTACATCTCCTACAGGTCTCTGGGTTCCAGAGCACCTTACCTATCTTAAGCAACATCTACATGTTTAATTAGCATTATTGATGAAATTCATAATATTAAGAGTGTTCACCATATATTGTATCAGTCCTTTGATCTAACACGGGTTCTCAGCCCCCCGACTCACAAAGCTGGCAAGGTGCTTGTTCAAAACTGTGCCACTGAACGCCTTACAGTCACACCTCTACACATGTCTGACCACTATTTCATCCAGTTCACAGAATGCCTGCAGGAACAGCCCATTGTTCCAGCACCTTATGTCTCACACCGCTGCAACCTCCGCACCCTGTCTCCCACTTATTTTGACTCAGTGGTTGCCTCCGCTCTACGTCCCCTCAACACATTTTCCTCATGCCAGGCATGAGCTCAGCCTGTGTCCGCTATCCACTAAACCTGCTTGCCAGAACCAGTCCTGTCTGCGGCTAACTGATACCATCCGTGGGCTCCGTTCTGATCTCAGAGCCGCTGAAAGAATATGGTGAAAAAACACAACCTGTTGACCTTAAGGGCTACCAAATGCTCCTGTCCTCCTTCTCAACAAGCATCAGTGCTGCCGAAACTGCATTCTATAATGACAGAATTAGCAGTGCCACTGACTCAAGGAAATTATTTTCCACTTTTAAAGAGCTACTAAATCCTCCTCCATTCCACCACCACCAGGTCTTAGTATTGGCAAAGTGCAACGTTTGTGTTCCTTGATTTATTTATATATATATATATATATATATATATATATATATATATATATATATATATATATATATATATATATATATATATATATATATATATATATAGTTATAGTGCACCTAGGCAGTATGAGAATGACATTCCATAATTTGTGATAACACCACATATTATCTTTTCCACTCCAGGTGACAACGGACACTTGAAACTGAGAGTGGTTAGTGGAGATGAAGATAAAGTATTCTTTATAAACCCAGTTGGTCATTTATGCCTGAACACAGAATTAGACAGAGAGAGACAACCCCTCTACAATCTGACTGTGACAGCTAATGACTGTGTCCAGCCTGTGTCTTTACAGTTCACCAGCACAGGACATGTCATTGTGGTGGTTGAAGACATCAATGACAATGCTCCATTGTTTGTGTCAGCCAAAATAGTCAGTATACAAGAGGACACTGCGCTTCATTCTGTTATAATGACTGTACATGCTGAGGATGAAGACATAGGATCCAACGGGGAAGTTTTATATTATTTAAATAACATCTCTTATGGAGTCTTTAGCATTGATAACAGAAGTGGAACAATATACCTGGAGGAGGTATTAGACAGAGAAGAGGTAGATACCATAATTATTACTGTGACAGCCACTGATAAAGGCTCACCCAGGATGGCAACCACTATGAATATTACGGTGCAAGTTGAGGATGCAAATGACCATTACCCTGAGTTCTCACAAAGAAGCTACAGCCTGACAGTCAGAGAGGACACCCCCAGAGGAACAAGCCTGTTTCAGGTTCAGGCTCTTGATCGAGACATTGGGACAAATGGACAAGTGCGCTATATAATGACCCAGAGCGCTCCGTTTGAGGTAGACACGGTTCGAGGTGTCATCACAGTCATGGATAATCTGGACAGGGAAAAGGATTCAAACTACACTTTTATCATATGGGCTGTAGATCAGGGAAATATGCCCAGATCTGCTACTGCAGCCATCATTGTCACAGTGCTGGATATCAATGATTTTGCACCCCTCTTCACTCCAGAAACACTTACCATACATGTAATGGAGAATGTGGAGGACCCCTCTCAGCTATCGCATGAGGTAGTACTGGTCTTGTTAACCGAAGAGTTCACTGAATGTTGATTACAGAATATTCTGATGTAAATTTCTAGATTGTTTATGTCTTTTTTTTAACCAGGTCTCAGCTTTGGATGAAGATTTAGGAGTCAACAGCCAGCTTACTTATTTTATACAGCAAGGAAATGATAGTGGTTTGTTCTCCATCACTCCCAGTGGCACATTTAAAATTTTACACAGCCTGGACAGAGAGAAGGTATCACTGTACCTTGTTACCATCATTGCTGTCGATTCAGGTGATTTACACCAAAGCTTAAATGCGATAAACTTTATCATATGTTCTGTAAACCTTTTACTGTCATTGTCATTTCAAACTGTTGATAATTGATTATTTCTTTTGTAATTTAAAGGATTACCACCTCTAACAGGTACTCTAACCATACATGTCATAGTGGATGATATCAATGATAACCATCCAGAGTTCACAGAGGAAGTCTACAACACCATAGTGTCTGAGGACAGTTCTATTGGCACTGTGTTTGCCATTATAACAGCAACTGACATTGATGAAGGTGTGAGTGGGGAAATAAGGTAAAATGTCGAACAAAAATGAGTGGTTCAAGTAGTACTGTCCATGATTTATCCTTGAGAAATTATGCTAAAGTTACACATGTTTGTCTGTGACCTACTGCAGTATTATGTTTCTTGAGGATAGCTTAACATTAGGATCAACATTTCTTACTTTTTTCTGTATTTGATGAATATGCTGCTTAGGAGCAACTGGAAATCACTCCACATTATGTTGATTTATCCTTTATCATCAGCTATTTTAATCTCCTTTAGGTATTCCATGGAGAACCGCGATGTGCCTTTCGCCATTGATGAAACATCTGGAGAGCTGTTTACAATCGATCTCCTCGACAGGGAGACAGTAGCCGTTTACAGGTTGATGGTGATCGGCAGCGATAATCATCCTACTGAGCCTCTTTCAAGCACAGTGCTTATTATTGTGCTCATTGGAGATATTAACGACCACTGGCCCCAGTTTTTGAACAGCCCATATGTGGCCTATGTGCCCACCAAGATGGCTCCAGGTGAGCGTTACTTCAACTTTTACTTCTACTTTTATTAAAAAGTTATATTATTTCCTATATCCTGGATTTGTTTTTGTTTGTCCTACAGGCTCAGTTGTTTGTGCAGTACGAGCAACAGATGGAGATACAGAGATGAATGCAGAACTACATTATTCATTATATGGGCAAAGTTCAGATCTGTTTTCCATCGATCCATACAGCGGCACTGTATTCACTTCAAGTGCTCTCCGGAGATCGGAAGATATAATTGTCAATGTACATGTGGAAGATGCTGGAGAAAATCCTAAATTTGACATTTCTACCATCAGTATCAGATTTCAGAACATATCTGAGTTTCCAAGGATATATGTGGACATTCTGAGTTATTCCATCTCTGAGGACGAGCCAGTGGGAACATTAGTGGCAGTTGTCTCTGCAGCGAGCAGCCGAGCTGAACCCATCTCTTTCTATCTAGCTTCTGGAAACTATGAAGACATGTTTCATGTCGAGCAGTTAAGTGGAGCACTGACAGTGGAGAACCCTCTGGATTATGAAAACAAAAAGGAGTTCACTTTGTTGATTGAAGCCAGAGACTCTGGCACACCTCCTTTCTCGTCATTTGCAGAAGTTCACATAAACATCAGTGATGTAAATGATAACTTCCCTCATTTCACCCAAGTCGAGTACAGGTGTGAGGTTTTTGAGAACTCCCCGCCATCCTGGGTTTGTGATGTTCTTGCCATTGACACTGATTCAGGCAGCTATGGCATAGTGCAATACAACATAACAGAAGGAAACACTAATCATTTTTTCACAATTGACCCTGAAATTGGATTACTAAGCACCACTACAAGTTTAGATAGAGAAAATATCCCTGAATTCAAGTTAACAGTTGAAGCTGCAGAACTAAACAACCCTCTTCATAAAGACAGAGCAACTGTTATTGTTGTTGTTTTAGACAGAAATGACAACGCTCCTCATTTTTCACAGATTTTTCTCACAGAGTTATCTGAGGATTCCCCTGTTGGACACACAGTTATACAAGTCACTTCAACTGATGATGATACAGGTGCCAATGCAGTAATTAATTACTCCATAATTTACCAAAGTGATGATATGCCATTTAAAATTGACTTAACCACTGGCTACATCACTGTTGAAAGACTTCTAGACAGGGAGATACAGGATCATTACATCTTGAAAGTAAATGCAAATGATTCAGCATGGAGCATGAGCACTGATGTAACTATCATCATTGCAGATGTCAATGATAACTGGCCAGTATTTTCTGATCATTTTTACACTGTTGTCCTCCCTGAAACAAAAGATAAAGAGGTGTTTGTTGTGCAGGTTCTTGCTACAGATGCAGATATGGGGCAAAACTGCGAGATTTTGTATGTTATTGAAGCTTCGAATGAGAGGTTTTGGGTGAACGCTTCCTCTGGTGAAATCTATACGAAGCAGGCATTGATGTTACATAATACTGCTTTTGAAATCTACCAATTTACAGTCGTTGCATCTGACCATGGCAGTGTTCCTCTGTACAGTAATGCTACTGTCACAGTGAGATTAGAACCATATAACTACTACCCACCAATGTTTTTACCCTTGCAGCCTCTGATTGCTATCCCGTATCACATGGCTGTTGGTACTGAGGTGGTCCAGTTTACAGCAATAGATCATGATATCCATGACAGCATTGGTGTTGAATATATCTTGAATGGAGGTAATGCGTCTGACTTCTTCTGGATCCAATCTAACAATGGAAAAGTAATGTTAAATCAAAGTTTGATGGAGAGTGTAAATTTGTTTTTCACCTTATTAGTTACGGCACAAGATCAGGGCTACCCCTCTTTATCATCACAGACTGAAATCACTTTTGAAATTACTGGAAGGAATCAATTTTCTCCAAGCTTTAGAGAGCCACATGTTACTTTCTCTGTTCCAGAGGACTTGTCAGTAGGATCGGTAATTGGGAAAATTCAAGCACACGATCAGGATTATGGTCTCAATGGTGCCATCATGTACGCCATTACCCCAGAAAATCAATATTTACCATTCTCTGTAGAAGACTCCTCTGGGCTGTTAATACTGATTAGAGAGCTTGACTTTGAAACAAAAGGTATTTTTCATCTCCAAATTAAAGCCACTGATGGTGGCTGGGTCTCTAAAACTGGCATGTTAAATGTTACTGTGGTAATTATGGATGTGAATGACAATCCTCCGATATTTTCCTCCTCAGAGTATACCATTTCAGTGCCTGAAAACTCAGAAAGTGGCACACATGTCCTAGATGTGAAGGCTGCTGATGCTGATTCAGGCACAAATGCACAAATATTCTACTCTGTTATTGCTGGCCATGTAGATAAATTTGCCATTAATTCAAGAAATGGCACAATCACCACTTTGGACATCTTTGATTATGAGCGAGAGAAGATCTTTGATGTAACAATCAAAGCTACAAACATTGGTAGTCATACTTTATTTAGTTTGGCCCATGTCGTCATACAAATCTCAGATATCAATGAGTTCACACCTACATTCAGGAAAAAGGAATTTAACTTTTCAATATTAAAAAATGCACCTGTTGGAACTTGGATTGGAAAAGTAACAGCTACAGATGATGACCAAGGCTCTGAAGGTCAGGTGTTTTACCTGATGTTTGGTCAAAACAAATACATGGGCTTTAAAATCAACCAACTTTCTGGAGAAATATACACAACTGGCAGTTTGAGGAACCAGGGCAACAGTCACATAGTCTTAAAAGTTCTGGCGAAGAACTCCGGAATTATTACTGGCATGGATGTAGATGAGACTTTGGTCCACATCAGTGTCATTGACACGAACGATGCCCCCATATTTACATCTGCGCTTTATTTGGTGAGTGTGACAGAAGACACTCCAGTTGGGGCGTCTGTGATAACTGTGAGCGCTGTGGATCAGGATTCCATTTTAGACTGGAATCATTTCTTCTTCAGTATTGAAAACGGAAATACAAACTTCTCTTTTGCCGTGGATCCACCCAGTGGTGTTATTTCAGTAAACTCTTTGCTTGACAGAGAATGGTTGCCAGTTTATAATTTGACTGTTACAGCCACTGATAATGGCTCTCCACCAGCCACTGGGACAACTAATGTCATTGTGACTATTGATGACGTTAACGACAACGCTCCCAAACTCACATTCACTGAGGCTCAAGTGAAGGAAAATCAGCCTCAAGGCACCATAGTTGCGAGATTAAATGCATCTGATTCTGATTTGCCGCCAAACCAGGGACCTTTTACTTACTGGTTGGTAAATCCTTCAGCAGGTAGTGCCTTTTCACTGACTGCTAATGGAGTTTTATTCACCACACGGACTATTGATCGGGAACAAATCTCTGCATATCAAATCGTGGTGGCTGTTAGGGATGCAGGGATCCCTCTGATGTCATCAACAACAATGATCCACATCACAATTGTGGATGAAAACGATAACCCTTCATTACCTAGAAATATCTTTATAGAGGTGAAATATTTTGGCAGTTCTTTCCATGGAGGCATGGTCGGAAACGTCCATCCAGAGGATCCGGATGAGTCTGATACATTCAACTGCGCCATCAAAAGTGGCCCACTTAATATGTTTACATTAGCTAATGGCACCTGCGAGCTGTGGTCGTCTCCTTTTCAAGGCGAGGCTACATTTAACATCACTATTGAAGCTACAGACCAGCTTCACTTCCCAGTCAATAACAGCATATATGTAAACTACAAAGGGTTCACAAATGCTTCTATTGACAGCTGCATATTATTCTATGTGTCATCATCCTCAATGGAAGAGTTTTTGTCTAATAAGTATTTGCGATTTGTGAAAGCTCTGGACAGTCTTTTTAATCTACAGGCCTCTAAGACTCATGTATTTGGAATGAAACATATTGGTAGTGAAATCCTTCTATTGGCTGCAGTTAAAAATTACAACGGTCAATATCTTAGCAGAGAGGTGGCCAGCGGTATTTCTACAGGCCATAAGAAATTACTGGAGGCTCAGAGCAATGTGACGATTTCTCACATCACCAGTGATCCATGTCTCACCAGCCCTTGTCTAAACGGGGCAACATGCAACAAAAACATTTACATCAGCCAGGATGTTGCTGTTCTGGAAAGCACAGCGGTTATCTTTGTGTCGCCACAGAAAGTTTTTAATTGTACTTGTCCAGATGGCTTCACTGGGACATTGTGTGAAGATGACATTGATGAATGTAAGGTGAATCCCTGCGAGCATAAAGGCACATGTGTGAATACTCCCGGAAGTTTCTACTGTCAGTGTCAGAGTGGCTTCTCTGGCTCTGTCTGCTCTACTGATGTAGATGAATGCCTGAAGGTGAAGTGCCAAAACGGAGGAACATGTATTCCCACTCCTGGTAGATATCACTGTCACTGTGTGCCGGGATTTGAAGGTAGACTTTGGTACATTAAAAAACCCACATTATTCTGCATTAATAGATTCCAGAATATCTTTAAAGTCTGTGCTTTATTTGCTTTTTCAGGAGAAATGTGCGAGAACGTCATAGACCACTGTAGATCAACCCCCTGTGTTCAGGGCAGCTGCATAAACTCACAGAAAGGATTCTCTTGTCATTGTCCCTTTGGTAAGAATAATGCATAAAGAAGGACCTTTGAAGTAAAAGTTCAACATTTTGGGAATTTTTTATATGCTTTTATGTAGAGAGTTGAGAAGATCAATACCACTCTCACATTTGTGTGTTAAATTCAAAGCTACAGCCAGAAGCTGGTTAGGTGAGCTTAATTAAGACGTTATATTTCATTTGTTTAAAATTGTGCCAGACTATGTCTTGGTCAGGAGCCTTTGCTAGGCAACTAGCAAAGGCTCACACCTTTCCAAGATCAGAATTAGGGAGGGGGCTGTGCCCTAAAATTTGTGTAACTTTCCTGAACCAACAATCCGGCATTCACACCCACTTCACGTGATTGGCAAGCTGTGGGAAGGCAAGAAAAGAGCCTTTTTTCATTCTTTACACTATTTCTGCTTTTCATGTGTACAAATCAGTGCAACACAATCCATTAGAGATTGTATGAAATTGTACTCCATTTTCCCCACATTGAAATGAACTGATTCTCTTCTACCATACCCCTTACTGTGTCTTCCAAAGAAACAGAAAACAATAAATTGTAATTTTTGTACTTTAGTTTTTGAAGTTACATCTCAAGATGCTGATAGTGGTGTCCTCTGGACAGAGCCAGGCTAGATGTTTCACCCTTGTTTCTAGTTTCTGTGCTAAACTAAGTAACCAGCTGCTAGCTGTAGCCTTATATTCAATTGACAGAATATGAACGCGGTATCGATCTCCTCATCCAACTTAACCCAAAAAAGCAAATGAACGTAATTTGCAAAATATTGAACTATTCCTTTAAATTTCATGAAATAAACCCCAACTTTTCAAAACTACATTTGAACAATGTATTCATTAATATATAGTAACACAGTGTGAAACTTTATTTTAGGAGTCAGCGGAGTCCACTGCGATGAGCATAGTTATGGCTTTGAGGAGTTGTCCTTCATGGAGTTTCCCCCATTGGATCGCAGGACAAATTTAATCTCTCTAGAGTTTGCAACAGTGCAGAGGAACTCCCTGCTCCTGTACAACCCTGGAGGACAATCTAGCAGAGAGTTCTTTGCATTGGAGATAGTGGATGGAACCATACATCTCTCTTATGACCTGGGTTCCGGACCTGTGAGGCTGCAGACAAACAAGACTGTGGCTGATGGATATTTTCACCGTGTCACTGCAAGGAGAATTGGCAATGTGAGTTTTACACATGTCAGCACATACACAGTGTTAATCAGATGGCATGTTTACATTGGAAGTATAAGAGTCGAATCTGGAAGACTGATGCACTATTTGCATTTAACAGATGGGTTCTTTGCATGTGGACAACTGCACAGATGAGAACAATGGATTTTGTTTTTCACAGAGTGATGGCAGAAGCTTAGAGAGGTAGCAGTGAACTCATAATAACCACTTCCCATAATTCATCTTTTCTGTCATTTCTGTTTTTATCATTGTGATTAATCTTTATTAATGCATGCTCTGTATGTCTGTATTTACAATCAGGACACTAGATGTAGGCAGTAATATGACATTTGGGGGACTGAGGACTTTTGAATCTATTTTACTGCATCCCGCTCAGATAAAAACCCATGACTTTATCGGATGTATTTATAACATTCATGTCAATGGCATCCTCTTGAGACCTTCAATGGCCCTTGCAACATATAATATTCTTGATAGGTAAGCATTTGAAAATGAAAAAAAATTGGTTTAAAAACAATATTATCAACTTCTTTACACAATGCATAAAATATCTCGGTTACTTTGAACATGTCTACATTTCAGTAATTTGTCTTTGTAACATATTTTTGTTTTATAAAGGTGTCCTCGGGCAACACCGTCACCATGTTACAGCAACCCATGTCAGAACGGCGGAATGTGCCATGACCTTTGGTCTGGCTATCTTTGTGAATGCAAAAGGCCTTTTACTGGAAGCAACTGTGCCAAAGGTAACAATACCTTTTAATGTACAGGACAGATGTTTTTGTCTTTACTCTATTATTTTCATTTTCTTTCTTTTTGAATAGAAATGTCAGAGGAGCTTGTGTTGCGATTTAATGGAAATGACTACATTGAGTATGTCGTCAAGGAGCGATTCAGGAGAGACTACCTGCTAAAAAACTTGCTGGATGGTGAAGAAGAGGGAAACACAAGAGAACTGAGAGTGATTAACATTAAGTTCAAGACACAAGATAATGGAGTGTTAATATTTGTTGTTGGAGAGTCAGGATACACTATGATACATGTAGGTATGAAATGCTTTTATCCACACATTTACTTATTTTGTATTTTGTTAGAGGTGTAATTGTGTTTGCTTTTTCTGTGTAATTCAGATTAAAGACAGAAAGCCTGTGTTCATTTCAAAAGATACACTGTCAGCACACCTGTCAGAGTTCACTGTTGACTCTCCTGTGGCTGATGGGGTCTGGCATGTTCTCTCCTTGGCCAGCAATCGACAGAACATTTTTCTGCTTCTGGATGGTAAACCAGTCTTAAACATCACTGACCAAGGTATGGATCTCACTCCTGTGAGTGTGGAAAAGATTATTTTTGGTGCATCTCTGACAGCTGATTCAAAGCTTCAACAGCCAGGTAAATATACAGTATTTCATTGCTGACAAATTAAATATTTTATGGAATGTTAATGTGTGAAGCATAACTGTACATGCACTGTTAAGCAGGGCAATTCAAACCAAGATGTGTCTGTGCAGGTATATCACACAAGTTATCTTAAGCAATATATTGCTTTTAGGTTATCACTTAGTTTGGTATGGCAATTAAGCATGTGAGTTTGTACCATATTCAGCCCTTCCCTTTACATCTAATACAAACTTGTAGCAAAATTACTTAAATGACAAGGAAATGGCCAAAGATGTGTCCGCTGTTTTAGCAGATCACTCTACATTTAACCTGTATGTGTGAACTTTAAATTGTCAGCTGACATGTTTTTATAGCAATTTGCATAAAATTCTTTTTATGACAGGGTTCACTGGATGTTTGCAGTATTTCAATATGACTGGTTACACTCTACCTGTCAGTGGACACAGCGTGATGGTAGACGTCTGGCCGAGCTTGACTCTTGTCCAGTCGAGCTGCAGCTCTCCGGGTGTATGCTTTTCCTCCCCCTGCTCTGAGGAGGACACAGCCAGTAGGGGTTGTCAATCTGCACACTGTCAAAACCGGTGGAGGTGTGGACCTGCTGTGCAGAACAGGTCATGTATCTGTTTATATAATGTCTCTGACCACACCTGTGACACCTGCATCTCTACAACAGAGAGCCGTGATCGATGCTCTGAGGCGCAGGGCAGCGTGCCTATGTGGCTCATAGCTGTGATTCTTCCTCTAATCTTGATCCTGGTGATTATAGGAATGTTTGTTGCCCTTCACAGAGTGAGGCGGCAGACTGCAAAATGTCAGAGTGATAGCTCACCGCAGGAAACTGAGCAAGGAACAGACAACATAACATTTCGCTTTGATGACAACAGATTGCTCACTGATACTGAATCTGCAGGAAAACAGAAACAACATGACCTGATGAGTGCTGATCAGCAGAGGTTAAGTGTGGAGTTTTACTGTGATACTAGTCTGTCAAGTGTCCAGCCGGTGCCAAACAGTGAGCTGGAGTATTATGAAATCGGCAGTATCTCAAGTGCTTTTCATTCAGACACTGCCTCACTGAAGCTCAGCTGGCACAAGCATTCGTACAGCACAAAGTGTGTGAAATCTAACCCTAAACAGTGGGGAGATCTGAGGATGCTGTTAGCAGGATTTAAGAAAGAACTCATCTGCAAAGAGAGGGAAGAAAGTCCTACCAAGCCTCAAAATGTAGCCCTAAAGAAGCAGTTGTTGAACAAGAGTGATGCAGAGCAGTCTCAGTCTTGTTACAAGAAGAGGTTCCCACAACCAGAGTTCCTGGAACCTGTACAATGCCTCACATTTGAAGAAATTTGTAAACTAAACACTCCTCTGGAGCAAAAAATGTCACAACAAGCATCCCTAAGGTCTGGACCTGAGAAGTCCTCCACAATGTTTGATGTGTCATCTGACAGTGAAACAGAAAGCACATTCACTGGCTCACAGTCAGAGTGTGGACATTTTTCTATCATCAGCACCAGAAAATGTATACATGACCAATCATCCCCATCAGTGTACAGCTTTGAACAACAAGACATCTTGCCTGTCAGCTCATTCTTAAAACACACCTGTCACTCTGCTGCAGGTCAACATGAAGCTGAGAGTGCTCCCATCAGTATGTTTGAGCATTGGGAAAATATTTTAAATATGCGCATACCTTTTAGCAGCTATGCTTCCGTATATGAGGATATTGCATGTCTACCCACTGAATCCAGCCATAACTATGATATGCAAAGTGACATAGAAGAAACTATTTGATGATTGTTATATAGGTGTAACTAATGGGTCAGCTGGTAGTCTGTTACTTAAACCTGATTTAAATATTTTCAACCATGGAAAAGTTTTATTTTTGACTTTGACCAGGTAAGCAGTGTAATACTGTGTTTTCACCTAGACCAGAACTCTTTTCATGTTTACTTGGCCACTTTTTGCTGGTTTTTCTCTGTAGACTAATCTGATTAAAATTTATTTTTACATAGTCAGATAGCTGTTGATGGCAGTTAAACATATAAAACGCATGTAAAATATTCATATTTCACTAATTGTTCTGTATATCCAGCCTTGTGTGTTTCTTCACTTACCTTTGCATTAATTGATAAATTAAAGATGGATGCTATTTGCAGATTGATTTCTTCTAGGATGCCAAGTGAAAACACATGGATTTTGAATAGCTAAAAGGTATTTTACCAAAGACCAATAGAGTGGCTGCATTCCCTGTGCCAATTCACATTTACATGCTTGCAACAAACCCTTACAATTTCAGTTATGCTGGAGAATAATGTGTCCTTGTGGAGTATGAATGGAGAATTAAATGTGCTCTTCCATACAGTGTTGACTGTGGATGAAACTGAGTTTATTATGATGAAATAATATGTTGTACTTGCAGAAGACAAACTAATTGTCAAATTACTGAATACATAAGTCTGAAATTCTGTGGACCTGCATCCAGTGATACCTGATGGTTTGGCTCTACCTAGTGGACACATTACAAAAAAAGTTATATTCATAGAGGCTTATAAACCTTACAGATTGTGTATTTTGCATATTTTGCGCATTGTTGGGGCATGTTGGAATGCCCCTTTTCAAGCAGTGTCATGCGCTCTCGAAAATCAATATAATCAAAAGAGCTGTTTTTTAAAATCCCGGGACAATAAAGTGCAGAAAACCGATTACATTGTACAATGTCCAGGTTATTATCCTGCAAATTAATTTCTCAATCTCAATTACAAATCTCTCAGATGCATACTTGCAAACAAGAAAGGAGTTTTTAATGAATTATAGGGTAATTGTAATGAAGTGTAGCCAGTTATACCCGGTCTGAGTTTTTATTTATTTAACATTTAATTGTGCAGACCACAGTTTTAGATTTCAAGAATTATACAGATACAAGATGAATTTATGTCAGAAAAAGAGTTGATTTGATTTTCAGCTTTAGTGGTATATAAGCAGGAGGACTGTAAATAGCACTGATGTCATTCTGTCTCAGTTTTCACTCTGCATGCTAATGGAATAAACATGAACGTCATTAAAATTGACTGTAAAAGACAAATGATGAAATAACTTTAACAATGACTGAGAGTCATTTTTACATTTGCATGTAGGTATTAATAATACATACATTTGCACATGGGTATTGATAAAATTATTCATATTAATTTTTGTCAACATTATGTTCCACATACCTAGGGGAATGTTCTTTTATTTTACATATTGCAAAAAGTCTTGCAGTATTAACCAGTCCCAAAATGTATCTTTACTTTTCTATTTTTAAATCTCTGCATTAAAGCTTCTTTAATGTCCTTTATCTTGAAACAGCATATCATTGGATTAACTACAGACGGTATCAAGCTGTACAACATGGTAATAACAATATGGGCATCAGTACTGAAACTGTATCCTAAATTGTGAGCAATAAAGGAAGGTAATAAAGATCTGAGAAGCTTTGTGGTGCCTCTCAGTGTGAGACATTTTTAGAACAGCTATGATAATAGAAACATAAGAAAAAATGATGAATGTTAAAGGAACCAAGAGAGCAAAGAATTTACAAGTGCAACACTTTGAACATATGCAACATTTGCACCACACCCCAGCTGACTTACTGATATGTGATCACAGTAGCACTATGTGATGATATTTTGGTTGCAGTAGGTCAAAGTTAAGGCATGAAGCACAAGCCCCAACATACATATTAATGTCATAACCCACAGCAGGATATCGAAAAGGAAACCATATGGCAACAAAGCGATCTAAAGCCATTACCAGCAAAATCAAAGAATGATTAGCTCCCAAAGCATGGACAAAATACATCTGTGTGAAGCAGGCATCAAATGATTATCCTGTCATTCCACCAATATACAGCAATGATTTTTGGAAGAGCCACAATTCCAAATGCCATGTCTATCATTGCAAGACATCCCCAATAAAGGAGTGGTTCTGCAGGTGGTGACCACAGATCACTTCTCAGTTCCTATGGTTCCTGGCTGATGTTTTGCTCACTTTTGAATACTGGTGGTGCTTTCACTTTAGTGGTAGCATGAGACGGAGTCTACAACCCACACAAGCAGCTCAGGTAGTGCAGCTCATCCAGGATGGCACATCAGTGCGAGCAAGAAAGTTTGCTGTGTCTGTCAGCGTAGTGTCCTGAGCATGGAGGCGCTACCAGGAGACAGGCCAGTACATCAGGAGACGTGGAGGAGGCCGTAGGACGGAAACAACCCAGCAGCAGGACTGCTACCTCCGTCTTTGTGCAAAGAGGAGCAGGAGCCCTGCCAGAGCCCTGCAAAATGACCTCCAGCAGGCCACAAATGTGCATGTGTCGGCTCAAACGGTCTGAAACAGACTCCATGAGGGTGGTATGAGGGCCCGACGTCCACAGGTGGGGGTTGTGCTTACAGCCCAACACCGTGCATGACGTTTGGTATTTGCCAAATTTGCCACTGGCGCCCTGTGTTCTTCACAGACGAAAGCAGGTTCGCACTGAGCACATGTGACAGATGTGACAGAGTCTGGAGACACCGTGGAGAACGCTCTGCTGCCTGCAACATCCTCCAGCATGACCAGTTTGGCGGTGGGTCAGTAATGGTGTGGGGTGGCATTTTGTTGGGGGGCCGCACCAGCGTTTTAGCTGTGTTTTAGAGTTGATCTCTGTCTTCATTAAAATGAAATGAAATCTAGTGCAGATGGGGCCTCTGTGAAGCTAGTCAGTTCACTTTCCATTAGAGGCACTTGTGTTCTGCACACATCTGACTGTTTCAGTGTTTCAGCTGCACATTGTCACAATGACAGCAGGGTTTGCGGTGTGGTGTCCGACAATAATGCTGCGGTGATGTGTTGAGAAGAAACCCGCTTGACACTGTTCTTGATCACAAAAGTTTATTAAATCAAAAGAATTCAGCATCTTTTACAAGCTCTGCAGCAGCTTGGAGAGTGACCCAGCCCAATTGCCACTCTGCCTCACTGTTCATGACACATAGCTTATATAGGAAATGTTCAAACGTCTGTTAGATAAAAGGTTTGGGTCTGCACGGTGATAGGTCAACCCCACAAAAGGTACAACACCACTCAGGTTGCAAAACAAGAGGTTAAAAAGTCAAATTTCATAACCAATAATCAATACTCTCCACGTAGAATGTCCCTGACTCTTTATCTTGCTGATACAGCTACCACGTTGAACTGCTGTGAATGGAATGCACAAGCACCAGATGCTGTTACAGTCAGATGCATGAGTACTAGATACTACAGCGGTATCAGATGAAATTTGTTCTAATGATAACAATACCTTAATTGAATATGTAAATACATATAAATGGTGTTACAGCATATGTCAGTAGGTAAATTGTTGTACAGAACTTTAAGTGAAAACATTCAAAAGGCCAATTGGCCACAAGGCCTATTAACAGAATGTGAAGAAGTTAGATATATTATTATATATCTATCTATATCTATATGCAGGTGTATATATATTATTATAATAGTTTGGACATTATGTCAAAGACATATCTACTGAAGTTAACATGCTAGCCAGCAAGCTCTAGCCCATCCTGGCAATAGTCTGATAGTATAGCTCAGGTACTCTGTAAATGAACTCGGTACTGCAATCGCCAAACTGGCCTCCATCTGCCTCAGAGGCTGTGTTCAGTCCTGTTTACATGCTTGCAGAACTGTCTTGACAGGCGGCCATAATTTTACAATTGTTACACATTGCACCTTTAAGGGCGAACCACAGACCTTTGCATGGGTCAGCCTTGGGCCTGGGTCATCTGTGTCCTTTAATGTGGGCTAGCTAGGACTGCTGTGGCAGACTGTCTGCTGTGGTTATGAGCTTCTTGTGAACAGATACATGTGTAACCCATGTTCTCTGACTGGAGAGATTTATTTCCCATCCTTCATATTCAGTATAGACTGGGACTGACCTGTACCTGACAGCTGACGTGGATACTCTTCGAGACACTGTGGCGGCCATGCATCTAAACTGCGACATGATTTTGACATGAGAGAAACTATTAAGAACTGAACAATAAAGCCCATGGACACCTATTGTCACATTTTGCTCCTAAGTCCCTCTCTTCAGACACACACTCTCATCCCAAACCTTGAGCATTATTTTATCTGTCCTGTCTCTCCATGTTCTTTCCCTCCCCACAGCTGCCATCTTCAAGCTATCCACTAGATGCCCTTGGACTTTCCCTCCTTACTCCGTCACCTTACTGCCCAGCCAATTTACACACCTGCTCCCACTTCTCTCGTCAGCAAGAAAATATAAAAATAGACCAAAAAACAATAAGAAAGCAAACAATTGTTACAACAGGAAAGAAGAAGGTCTTCCAGTACAAGTGAGATTTAAGATGTGATGAAGTTAATTCTGATTTGGCTACTTACACTGTGTGTAGATCCAAACCTGAAAACCCCAAAAAGAAAAGTCATCCCTGCTCACATGGTGTGTAGCTGGAACAATCAGGAGACCCCTGCTTAGGGATCTCAGGTTGCGTTGTGACTCATAAAGAACAACTGAAAAAGCTAAATCTTTAAATTCACTCACACAAAACCACAGGGATGGGACATAGTTGAAACATATCACTTGATTTTATTAATTGCACATTGCTCTGTTTTATTAATTTCTTAAATGCACATTGCTGCATTATATTTTACCTAGCTTCTGTGCTGAAATTAACTTTCCTAATAAGGAATTTCTTTTTCAAGTGTTCTTTGATATCTTTGGTTTTCAAACAGTATATTATTGGGTTGACAACAGCAGGTAACTGACTGTACAGCATTACAATAACAATGCGAACTGCATCACTGAAAGTAAATCCGACAATATTTGCCAGGTACACAAAGCATCTTGGCATGTAATACAGAAATGTGATAAGAATCTGTGGCGTGCAGGTAGACAGAGTTTTCATGCGCCCAGCAGAGGTGGATATTCTCATTACAGCAACCACGATGATAAAATAAGACAATATAATAAAAAACAGTGGTACCAACAAACTGAACATGGCCAGACCAAATCCTACTACCTGAACTTCTCGTACTTTCTCACATCCAAGCACTGTTAATGTTATATGGTCACAAAAGCAATGTACAATTATGTTTGAATTACAGAAAGGCAATGTAAGAGCATGTAAAACTAAACCTGCCATCCATGATATTGGCAAAAGCCATGATATTCCACAAAGCACAGAAACAGTGGAGTTTGTGAAAAGAGCTGTGTAACGCAGGGGAGCACATATTGCTATAAAACGATCAAGAGCCATCACCATCAGGATGAAAGAATGAGTTGCTCCTATAAAATGAACAAAAAACATTTGTACAAAGCATCCGTAAAAAGAAATAATGCTGTCATTAAACAAATATTTTGAAATAAGTTTTGGTAGAGTAACACCTCCAAACACTAAATCAGTTAGTGCCAAGTGGCAAAAGATCAGATATGTAGGTTTGTGAAGAGACCTATGACATATAACAAACACTAAAATGAAAATATTTCCTACAGCTATAGCCACGAAAAGAACAAAAAGCACAGCTGACAGAAGCCCATAATACTCAGGTGATAGTCCTGGAAATCCAAGGATAAAGAAATGTTTTATGCTTGTTACATTAGTGTAAAACATCACTTTAATTCACAATAGCAACCTATTAAATAGAAAACACAAATGTAGTTATTAAATGTGATGTTAATGTGATATTTTAAAAAGTATTAAAAATTGCAATTGTAATTGTAATTGCAATTCTGACAAGGATACAGAGCAAAAGCCAGTAGAGAGTAATTAAATGTTTTCGGTGGAGGATCTTAAGTGTAGATCTTACTTTGTAAAGCTTGAAGATGTAGATGTGGAAGATGAAACATTCTCGATCTGCCTACATGAGCATACCGCAACACCTCACTGTAGTGCCACCTAATGTGTGCTTAACATCTTGTTTTCGCTATAATTTATGTAAACAGGTAGATCCCATCTCTAATGGTCACGTTCCCAAATGACTTTCACCAGGTCTACTTAGGATGAATAGTGACATCATCATAAATTGTAACACATTACCCCCAGCAGTGCACATGATATGTTCAGTAAAATAGAATGCAGTTTCCAATTTGTGGTTTACAGATATTTAAAATATTCTGCTACAGTATGAAAAACAAAATTTCACAAGGTGTTTTTCATAAACGTAACATCACTAAATGCTCAGTGACTTATTGAATTTGTTCACCTACACTATCTGCCTGAAGCAACTAAAGCATTTTCTAATGTTTTTATGGTTATGTTTAGAAACACAAAACATTTGGTTATGGTAAGTTAGTGGTTAAATAAAAAACACGTGTATTTACTATTAACTAAATCATCAGTATTGACAGAATATTTTGATGTATTGCAGATGAAGAATCTTATATTTATTTCATATTTATTTCTTGCAACATATCGTAATGTAATGTAGGCAGTCACCAGCAGAATTGGTACTAAATGAAAAACCGTTGGGACCCTAAAGAGGCAGTTCTCAGGAAGTTAATTCCAATCACTAAACACTTGTTCATGCACATTACTTAAAGCAGCAGCATGAAATCTTTATGAAAATAACTTTTTGGCATATGGGCTGAAACTGTCAATATTCTGACTGATAATCTCTGAAAAAATCAGGTTCCTCTGGCTCCCCTTAGTGCTCCTGATGCTATTTCCAAGAATCAACCACTCCCATATGAAAACAACCAATCAGAGCAAGGAAGACCATTCCTTCAACACACGGCTTCAGAAGTTTTGCAAACACAAAATGGCTGAGAAATAACCACCATCAGTGAAAGAACTGCCCATCCCTCCTTTACCAACAATAGCATATAGTACAAAACGTGTGTGATCATGTCCCAGCTCCACATGGACCTTAGGGGTCATTATGTTCGATGCCATGGTGCTCGTAACTATGAGTTTCAAAGAGACATGATAATAAACAGTGGGGAATAATTTTTGACAGGGGACAGAGGTGTGCTAGGCTACAGTTAGATGTTGCTGCAGCTGCCTCTGAAGCCTGGGGCGCTCTGAGGCTCATTCAAGAAGCGTCCTTGAGAAGATGAATCGAAGAGAGAGGGACAGGGGTCTTGGCAAGACTCTCGCCACAGAGAGCAACCTGGTGGTCAACTGCTACCAACTGCACCTCCAAATCAATAACAAAATTTTAACACTGATGTCTTTGTGAAAAGCTTGTTAAGAAATAATTAGCTGATCAGTAGGAAACCAACCTGAACTAAACCCTAGATCTGTGTAGTAAACCCTCACCTGGTGCTAATCGTTCCATTACTGATGGATAAAAGAATGAATGTCTTTGACAATGGCAAAATGCATGCTTAGTATTTTGTGCTCATAAACTGTTGCATTTTATTCTGAAGAGTGGTTGCTTGTATAATTTATTGGATTTTTCACCCTTGTCTATCTTGTGATTACACATGCTCTGCTTTTGGTGAAGACTATATTTGTCATGGCTTCTGTAGTTGCCAGTGGATATAACCCCAAAAATGAATGATTTTTTTTTATCATCAGTGTGTTTTTAGAATGAATGTTTTATCTGTATTCCCATCTTAGGTGTTTTCAGTGTCTTTATCAAAGTGCGCTTTACAGAATCAGAATCAGAATCAGAAGGAGCTTTATTGCCAAGTAGTGTTTTACACATAGGAGGAATTTGCTTTGGTGTTAATGTGTTACACGTAGACAAACATTCAGTTGATATAAATAAATTTAGAAGTAATATAAGAATATTAAAAGGATAAAGAAAAATAATACAACTATTTGCAGAGAAAGAACAATGTTGCAGATATTTACATGTGCATTATTCTGAGTTTGTGTTGTGCAGACATATTGCAATGAAAAAAATATAAATTTACAATATAAAAATATACTACAACAAAGATTAACTATTAACCACAAATATGTGCAGTGTGCCAGGTTTGTGCATGATTTGAAATGAAATAGTATTTACATGTGCAGAGACATTTGTTTGAAAAGGGGGAGTGTCATTGGGGGACTCGAGCCTTGTTCATGAGGCTAGCTGCAGATGGGAAGAAGCTGTTTTTGTGGCTGATTTGTTATAAAAATCTGTTCACAGTAACAATGACATTTGATTTATAGTAAGGTAAAGTAAGGGTACAGCAACAAGGCAGTGGTATGAAGATATACATAGATACATGCAAAGCCATACTGTTAAGTGTATACAACTGATTAATGCCACATATCAGCTTAAAGGTAGTTTACCAAAAACTCAGCAAAATGGATAAAGATCATATTTCAAAATGTTTTGCTTATCAAACCTTGCCTGCGATATGATGCTTTTCAGTGCACAAGATAGAACTTGATATTAGATAGCAGTTTGCCATGACTGTTTCCTGTGACCTAAAGGGACAGAAAAAGGAAACCAAGACTGACATTTTGAGAAATGAATGCAGGGAGAAAACAATAACTGAAGTTGGAGTTCAAGCGTAAAGCCAAAATTGTGAAGGTGGGGTTTGTCTTTAATGTCAAAACTAAATCTTGATGTTGGTTTATCATGGCCATTCTTCCTCATCTGTCAGCTTTACGCAAATATGAAAGTTTTATCTCTATTCCAATTTTAGTTTTTTTCAGCCTCTTCATCAATGTTTGCTTAATGTCTTGAGTCTTGAAACAATATATGACTGGATTAACAGCAGCAGGAAAAAGACTGTACAACAATATCAATAAAATCCGAACATCTAAACTGAAAGAAAATCCAACAGTATTAGCTACATAAACAAAACATCTGGGAAGGTAGAAAAGACATGTGATAAATATTTGTGGGGTACAAGTTGATAACATTTTTTTGCGCCCTGCAACACTGGACATTTTAACAATGACCACAATAATGGAAACATAGGAAAACAAGATGAATGCAAGAGGAAGCAAAAGGCAAAACATAGCCACACACAGGGCAGTGACCTGCGTAATTTTAACATCCTCACCACAAGCCTGACTTGTTATAGAAATGTGGTCACAGTAGCACTGAACAATGACATTTGACTTGCAGTAAGGTAAAGTGAGGGCATGGAGAACTACAGCTACCATTAAAGGCAGTGGTATGAACCAAGCAAACCCACACAGCACAGACATGGTGTTGTTTGTGATCAGGACAGGATAACGCAATGGAATACATATTGCAATAAATCGATCTAGAGTCATTACCAACAACATGAAAGAAGTCACTGATCCTAAATAATGAACAAAGAACATTTGTGTGAAGCACCAATAAAATGAAATGATGCCATCAGCAAACCAATATTTTGATATGATCTTCGGGAGAGTCAAAGTGGCAAATGTTAAGTCATTCAGTGCCAGGTGACAAAACACCAGATATGTCGGTTTTTGAAGTGATTTCTGACAGATCACAAATGCCAAAATAAAAATATTTCCTACTGCAATAGCTAAGTATAAGAAAAAAAACATAGCTGACACAGGTCCATAATACTGTGGTGAAAGTCCAGGAAATCCAAGGATGAAGAAACTTCTCATCCCTGTGACATTGGTGTAGATCATTATAACCTATTTCACAATCAGCACAGACAAAGACAAAGAAAGCCCTGACAGTATATGACAAAATTAATTAGGTGCAGCATATCAAATGTAATATTTAGCATAACAATATGTAAGACAAGTATTAGTCTCTTAATTGATCAAATTAATTAATGCAGTTAATTCAAACATTTGACAAAGTCGTCATGATAAACACAAACCATGCAAGTTAAAGCTTGTCTAATGTGAAGATTTGCTTGCTTTTGTCTGTTTGTCATGATTTATTAATTTAAATAAATTTTTGGTCAGAAAAAATAAACAACTTTGACACACAACTTGTTATTGGCAAAAGCAATTGTTATGGATTGTATTACTTTCCTCACATGTATTGACAAAAGCATGTAAATGTATTTTTTTGTAACATTTAAACCCATTGAGTCCAAGCAAGAGTCTTACCGTTCAACTGCAGGTCAACAAATAGCTGAGTGAAGTGCTTGGGTGACAGCTAATATCTGCACCCTGTGATGTCTGATTATGCCTCAGAGAGTCATATTCTCAAATGTATCTCGAAAGTTTCCAAATAACATGATGGGTATCATCTTCCTTACTTTATATAACAAATATTGAAAACTGGCATTAAGATTACAGTTAATAATTTACATCCCCTTACGCTATACTCAATAATTCAGAATACTGTATCACTCAGTCAATCAAAATCTTAACACATGAGTCGCTGTTCATAGTGGAACTTATATTACTTTTATATGTAGAAGTGTTACTTGGCTTAATATGTTTACTGGCAAAATACTGTGCCAATGCAGGATGTAAAAAAACAGCCTTTTTAGTTGAAAATACCTTTTGTGCTTGAATAAGACAGCTGGAGAAGGCAGAAAAGCAAATGTAATTTAATGTCAAAATGATTACGTAAAATGCACTGTGCTGCCCACAGGGACCACAGCCACACTTTCATTCATTTCCTATACAGTTAAAAGCCAGAGAATGTGCCTGTTTGGAAAGGGGCATTGTTTCAGCCCAAAAACCACTGCATTCCACTGTTCTGAAGAATTTAAAGTGGCTATATGTACTTTTTTATAAAATCAGTTATCAGTTAATTACTTTTTTACTGCCTATTTGTCACTGGGCTGTGACCTGGCAATATTTTTTTATTTTATTTTTTACCAAAACCCTGCTTTTTCTGTGGCTTGGAACAGCTACTATTCTGCTTCTTATTTTGGAGGAACTGGGTCAGATTTTCTGCATGCATGCTGCCGAGCCTCTTGCCTACAGATTTTGAACGCTACACGAAGCAAAAACATAGCAGCTAATGAAATGGAGTCTCCTAACACCAAAAGAACACCGTAAGGATAAAGGACAGTTAAGTGTTATGTGCTGAAATTCGTCCAATCATACAAGAATGAGATTGACTTCAGGCACAGTCAATATCGGAAAGGCTTGAGAGTTTTATGCTAGTAGTGGCCATTCATGATGGAGCTTCCTCACCTCACGTTTTTATCATCTTTTCCTTTAAATCTGTGTGTATGTGTGTGTGTGTGTGTGTGTGTGTGTGTGTGTGTGTGTGTGTGTGTGTGTGTGTGAAGGCGGGTGCGGTGGCATTATTGTCATTATGGGATCTGCCATTTGTAACGTTCACTTTAGATTTATTACTGTTTTACTGTACACAGCTTGTTCGCTATCTATTTGTGGATTGTGTTTCAGATTTGTGGATAATGAAGAGTCTATTTGTAGACGTGTTTTGTGTTAACTAATTGCAAAATATATTTGTGACTCATTCTGTGCATTTACAATGATAATGATATCAATTTTCCCTCCATATCTCTTTTTCCCCTCTGTCACATCCCCGCCATGAAACCACTGTGGCTTTGTCCATGCATTCAGAGCTGCTGCAAATCACCTCAGTACTGTATTACCTAACTATGCCTTTGGTGTGAGAGACCCGGGTTCAATCCCCCACTGTGACCCATCCACCATTGTGTCCCTGAGCAAGACACTTAATAGTTGCTCCAGAGGCATGCGACCTCTGACATGTATAGCAATTGTAAGTTGCTTTGAATAAAAGCGTCAGCTAAATGAATAAATGTAAATCCAACTGGCCTCTGTACAGGAATGTACACACCTCTCGGGTGTGTACAGTCCTGGTTTGTGTTCACTGGGAGGCTGGTGAGCCCAGTTCAATTCCCTGTTTGGCCAGCTCCTGTTCTGGTGTTCATTCCGTCCCACGCTTAAAGTATTTTTCGCTTTCCCACGCTTGAAAACTTCTCCTGATGGTTGAAAGCTAGCAATGTGCTAGCAATGTAAAGAAGACTCTGTTATTGTTGTTAGTATTAAACACATAGGTCCGAAACACACAAACATGCACAAACAGGACCCACAGCAACACATGAGAGATGAGAAACACCAACACTACACCAGTGGGCAGAGGTAGCAATAGGACTCCTAACTGAGCTAACTAACTAATGGCAGCTAGAGTTAGCTATAATGGAGTTTGAGGTTCTACGTTGTTTTTTTTCAGCGACTAACCGCGACTAACCGACTAATAAAAAAATTGTCAAGTAATTCTCTTCTCATTGATTTAGTCGACTGGTTGGTTGACTATTAGGGGGCAGCCCTACAAACGACATTAGTTTCATTTGCTATTATGGCCTTCAGGGAAGGGAGGAACCATATTTTCCCTCCTCCAAGTGATGTGTGTAGGTGCAGATGAGGTATGGCTCATGTGCATGTCATGCCAGGGGACGCTAGCATACGCCAGAAGTAGAATGATCCTTCACATTATTCTTTCTCTGTCTCACTCCCTCCAGGGTGACGACAGCTGGCTGACAGACACTGTAGCTCAGACTCAAGTCGATTGCTGTTCACATTTGGACCAGTTAATAATGACCATATGGAAAAACACTATGTACACAATACACTATACTATACAAAAAATTAGGGCTGACCCCGAATAGACAAACATTCGATGCTTCGATGGGCAGACCCCGATTCGACTGTCAATCTCACAGTTGAAGCTTTGCAGCAAAACAAAGATCATGTCATTTTAGCGATATGGGGTGTTCAGCGTCTGATTTTACATAGAACTTACTAACAATAAGTTAATATACAGCCTGTTACAATATAAATTTCAATAAATATTTTTAAAGTCAGTGTGGGAGCCATAATAGATTTATTTAGATTAATACACTAATTTGTAGTAATGCAAGATGATTTGACTGTATATTGTTCTTTCTGCTAAAATAGATCAAGAAATTTAATTATGGATTTTGATTTAAAAAACCTTTTGAAATAACAGTTGGCTAATGTCGGTGAAGATGATTACCTTGACTCCTCCTCACAAAGTAAGAGGTATAATGAGGGGCTGGGTGGCAGCTGGGAGGCCTTTTGTTTGAACGAGAGAGGAGGATTGAAATATTGACCGCAACGTAGGAATTTTGGAAGAGTTTGAAGGTACCTCTGGAAGTCAACCGCAGAGAATTTTTTGTTGTTTTGTCTAAAGTAAATAAACCTGGTATTGGAAACAAACAGAAGGATCTCCACGTGTGCTTTTCACACGCACATGAGTCACTGTTCTCCTCTAGAAGGGCGTCTGAGGAACATCTAGACAACTGAAAGAGACACCATCACACTGTGAATAAATCCAAAATTGTAATCCTAACCCTGGGTCATCAGTGCGCATGTGTAGATGTAGCATGTATGCGTAGTGGAAGGCCCCCAGCTTCACTGGTGTTGTGTACCTGCAGGACTTTGGATGATTTATCACCATTGATTAACCTTACAAAGAATATTATATCGTTTTCAAATAGCCGGCTACTTGAAATAGACCCACGAGGAACCGCAACGTGCATGCAGTTGTCAGCAGCACAGCATGCACACTAAACTCTGCACCAGACTAGTAAATGGCAAGCGAGAGAGAGAGAGATAGAGATAGAAAAGGGTTCTATTTCTTATAGGCTTCGCCCTCTAAGGCTATCGCTTTTGGGTTTACCCTTTCCGTGCACCTGCGCGGCACTGAGAATTTTAGTCTACACCCACAGCGTGGGCCTCTCCTATGTCCGCACCTTCTATATATACAACAGTGAGACCCAGCCTTCAGCTCCCATTTTTCTTCAGCACTGCGCTGTCTAAAGAGCAGAAGATTTGTCTAAAGAGCAAAAGATTTTCCAACCAGAAAACAAGAAGAACGATGTCTTCCAGCAAGCCGGCCAGAACAGAGCGAGACGTCGCTACTGCCACACAGGCTACATCGTGCTGGGTGATCTCCGTCCCCTGCTGTGAGGCGTGCCTCAGACCTGAACACGGCGGCCGAGCGCTCACTCTCGGTTCACACTGCCTGTTCTGTGCCCTTATCCCCCCCGAAGAGTGGCGGCGCCGGGCAGATAGCTTTACCGTTCAGAATTAGGAGGTGTGGTGGTCCACCCGCTCGCTGGACGAAACCCTCGAGGGTGCCTCATCAGCAGGTCCGACAATTTTCAGTTAAAATAGAAGCGTTGTGGCTCCCTTCGTGCTCGATGCACAGATGAATGGCCAGCCTGATCTGCTGGGATCACAGGCTGCAGTCCGCCTCCCCCCCTCCCTCCCCGCCGGGACACAGGTAGTTGCTGCGTTTTTCATTCCAGGGCGCCCATTACCAATACAACAATACATTACCTTCCCTTCGGTTACTCTCTGACCCTGCGCACTTTTCCAAGTGTGTCGAGATGGCCCTGGAGCCACTGCAGCGGTCGGGCAGGGTCCTGTTTTATCTGGACAACCTGCTACAGCTGGCCCATGGGATGAAGCAGTGGTGCAGACGGTCCAGCTAGTCGCACACTTGTCTTACCTGAGCTTCACGGCTGGGGCGGGACCTGCCTCTCTCAGGCCTCTCCACATAAACGCTCTGGAACTTCTCACGGTGCAGAAGGTGATCCGACATTTCTCCCCTCTGCTGCGGGACCAGCACATGCACCGACAACAGGGCCGCGGCGGCCTACATAAACCACCAGGGTGGGGTGCGCTCGGTGCAGCTACTGGGTCTGGCCAGGTGGCTGGTCCTGTGGGCATGGATTCACCTGCTCTCCATCAGAACAACGTTGAACAGAGGGGCAGACATCAGAAGACAGAAAGAAGACAGTTACTTGGTGGAAGTATTTAACTCTAGTGTGCATGTCTTTGATGGTGGGAGGAAACCGGGGTGCCCGGAGGAAACCCACGCGAGCACGGGGAGAACATGCAAACTCCGCACAGAAAGGCCTGGGATGACCAGAGTTGGGACCCAGGACCTTCTTGCTGTGAGGCCACAGTGTTGTCCACTTGGCCACCGTGCTGCCCATTGGAAAGAGGGAGAGAAGGAAAGGGGTTTTGGAGAGGGTGGGGGGGGGTTGAGAACTGAGACAAACGAGTGTGAGAGGTGTTGGACGGGCTTATAAGAGTGTGCGGTTGATGGGTTAAAGAGGTACAGGTGGAGGAATTGGATGAGGCACAGGTGGTTGATTGGTATGGACGGAGGCGTGGTCCTGTTCCTGAACTTTAGTTATAAACTCCATTCAGTGAGAAATGTGAGCTCTAGTTTGTCCCGCCAGCTAGCATTGGAGATATATTAGACATTCTGTTTCTGAAGAAAAAACAAAGTTCTCTCCCAAAATTAGCAGTATGACAATAACAATAACACTAACGTTAGAGTTTTGCACATGCATTAATAAGAGAAGTATTCAATGCTTTTTCAAAACAAAAAACGCTGATTAATGCTACTCTCTCCTGCCAAGTGGATGCTTCACTAGCAGTTATGTTAGCTGACGGAGTTTCTTTCTACAGTTTCACGTTTCTTAGCAGATGGGTCAATACAAAAATGTTTGCGATTGAAAGCATTTTGTTGGTCTTACAACATTTACGGAAGACCATGTTCTTAGTATCTCTGAGTGTGACACAGCTAATTTAAGCCTAAAGGCAGTACTTACAGCTGTGGAAAAAACGTCTCTCTCCCTCGCTCTGCCATGAACTTTTTGGCTAGCAGCCCACTGGAACAACATATGGTCCAGTGTCGCTGGCCTGCAGCGCGGTCGCGTGTGTATATTATATGTATGTTATATTAATATGCAAAATGAAACACAAACAAACAGATCCAACTCTGAAATGGCATTTTATTATTAAGTAACAAGAATTAACAAAAAATGCAAAATCTATGTTGATTACAGTAGTTGATTATATTCTTTTGACGGGCTACTTTTGACCGGCATCCAGTAGCGTTTGTATACAAGAAATCCGTCTATAGGCAAGACTTGACGATTCTGATTTGTCTATGTAAATCTTTAGTCGTGGACAGCGGTTAAAAAAATGTATTTTCCCATTTATTTCACTCTCTTGCATTCACACTCAGCACACAGCCTGCCCCCCACTCCCTGTTCCCTACCTACATGCCCCCAGATACATCAGGCACAGATCTGCACACTAAGTGCACTCTTCTAGTAAAACATTAGATGAATAGATGATTAGAATCATATTTATTTAGCTTGTATAATAAGACAAATGTGATTTATGAAATTCTTTTTTCTTTTTTTGTCTTTACAAGAAATTTTCATGTAATTTCTATTACTGGCTTAATATTAATTACTAAGGCTGTGTTCAATACAAAATACAGGTTAAGCTATGCTGTTAAGTGTACACAACCGATTAATGCAACATATCTGCTTAAATGTAGTTTACCAAATACTTTTTTCAAAATTGGTAAAGATCATATTTAAAAATGTTTTGCCTATCAAACATTGTCTGCTTTTTAGTGCATAAGATAGAACTTGATTTTAGTTAGCAGTTTGCCATGTTTCCTGTGACCTAAAATGACCTAAAAAAAGGCCAAGACTTAAATTTGGAGAAATGAATGCTGGGAAAAAGCAATAATTGAAGTTGGATTTCAAGTGTCATGGTTTATCATGGCCATTCTTCCTCATCTGTCAGCTTTATGTAAATATGAAAGGTTTATCTCTATTCCAATTTTAGTTTTTTTCAGCCTCTTCATCAACATTTGCTTAATGTCTTGAGTCTTGAAACAATATATGACTGGATTAACAGCAGCAGGAAAAAGACTGTACAACAATATCAATAAAATCCGAACATCTAAACTGAAAGAAAATCCAACAGTATTAGCTACATAAACAAAACATCTGGGAAGATAAAAAAGACATGTGATAAATATTTGTGGGGTACAAGTTGATAACATTTTTTTGCGCCCTGCAACATTGGACATTTTCAAAATCACCACAATAATGGAAACATAAGAAAACAATATGAATGCAAGAGGAAGCAAAAGACAAAACATGGCCACACAGAAGGCAGTGACCTGCAAAACCTGGACATCCTCACCACAAGCCTGACTTGTTATAGAAAAGTGGTCACAGTAGCACTGAATAATGACATTTGATTTACAGTAAGGTAAAGTGAGGGCATGGAGAACTACAGCTACCATTAAAGGCAGTGGTATGAACCAAGCAAACCCACACAGCACAGACATGGTGTTGTTTGTGATCAGGACAGGATAACGCAATGGAATACATATTGCAATAAATCGATCAAGAGCCATTACCGATAAGATGAAAGAAGTCACTGATCCTAAATAATGAACAAAGAACATTTGTGTAAAGCACCAATAAAATGAAATGATATCATCACCAAACCAATATTTTGATATAATCTTTGGGAGAGTCACAGTGCCAAATGTTAAGTCATTCAGTGCCAGGTGACAAAAGACCAGATATGTCGGTTTTTGCAGGGACTTCTCATAGACAACAAATCCTATAATGAAAATATTTCCTATTGCAATACCCAGGTAGATTAAAAACAGCAGAGCTGACACAGCTCCATAGTATTGTGGCGAAAGTCCAGGAAATCCAAGGATAAAGAAGCTTTTCATCATTGTAAAATTGGTAATCATAATTTGTTTACATTAAGAATTTATCAGAACCAAGATATGAAATAAAGTAAAAACACTTGACTGGACAGTTAAAATATTATATACTACTACTATTTACTAATACACTACTAACAAACCATATTAGTCAAAAACAGTTCAAAATGATGCACTATTGAAAATCACTTGTGCAAAAAAAGGATGTTAAGTCTGACACTCTTCCATAGTACAGACTGGAGTTCAGTATCCAAAAACCCACTACAATGTGTGGATACCAGGTAACAGCCTTTATCAAGTTTGACTAGACATATCCTCAAAGGATCATAATGTGAGTTAGTCATATGTTTGTGAGTTCAACTTTAGGAACACACCAACAGCACAAATACACCCACTTATACTTTTTAAACTTTTTTGAAAGCTTAGATGAAACACCACCAATCACTACAGATTAAGAAAAAAGAAAACAAATTATACCTGTTAATAACAATGACTTACAGCACACCCAAACACCCTCTTTTATGTTGTCTCTTAGTTGAAGGCTCTACAATATTCAAGGGAAACCCTTCATCTTTTCAAGCTAGCTTGTGTTCCAGACTGGACCAGAAAATGTATTTCCACTAGGGCTGGGCAACTTAACCCATTATTATTGCGTTAACGCATTATTAATTAATTAATTAATTAATTAGTGCCAACAATTATTTTATCTCACATCAACACAGTTTTTATTGTTATTATTTTGGCTCTGAATACACATACAGTCAAAACATGGGTCACAGGACATGTGGGATGTTTATCAGCCAGCAAATCACCCACCCAAACAAGCAGTTGAGGGAGGCTTCAACAGACTACATTGGATGCAGAATGTGGGAGAAGAAGATAAAGGACAAGCGATCAAATGCCATAGCAAAGTGCATTGCTACACATTGCATGTTGGTTAGTTTTGTACAAGATGTCATTCTTAGGAACATTCTTAAAATCGCAACGTAGTTGCTTGGCCCCGCAGGGTTGCTCTGTGCTCCTCAGGTGAACAAACAGGGAGACAAGCACTGCAAGAGCTCTATAGACAGCAACCATAGCAATGGCTTCTGTCCGCTACACAGCTGTAGCCTATTTAACATAAAATTTTAGGCTACATAACTTTACCTGATAGGCCTACATCTAGTTTTGCAGGGATGCTCTGTCATGCAATTTCCATCCTGTTGATGTCCTGATAACTATTTAGTAAACAGTAATAGATTTTAGAAACTCACAATCAGCGAGGATCAGTCTCTCTTCCAATGATTTGTGCTGCATGTCGCATACAAAAAGTTCAAGACAATTCAACTTCAGCAGTGAGCAGGCATGTGTGTGAGGTGAGCACAACCACGGGAGTTTCACGGAATGTGCCTGCCTGTCGCTACGCCTCAACCAATTGACCTCACTCTAACAGGGACACTTGTTACTGAACACCTCAGAAGGTGTCTGTTATGATGTTATGACTCACGGCTCTGGACTCTGATGGTAACTTATTTTAACGAGCTAGATAAAAATTCAAATTTTTAATCACTGCCCAGCACTAATTTCCACAAAGGCTGCCTTCTAAAAATTATGGTCATATACTACTAATTTGCTTTTCCAAATACATTTAGAAACAAATGCAATGATGCTGGGATTATATTTCAACAACGAGATGATCATATTGAATCTCAGTCACTGTTTTACATTTTTCAATATTCTACATTCTACAATATTCATGCATGCTAACTAAAGCATGATTGATGTTTTATAGTTATGATATTGCAAGTCAAAGCTTCTAGTTATGGTTAGAGATTGAATGTGACCTTCGATAAATGTTGAAAAATGCATCACTTACTTGAAGCAAATCACAGCATCAATGCATCAATTTTTATTTAATCAGAATCACAACCCTTCTTTATCCGGCATTATGTAGTTTTCCGTGGCCACCAGGGTTGCGGTTTTAAGATTGCAACCAGGTGTGTGTTGTTTATACGTGTGCTCGCTTGAACTCATGAACAAGCATAATCCAAAACACAACCGCTTTCATACAGAAATCCTGCAATAAAGTAACACCAGCATGCAGTCTTTGGCTTTTCACAGGAGACATGTTCAGGCTCTGTTACTTCAATGTTCTCGCCTCAGAGGCAGATCAACAGCGTACATTTCATTAAGTGCAGCGAGACACCGGTATATTGGCACAGTAAGTTACTCCCGAAAAAAAGGCAGAGTGACATCGGCTATAGAGACATACGACAGGGTGACAGCTTCACACAATCTGTTGGAAACTCAGGTAAACTCCCACTGTAACGTTAAAATAATGTTTTTATCAGCTTCAGTTACTATCTTTACTATCTGTGTATCTTTCACACAGGCTCAGCAATGTCAACACAGCTAAATGTATTGGATGATAACTAAATGGTTAGTGAGCTGGATTGAATATTTTAACGAGATTGCGTCATACTTTATAACAGTTGGACTACAGTAAGTAATGTTAATGTAGTGGTAGTGGATGACTCTTCTTCTGTGTTGCTGTCGCCATTTTATTGCAGTATTGTATATTATTTAGGTCATGTTAGTTACCGCGACTGAGAGGTGAAGAAGCTGTGTACTTGAGTATCGGTAAAACCACAATAAATCTAAATGTTCTAAATTCTTTGCAAAATTTTATTGGCAGGTTAAATCAACAATTTCACATAATACCAGTGGTACACAAGTAAGTTATTTAGGTTGTGTTAGTTGATGAAGTCATGTGGAAAGTGATACAACTTTGCACCAGTTAACGTTAGCAACTGCTCTGTGTTTCTCCAGCGCGCACAGAGATGAATCCGACCCGGTGTCCCCATATTAAGTAGCCTAACAGCACACTACGAGGAGGATTCAAATGTCATAGAATCTAATAAATCCAGAATCAGCATCAGTTTTTATTGCACACAAAGAGGAATTTGACTCTGGATTGTACAATGCTCAATAGCTTGCCTATATAATAATACAATAACAAATAACAATATTACAGTTATACAATCTAACAGGCTACAGTATAGAGAACGCATATATACACACTATAAAAAAAAAGAGAATAGACAGGCAAGAGGGGGTTCATTTCAGGCAAATAATTTGTCTTTCTAAAACACTGAAGCATTATATTGGGGTTTTCGTTCCATATTCTACAGTAAATGAGCATTACTAATGTAATAGACTAACATTTTAGCACTTCTTCATTTTAATAAAAACAAACTAAAGATTATTAGGATCCCTGAGGAGTGCAATGTGTAATTCCTGGCCACATGAAAACAAATGGGTTTGCTAATTAGTTGCACTGAATTGTTTCTAAATATCTAACATTAGATGTTACCAGTCTTAAAGAAACTTTGAAACCACATTTCTTTACTCACTGAGAGCCATTCTCAGTGGTGGAAAACCATACTAATATTTTATTGTCACGATCCTGTCCTGAGTGCTGTGTTTTTGGGTGTTTATTCTGAGGGTTTTGGTTTTGTATCTGCATGTTTGTCATGTCATCTGTTCTGTTTAGTTCTGAGTTTATTCATTTATAAGTTAGGTATCTGTTAGTTTTGGTATTTTACTGATTTCAGTTCTGTCACAGTTTCATGTATGAGTTACTTAGTATCTGTCTTGTCTTGTATCTTAGTTCTTAGTCTTGTACCTTAGTTCATGTCTTTAGTGTTTTCTCCTGGTCTGTGTACTTCTGTGTTTTGCCTGTTGACTGCCTGTCTAGTGTTCTGTCTGTTCCCCCAGTTAACACACTGCCTGTTGTCTTTGTTGTCTCTGCTTGCCTGTCTGCCTCTCTGTTGCCCCCCTGTTGCCTCTGCCTGCCTCTCTCTGTTGTCCCTGCTGTCTCTCTGCCTGCCTTGTTACCTTGATCCCTGTCACCTGTGTTGGCCCCGCCCTGCCTGTTAGTCCCGTGTGTGTATATATACCAGGTGTTCCTGTTTAGTCCTTGTCCGGTCATTACAGTGTGTACCTTGTGTTGCAGTTTGTTGCTCAGTCCTGTCTCGTGCCCTGCCTTGCCCTGTCTTGCCCTGTCTAAGGATTATTGGCGTTTGAGTTCTGTTTTGGATTACCAGTTTTGTTTTGGATTTTGGATTCTGTTTGAATTACCGTGTTTTGGACTTTGTGTGATCAGCCACTCAGCTAGTAAGTGTGCTCGCCTTTTGTTTATTAATAAACCTTTTGAACTTTATCTGCTCCGCCCTGTGTGTCCTGCATTTGGGTCCTACAAGCTGCCTCACCACACACATATCCTGACATTTATTGTGTTTTGCTTCATTTTACATCACTTCTTTTCTTTGCTGCAAAATGTGATTTCTTGCCAGGAGCAGGTGGTTGGGATGGTGATACAGGTCCCTTGCCATGAACTTCAGCCATCTTTGTGTTTCTGTGACACTAACCGGGGCTATACAGTGGGGCCAAAAAGTATTTAGTCAGCCACTGATTGTGTAGATTCTCCAACTTAGAAAGATAAGAGGTCTGTAATACCATAATTTACAAATAAATTCTTTAAAAATCCTATAATGTGATTTCCTGTATTTTTTTTTATTTTGTCTCTCATTGTTGACTGTCTACCCTCAATGCCCTCAGGGTAGCTTTACTTTTACTCAATCCTCTCATGTTGGATTGAGGGCAAATTGGAAAATGCAGTGCAGTGCAAACATTTATTTAGCAGAACTGCAATGTGTGGTCATAAAACAATTAAGCGGAATATTTCAAAAACTGACATTTGATATACACAGACTTGGTAAGAACCGGATGTACATACTGTAACCTTAAACTATGCATTACTTTGAAACTTGCAGCTTCATCTAAATATCTAATATTTCTGTGGTTCTGAAGCAAAAGGTTTTGTATAGTCCCTGTGCATATGGTATTCTCAAAACAACTACAGAGATGGAAATATAATGGAATTTTTTATTAATTGTAATTAATTGTGTAATTATAAATGTGTATATGGTATTCTCAAAACAACTACAGAGATGGAAATATAATGGAATTTTTTATTAATTGTAATTAATTGTGTAGTTATAAATGTGTATATGGTATTCTCAAAACAACTACAGAGATGGAAATATAATGGCATTTTTTATTATTATTTATAAAAGTAGAAGCAAGACACTAAAAAAAACCTTGCAAGACTGACAAGCAACAAGCTGAAAATATTTTACATTTTCACCACATGCCAGGTTTCTAATTAAAATGTGGTCACCATTACATTGCAAATGATGTTAGAATATATATATATATATATATATATATATATATATATATATATATATATATATATATATATAGAAAGATTAGGGCAAGATTTACAACTGCCATCATTCTAAGAAATTCCCTAATACATGACATGTATTATCTGGTAATCCCATCAATATCTGTATAGTTTCTTGTAATGTCAACATGTAAATGGTGTATAAAATGGACATGGTTATAAGTTATAAGATGACCTTATGACTTTCCTGTGGTAGCAACACACATACACCTAGTCTCTCATCTGTGCGTTCTCTCCTTTGATTCTGTGTGTCAGACACACATGAGTCTTACCAGTTTTGGACACTTTTCCACCAGGCTTTCATATACAGCTGGCTTCTAAACATATCTGTATAAACAGTATTGGTTAACTTTGCCAAATTTTGTAAGCCAGTTAGAATAAATTGTTCAAACAGAACCTCCCAGACACACACAAAAAATGATATATAAGTTGGATCCGGGATGACAGTATATTGTATAAATATTATGATTATATTTTGTTCATACAACGGCAAAGTGTTTGCTCAAAATAACATTAACATGCTAATAGTGTTTTACCTTAGCTGGGTGTCACCACCTGATACCTGATACTAGAAAATAAAATTCCATACTTTCCTTTATTTTCGTCAGTGTCTGCACACATTAAGAATAAAGAACGAGTTGGTCTAAATTCAAATATCATGGTTACAATTGTGACAGCTTTTGCATTTCAATTTGTCCCAAGTCAATACTTGTTATGAAACTTTCCAGTCATCACAAAAAGAGATGGCTAATTAGATAAAAAACAAATAGTGAATATTATATTGGTAATCAGTTAGTAATAGCTGAAACCTGTGCTTTTTGTGGAATGGCCCTTCTGTTGAATTGCTTCCACAAGCTTTCTCTCATGTCTTTAGCTCTTAAGCAGTATATAAGTGGATTAATCATGGGGGGGCAAAGGCTATACAGCATGATAATTACTATTCGCACATCAGCACTAAATGTAATGCCAACATTGCTGGCTAAATATACAAAACATCTGGGTAAATAATAGAGCGAGATTATAATCAGTTGAGTACTACATGTGGACAGAGATTTTAGGCGACCTTGTACATTTGCTATCTTAAGTACTGTTATAATTATAGAACCGTATGAAAATATTATAAATGCCAGTGGTCCCAGCAGTACAACCATTGCAAACACTAGAGCAGGAAAACTATAAAGTGCCCTGTCAGTGCATGCCAGCATTGTTATGCCAATATGATCACAGTAGCAGTGGCTGATGATGTTTGAAGCACAGTAAGGAAGAGGGTACGCCCTAATAACCATCATTAAAGGGCAGGGCTTGGCAATAATCCATGCAGTTATACTGAGAATGTGGATGGTGGAGTTTTTAAGAACAAGAGGATATTTGAGAGGATGACATATAGCCAAATACCTATCTAAAGCCATTAGGAAAAGAATTAAGGAATTCACTGATCCAAGATAGTGGACAAAGTACATTTGGACAAAGCAAGCAGTGAATGAAATGGTGCCTGACTGAAACCAATACTTACTGATGATCTTAGGTAAGGTAGTTGTGCTAAAGAGAATGTCACATGCACTTAGATTTAAGATTATATAATACATTGGCTTATGAAGGCTGCGGTCAGTTGCAAATAAAAAAAGAACTGTAGCATTGCCTGTCAAAGTTAAGAAATAAACCAAAAACAATACAGCTGAGGCAAAGCCTTGGTACTCTGGATGAAGTCCAGGGAATCCAGAGAGGATAAATTCAGTCACAGTGCTATGATTTCCCTGTGGCATGATGGAGTAGGAATGTCTTATACACCTTTGAAAAGGAAATATGGGGCAGTGATACAACACATTAGATAAACACTTTATCATCATCCAAACATGTAAACAATGTACATATATAATATTATTTATCTGATGTACAATTAATTTCCTTTGCACTGTGAACCATTTTATAGTAAATACTGTTGCATTCAAATGAATAAAATAAAGTATGAGTAATTTTATTATAAGACTTCAGTTGGCTATATCAGTTTCTAGGACTCCATTTTTACACTCACCTTTCTCAAACAGGATGGCAGCATACTCTGCCAGAGATTTACCTGCTGATTCACCTCTTATAAAGACAGCATGCCTTGTGATGAATGAATGGTATCCACCCTTTCCGATTCTCTGTGGATCACAAACAATCTGTCAACTAATCTGCCTAAGCCACACTAAAAAAAGCTTCTGGTAGTCAAGCTAAATAATAAAGTGCACTGAAGCCATTAATCAGCTCTGTCCTATCCCTGCAGGAAGAACTTTTATATGTATAATGTGAAAATTCAAAGTCCTTTTCTTTTTCACATGTACAGTTATTTGTTCTCACAGATAAACCTTGGCAAATACAGTGATGAGCAAACTAGCAGATTACCACCAAAACATATGCACACATAGACATTCAGATAAAATGAGATTTGCTGCCACAGCGTGGGGGAGATGGCAGTACAGTTGCATTAAATTTTATTCATACAGCGCCAATTTGTAGCAAAAATGAAAGAAAAGTGATTGTACTTTTCATATAGAGCAGGTCTAGACCACATTTTGTAATATTATTTACAGAGAGTCAATAATTCTCACCATGAGCAAGCACTTGGCAACACAGGCAAGGAAAACATACTTTTAAGAGGCAGAAGACTTGAGCAGAACCACGAGGTTGGACAGCCATCTGCCTCCACAAGTTAGAACTAGGACAGAGAGTGTGAGAGAGACTTCTTTTACCGTTTACAAACAGTAAAAGTAGTATTGGCAAAGAAAATGAATAATGGCATTGAAAATTAAAGTAATATTAATGATAATAATAATAGGACTCTTAACAATTGTAGCAGTGGATGTTGTGCAGGAACAGGAGGGTAGCAGGTGACTCACAGGCATCGATCCAGACTGGTGATTACCAAGTAGTTCTCTGGTACCTTACCCTTTGCCCTCTGGAAGTCCAGCAACATTTTAATTGCATTCACAGGTCTCGCAAACCTCAAGTTATTATTGATTTTTACCTTTGTTTTCCATTCATCCATCCATCCATCGTCAACCGCTTATCATGGGGGGCTGGAGCCAATGGTGGGCGGGGTAAAGGCGGGGTACACCCTGGACAGATTGCCAATCCATCGCAGGGCCTACCTTTGCGTTGTTTTGTTTAGTTAAAATCTTATATAGCCTACATATATCTGATTAAGAAGCATCCATCAATTTTTCCTTTTAAAACCTTGTCTCATTTGAATTGACTTTTATTGGATTCCAACGGCCAACTGAGTTTTTAGAAAGTTATTTAAACTAGTATCCGACCAGTACTAGAGAATACCTCAGATGTTCGAATCTGAGCAACAGATCAGAGCTAGAAACTCCCACTAAAACCATGCAGTTTGCCTTAAGACTGTTCCCAGCTGATCCTAGCCAGAAAGCCGATGCACCACAGAGGAAAATTCGATTTCTGCCTGGCTACCTTCTCACGGGCCATTTAAGAAGACCTTCAACAGTAAAGAGTCGACGGACAGTGTGTGGCTCTTGAACCAGCTAAGTACAGCAACAAACAGTAATTACAACTTTGTGATTACCCGTGTCGGTTCACTTCCTTTATTTTCAGAACCACATTCCATGGTTGCAACAGTGCACACAATGAATATACATTGAAACATGGATAGCATTTAAAACGTGTTTCACACAAAAAACAATATTGGATACAACTTACTTGCAATGAAACACAAATCCAAATGTCTCGGTCAAGGTAGCTTTACTGTGCAGTTTCTTTAGCTCGAGTTCCCTCTGTGATTGGTACTGTGAATGTGCAACACTAAACAGACATCTTGGGAGTAAAGTTTTATAGCCTGATTGTAAAGTGTAAAGTGGCTCAATTTATTTTATATTTCCAAGAATATGTGGCTGTATATATTTCATGTGAAATATCCAGATTGAACCACAGTCATCCGATAAGCACAGTGTTTCACATCCCTCATTTAATCTTTGGACTTGTTACTTTAATATTTTAACAAACCGGACTTCAGATTGTACACTGCATTCAGTATTGATTAAGTGTAATTATTTATGCATGTCACTTTAAATTTTTGCTCTTAATATACTGTTTAAATACATGTGTATATTAATAACACAGTTGAGTTAATATTTTATTCCAAGCCCCATTTCAAAACTATTAGTGTTACTATTACGTTCTGTAAATAGATTTTAAAATTTCAATTTAATTTTAAAATTACTTAGTTGATTTCATTATTATTATTACCTTACTTTTGTCTATTATTATTCTTGTGTTGCATTTCCTGCATTTTTTTTCAACAGAGTAGTAGGCCTAATATCTCAAGGTGAATTTGGGTTACTGTTTCCATTCAAAAAGATTAAACAAACACAAAGCTAAATGTTATATTGTTGTGGCTTCTGCTTTGAAATGCTGAGATTTGAACCTTGACCTCAATGCATGTTTAAATGCCATAGGTGAGCATAGGAACGAAAATTGACCAGTAGCTCGAGAGCTTTGCCTTCTGCCTCAGCTTTCTTTTTGTCACAGCAGTGGGGTATAGTGAGTGCAATATTGCCCACGCTGCTCCAATTCTGTGGCCAATCTCCCACTTTTTTGTCTCCTCACTTATGAACAGATAGACAAAAGACTAGCAGATAGATTAAAAAATGTAGGGATTTGGGAAGAATTTTTCATACCTGTTTTCATACATCTGTGTGGAATTACATGAGTAATTGAATAGTGCTAATTCATTATAAATCTCAAAGGAGTAAACAACGGTTCTTTAACAAAACCCAAATGTTTGCCTAAATTGATACTGACGAAGGAGTGTTAATATCCCTGGTGTATATTGGTTGTCTCTGAGCACATGTGCAGCACAGAAAGTCTCCATTGTCTTTCCTCTTCTGTTAAATATTTACTTCATAATCTAGGTTTCTTGGGCCACGGTTTGAGTCATTTTTGGTTCACTCTTGTTATTAGCAGCTGAGGAACATAGCTAAACTCAGACCCATGGTGTCCTTGGTTTAGTCTAGGCTTCTTATTTTCAGGTGATTATACACTTACGAAAACCTACGTAAAAATATTATTTTCTTTTTATGTCATATTCCACCAGTCTTACACACTGGTCCTTCAAATTTATACTTTTTAGTGAATGTCTGAATTTCATGTCTTATAAATTGATAATACGCCTTGAATCCATCCCATTTCCACTCAAAAGTATTTAAGCACCTCCATCCTTTCCCACCCAAACCCCTTTTCTTTTTCTTCTTTTTTTGTTTGTTCCCTCACCTTCTGTCACTCTTGTTTGAACGTAGAAACCACTGGGGGCCCTATCCAAAGCAGAGCACATGAATAGACGTTTCCCAACCGAGTGGGTCCCTCCTGCATGCCTGCCACCCGGCACTCACCTTTCCACCATTGTCTTCCATCCGTCCACCCACAACTCTGATTCCTCCCCTCCACCCTACATCCCTCACCTTTCATTTCCTCATTCCTCACCTTTATCTTATTTATCTTCCTACCCTCACCCCTCGATTCCTCAACCATTATCCCCACATCCCTCAAGCCTCAACCCTCTGACCTTCATCCCTCTACCCTAACCCCTTCATCCCGTCATCATTCACTCATCTTCCTTAAACCCACTTCTGTCAACCCCTCACTCTTCTTCCTCATCCCCACATCCCTCAGCCACTCCTTCTTTTCCGTCATCTCTCATCCCTCCAAGTGGACCCTGACTCTATTCCACCTACATCATCTCGGCTTGCCTTCACCCTTTATATACAATAAAATATTCCAAATCCATATCTTTCTTAGTGAATTAGAGTAATGCTGTAGCCCTGTGTCCTCCATTTTCAATATGGATGTCTCTCAGGAAGTTCAGATCTATACAGCTGGTGTCTCCATAAACAAATATGTATTGGTGGCTAGTGGCCAGTGAGGCTTTAGGCCTCATTTCTTCCTGGCATTTCACGGCATTTTGTCTTTCCCAAATCTATGGAACTTAACTAAGCTGTCAGTTCAGTATCAATAACATAAAGAAAGATTAAGATTTGATATTCTCAAAAATAGTTTGAGAGTTGGTTAGATATGTAAAACACAGTGTTTAGAATATGTAAAGAATTCTGGGGAAAACAACATTGCATAAGACTGTTTTGACATGAGGATTCACCAAGGTATAAAGACACATGCAGATACACGTACATTCTCACATAAACACTTTAATCACACACCTGAGACCATTATTGACATGAGGCACTAATTAGCTTCCTCTTGGAACTCATTTGTGTTGTTGCTTCTGAGGATCACCCAACTAAAACAAACACGTCACTCCACCTCCAAAACAAAACTTTTTTAAGGTAAATTGCTGCACTGATCACAGCATGAGTAGACAGATTACCATTCATCCACAATAAGCATTTACATTACATGCACAATAAGCATTTAATAAGCAATTGAACTATCTGTTGCATCAGTATTCACATTAAAACAGTTTTTCACACAGTGCTTTGAAAATAATGTTTTTATTTGAGGATCCTGCTACAGCAACAACGTTTCACTACTTAGTGTATTAAATGTTCATTACAGTGACTTTATCCTGTAAATACAATCAAGTACAGTCCATCTTGAAAGAAAGAAAACTGAACAAAATTACCCCTTCCAAAATCAGAACGGAGCATGAAACAGACTGGTACAGTTACCTCATAGACATTTGATAAGAAGTATTCATTTGTGGAGCAAGACACTTTTTATATATATATATATATATATATATATATATATATATATATATATATATACACACATTGTGAATTGGGATCTATTTTTGTGAATTTTGTGAACCTTTATTTTGTGAATTGGAGTGTATTACATAAAATACACTCCAATTCACAACAACAACGCAACTTGGAAGGTCTCAATAGTAATTGTTGTGGTCAATAACAATGGTAAACCTAACAATTCAGAAAATTACCATACCTAAACAGACAGAATAGGTCATTTGTCACTGTAGGTCACGTAACTTAACTTATGTAGGTAACTTAGAAAGCATTGATAGGACCTTCACCGGTCCTGTGTTTGATGGATTTCTTCTTAGAAAGTTCAAAGCAATGGTCATGTAGGCAGACATACTTTGCTTTCTCATCCCCCCTGGTGCTACAGGATGACTGGTCTACAGCAAACATTCAAAATGTTGAACTCGTGCAGCATGAATGGTTATTATTATTGACAAATTAGCACTTAGCATTAGAGAGCTACCACCATGTAGACCATGTTGTCTTAAACAAGGATTTAATGAATGAGAACACAGTACCATAATGAAACTGCTGTAACTGGAAATAATATTACTAGTGCAGTGACCAATGTGACACCTCCTTGTGCTTTTTAGATATTCAAAATTAGCATCTCACATTGGTTTTACCTAGTAATAACACTGAAACTACACGAAAATGGTGGAGATAGCTTACTGCTAGATATTCAGCGCTTCCTTATAACTTTCTTATAACTTCATAAAACTCTGTTTCAACACTTTCGTTTTTATCATATAACAAACCTGTCGGATTTGATTACTCTATTTCAACAATTCACTACCACATTGGCGCTTATAAACCCCGCACCCACAAGGATCCACCACTGGCGCTGTTGCAGAGCACAGCGGCTCACGCTGTACTGTAGTTTGTTCAAAGTTAATTAATTCTTAGGCATATAAGCCCCACCTGTGCGAGTAGCTCTACTCTACCTCCGTGAGCGTTCCCTGTCCTTGATGCTGCACTTTTGTCGCAAATGGTGCTGAAATAGACCTCAGTCAGCAAGAACCAGTGGTCCAGCTCTTTCCTATTTTAGATGTGGTGTTTGTGTTTTAGCTGATTCAAACTAACACTGCTCCTTGTCTTTCTGCCACTCAGTGAGCGTAACTGTGTTCTGTGACATCACACGCATACCCTCTATTGAGAGCTTTTACATTCAAAAGAGACTGTGGCGTACTTGACACAAGCCGTCATGTGAGATTGGATTTCCCTCACTGAGAAGCGCAGGACTTTCTTCTGCCTGAAGATGCTGGGGAAATGAAAATAAGCATCCATAGGTTTATGGATGTGGTCCAATTGCCGGGACGCACACACTTAAGCACATGCTTTAGTGACAATGCGAAACAGTCTCTTATGTTCATATTTAATTTGTTGAAGAGGGGATTAAAACATACATTCGCACAAGGGAGGACCAAACACTCAACCCTCTAACTGAAAGGCTTGTGAACTACTGACTGAGCTAACCAAACAGCAAACCAGTCACTCTAGTTAATAGTTGAAACTTGTACTTTTTGTGGAATGGCCATTTTGTTGAATTGCTTCCACAAGCTTTCTCTCATGTCTTTAGCTCTTAAGCAGTATATAAGTGGATTAATCATGGGGGGGCACAGGCTATACAGCATGATAATTACTATTCGCACATCAGCGCTAAATGTAATGCCAATATTGCTGGCTAAATATACAAAACATCTGGGTAAATAATAAAGGGAGATTATAATCAGTTGAGTACTACAAGTGGACAAAGATTTTAGGCGACTATGTACATTTGCTATCTTAAGTACTGTTATAATTATAGAGCAATATGAGAATATTATAAATGCCAGAGGTCCCAGCAGTGTAACCATTGCAAGCACTAGAGCAGGAAAACCAAAAGAGGCCCTGTCAGTGCATGCCAGCATCGTTATGCCAATATGATCACAGTAGCAGTGGCTGATGATGTTTGAGGCACAGTAAGGAAGAGGGTACGCCCTAATAACTAGCATTAAAGGGCCGGCCTTGGCCATAACCCATGCACTAATACTGAGAATGTGGATGGTGGAGTTTTTAAGAACAAGAGGATATCTGAGAGGATGGCAGATAGCCAAATACCTATCTAAAGCCATTAGGAAAAGAATTAAGGAATTCACTGCTCCAAGATAGTGAACAAGGTACATTTGGACAAAGCAAGCAGTGAATGAAATGGTGCCTGACTGAAACCAATACTTACTGATGATCTTAGGTAAGGTAGTTGTGCTAAAGAGAATGTCACATGCACTTAGATTTAAGATTATATAATACATTGGCTTATGAAGGCTGCGGTCAGTTGCAAATAAAAAAAGAACTGTAGCATTGCCCATCAAAGTTAAGAAATAAACCAAAAACAATACAGCCGAGGCAAAGCCTTGGTACTCTGGATGAAGTCCAGGGAATCCAGTGAGGATAAATTCAGTCACAGTGCTATGATTTCCCTGTGGCATGATGGAGTAGGGATGTCTTAAACACCTTTGAAAAGAAAATATGCAGGCAGTGATATAAACATTATACATATATAGTGTTATTTATCTGATGTACAATTAATTGCATTTGCACTGTAAACCATTTTATAGTAATTACTGTTGTATTCAAATAAAATGAAGTGTGAAAAACTCTTATAATAATCTGGCTACGCCATTTCTAGGACTCCATCTTTTACACTTACCTTTCTCAAATAGTATGGCAGCATACACTGCAGATTTACCTGCTGATTCACCTCTTAAAAAGACTTCTTACACCACGTCTTGTGATGCAGGTATGGTGTCCACCCTTTTGTATTCTCTGTAGATCACTAACAATCAGTCAATTTTAGACAATCCAAGTCACACACACAAGTTAAATAAAGTAAAGTTAGATGTGGCCTGTCCCTGCAGGAAGAACTTTTATATGTATAATGTGCACTTTTCAAATATATAGACATATGGTCTCACGATAAACCTTGGCAAAGATAGTCACACAAACATATGCATACATACACTCACATAAATCCAGCCCACTTCCACTGGTGATCACACAAGCAGAGAGTCAAAAAATGTGAAAGCGTGGGAATGATATTATATTTTTCATAACTGTTTACTTAACTCTGTGTAGAATTACATGATTAATTGAATGATGATAATGGATTATATATTTCAGTTACGTTCCACTTACACCTCTAATCAAACTGTTATTACTGTAATTATTTATATAAAATTATGTAAATGTCCTCTGTTTTTAATGTTACAAACTCTCAGCCAGTGTGTGTCTCTATAAAGAAATATGTATTGTAGTGTCTTGAATACATTTCTGGGGAAAACAAAAAACATCAGTAGATAGACTGTGCATTACTTGCACAATAACCAGTGCGTTACTTGCACAATAACTAGTCTAATCCACCAGAATTGCATACATTTGTTTGGGCAAATAAACTGCATGTTGCACCATTATTCACATGAGAAAAATGGAAGAAGCAGTGCTCAGTATTCAGAACTTTTTTTCTAAGTTCAAACTTCCTGCCCCTGCAAATGTCTGTGCTTGAGGTCAAAAGGCAATGTAAATAATTCTGTTAAGATGGAGCAGGCTAGGATCATTTTGGATTTATCTGTATCTTTATTACACTCCAACTTCCAGTAAAGGATGTGTTATGGTTTGGGGGGGTTTGGCTGTTTTTTTTCTTCTTGTGGTTGTGTTAGTAGTTTTCCTCTTGTCTTCTTTCCTTGCATCTGTGCTGTCTCATCTCTGGGTTCCTTCTCTTCATTCATTCTGTTTACTGTTTTTCTTTGTAGGGTTCTTCCTTGTGTGTCTGGTGCTACTTTTACTTCCTTGATTGTTTGCACCTGTCTCATTCTCCTGATTGTCATCACCTATGTTGTTATCCTCACCCCTCCTGTTTGTAGGAATAGTGGTTCTCTTCCCAGTGGTAGTTGCTGGGTTATTGTTCACCATTTGTCAGGACTGTTTATCTCCAGTGTGTCCCCAGTGTTATACTTGCGTTTTGAGTCCCAGACGGCTGTTTCACAAAACCAAGATAGCAGGTGTAACATATAACATGTGTTTTGAATATTCTTCTTTAGCCTATATTAAAATAGCAGTTTGTGGTTATAAGGTTTCATAATTCGAAAAGACACGTTCACCATACTTTGCACACAATGAGCATCAGTGGGTAGGTTTATGTGGAATGAACAATTTTTAAAATGTGGAAAAAGCAAATTTAAAGAAGAATGATAACTAAAAGAAAAAGTAACACGGGTACAGCAATGAACAAAAGACAGTGTGGCAGCCAATAGTGGACCAACTGAATTAGTGACTAGCTAAAAATATCACTCGCTACTATCGATATGTCCAATATCGCTTTTAACTGAAACTCTCATAATTATAATCTTATATTATGCCTTAAAAGTGAGCACATTATCACTCATGAAATGTATGGCACACACGCTATATAGGAGATATATATAGGCCTATATAATTTACATTAGGTTTCATAATTGTATAATACTCTCAAATTATAGTCCCACTTCAGTAAGGAGGCTATATTGTGCACTGTTTATTCATCAGACAACAGGAAGAGGACACCACATTTTTTTTTCGACCTTTTTTTTCTCCCTGGGATCATCTGCTGTGAGCTTGGGAGAGAAAACAATGATTAATACATTGTGCTACATTCATGCCTACAGTGTGCTTTATAGTTGCTGGATTTTCAATTTCCTCTGTAGGCCTACCTCTTTTTATCTACATATCTAAGTCCAAGTCCTTTTTTTATTTTGTTAATTTTTGTGTGTGTATCTGACAGTTTGTAAAACACATGAAGTACAGCAGGAATTTTTCATCTGTGGGTGTCCTTAGACTTACTATATTGCCAGTCTGACGGTCAGACTACAGCCTCAGGGTCAAGTTACAAATACTGTATCATACAGTATTTTCTATGAGCACCACATCACTGACTTATTATCTATTATCCAAAATTACTAAACGAGTACACCATTTTCACACAAAATTGACATACCTCCAGCCAAGTCTTTATATATATATAAATCCCCCTCTCACCCCTTGCGGGGTGGTATGTGTCATCCTCAAGCTCAGGTCCTCTACCAGAGGCCTGGGAGTTTGAGGGTTCTGCGCAGTATCTTAGCTGTTCCTAGGACTGCACTCTTCTGGACAGAGACCTCTGATGTTTTACCTGGAATCTGCTGTAGCCAGTCTCCCAGTTTGGGGGTCACAGCCCCCAGTGCTCCAATTACCACTGACACCACTGTTGCTCTGACTTTCCACATCTTTTCTAGCTCCTCTTTCAGCCCTTGGTTTTTCTCAGGCTTCTTGTGTTCCTTCTTCTTGATGTTGCTGTCGCTTGGGATTGCCACATCTATCACTACTGCCTGCTTCTGCTGTTTGTCGACCAACACGATGTCTGGTTGGTTAGCCATCACCAGTTTGTCAGTCTGGATCTTGAAGTCCCACAGGATCTTAGCTTGGTCATTCTCAACTACCTTAGGAGTTGTCTTCCATTTTGACCTTGGGACTTCCAGCCCATACTCGTGGCAGATGTTCCTGTACACTATGACAGCTACCTGGTTATGGCGTTCCATGTACGCACTTCCTGCCTGCATCTTACACCCTGCTGTTATGTGCTGTACTGTCTCAGGGGCATCCTTGCACAGTCTGCACCTGGGGTCCTGCCTGGTGTGGTAGACCCCAGCCTCTATTGATCTTGAACTGAGTGCCTGTTCTTGTGCCGCCATGATTAGTGCCTCTGTGCTGTCCTTCAGTCCAGCCTTTTCCAGCCACTGGTAGGATTTCTTGATATCAGCTACTTCTTCTATTTGTCTGTGGTACACGCCGTGTAGCGGCTTGTCCCTCCATGGCGGTTCTTCATATTCCTTGTCCTCACCTTCGGGTTTCTGCTGCCTGAGGTATTCACTAAGCCCTTCATCTTTGGGGGCCATCTTCCTGATGTAACCCTGGATCTTAATGTTGTAATGTTGTTTCATCCTGGATAGTGGTCTTGACACTCACTAGCCCGCGGCCTCCCTTGCTATGCTTGGTGTGCAGTCTCAGGGTGCTGGATTTGGGGTGAAACCCTCCATGCACTGTGAGGAGCTTTATATATTGTATTTATATATTGTATAAATAAAATAGAACTGAATAGATAGTATGTTGATTAGTGGTTGTAATTAATACATTTGCTGCGTGACATATTAATGTCCACTGCTCACTTTTAAAGTATGACATAACGTTACCATTCATGGTAATGTTATAATTATGACAATTCAGTCATCTATTGTCTGCCACGCTTTTTCTCGCTGTTTTAATGCTGCAGCTGTGTTTCTGTATTTATTTATTTTTAATATTATGTGCATTTTTTCATCATAAACCTTCTTTACACACAGTGAGTAACAGCGAATAAGTATGCTCCCCATGTCTTTAATGGGTTTAAGCATCAATGAATCTGTGATCGACCGTGTAGTCTCTTAAAGAAAGCTGTTGACGCCCATTTATTTGAATTACTTACACCTGGCTTGACATAGTCGCACCTTCTGAGCCTGGTTTGGCCTTTGTGAAACTGATAAAGCCAGGATGCATACTGCACACTAAGTCATGCCTAGTTTCATCTCTTATCCTGGATTTGTAAATTCTGCTTTTGTGAAACAGCCCTCAGGATTTCTACCCTTGAATCACCTTGTTGTTTGGACTAACCTTTCTTTTAGGCTTATGGACTTCTCACTGGTTTGTCAATGACTACTTTGATTTTGCTTTTGAACTGCCTGACTCACATCACCTGAAGTTTTCACACATTGTGTCAATAAACCTCACTTACTGTACCTGTTCTGTCTCCGTGTCTGCCTTTGGGCCCAAAACCTTTGCTACCTGCCTTCAGCTTGCTAGCTGAACGTAACAGGATGTTTGATAAGCAGGCAAACAACAATAAAAGACTCATACATTTTATTAATTATTGATATATATTTTATTTAATTAATTTTGTAATAAAAATAAAACAGATGGGTTTGAAATATACCTTCATTCTCTATAATAAATTTTGAGCTCCTTTTGTTCTCTGACAATAAAATACATGACACACTCAAATTAACATGAGAACTTACGTTAGGTGGGGTCAATAAGAGTGATAAACCTAACCCTCATATCTAAATACAGAATAGGTTATTTGTCAGGGACTCTAAAAATTACATATTTGACGGTTTGGGAAGCCTTGCAACCCTGTATGCAGGAAAAGTGGTTGATGATGGCTGGATGGACCGTTGGTAAGTACCAGCCAGAGTGTGCCAGACTGTTATCATCATGGTAACAAACCCATTTAACGTTGTGAACCAACTGTTTGGTTAGTTTTAGATACCAAAAGTACTAGGTTTAGGAAAACCTTCGGCCTAAAATAAATAAAGTTTACTTATGTAGGAAACTAAGAATAACATTGACATTTAGTTTTAGACTTTTGGTTGGGCGTGACCCAGGAGACAGGGAAGGTCCTATGTTTGATGTGATTTTTTCCCCACCAGCTTTTCAATAACTCTTACCAGCTTTGCATCAAGTCCATAGACTATATAAAACATGGAAGTAATGTTTGGGACATCACTCAGAGGTTTCTAAAGAGCCATTAAACTTACTTTAGGTGCCTCCTGATGGCTAAGCCAGTCACAATATTTGCAATATTTGACTGTTTATCCAGAAATAGACAAAGAGGTGGAGTTGAGGTGGGCCAAATGAAGCCTGGTTGATGAACCCCCTAGCAGCAAGCCACCTGTAAGGCACCCATGTCTAGATTTAGATTTTTCTAAAGTGCAGACATATATTCAACAAATAAAAGCAACAATATTGATAAATACTATAGAATAATACAAATATAATTTGTGTTTCTTGGCTTAAAGTAATCGTTCTGGTTGTTTCTGCTGCTTCATAGTTTAAATCCCTACTGTGGTTGGGCTCTCATACCCTGAGAAAGGTTACATTTTATCGCTGCTCTGCTGAGCTGCATAGCAGAGTAACTACACACACACACACACACACACACACACACACACACACACACACACACACACACACACACACACAGTGACGCACAGACATGGTGAAGGAAGATTGATTCAGCATTGTCAGTGATTCAGAGTGAAACTCTAAGTTGTTGTTACTGACTGTTACTTGCTAAACTTAAGCTATGTTTACTTGGAAAGGGGAAAGTTTAGTTGATTATGTTGTTAATGTGAATGTAAATGTTCCTTACTTTTATAGCGCCTTTCTAGTCTTTTCAACCACTCAAAGCGCTTTTACACTACTTCTGCATTCTGTGATCTACAGTTTGGTAGTGGTCTGCAGGTCAGCAGTGGGTTTCAAGTCAGCAGTGGTCAGGTTAGTCGTGGTCTGCAGATCAGTAATGGTCTGCAGGTCAGTAGCAGCCTACAGGTTAGTAGTGGTCTCTAGGTCAGTAGTGGTCTACAGGTCTAAGGAAATGTGGGCTGTTTTGTTTTCTTCTGTTAACAGACATTTGTTGGCAGGTCTAGGCACCAAAACATGGCCTAAACTAAATTATTTCATGATATTTATTATATTTGCTATAGTCTGACCCACTTAACTTTCTGCAGTCATTGGCTGTAATAAATTCAATAAATATGTAGATGTTGCTTAAATGGCTAGGATATACATGAACTTATACCCATGGATAAACATACAGGAAAATATAATAATAGAAAAGTAATCATACATACATGCATCTATACATATAGTAATCGTTACTCCAAATATTTTATTCCTTCCACCATCAGATTATTAAATTTAGACAGTAGCCACTTTAAATAAGATCTAAGCCAAACTGCAGAGCAACGTCACATTCTGATTGAACCAATCTATAGTGCAGTAACAGCAATTAGTGTGATTAAAAATCATTCTTAGGACCTGCAACTTATCAAAGAGAGAGAGGCATTAGATGTTGTATTACCTTATGACACATTTACATGAAAAGCTGCATATAATTTAAGTCATAGCCTAAAGAAGAACTAGAAGCGAACATTACTGTAACTACGCTTGCTTTTTTCCTGCTAACATCTTTGCTTCTTGACTGGTTGTTGACCAAGTGTGATTCTAATACAGGAACAAATATGCTAGCTATAGAGACCCAAACCAGTCTCCTACAAGGCTGTAAACATGTTAATTTTAGTAGTTGGGCATTTCAATATTGTATTCAATGGAAATTGATTTACTTTTGGAGACAGCCTCATGTGGCCATTTGATGAACTGCAGTTTTTGGCACTTCCACATTGGCTTCATTTTTCAGCTCCAGAGGTTGTCATATGGTCATGTCCTGCCCCCTACTTGGCCCCTAATCTGTCTCTGCCTCACAAAGACAGTGAGAAGACAGGAAAAACTATGAATAATGTATTGCCTAATCAGTTGTTAAGAGCTGAAACTTGTGCTTTTTGTGGAATGGCCATTCTGTTGAATTGCTTCCACAAGCTTTCTCTCATGTCTTTAGCTCTTAAGCAGTATATAAGTGGATTAATCATGGGGGGGCAAAGGCTATACAGCATGATAATTACTATTCGCACATCAGCACTAAATGTAATGCCAACATTGCTGGCTAAATATACAAAACATCTGGGTAAATAATAAAGGGAGATTATAATCAGTTGAGTACTACAAGTGGACAAAGATTTTTGGCGACCTTGTACATTTGCAATTTTAAATACTGTTAAAATTATAGAGCAATATGAGAATATTATAAATGCCAGTGGTCCCAGCAGCGTAACCATTGCAAACACTAAAGCAGGATACCCAAAAGAGGCCCTGTCAGTGCATGCCAGCATCGTTATGCCAATATGATCACAGTAGCACTGGTTGATGATGTTTGAAGCACAGTAAGAAAGAGGGTATGCCCTAATAACCATCATTAAAGGGCCGGCCTTGGCCATAACCCATGCACTAATACTGAGAATATAGATGGTGGAGTTTTTAAGAACAAGAGGATATCTGAGAGGATAGCAGATAGCCAAATACCTATCTAAAGCCATTAGGAAAAGAATATAGGAATTCACTGTGCCAAGATAGTGAACAAGGTACATTTGGACAAAGCAAGCAGTGAATGAAATGGTGCCTGACTGAAACCAATACTTACTGATGATCTTAGGTAAGGTAGTTGTGCTAAAGAGAATGTCACATGCACTTAGATTTAAGATTATATAATACATTGGCTTATGAAGGCTGCGGTCAGTTGCAAATAAAAAAAGAACTGTAGCATTGCCTGTCAAAGTTAGGATATAAACTAAGAACAATACAGCTGAGGCAAGGCCTTGGTACTCCGGATGAAGTCCAGGGAATCCAGTGAGGATAAATTCAGTCACAGTGCTATGATTTTCCTGTGGCATGATGGTGTACAAATGTCCTAATCACCTTTGAAAAGGAAATATGGTGGCAGTGATACAACACATTAGATAATCATATACATCTGTATTACTTATTTTGTTTTTGTCATTTATAACTACTAAACTGAATGGCCTTGATTGGATTAATCTTGTTAATATACATATTTAACATTCAACATATTTAAATGTAAACTTTTTTGATTTTGCAAACTGCAAACATTGTTTAAATGAAACATTCATGCCAATAAAGCACATTAAACTGAACCAAACTGAACTAAAACAATTTAAACAGCAACAATGCTTATACAGTAGTATTCATCTGATGCATAAACCATTGCCTTTGCATTGTACACCAGTTAATGTAAAGTAATTACTGTTGCATTAAAATGAATGTATTAAATTAAAGTATTACAGCCTTATAATAATTCTTATTATGAGGCTTTAGCTGGCTACACTTACCTTTCTTAAACAGTATAGCAGCAAACTCTGCAGATTTACCTGCTGGTTTACTTCTTAAAAAGACTTCTTACAGCACACTTCGGGATGAAGGTATCATGTGCACCCTTTTTAAAAAAATTCTCTGAGGATAACTAAGTCAGTTAGTTAATCTAAGACACACTAATGGCAGTTTTTTTATCAAGCAGAAAGACATTCATCAATTAATCATAAGAAAACAAAAAATATAGTAAGCCCACTGGAGTGCTTGAATTTGTATTATTCTGTAATCATAACTTTAATACTAAGAGGAGTTTTTTTGTTTCATCATTTTGTTATTACTATGTATTATAGGTACTTAATAGCACTTTATTATTATTATTATTATAAGTGTTAATAGCCTGCATTTTAGACAATAATTTACAAAGCAATTAAATTGAAATTGGCGAGTGGGCAAATACCATTTAAGATATTTAGGAGGAACAATCATCTCATGACGGTTAATTGGAACAACCATTGGATTATAAATCCCACAGGAGGAAACAACTGCACTTTAAATATGTATATATGGACTCTTAATCTGTAAATGTTTGGGTTTGCTTCTTGGGAACAATATTAAACTCACATTGCGTCCCTGGCTGAGATGGAGATGATTACGCTCACCTTTATTTTATCCCATATTGATTATTGCTTTTCATCGGTAAATTTCCCTGGAACACTTACAAGTGGTCCAAAATGCTGCTGCCACATTTTGCCACATTTTTGACCAAGTCCTCCAAAAGGTCTCATGTATCCTAACATCAATTTAGATTTCTTCACACTGGCTTCCCGTCAAATTTAGTATCCAGTTCAAGATTATCTTGTTGAGAGCCTTGTATGGTCAGGCTGCCTAAATTAAAGAGCTACAGAAGCCCTACTTCAAGGTACTCTGATCAGAGATTGTACCTCACTCCAGGTTCAAGGAAGAAGGAGACTGTGCATTAGAAGTTGTAGCTCCTAAACTTTGGAACTCTCTCCCATTGGAGTTTAGTTCTGTGGACACTGTGGGAACTTTAAAAAAAAAACAGATCCAAACCCACTTGTTTAGACCTTCTTTTGTTTAGTTTTATTAAGTATCTTATTAAAGGACCAGTATTTCGGATTTAGTGGCATTTAGCAGTAAGGTTACAGATTGCAACCAACTGAACTCGCTTCATCCTCACCTTCCAAGCATGTACGAGGTTGGAGAACCTATGGTGGTCATGAAACTCGCAAAAGGCCCTCGTGAGAGACTCTTTGGAAGAAGACCTACTCCTTCTGTTGATGTAAAGGGCTGATTATAAGGTAACAAAAAAACACTCTTATTTTCAGTTGATGAAAACGTACTTATGAATATTGTTTTCCATTTCTGTCAAATACTGCCAATAGATCCCACTAAATCTTTCACACTGTTCCTTTAACGTGACTTTTTTCACTTTTTAGTGAATTTCTACATTTCATGTTTAACTTAACTTTGTGAGTTGTATTTTTCATTGGTACTCAATGAGAAAGTTAGTTAGATATGTAAAACACAGTGTTTAGAATATGTAAAGAATTCTGGGGAAAACAACATTGCATAAGACTGTTTTGACATGAGGATTCACCAAGGTATAAAGACACATGCAGATAGATCTACATTCTCACATAAACACTTTAATCACACACCTGAGACCATTATTGACATGAGACACTAATTAGCTTCCTCTTGGAACTCATTTGTGTTCTTTCATCAAAGGATCATCTGCTGAAAACAAACATCACTCTACCTCCAAGATAAAACTTTTTTAAGGTAAATTGTTGCACTGAGCAAATCAAGAGATTTACTGTACATGCCAGGCACATTAGACAACTAGTCTAATCCACCAAAATTGCAGAAGTTTGTTGGAGTTGTTCCAAGATGTTATTTTTCAAGCAATTAAATTTTTGTGTTGCATCAGTATTTACATAAAGTATTGGATTAAGCAGTGGTCTGTACTCAGAAATTTATGTATTTATGTGTATTTCACACATTCAATTTAATTGCTAATTTGTCCATTAATCTGAATTTGGATCAAGTCACCCATGTCACTAGAATTGATCCTCGGAACCAACAAGTCCTCCAACTTAAAGCCCCCCTCCAGTGTATTTTGACATTTCTATGATATTTCATATGTTTCTGAGTTATTTCCTTACAATGTTGATTAACTACATAGTTCGCCAAATATTTTTTGACAAATAGCTTAATTTTGTGTTCAAAGTTGCAAAAGTTGCTTAGTTGTTAAAACGGGGTGATGACGTATGACTATAGTAAATTCCATAAGTCATACGTCATTCCCCAAGCTTGCGCAGGCGCACTGTCACGCCACGTTAAATCAGAAGATCAAACCGATAAACATTGTGAGCTAGCTAACCAATTTATCATGTCATTTACAAAAACGCGTCGCACTTTCACCGTCTTATATACAGTCTGCAACATGCATTTTACTGACGGCCGTTTTACCAATGCATCAGCGGAGGCCCCCCGCACACACACACACACAAACCGCGATAAAGTAAGCGCACCATAAAACGTAGTGGGAGTTATCGTGTGCAGTGCGTGACAGGACCATAGACTGTGTGATTGATAACAGCTGATACGCGCACATTAGTTTCTGTCATGGGTAAGTAATAGCTGCTCCTGCCGGACAGTAAAGTGTACTGAACTTTATAGTGTTGTGATGTTAACACAGCATATCGTTAGTGAACGCTCCAGCCGGTCAGTTTTTGGTTGTCATGGTAATGTTACGACCGACTATTAACCACACCCCCATTCTCTGTTTGAGAAAGAACGTTTGCCAAAAACGGCAGTTAAAACTGGCTGGAGGGGGGCTTTAAACAGCAACATAGGTCATATTAACAAACATCCAAAAATGACTCAGTTCTGTTTATGATTTTAATAAGCTCTGATTGGCCAACGTTGCTTTACGTTTAGGGTCACGTCACCGCCATGCTCTTAACAGAGCTTCATAGCGTGTTTTTGTGTAGACGGAGACGAAGGTAATGCTACAAAGCAAAAGTACTCAATACTGCGAAGCTAATGTTACGAAGCTACGAAGTAGCTAATGCTAACGTACCTAATGCTACTACGTAGCCGAACACACAATAGCTTATGTTTTCCAAACAAAAAAGGCGAATCCTACCATACTACTTCAGAATATAATGCTAGCTACTGTTGGTGTTGCCTAAAGTTACTTATATAGAACGACAAATAACACACGTAACATTCTGTAATTTGTGTTATTTAGATGTACAATAATGATAGTGGTAGCTATTTTGATGCAAGATCAATGCAAATAGACTTTTATCAATGTTTTGGACAATGCTAATCAGCCACCTACCATTGTCACGAACAATCGAGAATGCATCACTTAACATCCTGTGGGGGACATAAAAACAGTTTATTTATTGTGTCTAGACTGCACTGTAAACAATTTTGTAGTAATTATTGTTACATTACAAAAAGTTAAGTGTGAGAAACAGCATACACTGCAGATTTACCAGCTAATTCACCTCTTAAAAAGACCTTTTACTGCATGCCTCGTGACGCAGGTATAGTGTCCACCCTTTTTTAAATTGTCTGTGGATCACTAACAATCATTTAATCCACATCAATCAGAAAATTATGTATCATTGTATTATTGTGCAAATGAAACATTAATACTAAGAGTACATTTTTGTCTAATATTTTTCTCATTACTATATATTAGAGATACTTATTATAAGTGTTGATATCCTGCATTTCAGACAATAATGAACAAGGTAATTAACAATTAGTCTGTGGGGAAAGACTGTATAAGGTATTCATAGCAAAGAACACTCACCTCATGACGGCTAATTGGAACAACCATTAATTTAATAATGCTAATGCATCATAAACCCCGCAGGAATAAACAACTACACTTAAACAAAACCCCAATGTGTGCCTAAATTGATAATGAGGGAGAAGAATTAATATCCCTGGAGGATGCAGCATGTTTTCAATCTGAGTGGAGGTATGGCTAATGTAATGGTAAACTAATTGTAGTAAAAGAATGATTTAACCAAAAGGAATGATTTAAGGTGTTATTATTATATTTATATGGTAAAACCTGTATACCTGTATTCACCTGGACACAATAACTGGTTGTGGTTGGTTATGAGCTACAATATGTCAAATTATGTTTTGCTTTTAAAATAGTGTGTTCATCAACTTGTTTTTGCATTGTTTTTATCTTGATATTGTGTTGAATATATCTTTACAGAATTCCTCAATCAAGTTAAAAGCATTTTTTGAGACAACCGAAAAGGTGTGATTTAAGGTGTAAATTTCATCTGCATACATGGTAAAATACAAATAATTAAGCTGTAATAGATTTCTACATTCTCTTAAATACAATAATGTAATTACGGTACTGTACATGTGCTATTGTTCTGTATCTCATATTTCTCATATCTCATCTGTATAGTGGATATTTGACTTGCAAGTTAATAATTTTGACACATTTTACTTTCATCATGCAGCTCCTGCGATTTGGATATTGCACTCTCCCATACTGCGATTTTGATAATATTTTGATTAATTGTTCAGCCCTACAAGTAGGGAACGCAAACTGAAATCATTCACCCATTCACACTAATACCATAACCCTGATGGCGGCCACTGTGTGCCTGTATTTATCTGAGAACCCATCAGTCCTGAGAAATGTAAATCATCATATAGGTTTCAAAAAACAACTTTTGATATTCACAGATCGGGCCATCAAATGTAGGATCTTGGATTTTGCTAATTGGATTAAGCTAGCCAATTACTAGCTAAAATAAAATGTTGTGAATAACCAATGTGATTGGACGATGGGTCCCACCAATAAAAAGTTACTCTTCTGGTGAGCCTTAAAACCCTAAATCCTAGAGGCTGTCTGGTAAACTCCATTGCCGGCTGTATTGAAAGCTTTTTCATTGAGCTCAGTCATTTTTGCAAACTCTGAAGACAACTGGACAACTGATCTCCAATATGTCAAATTATCTTTTGCTTTGAAAAGAGTGTGTTCATCAACTTCTTTTTAAATTGTTTTTATCTTGATATTTTATTGAATATGTCTTTACAGAATTCTTCAATCAAGGTAACAGAATTTATTATAGGTGGTTTTGACTCAACCGAAAAGCCTAGGGTAGTCGGTGTAGTTATATTGATTACATATGTTCTAATTGTTCTAGCCAATATAGTAAACATCCTCTTCATTATTTATGACAAAAGATTACACAAACCAATGTATCTTTTGATTTGCAACCTTGCTGTGGTTGATATACTGTACACTTCCAGTGCCACTCCAACAATGATTGGGGTTCTACTTGCTGGTGTTTATACTATATCCTATGTGCCATGCATAATTCAGATGTTTGCTTTCCACTTGGCCGGGGTGATGGAGATGTTTGCTTTATCGATTATGGCATTTGATCGATTGATTGCTATTAGCTATCCTTTTCAGTACCACAGTTATTTAACCAATGTGCGCACTGTTGTCCTTACATTTATCCTGTGGCTCATTGCCTGTGGTTTTGTGGCTATAACACCTGCAACTGTGATCCCTCTCCCTCACTGCTACTTAAAGCTGAAGTACACTTTCTGCGACTATGCTGCCATAATACGAACTACTTGTGTTGACCCTAATTACTATTTCAATCAAACTGCCATCATTTCATTCACTCTTTTATTTTTCACTTTCATTTTTATTTGTGTATCATACCTGTGTATGATATTTTTTGTTAAATTATTGTCAAATGATGACAAAAGAAAAATGGGCAGCACTTGTTTGAGTCACTTGATAGTGGTAACATGTTACTACTGTCCAACATTTATCCTTATTGTGTTGACCAGAATAGGTGTGGTGTTAACTCTTGAGGAGCGGCATGGCTTATTAATCGGTGTTTTGCTTGGTCCATCTCTTGTTAATCCTTTTGTGTACTGTCTTCGGACAAAAGAAATTAAATATAAGATCTTTAAGATCTTTAAAAAAGTTTCTTGTCAGTAGATTCTTATAACCTGTGAACTGCTTTTTGAATAAAATCTGTATCTTTTTATGGTGTAAGTATTATACTAAAATGATGGAATATATTTATCCATGCATTTTCTAAATATTATCTCTTCACTTATGTTTTGCAGTCTTTGTCATCATAATTTTATATTATTATATTTCTGTTCTGAATCTGAATGAACACATACAAACTCTATTACAGAGGTTTCTTTCATTTTTTCCCCTATAAAAAATGATGGAGATGGTTTAAGGACAGAAGGTATCATATGCTATACAGACTGTAAACCCCTTGACGCAAATTGTGATTTGTGATATTGGGCCTTATAAATAAAATTGACTCAATAATTGACTTGTTCATTATTTGTATGTCAATAAACTGTGTGCTATTGTAGGGTTTCACACTGTATACAATTATACATAAAAGTAGAAGTTTGGGCAGAAACAACAAATGTGACATTGAATTCTAATATTCAAGAAAATTCATATGTACAACAGATACATGTCTCAAAAACATCTTAGCATTTCCAAATATCTACTGGTTTCAAGGTTTGGACAGGTGATCTGTATAACTGAGATTCTTCCACACAGGTGAACTACATGGTACATTACATTAGGCAATTAACATCCAATCATGTTTTGGGGCCTGTAAAAATTGCTGAGCAGGCCAAGTCAAGATGGCAAGAGGAAAAGATCTAAAAATAATAATAACACTGATAGCTCAAATCAAGCAATCTGATTGGTTGTTAGCTGTGGTATAATGTGATGACCTCTAATTCCTTTTCACAATTCAGTATCACTCCTCGTAAGGGAGAGAAAAAAGTTGACCTAACACACTAGTTAGCTAGCTAATAAACTGCTACACAATGAGTAAGGTTTTTATAAAACATAACTTTTCTTAACGCCACTGGCGTCTCTCCCTACTTTTGAACTAATGTTTTTTGTTCTGCACATGCAGAAGAGTATTATTCAGTGTTTTCACAAAAAACAAAACATTGCTTAACATACTCTCTCCTGCCGAGTGGATGCATCACTGGCAGTAGCCAGTTTGCAGTAGTTGACTACAGGCTTCTGACCGGCTATCAAAGCGGTTTTGCCCCCTATAATTGCGTGCATTCAGTAGTGTTTGTATAAAACAAACCCATCTATAAAGCAGTGCATAAAAAGTCATCTGCTTAACCTTTAAGGTAAGATGTAGAGATGAATGAAAGGAGATTTAAAAATTGTACAAAAATTTACATAAAACAAACATCGTTAAAGTTACAAATTATGTAAGACATGAACCTACTCTCCACCTGTCGAATTCATACTCTATATGGGAAGTCAGTGATGTGGTGCTCATAGAAAATACGTATAATATATATCATATTTGTAACTTGACCCTGAGGATGAGTCCTATGGTCTGACAGCCAGTCTGGGAATGTAGTAAATATTAGGCTACCTGAAGAACATCCGCAGGTGCACAGTTCCTGCTGTGTTAATTAATATGTATTTTACAAACTGGCAGATGTCTGTACAGTACACACTTGGAAGAATTTACAATGTAAAATAACACCAAAAACATCGTCAGGAAGTGATTATTGTAATGCAAACTGCAAGGATGAATGTAACACAATATGTTAATCGTTGTATTTCTTTTAGCTCCCAAGCTTGCAGTAGATGAGTGATTCCAGGGAGAAAAAAATTCAAACATTGTGGTGTTTTTTTGAAGTTTTTTACATATTTTATTCCATCTAAACCTACTTGCTGTTGTTCACTGTGTGTAATGGTGCACAACACGCATCTTCTCCAATTATAAAACCTAATAACCACAAACTGCATGCTACCATATTGCCAATATGTAGGGTACCTGTATATTTTAATGCAGGCTAATAAAAATTATGCAAAGCACATATATAGGGACATGGAATAACTGGGAAAAAAACACATTGGTTTCTGATTAGAGGGGCTGCTGACTGAACAGATAAGGCAGGCATGGTCTGGAGCATGCTAGTTGCACAGAATAAATCTCCATGGTAACTTACGTACTAATGCTTTTGAGAAACTGAGTCAAGGCGAAATTCATCCAGGATATCTGAAAAATTTAGGTTAATCCGCTATCTTGGTTTTCTGCTTTCCTTTAGGGCTCTACGGTCAAGTTAACAATAATAAATATGCAACATACGGTTAGAGTTTTTGTAATAAAAGTACTTGTTAACATTGCCAAACATTGCAATTTTGAGGCAGGCACGTTGTTAACATTGTTAAACGTCACAATAGGGATAAGTTTAGGAACCAAAACTACTTGTTTAGGTTTAGGAAAAGATCATGGTTTTGGTTAAAATAACTACGTTACTTACTTCAGTTAACTTACATAAGATAAGTAATGAGTAATGTCCAGCTTATGCAAGTTATGTAACCTACGTGACCTACATAACCTACCTAATAATATCCTCCAACAATATTTTTCTCCAAAAGGAGAGTTCCTACATTGTGTAAACAGATTTTTGCCCCCAAAACACAAGTAATGCATGCAGTCTCACTCACACACACCCACACACACAAAAACACACCCCTTGCTGGACATGACACTTGTTCATAAGTCCTGTTGTGTGATTGACTATTGACTACTCCTTTTTTCATATATATAGTCATTTTGACCTATAGTACAATGATCATACAATAATTGCTCATTTTAACGTATAGGAAAATACCGAAAATTTGTTTTTTAAGTTAAGTTAACCATTAACATTTCATTTGCCAGTTCTGTTCATCATAAGCAATAAAACAGGGGATACGTTGTGCCCATCTTACACTATAAACACACACATGCTTCCGAATGAATAATATGGTACTTAGCAGATCAAATATTTCACTGGATGATTATTAGTGTTTTATCACCTGAGAAGCCATTGGTCCTGAACAATGAAAATTAGCAGATTGATTAAAAAACCCTCTTTTAGCAAAAATGGGGCCAATTTGTTATTGATATGCACAGACGTAAACCAACCTGTCCATCAAATGCAGGGTTTCAGATTTGGGATTTTGCTAATTGCATTACTAGCTAAAATTAGTTGTTGGCAATATCCTATATGATTGGACAATGGGTCTGGCCAATAAAAGTTTCTCTGGTGAGCCTTAAAACTCTAAAGCCTAGAGGCTGTCTGGTAAACTCCATTGTTGGTTGTAGTGAAAGCTTTTTCATTGACCTCAGTCATTTTTGAAAACTCTGACAACAACTGGTTACGGTTGGTTATGATCTACAATATGTCAAATTATCTTTTGTTTTGAGAAGAGATTTTTGTACAACTTCTTTTTGCATTGTTTTTATCTTGATATTTTGTTGAATATGTCTTTACAGAATTCCTCAATCAAGGTAACAGAATTTATTATAGGTGGTTTTGACTCAACCGAAAAGCCTATGGTAGTCGGTGTAGTTATATTGATTACATATGTTCTAATTGTTCTAGCCAACATAGTAAACATCCTCTTCATTATTTATGACAAAAGATTACACAAACCAATGTATCTTTTGATTTGCAACCTTGCTGTGGTTGATATACTGTACACTTCCAGTGCCACTCCAACAATGATTGGGGTTCTACTTGCTGGTGTTTATACTATATCCTATGTGCCATGCATAATTCAGATGTTTGCTTTCCTCTTGGCCGGGGTGATGGAGATGTTTGCTTTATCGATTATGGCATTTGATCGATTGATTGCTATTAGCTATCCTTTTCAGTACCACAGTTATTTAACCAATGTGCGCACTGTTGTCCTTACATTTATCCTGTGGCTCATTGCCTGTGGTTTTGTGGCTGTAATGCCTGCAAATGTGATCCCTCTCCCTCACTGCTACTTAAAGCTGAAGTACACTTTCTGCGACTATGCTGCCGTAATACGAACTACTTGTGTTGACCCTAATTACTATTTCAATCAAACTGCCATCATTTCATTCACTCTTTTATTTTTCACTTTCATTTTTATTTGCGTATCATACCTGTGTATGATATTTTTTGTTAAATTATTGTCAAATGATGACAAAAGAAAAATGGGCAGCACTTGTTTGAGTCACTTGATAGTGTTAATATGTTACTACTGTCCAACATTTATCCTTATTGCGTTGACCAGAATAGGTGTGGTGTTAACTCTTGAGGAGCGGCATGGCTTATTAATCGGTGTTTTGCTTGGTCCATCTCTTGTTAATCCTTTTGTGTACTGTCTTCGGACAAAAGAAATTAAATATAAGATCTTTAAGATCTTTAAAAAAGTTTCTTGTCAGTAGATTCTTATAACCTGTGAACTGCTTTTTGAATAAAATCTGTATCTTTTTATGGTGTAAGTATTATACTAAAATGATGGAATATATTTATCCATGCATTTTCTAAATATTATCTCTTCAGCTTATGTTTTGCAGTCTTTGTCATCATAATTTTATATTATTATATTTCTGTTCTGAATCTGAATGAACCCATACAAACTCTATTACAGAGGTTTCTTTCATTTTTTCCCTATAAAAAATGGTGGAGATGGTCTAAGGACAGAAGGTATCATATGCTTTACAGACTGTAAACCCCTTGACGTAAATTGTGATTTGTGATATTGGGCCTTATAAATAAAATTGACTCAATAATTGACTTGTTCATTATTTGTATGTCAATAAACTGTGTGCTATTGTAGGGTTTCACAAAATGATAAACTGTATACAATTATACATAAAAGTAGAAGTTTGGGCAGAAACAACAAATGTGACATTGAATTCTAATATTCAAGAAAATTCATATGTACAACAGATACATGTCTCAAAAACATCTTAGCATTTCCAAATATCTACTGGTTTCAAGGTTTGGACAGGTGATCTGTATAACTGAGATTCTTCCACACAGGTGAACTACATGGTACATTACATTAGGTAATTAACATCCAATCATGTTTTGGGGCCTGTAAAAATTGCTGAGCAGGCCAAGTCAAGATGGCAAGAGGAAAAGATCTAAAAATAATAATAACACTGATAGCTCAAATCAAGCAATCTGATTGGTTGTTAGCTGTGGTATAATGTGATGACCTCTAATTCCTTTTCACAATTCAGTATCACTCCTCGTAAGGGAGAGAAAAAAGTTGACCTAACACACTAGTTAGCTAGCTAATAAACTGCTACACAATGAGTATGGTTTTTATAAAACATAACTTTTCTTAACGCCACTGGCTGCGATTAAAATTAACAAGTCTCTCCCTACTTTTGAACTAATGTTTTTTGTTCTGCACATGCAGAAGAGTATTATTCAGTGTTTTCACAAAAAACAAAACATTGCTTAACATACTCTCTCCTGCCGAGTGGATGCATCACTGGCAGTAGCCAGTTTGCAGTAGTTGACTACAGGCTTCTGACCGGCTATCAAAGCGGTTTTGCCCCCTATAATTGCGTGCATTCAGTAGTGTTTGTATAAAACAAACCCATCTATAAAGCAGTGCATAAAAAGTCACCTGCTTAACCTTTAAGGTAAGATGTAGAGATGAATGAAAGGAGATTTAAAAATTGTACAAAAATTTACATAAAACAAACATCGTTAAAGTTACAAATTATGTAAGACATGAACCTACTCTCCACCTGTCGAATTCATACTCTATATGGGAAGTCAGTGATGTGGTGCTCATAGAAAATACGTATAATATATATCATATTTGTAACTTGACCCTGAGGATGAGTCCTATGGTCTGACAGCCAGTCTGGGAATGTAGTAAATATTAGGCTACCTGAAGAACATCCGCAGGTGCACAGTTCCTGCTGTGTTAATTAATATGTATTTTACAAACTGGCAGATGTCTGTACAGTACACACTTGGAAGAATTTACAATGTAAAATAACACCAAAAACATCGTCAGGAAGTGATTATTGTAATGCAAACTGCAAGGATGAATGTAACACAATATGTTAATCGTTGTATTTCTTTTAGCTCCCAAGCTTGCAGTAGATGAGTGATTCCAGGGAGAAAAAAATTCAAACATTGTGGTGTTTTTTTGAAGTTTTTTACATATTTTATTCCATCTAAACCTACTTGCTGTTGTTCACTGTGTGTAATGGTGCACAACACGCATCTTCTCCAATTATAAAACCTAATAACCACAAACTGCATGCTACCATATTGCCAATATGTAGGTTACCTGTATATTTTAATGCAGGCTAATAAAAATTATGCAAAGCACATATATAGGGACATGGAATAACTGGGAAAAAAACACATTGGTTTCTGATTAGAGGGGCTGCTGACTGAACAGATAAGGCAGGCATGGTCTGGAGCATGCTAGTTGCACAGAATAAATCTCCATGGTAACTTACGTACTAATGCTTTTGAGAAACTGAGTCAAGGCGAAATTCATCCAGGATATCTGAAAAATTTAGGTTAATCCGCTATCTTGGTTTTCTGAGACAGCCCTCTGCTTTCCTTTAGGGCTCTACGGTCAAGTTAACAATAATAAATATGCAACATACGGTTAGAGTTTTTGTAATAAAAGTACTTGTTAACATTGCCAAACATTGCAATTTTGAGGCAGGCACGTTGTTAACATTGTTAAACGTCACAATAGGGATAAGTTTAGGAACCAAAACTACTTGTTTAGGTTTAGGAAAAGATCATGGTTTTGGTTAAAATAACTACGTTACTTACTTCAGTTAACTTACATAAGATAAGTAATGAGTAATGTCCAGCTTATGCAAGTTATGTAACCTACGTGACCTACATAACCTACCTAATAATATCCTCCAACAATATTTTTCTCCAAAAGGAGAGTTCCTACATTGTGTAAACAGATTTTTGCCCCCAAAACACAAGTAATGCATGCAGTCTCACTCACACACACCCACACACACAAAAACACACCCCTTGCTGGACATGACACTTGTTCATAAGTCCTGTTGTGTGATTGACTATTGACTACTCCTTTTTTCATATATATAGTCATTTTGACCTATAGTACAATGATCATACAATAATTGCTCATTTTAACGTATAGGAAAATACCGAAAATTTGTTTTTTAAGTTAAGTTAACCATTAACATTTCATTTGCCAGTTCTGTTCATCATAAGCAATAAAACAGGGGATACGTTGTGCCCATCTTACACTATAAACACACACATGCTTCCGAATGAATAATAAGGTACTTAGCAGATCAAATATTTCACTGGATGATTATTAGTGTTTTATCACCTGAAAAGCCATTGGTCCTGAACAATGAAAATTAGCAGATTGATTAAAAAACCCTCTTTTAGCAAAAATGGGGCCAATTTGTTATTGATATGCACAGACGTAAACCAACCTGTCCATCAAATGCAGGGTTTCAGATTTGGGATTTTGCTAATTGCATTACTAGCTAAAATTAGTTGTTGGCAATATCCTATATGATTGGACAATGGGTCTGGCCAATAAAAAGTTTCTCTGGTGAGCCTTAAAACCCTAAAGCCTAGAGGCTGTCTGGTAAACTCCATTGTTGGTTGTAGTGAAAGCTTTTTCATTGACCTCAGTCATTTTTGAAAACTCTGACAACAACTGGTTACGGTTGGTTATGATCTACAATATGTCAAATGATCTTTTGTTTTGAGAAGAGATTTTTTTACAACTTCTTTTTGCATTGTTTTTATCTTGATATTTTGTTGAATATGTCTTTACAGAATTCCTCAATCAAGGTAACAGAATTTATTATAGGTGGTTTTGACTCAACCGAAAAGCCTATGGTAGTTGGTGTGGTTATATTGATTATATATGCTCTAGTTGTTATAGCCAATATAGTAAACATCCTCTTCATTATTTATGACAAAAGATTACACAAACCAATGTATCTTTTGATTTGCAACCTTGCTGTGGTTGATATACTGTACACTTCCAGTGCCACTCCAACAATGATTGGGGTTCTACTTGCTGGAATTAATACTATATCCTATGGGCCATGCTTACTTCAAATGTTTGCTTTCCACTTGGCCGGGGTGATGGAGCTGTTTGCTTTATCAGTTATGGCATTTGATCGATTGATTGCTATTAGCTATCCTTTTCAGTACCAAAGTTATTTAACCAATGTGCGCACTGTTGTCCTTACATTTATCCTGTGGCTCATTGCCTGTGGTTTTGTGGCTGTAATGCCTGCAAATGTGATCCCTCTCCCTCACTGCTACTCAAAGCTGAAGTACACTTTCTGTGACTATGCTGCCATAATGAGAACTACATGTGTTGACCCTAATTACTATTTCAGTCAGTTTGGCATCATATATTTCTTTCTTTTATTTTCCACTTTCATTTTTATTTGCGTATCATACCTGTGTATGATATTTTTTGTTAAATTATTGTCAAATGATGACAAAAAAAAAATGAGCAGCACTTGTTTGAGTCACTTGATAGTGGTAACATGTTACTACTGTCCAACATTTATCCTTGTTGTCTTGACCAGAATAGGTGTGGTGTTAACTCTTGAGGAGCGGCATGGCTTATTAATCGGTGTTATGCTTGGTCCATCCCTTGTAAATCCTTTTGTGTACTGTTTTAGGACGAAAGAAATTAAATATAAGATCTTTAAGATCTTTAAAAAAGCTAAGACATCTCAGTAGATTCTTCTGCGAACTGTGAATTAACTTTCGTATAAAAACATGCATCCTCTAATGGTGTAAGTATTATTCTAAAATGATGGAATATATCCATCGCGGCATTTACTGTTTTGTCCTCCTGGGTCCATCCCCTTCACTTAAGTTTTGTAATATACATTTTGTCATCATAGTTTTATATTATGATGTATGATTTTTTTGTTTGTGAATCTTTTCTGCACACAACATCTAACCGATCTGTCTGTCCTGGGAGATGGATCCCTCCATTGCTGCTCTTCCTGGGGATTCATCCATTTTGTTCCCAGTTAAAAGATTTTCTTATGTGTCACAAAATGTGTGGAAAATTCAGACGCATGTCTCATCTCACTATATGCCAAACATTTGCAGATTCTAGATTCTTAAATGTGAATATTTGAGCCTTTTCCAGTCATACATGGTGTAAACTAATTATCTTTTTGAATATCTTTGTCACCAACATTACTAGTGTCACTGTAAATTGCCCTGTGTTTGTGTATTGAACAAACACTAATGCTCACATGTGATTATTCTGGACATTTTAAAAATGAATAAAAGTGACAAATAAATGCCAAATAAATTTCATCCCTACAGTTGTGGCACATATAATGCAACTTGTTCTGTTAAATTCAGTATCCTTCTTTATGCTTCAATTATTTGCCAGAATTGAAATGATAAAAACTTTGTCACAAAAATATATACTGATATATTGTATACTCAGAAGTTAATTGCTAACTAAGATTAGCTGGGAAGAAATGAGTCACTGGTGTGAAGGGCAAGGGAGCTCACTGGTCGACAAGTGAGAAATAGCAGAGTCAGACACATGCAGGAAGACTAGAAACACCATGGGAGGATGCTAGATTTTGTGGCTGGATGATGCAGTGGACATACTAATTACAAGAAATATACAAAATGTGCAAATATGCAAACCCTGCTAATAAAGTGTAAAATATATACACAAGTATCAAGTGCCATTATTAATGTGCATAGTCATGTTGTTAAGCTGAATATAAATCAAAACTGGCAATGTGTTTAAAGCAGAGCCAATGTCCCAGCAGTGATGAGTTTCATATAATCTGTATCTGAAGTGTCTCAATTTTTCTGCATCAAAATAAGCAGCATAATATATAAGCCTAGTAGTGAATATGACAGAGTGACACCTTCCCAATGCTCATTTTGTTTGTGCAACAGAACAAAATTCTAAATTATGAAAAGATGAAAAGATTATGAAAATTAAAATGTATGTATGAATAACTACAGTGAGGGAAAAAACTATTTGATCCCCTCCTGATTTTGTCCGACTGCCCACTGACAAAGAAATGATCAGTCTATATTTTTAATGGTAGGTTTAAAACATCAATGTATAACATTTTTTACATGTGTTTTTCAGAATTTTTTTTGTTATTCTGTCTCTCACTGTTCAAATAAACCTATTAAAAATATAGACTGATTATTTCTTTGTCAGTGGGCAAACATACAAAATCAGCAGGGGATCAAATATTTTTTTCCCTCACTGTACATCAGTCTCAGAGCTGGCCCTAGACCTTCGGGGGCCCTAATCAATTTAATTCTCATTTTAAAATAATACCCGATGAATCTTTCTTATATTCTTAAACCTGCCATGTTTGTTTAGCACAAAAACACCAAAGCAAATTTCTTAAACTTACATGGCAATAAAGCTGATTCTGATTAAATAACTAGACTATATTATTATATCTACTATGTCTTGATGTCAGGAATCACATGATGCCACCAGTGCAGTACTGAGCTTAATGGTAGTGCAAAACCCAGTGGACACTGATGAAGTTAGTTCAGAATTAAAAGACTGATAAACTAATTATGTCTGGCCAAAGCTTAAATCTTTAATAAGAGCCAAACAACATGTAACTCCTCCACTGGAGGAGTAGAAACTGGAGAGACAAGTGTACTGCCACGATGGTACTACTCTCCACTTCAACTGGCACAGGTAGACCTGTGAAGAAGATTAACACAGAAAACAAATAATTTTAGTAAGTTTACATGTTCATACGTTGGGTGTTCCTAGAGGTGAATAATTGCTCATGTCTTGTTGATGTAGGCCTATACTTACCAGCATTGTCGGCTTCTTAGATGATACCAATGATGGAGGTAGAGGTGGAGGATGATAGACTTGATATGAAATAATAAAAATAAATAAACAAATTAACTGAATTGAAATTACTTGCGTTCTTAGCTTAGATCTGGGGTATCTTATAATGCAAGACAATCTGCAAGAGTTTGATGCTGTCTCCTCTTAAAAAGTGACTTTAGCTAAGATGTCTTTCAACACTGGCAGCTTTGGAGGAGGCTCCATGATGTTTCTCAATAATCAGTCCTTTAAAACAGCTACTACACACTACCTACATGCCATATATGATTTATAATCAAAGAACAGGGCATCTCTATAGGTTTGGAAAAGTTGTGATTGTTATCGCGGTTAGCATTTCGGCAAGTATAGCATTAGCATTGTTAATAGCAGCGCGGCTAACTAAGACCTTTAGTTCAGATCATTTAAAAGGTAGTGCTGGGCAACAATTAAAATTTTTAATTGCGATTAATCTCATGATTTTTTGCGATTAATCGCAATTAATCGCATAGTTATGCACAAAATTGAATAATGAATTCTAAAGTAGTGTATTGCGCAGTTTTAATTTAAATGTACTACTATATACACAAGTATATATACAAGTGCAGTAACATGTGGTTTGCAAACAGTTTAAACAAAAAACATGCTTTTACCAGCAGTATTCCCTTTACACAGTAGCAATAAAATATTTCTTGTAAATCTCAATTAAACATTAATACAATCAAATCAAATATAAAGGCAAAGATATTTATCTCTCCTTTATCTAGCTTGTTAAAACAAGTTAAAGTCCAGAGCCACAATCATAACATCATAACAGGCACGTTCTGAGCAAGAGCTTAACACATATAAATCTGTTTTTTTCTGAACAGGTATCAGCAGAAACATTTTTCTTTTAACAGGGAGCAGCATAAACAGTCTTTGTCCAGTAGCAAGTATCCCTGTCAGAGTGAGGTGAAGTGTGTGGTGGTGCTCGCCTCGTGCACACACTCGCCCCTGCCAAAGAATTGTCTTGAACTTTTTGTATGCCAGGCACAGCACAAATCATTGAAAGAGAGACTGATCCTGCTGTTTTTGAGTTTCCAGAATCTATAACTGTTTTACTAAATAGGACATCAATAACAGAGGGAATTTGCATGGCAGAGCATCTAGATGAAGTAGGCTATAATTTTAGCTTAAGTTAAAAAGGCTACAGCAGTGTAGTGCACAGAAGTCATTGCCATGGTTACTATTCACAGAGCACCTGCCATTTACTCACAGAACGCTGTATCTGATCATCGGAGCAAGACCAACCCCGCAGGGCTAAGCAATTATGCTCTTATTTTAAGAACGTTCCTAAGACTAACATCAGCATGCAGTGTGCTCGCTTGTCTTGCTTTTGTTTATCTACTTCTCCCACACGCTGCATCCAATGTAGTCTACCGAAGCCTCCCTACACTGCTTGTTTGTGTGGGTGATTTAAAGACTGACCATGGTTTGACTGTATGTGTATTAAGAACCAGTGAGCAACGGACTTTCAAAATAATAGGCCTAATAATAAAAACTGCATAAACGTGTGCTAAAGTAATTTTCAGCATTAATTAATTAATGCATTATAATAACGCAATAATAATGTGTTAACGTGCCCAGCCCTACTAAAATTACGGCATATGAAAATGAAGACTGTGGGCTTACATACCTTTATATTCCTGCCTCCTCTCTTTTTCTGGGCTCTTCTATTGTCTTTTTACATATCCAGACAAATATGATCTTCTCTGGTCAGATATCAAGCCTGACTGACCCAGCATGACGAGTGACGTCACAGGGTCAGTCAGGGTCAGGAGTCATGAGGAGGTCCCATAGATTGTATATAAAAAGGGAGGTCCGAGGGAGCTGACCAATGAGAGCAGCTGATTTTCCTTTTTTTCCCCACTATGCTTACTATTGTGCATAATATAGAGAGCTGTCTTTCATTTTATTTTATTATGTTACATTTCTTTTTACAGTGAATTTTTTCTGACAGTAGAGGGTCCTCTGCTGACCATGGGGCCCTAAGCCACCGCAAAGGTTGCTTTGGGGCTCGGCCAGTTCTGCTCAGTCTGGCACTGAGGGGGTAGACAATGTTAATAAAAATCTTCATCAAGTTATGTTTACGTTTTATATTGCAACAGTGTGAATATGCATCATTACATTATTAATTTATAGAATGAACACTAGTCAAATAACACATAATAATTAACGCCTGTTTCCTTCAATTTGAAAAAAAAACAAAACACAAAAAACACTTAAATTTGCCTACAGTGGCCTAACACAGCTAGAAATATATTTTTAACAGTAGACAAATAACAATAAACTGAAGACAAAACTTCTAGACTATCTTCTCACTATATATCATCGTAGACTTGTGTGATTACAAATGAAACCTTAATCAAATGCACCAGTGGAAAGTAATTAAAAGTACTGTAGTGTACTGTATAGTAGTTCAATGCATTTTTATACAGTATATACTTTGAGTTAATTTCAATATCTACTTTTACTTGAGTAAATTTGTGATTGCATATTTTACTGAACTATTGGGAAAGACCTATACATTATTACTATGTTATGGCAGAATTAGTGTATTCAAGTTTCAGATATTTTAGTGCTTTGAATCTGATTTGGATAGATAATGGTTGATTTTTAAGCCTATGACCAAATATAAGTATTACTGTGAGTAATTTACATCTCTACATCTACTTCAGCAAGATATTATTAAAATTTCCAAATCTTGTTTATACAATGCAACTTAGAGGCAAACCACTCTTTAACTTTAACAAGCTCAGTTGTCTGTCACTGTTGGGAATGTTGCAAAACAAAACAGTAGCTGTTTACTGCATTGTGTCACCAAGCCCTCAGAGGTTCATTACCCGTGCTAAGTTCTGAAGATGCCCAGAGGGCTGAGTGTGACACAGACTTCCTATCAACACTTTGTAAACAAAGAAGTCATTAACCTAATGAGCAAAGTGAAAGAAACAGTAACCATGTTTTGGTAGCCATGACACAATGAAACACTGTGCCTCATTTAGTAACATAGTTCAGTGGGAGAAGAGTTCCTCTGACGTTGACAACATACTCACAGCCAACAAATCAGATCCTGGAAAACATTACAAGAAGTGAATTTAGATTGGTTCTGTGTTTCCCAAGGTTCACGAATGACAAGTAAGAAGTAAACAACCTTTTGTTTATTTCCATCTTCAGCCGTATATCTTTCTACAAGACTACATACAATATAGAGTACATGATGAATAAGTAGACATAACAAACAACAAGGAAACAATAAACACAAGACGTGCAAAGTTATAATGTAACTATAATGTTGGCAATTAAATTTTTGGTAAAGCACAGTATCTTCAAACACACTTGATGTTACCCTTTATTTGAACATTTGTTTCTTCAACATTATTAGCTGCCCTGACCCAGTTTAGTGTCCCTTTGCACGGTTGTGTTAACTTTTACAGCCTTGTAAGAATGATATCGCTTGAAAACTATATCTATCTGATCATTTTCTCAGCTTTGATATTTTTTTATATATAAAATCATATTTTTCAACTTGACATAAGCCTCTTTACCTCATTTTGGGGCTTAGAGCGTCCACCAGAGCTCCCTATCTCAGTCTTTTCTGGGCCTGGGCTTTTGCTTCCTGACAGCTTACTTCATTTTTCTCCAGTCTCTTATTTGCCAATACCAAAGTTCCAATACTGTTCATTTGCAAAAACATAAATCACTATTTTTTTTTTAATTTTCCTACATCATATTTCTTTTACTCTCCCCCATGTACGCGTGGGTTCTCTCCAGGTCCTCCAGCTTCCTCCCACCATCCAAGGACATGCATGCTAGGTTCATTGGTGTCTCCAAAATTGTCCTTGGGTGTGAATGTGAGCGTGTTTTGTCTATGCGTGGCCCTGCGATGGACTGGCGACCTGTCCAAGGTTTAGGGTCCAGCCCCCATGCGATCCTGTATGCAGGATGAGTGGTTGACGATGGATGGATGGATATTTCTTTTACTGTGCACTCCAGGGAATGTCAGTGAAACAGGTTTTGGGTTATTTAATTTTAGAATGGAGTTGCAAATTAACTCTTCATTTGTATGAGGTCTGTATTGTATAGTCTACCTTTTGGTGCACCTTTAGTAAAGCCGGCTTTAGCTGTGATGAAAACCAAATGATTTAAATCCTTAGTGTGGCCAAATCTGACAATGTAGAGCTGAGCCTGACAAAATGAGTTTTAGGAAACAACACATCCTTTCCTCCAGTCCTGCCATAAATTCCAGGTTTACATTTTTTTCCACATGGTGATCAAGATCTAAGAACAGCAATATTACATAAACATTTTTCACAAACTAAGAATTTTGTTACGTTATCAAAGGCTGAAGTTTGCAGAAGCAAAGTTTAGTCCCCTTTTTTATTTTTAGCACACATGAAGCTGAAAACTTTTAACAAAGTAATAATAATAATAACAATTATTATTATTGTGTAGTTTTGTGGGAAAATATTGAATTCATGATTCACTGATGACTGATTAAATGCAGTGTACAATTACTGATAAGTTTGTTTGCTTGCTCAAAACAGGGATTTTCATTGATAAATTGCCATATTTCATCATTTGTTTCCTCTACATAAATAAGAATGACTATAGTGCCAATATAAGCCTAATGGGGAAACTGAAATGTTATTATAGGTTGAAAATTAAAGGGGTGGTATTACACTCATTTTCAGGTTCAAAATCTTAATTAGGGGTTGTACCAGAACAGGTTTACATGGTTTAATTTTCAAAAAACACCATATTTTTCTCATACTGCACATTGCTGCAGCTCCTCTTTTCAGCCTGTCTGTTGTACGCGCTGCTCTTGAGCTACAGAGTGATGCATCTTACTTGTACCATATCTTTGTTGGGAGTTGCACATGCGCAGTTCCTAGGTAAGGACTATGAGCCAATCAGAAGCAGAGAAGGGCGGGTTGCAAGAAACAAGGTAGTGTGATCCAAATCAAAGCCTTCAGACCGCAACTGTAACCTAGCAGATGGTATAAGTTTTTACCAGTCCACAACCACACATCGTTTCACATCTTACCATTAGGACTGACCGTTGAACTGTTGCCGGTGTTTTGACGATCTATGCTGCCTTGCCGAAAATGCTTCCATAGCGCAAATTGATAGACTCGACTCTACTCGGCCCTGCTCCGTTTTCCATTGCAGATAGAACCCAGAGATAGCGACGCCACATACAACGGCCACGACGTAATGTTCAATGCGACACACACCAACGATCCACACGGCTCTTAAAATATATACAGTCTACGGTTAAAACAATTGAATATTCCTCAGAATGTAAAACATAAGCAGTATGAAAACCTCCCAGCTGTGTTTTCCTCTGCTGTTGTTGCTGCAGCGGTCTGTGTGACACGACGGGAGCGGAGGGCTCTGTGAGCGGGCGGCTTGGCCTCACACGCTCCTCCCGCGGGTCGCCGCAGGCTTCCCCTGCCGCCACTTGTGGAACTCCTCAACTCCGAAAATATTCATCACACTTTTGTTCCGCCATCACTTCTCGTAAAACTGTCAATATTCAACATCTACACAGCTGATTTCTCACCTCAAAACTTCTCAGAAGTGGACTTAGTGATGAAAATCCATACGGAAACTGTAAAATAAACTTTCTGTTGCTGGCTTCTGGTGCACGCAATGATGATGCAGTGAATATTGAATATTCTCTGACTACTCGGCAGTCTGTTGTGTTTTCACGTTACATTTTAGTATCCCTCAGCTCGCTTGGAACCTCGACGGAGGTGAGGTGATACGAAAAAAGTACCTGTAAGCAGGTACAGGTACAACATTTCTACAATGGAAACTCAAACAAAGGCGAGTCAAGTCAAAACGCCTCCACTCAGACTAGCTTGGTTTGAGGGCGTGCCTGACCCAGTCAGCCGCTTGGCGAGCTTTATGACGCGTTTGCATTGTGATGTCACAAGTCAAGGAAGTGAAGGTTTGGACTACAAACAAGCTGTTTTCAAGCAGTTCTGAGCACAGCTTTCTGTGGGAGATGAGAACTCCCTTTGGGCTGGACTTTGGGCTTTTTCACTATGCAAACCTGTTAAATACACAAAAAAGATATATAACTCAATAAAGGAGAGGGGAAAAGCCAAAAAGTACCACCCCTTTAACCATGTAGATAAGTTGTGAGGTCTCTGCATGGTCATAAAATTGAGATGTGCAATATCAAATTTCACCACAGTGTGGAGGCAAAGCATGTTTTTTGTTAAAGTAGCTCTGTAAGAAGGATTATTAAAAAATAATCTCCTCTCCTATCTCCTATCAGTAAAAGCATAAGCACTAGTGAAGCATCTATTGAAGTAAATACAGTAGTATTAAACAGCTGGTGGGAGGAATGTTCCTTTTTTACATTTAATGTTCTTATTTGACTTTTACCAACATATTTTGTGGCACTTGCTGTTTCAAATCTATCTATAATCTGGCTGTACACATTGTGACACTGAAGAAATGTTCACTTACTTTTTTCAATTTCATTGTGTTTCTAAATACCTAAAATAAAAAGTTCTCATTGTCAAAGTGTCCTTGCGTAACAGATCTGTTAATGTTGCCACTATTTTCCTATCAAAGATGCTCCTAATGTGGTTGTGGTTTGGCCTATCAGCAGTGGTCACGTTTAGTTTTGGAGCATCAATATGTAGATGATATATAATAGATGAAGAAGAACAAGAATACTAAATCTGTAACATACATTTGATTGTTTAGACTTATTTCATACCATAACTGTGAAAGAATTTAACCCTGCTTTTCAGTTGCTTTCATTGCACTAACACACAGCACCAAGTGCAAGCAATAGGAAGCTACACAGAGACATAAATTCAAAAGAAGGAAAATAAGGCCAAACAAAGATGCGAACATAAACATGTTATGTGCAGTTAATATGTACTTACTTGTTATTAGGCTTCTTTAGATGTATATATTGGATGACGTAAGGGTCTTAAGTTTGTGGCTTCCTTTGAGTTTACTAAAACATGATTTTTTAAAATTCTGGTTTTGGTTCACTCTAACTGTACTGTGCTTATTAGAAAGAACTGGCACCTTAGTAGCCTTATGTTGTTCAGGACTGGCCTCCCCTCTAAACCAGCCTCAAAAGTCACAACCTGTATCAGATACAAAATGCATTGGGTAGCAACTTGCATTAGATACAAAATGCAACAGATTCATCTAGTGAGTGAATGTATATGCTGTCTGTTAGTTTAAAAGAGTTAAGCGTGTACTGATGGCGCCCTCTTCTGTATGTGTACTGTTAATACACACACAGTAAATGAAGACGTGATAGTAATGAGTTATGGAAATAGCTGTGATAGCTGCACAACAAATGAAGCTGCCAGTGGTATGGATTACTAACAACCCTCACAGACAGCATTCTGTTTGCTTAATTTAAGGTGTGCATTAGACATTTTTTTACTGATTTATGCCTTTGTCAGATTTCACGTAGTGGTACAGTAAGCTGTAAATTTTGGTCTTTTTGGTTTCATTTGGAATTCCTGCATGCTTGCCAGAGCCGAGAATACAATGCCTCATTCGAGTTAGTTAATATCTAATCAGTAACACACAGGATGCTGAGCTTGACCTATTGCAAACTAAATAGAGTTTACTGTTGATTTTTAATGTCGTCTCCTCTGTTTCACCCTGCACACATCAAATATCAACTAACACAAAATAAAAAGGTTGTATTCACAGTGTTCTCATTTCTTTTTATTTCATACAGCTCAATGCCTCACACAGTTTCCATTTTATTCCTTGGCTGTTAGACAACCATATGAGTGTTTCACATTAAAACAAACACATTTTATTGCATATATTAACATGGTCACAGCAATCTTTGATGAAAAGGGTGGATTCACAGATTTCATATTAAATCAGTAAAACTATTTTGCATGTGCAAAATAATCCAATTATTGCATATAAACTGCAAATCAGCTGCCAAAAACAATAATGGTGTGTTGTTTCACTGTTAACTCATTCTTGACGACAATATGTATTGTGTAAATGCACATACTCTGATAAGAGACATAGCTCATTTTCAAGCAATTGTAGATGATATAGCTCTTTAGAAAGGAGAAAAAATGATGAGCATGAAATGAAGTTGTGGTTTTCAAGCAAAGCCTTGTATAAGAATTAGTCAAATGTGAATTACCGTTAAACACACACTGTACTGTTAACTTTTGTCAGAAATGTTCATGAACATAGTCACAGGAACAGTGAAAATGAAGGGATTAAACAGCAAATAATTTATTTATAAGGTAGCAAGATAAACAAAACAACATTGTCTGTGGAAGAAAAGAATGTTACAGTTGTAAGAAGTTTTAGCTTGCTGACAGTGCATTAAGATGGGCGGATTTTATTCCTATAAAAGTGTACTATTTTTTCTCGAATTTCTTTTGTTTTCAGTCCATAAATGATTGGATTCACAGCTGGGGGGAAAATCAATGTCGACACCCCCATGAATCTCCTTAGATGTGGTGAAACATTATTTATTCTGTATGATATGATGGTGAAAAGTCCCAGACACTCCAACAGGAGAAAAACAATTAGATGTGTAGCACACGTCTGCAGAGCTTTAGCTTTTGTGTCTGATCGTTTGGATCTGAAGCATGTAACAAGGATCTGGAGATATGTAAACAAAATCATCCCATTTGCTATCACTTGTGAAAGAGCACTTATAAAAAGCCCATAAATGTTATTGGTGGTTGTGTCTGCACACACCAGGGACAGTAAAGATGGATTATCACAGTAGGGGTGTGTCAATTCAGATCGACAACGGGGTAAACGCAAAAGCAGGGAAAAAAGCACACCAATTAGAACTAAACAACTCATCCACAGAACTGTGATTATTTTCATAATATGTGCACTAGTCATAACTGTGTTGTATTTCAAAGGGTAACATATAGCAATGTATCTATCATATGACATAGCAGTCAGAATGAACACTGCACCTCCTGCATAGATGTGAATAAAAAAAGCTTGGACAACACAAGCTGAGTACTGTATTGTCCTGCTGTCTGTCAGTATTTCTTTAATAACCTGTGGGAAGAGTGCTGAAGAGCCTATAAGGTCGTTAATAGGAAGGTTCAGCAGAATTAAATACATGGGCTGATGTAGAGATTTGTTCAGCACAATGGTCAGTATTAGAATTAAGTTGCAGAAAAGTATGATCATGTAGCCCAGAGTTGCAAAAAGAAATGCAGGAAAGACAGTTTCAGAGGAGAGATTAAAGCGATCCAGCACTAAAACAGATGATATGTTGTACAGGTTGTCCATTTTTATGCTCTTCTTCCCTAGAAAATTGAAAAATCATTTCATCATCAATTATTGTAATTTAATTATTAAGTGAAAACACATAAAATTAGAAAATACAACAACAAATGCATAAATAAATAAATGTGAAAGTCATATTTGAGTTTTAATTAGCAAACTGTAATTTTTCAATGTTAAGGACAGAACTTACCGAATTAAAGTTTGAATATGTGCACTTCACTTTGAGTCCACATGAATTTCAGTTGAACCTGACACATCATATGTCATATACTGTACATATATAACAAGTATAGTCTTTTGGACTTACAGTATTGTACTGAAACTCTAGGACAAAACTAAAATACTTGACAGAAAACGAGCATTCATTAATTTCCAAAGTCAGTAACTATTGAACTAACAAACATGTAATGGATCATCACTACCCAGTACCAGCAGCACTGGCAATGACAAAGTGGCAAGATGCTCCTAAGGATGAGCAGCTTTATGGAAGTAATTTTTGCTGAACACGACGCAGCTCCCTGGAGCTTTCTGGTTTGCTTTTAAGTTTATCTTTAGATTGTTGTGGCATTGACTTACGCACTGGCTCACAAGGGACTTGTGAGAATATGAAATATATTAGTCATCCCACCAACATAAGTGAAGTAAAAAAGTACTGACATGACACAGAGACAGATTAAGAATGTCTAAGAAGTTTTTAATTAATTTAATATAATAATTAATTATAATATACATTATGTATACACACATAATGCTGATACAATCCTACACTGTCTCTCTTTCTTTTTCTATCAATCTTCTCAACTTGTCTCATATCAATTCCCTTTCCAAAGCTGCAGGTGTGTGGGTGTGTACAAAAATAGTAGAGACGCAGACGGCCTCTGGATTATTTTTGTTTATAAACTGTTTTCTGTCATCCCTCTCTGGTGACATTTACCAGAGAAGAACTCCTAAACACTGGACTTTCAACTGCTCACACTATTTCACCGCTCTTTATTGAACCTGGAACTTTGGCAAACAAAATGGACGAACTGCCTCTCCTCAACAGAACTAACTCTTCTGCAGATCTGCCGCCCTTTGTTTTTCTGAATCCTGGCTCACCGAACACATACCAGACAGCGCACTTCCCCTACAAGGATTTAATCTCTTCCAGGCAGATCATGTAATGGAGCTCACAGGAAAAACAAGGTGAGACGGACTCTGTCTGTACATAAACAAAGGTTGGTGCACAGATGTCACAGTGTTGAAGAAGTCATGCATCCATCACTTAGAGACATTATACATAAACTGTAAACCTTTTTATTCACCGCAGGAGTTTTCCTCATTTATTCTGGTCGCTGTTTAGATTCCACCACAGGCCTGTGTTAGGGAGGGATAACTACACCTGGCTGACCAGACAACAACGTGGAAAAAAAACATCCAGACTCCCTGCTCATTGTTCTCGGGACTTCAACAGAGCAAACCTCAGCAATTAAGTTCCAAAGTACAGTTGTCCCACAGGGACACCTAGCACAATAGACCACTGCTACATAACATTAAAGGACCCCCATCTCTCTGTTCCCCATGCAGCTTTGGGACTCTCTGATCACTGTCTGGTATCTTATCCCGACATACAGGCAGAAACTGAAATCTGCTTGTTGTAAAAAGTGTAAAAAGATGGACCAACCAGTCAAAGTTGGATTTACAGGCCTGCTTTGACTTTACTGACTGGAGTGTTTTTGAGCCTGCAGCCACTGACCTGGACGAGCCAGCTGACACTGACATCTTACATTTTGTAAGGACATGTGTGTGCCAACTAAAACCTTCTGCATATACAATAACCAAAAACCATGTTTCAGAGCGAAACTCAGGCAGCTTCGTCAGGTCAGACCGAAGAGGAGGCATTCAGAAGTGGGGACAGAGTCCTGTATAACCAGGCCAGGAACACACTGACCGAAGAGATCAAACCAGCTAAGAGGAGCTGCATAAGAAAAGCTAGAAAAAAGCTTCACAGCCAGCAACTCTTTGTCAGTGTGGAAAGGCCTGACGTCCCGCTGGTGTCAGGAACGTTGCTCTGCAATGTTCCCACAACATTCCCAGACAGTCACGATGTGGAGGTCTTGGGACATGTCAGAGGTCGCACGCCTCTGGAGCAGCGAGGGGTTAAGTGTCTTGCTCAGGGACACAATGGTGGGGGATTGAACCCGGGTCTCTCACACCAAAGGTGTCTTATCCATTGCACCATCACTACCCTATATGTATATGTGAAAATTAGCCACTTGACCCAGGTTGATCAAGAGTAATTGTCAACATGGGAGTCTCACACAGACTTGATGTTCAGGAAACTTTAACTTCAAAGTGTACTGTCACCACTCACATGTTGTCCATCATATGTTGATAGCATAATCCTCCCTGCAGAAAAAACAGAAACAAAGCAAAAGTTAGATTGATGCAGTAGTTGAGGATGATGCCCACACAGAGAAACTTAACGGAAACCTCCAGCAGGAAAATGCCTAAAGTAAACCAATATGTATCAGGAATAACTTCTCAACCATTTGGCCTAAATGCATAATTCTGGTCTCCTTTGAAAGGTCATAAGGTAAGGAATATAAATCCATTGTACATTAATATATTTATTTTACTTTTACAGACTACATGGAAATGCAATCAAGAAAAAATCTGATATTATTATCCTCGTCTGGAAAAAAAAGCTATATTTTAATGCAATAAACCATCAAAACCATCCTGAGGAAACTTTTACTGCAACTGAATATCTTCTAATACACCTAGAATGCAATTGTAACTGTAAATCTGATAAAGTTTATAAACTAAAATACAACAGTTATCATACAACATTATCCAATATACCAGGCGAATGTCTGTATTTTGGCAATAGTTATTGTTAAAATGTTGACTTTTATTGATAGATATCTTTAAAACACTTTTTTCTGTCCACACAACCAAGTTCCAAATGACAAAACATTGAAATATTGATAAACTAGGAGCAGTGTTGGGCAGTAGCGTCGCTACAAGTAGCGCCGTTACTAGTTTAACTACATTTCTCAGTAGCTTGGTGGTAGCGTCGCTATTTTCTGAATCAAATAGCTTTTCAGTAACGAAGCTCTTTTATTGACCGAGTAGCGCGGTAGCTTCCACACACGCTACATTTTCCCAAGCATTTCTGATGGATCAGTACGTGACACCACCGCCACTCACGGACCTGTATGTGCAGCCGGCAGAAGCGCTTCCCTGTGATGGTGACATCACGTACCGATCCTTGGGCTGATGTTTGCGACTTTGCTGCAGGTGAATAAAGACACGTGAGACGGAGTGTCTCTCTCTCTCTCTCTCTCTCTCTCTCTCTCTGCCATGAATGTTTAGGTTGGAATGTTGCCAGAGCACAAAGTCACATGTGAACTATAAAAAATCTAGAATTAATTAATAATTAATTAAATTTATTTAAAAAATTGACAACAAGGTTCTTCGTTTGTTGCATGAGGAAGTACATTTAGCAGCAATGATATGGCAGTAAGTAGGAGAGTTTCTGTGTCTGATTTAGCTCTCTCACACATTGGAGCAGGTTTTTAGTCTTTCTTCTGTTGCTACTGTGGAATGAAGTTGGTTCAATATAAACTAGGCCTATGTTGTGTGTGTGAGTGTGTGTATATAAATATTTATATATAAATTACCTAACTATAAACTATTAAAAAATTAAAAGTAGCTTAGATGTAACTAAGCTACTTTTGCCAGTTTGCTGTAGCTTAGCTTGCTACATTTCACTGGGGGGTAGCTTCTGTGTAGTGAAGCTTCATTTAATGTAGAGTAGCTAGTAGCTTAGCTCACTACATTTTCCAAGTAGCTTGCCCAACACTGACTAGGAGTATTCATTAACATTCCTGTCACCAAAAGCACTCGCACGCTTTACAGGGCTGTAGATTGAGAACAGAACAGTCGCACAGTGACGGGGGTATCATTCGATCCGGCTTGAGCAGACCTTTCATTTGATACCCTGCATGTCTATATATCTCCAACGGATCAGCCACAAAATGCCATTTTGGATTGCACAATAATCAAGATGGCGCACGCTTAGCAACAACATCGGCGCACTTCGGAGTTAAAACGGCAAAAAAACAAAAACATTTTTAATCAGTAATATCGCCCAGAGCACCGTTGCCCCCGATTAACGTTACCATTAAATTACAAGCTAGCACTTTTTTTTGCAAGAGCAACACAAAACAGCAGAAAGGACAGCGTTAAAACTGTTTGAAAAATTCACTGGCGACAGGTCGACGGTCAATGTTTTAACGTTACCAAACGTGACCCCGCAAACATTAACATAACGTTATTCCAAACCCAGACAAACCTTCAAGAAAGCTTTTGACGTTGGAAGGATGGAAGACATTCTGTAAAATTTACCTCAAGAAGGAATGTTTCCTCTCCGGGATCCAGAATCCGGACATGGCGCTTCAATTTCGAAATGTAAACAATCGCAATGGATGCTGGGCGCGCGCACAGGGCGCAACTGCTAACGTCGCTCTCTCTCTCTCTCTCTCTCTCTCTCAATTTCAATTCAATTTGCTTTATTGGCATGACTGTAGAACAATATTGCCAAAGCATCATACATATAACATAACAATCATCCCAATACATATAACATAACAATCACCCCCATACATTTCATTTCTCTCTCTCTCTCTCTCTCTCTCTCTCTCTCTCTCTCTCTCTGTGGGGGATCAGACATGTTTTATGTTCATTAGAGGAAGACGGCTCACTGGTTCTCAATGTTTAACTTATTTGTGTGTGTGTGCGTGCGTGTAGTAACTCTGGTTGAGATCTATTATGATGATGGAAATGGAGTCTGTTTTCTAATGTGACATAAATAAAAGAAGTCAAAGTCTCTCTCTCTCTCTCTCTGTCTCTGCAGTTTGCTACTCTGTACCCTTTTTTATACAGTCTATAATAAATAAATAAATAAATAATTGAAACACATAATAGATATTGAGGTGTTGGTGGAGCACTCACCAGTGATTCACAAGTTTTTTTCTAGCATAGTAACTTTGACATGGTTCTCTGTTGACCATATGAGAACGTTTTGTCACTAACTTAATCAGAACGTTCTCATATGGGTCTAAGTTGAACGTCCCCCTAAAGTCATTTAAGGAACGTTGAACTGCTGCACTTTCATTACCAAAAGAGGACGTTTCAGGAACGTCCCTAATGTTCTGTAAAGGTTCGGAATGTTCGTCACCTTTAGAGAACTTTTAGGAAACGTTACCCATGGTCGTGGGAACGTCACCTTCTACCTGGGTTACCAATTATTATTTATTCATCATTCTATATTTCAGAGCTGTTCAAACTGTTAATATTGTCATATTGTATATTGTATGTACTGTATACTAAATGCACATACCTCAAGTACATAACACCTGCATAATACTTATTTATTCCTGCATCCATTGCACTATACTACCATCACAGTGTGTACATTTATGCTTGTATGTGTATGTGTACCTGTATACCACATCCAACTCTGACATGTACATAATAATAATAATAATAATAATAATAATAATAATAATAATAATAATAATAATAATAATAATAATAATAATAATTCACTCCTGCATCCTTTGCACTCTACTCATTGCACTATTGTCTCAATCTATTTCATTTTTGTTTATACTGTGTATATATGTGTTCTCTATACTGTAGCCTGTGTTTGATTTTATGATTGTATTATTGTATAAGTAAGCACATCGTGAGCAATGTACAATCTAGAGTTAAATTCCTCGTATGTGTACACATACATGGCAAATAAAGCTGATTCTGATTCTAAAATAATGTAAAAGTTATTAATAATCAATAAGTCATTGCTGGTTTTGTGCCACCACTCAGCAGCTGATTTAGAGCTAATAAAGAATGCCTCATTAAGAAAAAAGTGTGACGATTAAGATATCTATGAACTAAACATTACATAATATGATGTCTTCATGATATTACCCAACAATACATTTCATGACGCAGAACGCCATGATGAGTGGAACAAATGCAGAACTTTAATCACATATCATAAATTATAAATTAAAAAAAATAAAATTATAAATTAAAAAAAAAACATTTACATACATTAAATAATTTATTTATAGCTGAGACCTTTATCTTTTTATTGCTGCTGCTTTTTATTGCAGCTGGTTAGAATATTCTTACGTAAATTATGCAGAGAAATACAGCAGAGAGAAAAGTGTGCCGACACACCATGGTCTCCAAGAGAGGTTAGTTGTGCTAAATGTGAAATGGTTTTTTATATGCATTTAAATTGCCAGGATAACTTAAATCTAATATTTGATAATAGTTATTAGCGTAACATAATTTTCATTGGCCCCAGTCCAATTGTTTCATGACACTTTTTTTAATCAAATCATGATTTTCATAATGCCTGGTTTTAGGGTTTGCAAGCCCATCAGCACCCTTACATCCCATGTTAATGTCTATGCACGCTGAGTGAAATACGAAATTTATTTTAAAAGTAGGCAAATTAAGTTCTTGCATGTCAGTTGGAGTGCAGGTCCCATCTCAAACTGAAGTGGGTGAAACATACCTAAGGCTGCCAATGCCTTCATTTAAAAACAATTGTCTTCCTTCATTGAATACATTTTCCTTCAATCTTTGTGATTTGTGCACTTTGTGTTTGGTTTGCCAAAAGAATAAGAGGAGGGTTTCAAATAAAGAATTGTTTGTATAGTTATAGAATGTATCTTCTATAACTGGTTTGTTCTTTAAATCGGTGTTCTCAACTACTGAAATAATAATTTGCAACTGAATTTACTTTTATTCCATTTTGCAAATCTCAGTGTTTCATTTGATCATTGGTTATTCCTCTTATTGAGCACATACAGTTTTAGAAAATATCAAATCACATGTTATATAAAACGTTTTTCACATTTGTCATTAAATTCATTTTATTTTTTTAGGAAATTACAGATGTTTCACAAAGAGCAGAGGCACATGCAAAACATATTTGATTTTATTCATTTTTATTTTATTGTAAAAGACAATAAATATATTATTGTATATTATGGTATGTTTTGTAAATTTTTAATTTTTAATTTCTATTGTAATGGAAAATACAGGTTTTTAGTTCCACATCAATAGCTCACATTGTAGTTCGCATATTAGAAAATAACTGCAGACACAATGGCATTACATTACAAAGTTCCACACAGAGCAGAATGTAAATAAATATATTGCAACTGCAATATGGATGGATGTGCAACTGCAATGCTGAAAACAAGCTGAGGGGAAAAAGCTGTAGCACCAACCATGTGGGCAAATGGGCAAATTGCAGGATGAACATGGGCTTGTGTAGCTTTTTACTCCAAGCAATAGTTGTTAATACCAACAAGTTGAAAAACATAGTTAACATATATGTTAAAGTCCCAAACAGAGATGCTGGGTAAATATATGCATCAGATAAACCCAGTGTTGTCAATGTTAGCAAAAGTGCAGAAGATGGACATTCATATTTAATACACTGTAGCTTTTTGGGGTGCGTTTGTACTCTGATAATATAAAATGAATCAAGGACATCACATTGTGTTGAAAAGTGGTGGGGACACAGGGGTTCGGATTAAGGTTCGTGCAGACTACATGACTTTCAGCGTTGGCCGATCACTGTGCTGTTCAGGCTACACAACTTGCCTACAACAATGCATAATATTGGGTTCATGAGAACAAGACAAGAAAATATTTTAGCACTATTTTGATGAAATATTCAATGCTGATATAAATGGGGGTCTTCCCTTAGAAACATTTGAGAATTAAACACTTCATTTCCTGCATTCTGGGGACATTTTCAGAATATTCAGGTGACAATTCAAAAAAAATATAATGCAGTAATCAGCAGCTTGTTTTTTTAGCTTAAGTTACTTTTTTGGACAATACTTTTTTTGCTTTCTCTATATTTACAATGCATTGAATGTTTTCTTATTGTGCAAATAAACCTTTTTCAAAGCATTTTAACTTTTTTTAAAAAAAAATTTGGTTGCAAGCCATTTTTCAGAACATATTTGCTTGAAATATAGTATTATATAGTATTGGCTTGAAAGCAGCAGGGATAAGGAGTTGGGCTCCGGTCTGCTTTATCTTCTTCCTGGAGATCGGCACATCTGGGTGATGTATTCGTTAGCATGTTGGATGTTTCCATTCACACAACTTTACAACAGTGCCGCAACACCGACACCCAGATGCAGTCCTCATCTCATACACAACTGTCTCTCCGTTGCTGTTGTATCATTCACTGGTGAGAAACCTGCAGCAAGTCTTGCATCTCCGCTGTTTCATTAGCACTCACCATAGTGTGACTGAGTCGCACACCAATCCGCATGCTGTGCTAACCTCAGCACCACGGCCCTTAGCTTCCTCCGCATCTCTGGCCTTCTAAACTTCAGACTTGCATATTCTGAGTCAACAAGCTAATGTTAGCTTGTTAGTAGCACATCAGAGACGTTTTGTTTTCTTTCCAAACAACTGACTAATTTGAAAGATTTAAGACCTCCGTAAACAAAACATAATATTTTTGTAAGTGACATTTAACACTGTTAAAGCCTTATTTTTAGAATATTAAATGTAAGACTTTTTAAATACTTTTAAGGCCTTGTGGGCACCCTGAAGATGGTGCCTGAAGGTTAAAGAGGTGGTATTATGCTTTTTGGCTTTTTTTATTCTCCTTTATTGAGTTATATACCTTTTTCTGCATCTAATAGGTTTGTAAAGTGAAAAAGCCCAAGTCCACCCCAAGGGAGCTCCCATCTCCCACAGAAAACTCTGCTCTAAACTGCCTGAAAACAGCTCGTTTGTAATCCAGTCCCTATCATCATTGTGATGACACAGCAATGAAAGCAAAATGCGCCTCATGTATTGCTCACCAAGCAACTAGTCCGACATGCCCTCAAAAACACAGCGCTGCAGCACACACCTCTACTCTCCCTTCCAAACACTAGCTACCCTCCAGGCAGTCAATGGACATAAGGTTGTTGCTGTGATGTAGACACAGAGCTCAATTAAATCTCTATAGATAAAAGATGCATTTGTTACAGATTAATAACTCACCACTCTGAAACTCTTGCTCCAGTCTATATTGCCAATCTGGTCGGCAACATGTAATTTTTTCAAAATTAATCCATGTAAACTTTTTCTGGAACAACCCCTAAATAAGATTTTGATCCTGAAAATGAGCATAAAACCACCGCTTTAAGAGCTTTGTAGGTGAGCAGAAGGATTTTAAATTCTATTCTGGCTTTTACATGAAGCCAATGCAGAGAAGCTAACAGGAGAAATATGATCTCTGTAGGTACCATGTGCAAAAGTGGTTCTGTTAGTCAAAGAAGGTTACTGCAAATCTGTCTATGCACAATGACCCAACAAAATCTTTCGAAGCAAGATAACAAAATGTTTTTTATTCACTTGAGATTAAACTGTTCTCTATGATGTAGTAGAAATATACTTAAGATATGAAAACCGTTATTCAACAGTACATTTTTAATTTTTAATAATGACAACAATCTAACAATGTAGCAACACAAAGGAGGCTATTCCTTGCTGCTAGCACATCAGTCTGACTGCCGACAGCTATACAGGCAGAGAAAACTCCCTCATTCAGGGGAATCCGCAAGCTCACCTTTTCTTCTTTTTCAGAGGTGTGTTAATGCCAGCTGAGTGCAGGTCTTGATGAATTTTGTTTGTTCAGGATAAAATAGTTATAATTCTATCATTAAAGAAGCTCATGAAGTTGTTTCTACTGAGAGGTATGGGAACAATTAAAGCAATTGTCTTCCCTCATTGAATACATTTTCCATTCATCAAATTTATGATTTGTGCACTTTGCAACACACAACTTAGTTTTTTTATTTGCTGTTGACAAAACGTTTTGATTTGCCAAAGGATTTAGAGGAGAATTTCAAATAGAGAATTGTTTGTATAACTATACAATATTTCTTATATATTTTTTTTTTTGCAATTCAAATCAGTGTTCTCAAATACTGAAATAATGCATTGCGTTTCCCAACATAGTCAAATAATGCCACTAAATTTACATTAATTCCATTATTAATGATATGTGTGTATAGCAAATATCAGTGTTTCATTTCAGCCTAGGTTATTCATCTCATTGTTCACAGACAGTATTAGGAAATAACAAATCACATGTCACATTTTCCACATTTGTCATTAAATTGATTTTATTCATTCAATTACAGATGTTTCACTATAAGCACATACTAATAATAGTCCACAAATTATAATCCTTAAAATCTCTTCAAACATAATGGCATTACATTACTAAGTTTCAGACAGAGCAGAATGTAAATATATATACAGCATATATTCTATTTTTCAATTCAAATATGGATGCATGTGCAACTGTTGTAACTTTCCTTCCTATTTACAGCAATGCTTTTGTTCATAGCTTCATCTTTGTTCATCATATTTCTAATCATTTATAAGAATGACCCAGGACGAGAAAGGACCTCAGCTGTTTCATGTAACATTTTTTAAAAGATTAAATCATTTACATATTCAAAAAACATGTAACCATCAGATGAAGAATCTTGTAGCTTGTTTTATTTATTGTCCAAGTTTTAAATTACACTGGATTTGGAGGTCACCTGTATTTTATTGGAAAGCCAAAAGTGAAAACTAAACTTTGTTACAGCTTTGATGAACATACATTTCTTTTTAGGAGCATCTTTATGCACTGCTTGAGTTCTGCGGTTTTTAGTCCATATATTATTGGGTCCAAAAAAGGGGGGAAAATTAAAATTGACACACCAAGAGCCCTTCTCAGAAAAGGGGACACACTCTCAAAGCGATGAGAAACAATTGAAAACACAGTATTAATTTGTAGAATTAAGAAAACCACTAAATGTGAGCCACATGTCTGAATGGCTTTTCGCCGGGCATCAGACTGATTAGTCATGACACATGTACGCAAAATCTGTGCATAAGTGTACACTATTATAAACAGTGGTCCCCCTTGGAGTAAGACAGTACAAAACAGTCCATAGTAGTTGTTCACTTGGGTGTCCTCACAGGCCAGTTTCAATAATGATGGATTGTTACAATTTAAATCTACTATATTCGTCCTGCAAATTGTGAACCGTCCATTCAACGAAATCAGTGTGACCATCATTGAGAGATTAATGAACCATATTATAATAATAATTCTAATTAAGTTATGTGTAGTCATGATGGCATTATACTTCAAAGGACAACATATTGCAATGTATCTGTCATATGCCATGGCACTCAAGATCAGCAAGTTTCCTGCAACGTAAACATGAATCAAAAAAGCCTGAGTAATACATGCAGGATAGGATATCAGTCTGTTCTGTGTCGTAATGCTGAAAATAAGCTGAGGGAAAAAAGCTGTAGCACCAACCATGTCACTAATGGGCAAATTGAACAACAGGATGAACATGGGCTTGTGTAGCTTTTTACTGCAAGCAATAGTTATTAATAGCAAAAGGTTGAAAAACATAATTAACAGATATGTTAAAGTCCCAAACAGAGATGCTGGGTAAATATATGCATCAGATAAACCCAGTGTTGTCAATGTTAGCAAAAGTGCAGAAGCATTTGTGTACATAATTGTGCAGTAGTACACTATGATGTTGTTTTATTGTTGCTTCTTCTGTTGAAAGAAATTGCCAATCATTGCCTACTGACGAAGAATTAATTTTCAACTGAAAAAACAAGATAAACATAAATATCATACCAATGAACAAACAATCTTAGGTTAAGCGCTATGGAATAATTCAGCTGTGCCTCTGATATCTTACCTCTGGCAATCTGTTGTCCTATTCTCAGTAGGAGTTGAACTACGATAAGATGTAATGTGTAACTTTTTCTCTCTACTGGTATTTAAACACAAGGGTAACCAATGATATTACACAAGAGTATTGTGCAAAAAGCTGACATACATAACATGTATGATGCAATGCGGTTTAGTAGCCTTTTGTATTGTGTACAAAGTCATAACCATAGGTGACAACAGAGGATTAACCTCTTACAGCAGTCTCACATTAATCATATCAAACATTGGTTAAATGTGTGTTTAGTAGACACACATCATCTCTGGTATGAAAAAAGAATAAAATATATTCCCTGGCGAATATAAAGTCACAGAGCAACTAATCGACTTCCATCCCCATGGCAATACATTTTATGTGGGCCCAAGCATGAGACATGCGAGAACCCCATTGAAACTGATTTTTTTCTGCAATAAATCTCATATTTGACCAAATGTTTCACGCACATCAGACAAAAATGTAAAATTATGCGTTTAATGGGTCTCATGAAAGGGCGTGGCAAAATGGCTCAGTAGCGCCCCCTACAGAGCAGGCCTCAGTATATATGAAAGGTGGAAACCATAACTAATGACGTTTTTTCCATTACCAGTATCAGCTCACTCGGTTTTGGCCCGCCATCCTCCGTTTTACATGCAGATAGTACCCAGAGATAGTACCCCTCATTGTAGCTGGTTTTCATAGCAACACCACACACAACTGCCCGACGTAATTTTCAATGCAGCACACCCACATGCAGCTGTCTCTTGATTTAAGTTAAAACATTTCAACATTACTCAGAATTTAAAGACAAATAAGCAGTATGAAAATCTTACAGCTGTGTTTTCCTCTGCCGTTGTTACAGCAGCGGTCTGTGTGACTGTGGGACCAGAGTCGAGGCAAGAACAGCTGGTACCATGTAGTGGAAAAGGGGCTTAACTTAAAACACTATGTGGTGCCGTATAGAGTAGAATAAATACCCTTTCTGGACCTGACAACGCCACCTCCTGAGAAGGGCAGGAGGAACCCGTTAGAACCCTTAATATATATAAAAGGTTGTGTGTCGTGAACTCTGACTTACCCAGAACAGGAACAATTACAAAGAGGCATGTGTTGTACAAAAATCTGTAAAATTTTATTACAAGTATATTGTTAAAATCCCTAGTGGAAAAGGAGCTTAACGTAAACCACTATTAACTGACCTGGCCGCTCACAGTGCTTTGACTCTTCACCTCTTTTCCAGCTCCTCTTTCAACCCTATGTTGGGATTGCTACATCTGTCACTACTACCTTCTTATGTTGTTTGTCGATCGACACAATATCTGGTTGGTTAGCCATCACCAGTTTGTCAGTCTGGATCTTGAAGTCCCACAGGATCTTAGCTCAGTCATTCTCAACTACTTTAGAAGGAGTCTTCCATTTTGACCTTGGGACTTCTAGCCCATACTCGTGGCAGATGTTCCTGTACACTATGCCAGCCACCTGGTTATGGCGTTCCATGTACACTGTTCCTGCCTACACCCTGTTGTTCTGTGCTGTACTGTCTTTGGGGTATCCTTGCATAGTCTGCATCTGGAGTCCTGCCTTGTGTGGTAGACCCCAGCCTCTATTGATCTTGTACTGAGTGCCTGTTTTTGTGCCGCAGTGATAATATTAGATAATATTATTCTATATCCAATGTATAGAAATACAATTATTTAATTGTATTCATTCGATGAACTATCCATTCATCTTCATGCGCTTATCTGGTGTCGGGTTGCGGGGGCAGCAGCTCCAGCAGGGGACCCCAAACTTCTCTATCCCGGCCACATTAACCAGCTCTGACTGCGGTATCCCAAACCGTTCCCAGGCCAGTGTGGAGATATAATCTCTCCACCTAGTCCTGAGTCTTCCCCGAGGCTTCCTCCCAGTTGGACTTACCTGAAACACCTCCCTAGGGAGGAGTCCAGGAGGCATCCGTGCCCAAACCACCTCAACTGCTTCCTTTCGACGCAAAGGAACAGCGGCTCTACTCTGAACTCCTTGCAGATGGCTGAGCTTCTCACCCTATCTCTAAGGGAGACACCAGCCACCTGCCTGAGGAAACCCATTTCAGCCGCTTGTAACCACAACCTCGTTCTTTCGGTCATGACCTGATGAACTATATAATTCAAATTTTTTGTATTTTCCTTTAGCTTTGGCAATATTGTTGTATTAACATTCATGCCAATAAAGCAAATTTCGTTTCAACCTGACTTCTTTCTCTGTGAGATGGAAGAATTTAGAAAGTTGCGTGGTGGTGCGGAGAGCCCCCGCTGCAGTAGCTGACTGATACGCGTAAAATTCATCCAGCCAGAGGGAACGATGACCAACTGTTCACAGCACACCGGTCGTAATATAGCGACACAACCCATTGTACGTATCGGAGAGGGTGTGTACAGGTCCAGGGACAGGAGATCGCGGAGCGACCGGGAATGGTGCGGACGGTCTGGGATTGTTCCTTCTGGTTGGATGAAACACGATCTGCTGGCATTTCCTCGCGTCTGGGTTATTCAGCAAACTGTATCTGTTTGTGTTGGCGATTCCCAAAGCAGTTTTTCCAGGTGTGCTGTCCCAAGTACTTAGTGCAATCTCAGGAAGGGTGGGCAGGTACATATGATTTCCACATACTCGGGACGCACAGAACGAAACAAGGTTTTTACGCTGTGGCTGCTTTCCGTCCCGATCTTCCATTAAAACACACAAAACCCTCATTTAAATATTCCCACCTCCATTGTGTTTTCTTCTGTTGTCATCTATGCAATAATTCTTAGTAAATCACCCATAACAGGTACTAAAATTGCACATGCAATATTTTAGAATGCACACACAATTTAGTAGTCTTTATTTGGAATGTTATTAAATCAGGCCCTTACAGTCTCAGGGTGCTGGATTTGGGGTGTAACCCTCCATGCATTGAATGGGAGCTTTCTTGTCTTTATGTCAGTGGCCTCTATCTCCTCTTTTGGCCAGTTTATTATACCAGACGGGTATCTGATGACTGGCAGGGTGTATGTGTTGTTGGGTCATGTGTTGTTGGCTGACCTTTCAGGACCTGCCGTACTCTGTGTATTTGGTTGTAGCAGACTTTCTTGCTACCTCCTCAAGGTTTCTGTTAAGCCTGCGGGATCCCAAGGTATTGGGCTGTCCTGAACAACTGCAGTGTTGCCTTCTGGTAGTTCAACACCCTTGGTTCTGATTGGTTTCCCTCTTCTCGATACCATCTGACCACACTTCCCAATGACATACCATGTCGTTGCTGGAGATCCTGGTAGTGTGGATCAGTGAGTTGATCCTGACATAGAGCTTGAGGTTGTCATGTAGAGGAGGTGACTGATGGTTGTTCTACTTTGTAACCAGTAGAACAACCATAGCCATAGCCAGTCTTTATGATAATCTGGCTGAGGGGTTTTAGGCCTATGCAGAACAGCAGAGGGGGGTGGTGACTTGTGCAATTGGCTTTGAGTTGGCTTCCAGACCTGTTTTTCACAGCCCCATTGAGTTCTTTATAAAGGCTATTAGTGTCCTTTTTACGTTCAGCTGCTGACTGAAAGTAGGAAACAGAGGTTTTGGTCCCAAATTGCAGACACGGAGGTGGAACAGATAGAGTAATAGTGTGGCTTATTGCAACACGGTGAAACTTACAGGTGATGCGAGCAGTCAAAAAAAAAACACAAAGAGTGAATAATCCAAAAAGTCCAACTGAAAGTAAAACCAAAGTAAATCCAACTAATTGAAATGTCAATTTGTGTAACCGGTTACACCAAACAACTCCTATTACAAGCCAATAGCAGCTTTAAAACATCTAAAACTCAAATATGTCAGTGATAGAAGAAATACAATTCTGAGTTTAGTAAAATTTACATCAGTGAAATTCAATGTATAAAACCTCTACTATTTCATAATTAATATAAAGTAAGATATCCCATTTTCTTTCAAGGAAAAGAGCGAACATCATGTCGGGAGGGGCGTCTGGGGACTTGTGCCTCCATCCCGACCTGGTTGCTCAGACTTGCAGCAGGTTCAGTGAGGGAGAGGTAGCTAGCTGTTTCAGATCAAGGGTGATTACTCTTGGTGGCTTCATTCCACCTCCTCACGGATCAGAGGAGGAAACTAGGTCTCCTTTGCCCGGTGTGCACTCTGTCATGTTGCGTGCACAGCTGCTTTGCGCCGTTTCCAACAGCAGTTCGAGATCCATCTTTAGGGCTTGACTGCTTAGCGCAGTGCTTTTGGTCACAGGGGATAAACGCACAATCGATAGCCTCAGAGGGCCGCGCCTATACTCATCAGAGGTGGTACAATTGTAGTGTACCTACGTATGATTAATAAATTTTTGAATATTCCATCCATCCATCCCTTGTCAACTGCTTATCCTGCGTACAGAGTCGCGGGTGGGCTGGAGCCAAACCCAGCTGACATTGGGCGAAAGGACAGGTCGCCAGGCCATCTTGGGGCCACATACAGACAAATAACCACTCATACTCACATTCACACCTAAGGACAATTTGGGAGACACCAACCTAGCCTGCATGTCTTTGGATGGTAGGAGGAAGCCGGAGCACCCGGAGAGAACCCACGCGGACACGAGGAGAACATGCAAACTCCACCGGGGTTTGAACCCACGACCTTCTTGCTGTGAGGCGACAGTGCTAACAACCGCACCACCGCGCCGCCCATTTTGAACATTAATATTTGGAAATATTAATTCATAGACTCCCGTTTTCGGGGGCACCACCTGAGGATTTGCTTTAAGAACCTTAGGTATAGCTTAATAGTTGCACAAATTTCTGGTAATTTGTTAGTAATTAATGATTCAAAAATTAAAAATGGTTGAGTTAATCAGTCAGTCTCAAATCTGAGGGTGAATCGTCTGTACAGGAACCAAGGACGCTAAACAGTACACACTATAATCAAGGTGAAATTTGTGAGTAAATATGGGAATATTACAGGAATTACAGTCAAACATGAAAACAAACCAGAATGTGATGAACATATTATGCAGTAAGACCAAAATCAGGATAATAGGCTCAATGGAATTTCAGTTTGGTATTGTGGAGGGAGAATAATTTTAAGGGAATAAAGGAAAGAATGATCGTAAGTTATGTTAGGTTGTGGGAAAGACGCTCGCAGTAACGGCGGCCCGCCCTGGCTTGGCGCTCTGAGTTTGGGTTGTGACACTATAGCTCCTTGGAACACGCTCCTACTCTGTCAGTGGAGCAGCGGTTCACCCCGAGATGAGGATTGAAAGAACTTTCTGGGTTTCTGGGTCAAAAGTTGCATAAAGCGGTCGGCTAACTTAAAACAACAAAATCAAATAAGACACATACATTCGCCGTTAACCTACATTAACATGAAGGTTAATGATATCCCATTCTTTATCCATAGGGTTTAATATGGAGTTGGCCCACCCTTTGCAGCTATAAGAGCTTCAACTCTTCTCTTGGGAAGGCTGTCCACAAGGTTTAGTGTGAAAGGGAAGGGGCCATCCCCAAACTGTTTCCACAAAGTTAGGAGCATGAAATTGTACAAAATTATTGGTATGCTGAAGCATTAACAGTTCCTTTCACTTGACCTAATGGGCCAAGCCTAACCCCTGAAAAAAAACCCACACCATAATCCCCCCTCTCCAAATCTTTATACTTGGCACAATGCAGTCAGGTAAGTTCTGTTCTCCTGGCAACTGCCAAATCCAGAGTCGTCCATTTGGATTACCAAAAAGCGTGATTTGTCATGTCTCCACTGCTCTAGTATCCAATGGCGACGTACTTTACACAGCTGCATTCAACGCTTTGCACTGCACTTGGTAATGTAAGGCTTGGATGCAGCTGGTCAGCCCTAAAAACCCATTCTATGAAGATCTATACGCACTCTTCTTGAGCTAATCCGAAGGCCATGCAACATTTGAAGGTCTGTACCACTAACTAGTGCCCAACTGATATGGGCTTCTTAATTCTGATGCTGAATTTGATATTTGAGGATTATAAAATCCGATATGCCGATTTATGGGTCAATATTCTTTTTCCTCCTTATTTTAAGAAACACATAAAGTTTTTATAAATAAAAGTCAAATGTATAAAACTACAGAAAACATTTTACAAATATCTGATTTGTTATAAATTGTGGAGTACTATTAACATTAACATTAAATGAAATAGTATATGTAGTGTGGGTCCAGTGAACCAGAAACTATAAAAAATACCAATAGACTACTACTACTACTACTACTAATAATAATAATAATAATAATAATAATAATAATAATAATAATAATATTAATAATAATAATACCACATATCAAATCTAATGTCACTGCTATAATATTAATGTTAAACAGGGCTCTCCTGAATAGGCCAAAAATTATATATATATATATATATATAGTCATGAAATAGTTATTACCTTACATATAATCTGCTACATTTCTACTATGTAGTGTATTCACATCTAGTTTATTACTTTAACAGCATGGTTAATTCTTGTTAAAGCTACAAGAAACCATTACCTAACCCTCCCCGGTTCTAAAACATTGTCGTCTATGAAGTGACAGTGACTCAGAGGAAATGCTGTCTTTAAATTCATTCAATATTACATGACTTTCTACAATGAGGACTTGAAACTTTGCGCACTGGATTATCTCCCCTCAAGGACAAGGCCGAATTGAACTGAACTCTCTAACAACACAGACAGTCTGACGCCTCACACTTTACAAACACAGGCTATCTTACTCACACCATACATCCCCCGTCCCTATCCCTCCCCCCTCCTCCTCTTACTGACTGCCTTGGAAATTCTTCTTGTTATTTCTCTCCCTCACAAGTCACCCCAAAAAATCCCATCATGTGACCACATGTACTGTGTGTTGTCTTGTGCATTATGATGTCATGTCATGTAGACCCTCTGCATTAATTTCTTGGAAAGCTTGTGGTGGCGCCCTTACATGGCTGCGGCTCAGCCTTTACAATTTCGCTATGTAATTGTGCATAGTGACAATAAAGACTATTCTATTCTAGACTATTCTATTCTATTCACACTAACCTGTACATTCACACTAACCTGTACATTCAAATTAGAAATCAATCCCTCAGTGTTAGATAGGCCTACTTCAGCTAATGTTTATTTACACGCCCGCCCCCTCTCATTTCCAGCAAACCGACTGTAAGACAAGCTGCTCACAGATATATTTAGAATACGTTAAACAATACAGTTTAACCACTTATTAAAGTTAGCGCTCCTCTACTGATAAATGTGATAATAGTGAGCTTTGTGGCTAATTTAGCAACGGGCAGCATCAACTGCTGTAAGCGATGTTTAAGAATATTTAGAAGTAATAAATTAGAGAGAAATAAGAGGACCATTCACTAGAACTTTTTTAGAAATAAATCTACAATCACGTTTGTCAGTAGCGTAACCACCACTCACTTATTGTTACTGTAACATTAAATACATTGCTGTGAGCCTGGAGAGGGAAGTGAAAAACGGGAGGGATATAAAGTATGGTTTGGTAAGAGGAGAAGTGATGATGGCTTTTTTTATTATTATTTAATTTAAGTAATTGACGTGACAAATGACTAACTCACCGGGAACAATGAGTGTGAGAGCTACCAGGAGCTACTCTCCGTGGCTCCAGTAGAGTTGGTCAGTGGGTGTTTTGTTCAGTGGTGCAGGAATGTTGTTAACAGAGGAGCTGCAGAGTGCCCTCTGGTGGGCAAACTATGCAACACTGATGACATGAGGGAAGGATCCGATTCTGTTTCTCTTTTTAATAGTCGTATATCAGGAGTTATAAACACTGATTCAGATATATCTGCAAGTAGCTTATAGCGGCTGATAATACTTGCAAAATGATAAATCTGTCGGGCTCTACCACTAACAGACTGAGGAATATTTAGTAGTGAGGAAATTTTACAAATGGACTTGTTGCACAGGTGGCAGCCTATCATGGTACCCTGCTTGAATTCACTGAGCTCTTGTGAGCGACCCATTCTTTTTACAAAAGTTTGTAGAAGGAGTCTGCATGCATAGGTGCTTGATTTTCTGCACCTGTGGCCATGGAAGTGATTGGAACATGGGATTTAATGATTCGGTATATATCCTTTAGGACAATCTCTCTGTAATAAGTCTGAATGGAAACCTCTTCTACAAAAATCCAGTGCTGGTTTGAATGGACCTGTAATGGAAATTTCACGAGAACACTTTTAAAACACTGCTCCCGTGACTTATCACTGAGACCATTTGACCACCGGGGACAAAGGACACAAGAGGTGTGATGTTTGATGTATTGTTTTAGGTCATCTGACCATCTGGGTATGGGGACAAGGGATGCAAGAGGGGTAAGGTCCCTGTGAGTTCCTATTGTTCTAAGAGGCCAAGACACATTCACCAGTTGCTTCACACCTGGGGGGTCCTTCACCACATTGTTCATACATAGGTGTCATTTGATCTTCAAAGTCCTTTTGTGAGATATCTCTGACCCTGAGTCAGATATAAAAAGCGGCATGTGCCAAAGGGGGGTAGCTCACTCGGACGTTACTCTTCGTGTGTGTCTCTGTGAGCTCCTTCTGCAGAAGACTTGAATAAATCCACCAAAAGACAAGTGTTTTGCCTGAGCCTTTTATTAATAGAATCTCGTTGCTATAACAGACCTCTATGCCCTAACTAAGTCTGAACTCTGTTAAGGGGCCAATCTGCTGGATCATTTGGTGGGGGAGCAACTGTTATGAGTCTATGGCCTGCTTGTGTCTTTAACATTTCTGTCCATATTTTCATCCTCCCTCCATCTCGCTGGTTCACATGAGCTCTCTTTCTCTTTATCTCACTTTCTCCCTCTCTCACTGGTGAGTCTGTGTCACACATTTTTATCAATGAACCCCCACTGCCCATGTCAATGCCCATGTACGACGAGTGAAGTAAGTAGTTTATTTTAAAAGTGGGTGAATTATTTAACTCTTGCCTGTCATTCGGGGCCCTTTTGAGAGCAGGGCCCGTTTCAACTAAAACAGGTGAAACAGCTAAGGCCACCAATGACTTTTATTTAGAAACAATTGTCTTCCCTCACTGAATCCATTTTCCATCAATCACCTTTGTGATTTGTGCACTCCACCAGACAACTTAGCTTAAAGTATTTGATGTTGACAAAATAGTTTAGTTTGCCAAAGGAATTAGATGAGGATTTCAAATAAAGAATTATTTATATAGTTATACAATGTTTCTTATATCTATTTGTTTGTTCTTCAAACCAGTATCCATGTTTCACTATTTCCTTTTATTTAATTGCAAACTAGCATATTTTGGTAATTTCCACATCATATCTATTGTAAAGGAAAATACTTCCACATCAATTGTTCATATTTTAGTCCACATATAAGAATTCACTAAATATCCGTAGACACGATGGCATTACCTTATATAGTTTATAAAGAGCAGAATGTAAATATGCAGTATATATTCTTTTTTTCATTTCAAATATTGATGCATGTGAAACTGCTGTAATTAGGTTTTCTTTACGGCAATGATTTTGTTCATATCTTCATATTTCATATGCCTCTATATAAAAACAATTCTCTTCCTTCTTTGAAGACATTTTCCATCTATCAACTTTCAAATAGAGGATTGTTTGTAAAGTTATACAGTAGAATGTATCTACTATATATTGTTTTTTCTTTAAATGAGTGTTCTAAACTACTGAAACAATAATTTGCTACTGAATTTACTCATATTCCATTGTTAAGGACATGGGAAAGGGCCATGCATATTGCAAATCTCAGTGTTTCATTTGAGCATTATTATTCCTCTTATTGAGCACATACAGTATTAGGAAATATAAAATGACATGTTATATAACAAATTTTCCACATTTGTCGCAAAAAAGGTATTAAATATTTTATTTAATTTGCTTTTTTTTAATTGTTAAGGATATATAGAGCAGTATGTAAGTATGTGTATATTTTTTAAATTCAAATATGGGTGTGCCCTGTGATGGACTGTTGACCTGTCCAACGTGTACCCCACCTTTTGCCTGATGCCCCCCACCCCCCATAATCCTGCATAAACGGATAAGCAGATGGATAGAAATTCAAATATAGATGCATGTACAACTGCTGTAACTTTCCTTTATTTGCACGATTGCTTTTGTTCACATCTTTATCACAATTGTTCATCATATTTCTAATTATTTATTAAAGCCCCCCTCCAGCCAGTTTTAACTGCCGTTTTTGGCGAACGTTCTTTCTCAAACAGAGAATGGGGGTGTGGTTAATAGTCGGACGTAACATTACCATGACAACCAAAAACTTACCGGCTGGAGTGTTCACTAACGACATGCTGTGTTAACATCACTACACTGTAAAGTTTAGTACACTTTACTGTCCGGCAGGAGTAGCTATTACTTACCCATGATAGGAATTAATGTGCGCATATCAGCTGTTATCAATCACACAGTCTATGGTCCTGTGACGCACTGCACACGATAACTCCCACAACTTTTTATAGTGCGCTTGCTTACTTTACCGCGGGGGTGTGGGGGGTGTCTCCGCCGATGCATTGGTAAAACGGCCGTCAGTAAAATGCATGTTGCAGACTGTATATCAGACGGTGGCAGGTGAAAGTGCGACGCGTTTTTGTAAATGACATGATAGATTGGTTAGCTAGCTCACAACGATGTTTGATGCTCTGACACCGTGGAGTCGCTTTTTTAACGAGGCGTGACAGTGCGCTCTGCGCAAGCTTGGAGAATGACGTATGACTTATAGAATTTATGCTGCCTTCCGGCAACTTCGAACTGGGAAATTTCCGACCTCCAACTAGGAAAAGTACCCGAACGCCACTTGAAGTCGATTTCCTACTTGTGAACTCGGAGAAAAAATTTGTACCTCGACTTCACGAAGTAGCAGCTGAATGATGTCAGAAAACAATGTCAGCTCCATGGAAGCACACTTTGTAAATGGTAAACCATAAACTAAACGGCAACAAAACGTATATTTGCATGTATTTGAATTAAAATAATAAATACGATCATGCAGTAAAACTTGTTCTGCATGTATATTGATGTAGAAATATGTTTTACACATACGGTAGCTGGCTACAGTAAAGAATCTCATAAAGTCTTTTCTGCATAAAAGTTATTGTTAAAAATGCCAAAACATTAGGAAGTGTAACGGACAACATTGACTTACTTCAGGGCTACCAACTTGGGGTACACATAACTAGTAACGTATGGGCTATTTATTTCAGTTGTTGCAGTTAAACTGCCGTCCTTTTAATTAACACTTAAAGCACTACTGAGGGTGCAACTGTGTGTTCACTTTGTCATGGTCACCCATGATTTTCGTTCACTTTCGGCGTCATGCACCACCATGCACCTGGAACGCTTTGATGTCGGAAGTCGGAAGTTTCAACTGGGAAATATCCCAGTTACGACCAGTCTCGAACGCGCCATTACTATAGTCATACGTCACCACCCGTTTTAACAACTAAGCAACTTTTGCAACTTTGAGCACAAAATTAAGCTATTTGTCAAAAAATATTTGGCGAACTATGTGGGTAATCAACATTGTAAGGAAATGACTCAGAAAAATATGAAATATCATAGAAATGTCAAAATACACTGGAGGGGGGCTTTAAATTACTCAGGAAGCGATAAGTCCTCAGCTGTCTCAACTGATTTATTTTTTTCATATTTTAACAGGCTAGATAATTTACAGATTCAAACAACATGTAATCATCAGATGAACAAACATGTAACTTGTTGTATTTATTTTTACTGAAAGAATGCATGACAAATATTTTTGCTTGATGGTTCAATTATACTGGATTAGGAAGTTGCCTATATTTCAGGAAAGACAAAAGTGAAAACTGTGTTACAGCCTTGATGAACATATATTTCTTTTTAAGAGCATCTTTATGCTTTGCTTGAGTTCTGCAGTTTTCAGTCCATATATTATCGGGTCCAAAAAAGGGGGGAAAACTAAAACTGACACACCAAGAGCCCTTCTCATAAAAGGGGACACACTCTCAAAGCGATGAGAAATTAGTGTAACCATAGTATTGATTTGAAGAATTAAGAAAACCACTAAATGTGAGCCACATGTCTGAATGGCTTTTCGCCGGGCATCAGACTGATTAGTCATGACACATGTACGCAAAATCTGTGCATATGTGAACACTATTACTAACAGTGATCCCCCTTGGAGGAAGACTATAGTGAACAGTCCATAGTAGTTGTTCACTTCGGTGTCTTCACAGGCCAGTTTCAATAATGATGGATTGTTACAGTATAAATCTACTATATTTGTCCTGCAATTGTTTAACCGTCCATTCAACGAAATCAATGTGACCATCATTGAGAGATTTATAAACCATATTATAATAATAATTCTAATTAAGAACTGTGGCGTCATGATGGCATTATACTTCAAAGGAAAACATATTGCAATATATCTGTCATATGCCATGGCACTCAAGATCAGCAAGTTTCCTGCACCGTAAACATGAATCAAAAAAGCCTGAGTAATACATGCAGGATAGGATATCAGTCTGTTCTGTGTCGTAATGCTGAAAATAAGCTGAGGGAAAAAAGCTGTAGCACCAACCATGTCACTAATGGGCAAATTGAACAGCAGGATGAACATGGGCTTGTGTAGCTTTTTACTGCAAGCAATAGTTATTAATAGCAAAAGGTTGAAAAACATAATTAACAGATATGTTAAAGTCCCAAACAGAAATGCTGGGTAAACATATGCATCAGATAAACCCAGTGTTGTCAATGTTAGCAAAAGTGCAGAAGATGCATTTGTGTACATAATTGTGCAGTACTGCACTATGATGTTGTTGTTGTTATTGTTGCTTCTTCTGTGGAAAGAAACTGCCAATTCTTGCCAACTGATGAAGAATTAATTTTCAACTGAAAAAAACAAGATAAACATAAATATTATACCAATGAACAAACAAGCTTGCATTAAGTGCTATAGAATGATTCAGCTGTGCTCCTGATATCTTACCTCTGGCAATCTGATGTCCTATTCTCAGCAGGAGTTGAACTGTGCTCTAAGATGTAAAACACTGCCTTTTATTGACATTTAAGCACAGGGATAAACATTGATATTACCCAAGAGTACAGTGCCCCCATTCATTATGAGCTCATCTCAAAGATCTAAGACTTTCTTTATGTACACAAAAGGCCTGTTTCTCTCAAATATTGTTCACAAATGTGTCAAAATAGGCATTAGTGAGCACTTCTCCTTTGCTGGGATAATCCATCCACCTCACAGGTGTTGCATATCAAGATGCTGATCAGAGAGCATGGGTATTGCACAGGGGTGCCTTAGGCTGGTCACAATAAAAGGCCACTCAAAAATGTGCAGTTTCATCACACAACACAATTGCGTTCAATTGGCTTGCTGACTGCAGGAATGTCCACCAGAGGTTTTGCCCACGAATTGAATGTTAATTTCTCTACCATAAGCCGTCTCCAAAGGCAGAGAATTTGGCAGTACATCCAACCGGCCTCACAACCGCAGACCATGTGTAACCACACCAGCCCAGGACCGCCACATCCAGCATCTTCACTTCCAAGATTGTCTGAGCCCAGCCACCCGGACAGCTGCTGCAACAATCGGTTTGCATAGCCAAATCATTTCATCACAAACTGTCAGGAACCGTCTCAGGCAAACTCATCTGCATGCTTATCGTCCTCATTGGGGTCTCGAAATGGCTGCAATGGCTGTTCGATTTTCTGTCCCCAATGACAACATTGTCGCGGTCTCCTGCTTCCCTGGGGTCAAATATCATCTCTTTTTTTTCAAATTATTCAGGATGAGATCATTCCTCACATACCAATCCTTAAAGAAATCAATCCCTCTGTAATAAGTAGAAGGGCACTCACCAGCATGCAATAAACTTAAAGAGGTGGTATTATACTTTTTGGCTTTTCCTCTCTCCTTTATTGAGTTATATATCTTTTTTGTACATGTAACAGGTTTGCAAAGTGAAAAAGCCCAAAGTCCAAGCCAAAGGGAGTTTCCATCTCCCACAGAAACCTCTGCTCTGAACCGCTTGAAAACAGCTCGTTTGTACTCCAGCCCTTCACTTCCTTTACTTGTGACCTTACAATGAAAACGCGTCATAAAGCTTGCCAATCGACTAGTGGGGTCAGGCACATCCTCAAACCAAGCTAGTCCGACTTGCCTTTGTTTGGGTTTCCATTGTAGAAAAGTTGGACCTGTACCTGCTTCTAGGTACTTTTTTTCGTATCATCTCACATCCGTCAAGGTTCCAAGTGAGCTGAGGGATACTAAAATGTAACGTGAAAACACAACAGACTGCTGATTGGTCAGAGAGAATACTCACTATTCACTGCATCATCATTGTGTGCACCAGACAGAGGCCAGCAACAGAAAGTTTTATATTTTACAGTTTTCGTATAGAATTTCATCACTAAATCCACCTCTGAGAAGTTTTGAGGTGAGAAATCAGCTGTGTAGATTTCGAATATTGACAGTTTTACGAGAAGTGATGGCAGAACAAAATGTGCTTGAACACTCCGCAAGTGGCTGCGGGGGAAGCCTGCGCCAACCCACGGGAAGAGCATACGAGGCCGGACAGCCACCCGCTCACAGAGGCCTCTGCTACCGTCACACACAGACCGCTGCAGCAATAACGGCAGAGGAAAACACAGCTGGAAGGTTTTCATACTGCCTGCTTTTATCTGTCTTCACATTCTGAGTAATGTTGAAACGTTTTAACTTAAAAAAGAGGAAGCTGTGTGGATTGCTGGTCTGTGTGTCGCATTGAACATTATGTTGCGGCAGTTGTGTGTGGCGTTGCTATGACGACAAGCTACGTGCTATATCTGGGTACTATCTGCAATGGAAAACGGAGCAGAGCCGAGTAGAGTCGAGTCTATCGATTTACGCCATGGTAGCATTTTCGGCAAGGTGGCATAGATCGTCAGAACACCGGCAACAGTTCAATGTTTAGTCCTAAAAGAGGATGCAACTCTGTTTGGGCCTGGAAATTCACAATCACAACCTGTAAGTATGCTTTATTGGTTGTGAATTATAGTTAAAATAAACACAGCAATGTAACTTCACAGACTGTTCAAGTGCAGAGTTGTTGTAAACGTTGGCTAACACAGCTAAAGTTATAACTATAATGATAATGTTACACCTGATGTGAAAGCTACTGAGCAAACGTTCAAATTGTTTGACCAATTTTTAGGTAAAATTGAGTTGAAATATATATGGTGATTTTTGTAGTGGTTTATGGTAAAATGTGGAACAATGATGTTGTGTGGTTGTGGACTTGAGAGTAACTTATACCATCTGCTAGGTTATGGTTGCAGTCTGAAGCAGCTTTTATTTGGATCACACTACCTTGTTTCTTATGACCCGCCCTTCTCTGTTTCTGATTGGCTAGTAGTCCTTACCTGGGAACTGCACATGTGCAACTTCCAACAAAGATTTTATACAAGTAAGATGCATCACTCTGTAGCTCAAGAACAGAGCGTCCAGCACATAGGGTGAAAAGAGGATCTGCAAAAATATAGTGTTTTTTAAAAATGAAACCATGTAAACCTGTTCTGGTACAACCCCTAATTAAGATTTTGAACCTGAAAATGAGCATAATACCACCTCTTTAAATTATGCTTGACAGCCTGGTAAAAATAGCTGCTGTATGCAAGTAAACATATATGATATGCTTTTAGATTGCACCTTTAAGATGAGCTTGTCTGTCTGCAACTGAGGCAGAGACAACTCTCCATTGCTGTGCTCATTTTTCGTTTTTCATCTCACATTTTCTTATCTTTTCTTCTGATGGTGGCAGGCCAGAAGGAGCAATACACTGCGCAAAAAAAATCAGGAGTGAAAAGAGGAGCTGCAGCAATGTACAGTATGAGAAAAATATTGTGTTTTTTGAAAATTTAACCATGTAAACCTGTTCTGGTACAAGCCCTAATGAAGATTTTGAACCCGAAAATGAGCATAATACCACCTCTTTAAAATGATTGTGTCATCAGAGAATTTTATGACATAGTTGTTGGACACACTACTTTTACACTCATTAGTATAAAATGTGAACAAGAGGGGAAAGTTAAAATATATCCCTTGGAAACCATAAAGTCACAGACCACTTTATCAACTGCCCTTACAGTGGCCATACATTTCATTAAGGCCCAAAGCACAAAAAATGTGAGGACCCCAGAGAAACAAATTTTTTGCAAATTAATATTTGACCAAACTTCGCACAAACATCAGACAAGGTGAAAAATTGCATGTTTCTCAACATAGACAGATTGAGACAATTATTATTACCATTATTATTATATACATGTCAGAGGTGGATGAGATATGCATGTGCACATAAACGTACAAGCATAAATTGCATAGTACAAAGGTTAGATACTGAATATCACTGCAGACTCACTGACCAATCTGAAATCCCTTTGAAACACTTGATATTGGCCATTTGGAGAACAACTCTATCAAGTTTGGTAGTGTTTGAAGAAAGACTTGTGGAAATATAGATATTAATTGAATTAGTATATTCTGAAAAATATAGAGTGACTGATTTCTGATTTGACCATAATTGATTTATGAGCATTTATGTAAAATTGTATGTAAATACATAAAAGTAAAAATTTATGGGAAAAAAAACAGATTGGTGTATCAAAATTCTTTCGATAACTTCCGAGTTCCCAAAAATAGGTTTTTGAGAAAAGAGATAAAAAGTCATATAATTTGACATTTTTAGAGCAGAAGACCATTGGAGCCTTTCGAGATAATTGCAAAAACAGAACACTGATTGTTATAGCGCCACCATGAGGTCTAGCAGTTTTTGGTGCCCTAACACTTTTAGCGGAGAAAAAGAAGAAAAAAGAGCAAGAAGAATCACTGCTTTGATCCCTAACAACTACTGTCGATCACAACAGATGGAGAAATTGGCACCAAATGTCTGTGGCCTATCATTGGACCTTTTTTGATTTGATATCAAAGGTGGAATTGTATAAATCCAGCTATAGAGTTTAATTATGGACTATCAAGTCCAATTTCAAAGCCACATTTGGCCCACAGTACATCTAGGAAGACATCTAAAGAATAGAACACAAGTCTTCTCTTCTTTAGTTTCTATTACTTTGGAATGGCTGTATTAACATCACACAGCAATAGTCTACTGGAAATTATTGTTTTCTAATCCAACTTTTCAGCTAAAGGGATCATCAACGATATTATGTAACTAGATACAATATAAATAGGCAGCGTTACATCAGATAGATGCCTCATTACTATGACAAAACACATCTGGGCACAATGGACCCCTTTGAGATATAATTAAATGATGTGTTATTAACTGTCTCACATCGTAATTAATCCCCAGACAATTAATAAACCTTCAGTTGATGAGAGAATGTTTTTTAATAACTCCCAAGGAGGCTCTAACATGTGAGGTTGCATATGATATTACAAATTGCAAACATTTGATTCCTAAACTTTAATCAGTGTGTTATTATGTAAAGCATTTTAAAAGATTTAAGTAAAGTACCACACATCAAAGCTTTCAAAGCTGTATGTGTTTTACTCTCCATTCATCTGCAATGTGTTGTAAAACATCCAAAGTTTTAATAAATATGTCAAATGGCTCAATATATAAACATATTGTTATATAACATGTAGCGTTCAGCCTTTTCGTATTTGTTACATATTCTAATTGAATTAGCACTGAAGTGGTCGCACAAGGCCTTTGGGAACAAGGACCTTGTTCATGCATACAAAAGGGCTGTTAGGACATTAGGACATTAGGAAAGACTAATCATCTCACCCAAGAGAAATGAACATGATGGACCCTTGAGTTGCTTTGATAATTCTTTTGACCCACTAATTACTTTCTTTGGCCTTTTTCCTGTACACTCTGGATCCAAAATTTGAAATATAAACAAAATCATCATAATAATTTGGTTAAACTGATTATAGTACTGCAGGTGTCTGGGGCCTTTTGTTTCTATGTTCTTTTTCATCTTTACATTGGCTTCATCCCAACCCAAACATATTTAGGTTCAGTGAACTCTAACCTGTCCTGTAGATGGCCCATAGGTCCTCTTATACATTTTAATCCAATTATAGGCTGGGGACCTGTCAAACTCAGCACAAAACCTTTGTTTGAGCATCTTGTTTGTGACAATTCTTTCCAGTGTTTGGAGATTAGTGATTTAGTTATTTTTGCTTTCATAATATGTGATGTGATTGGCACTACTACTAAAGTAGTTAGTGAGATAGTTTTGTGCAGTTTACATTGTGTAAAGGCCCAGTGTGTGAGTATGTATGATTGCAATGCTTTCTGTTCATAACATACATTTTGAGATTTACAAAACAATGCACTAAAATGGTTTTTATATACCTAAATTTTCTCCTTTTCTGTATCCTCTATAGCAGTGGTGTTCTAACTTTTTCCCAAGGACCCCTGAACTGACACAAAATAGACCACAGACCCCAGTTTGATAAGATTATGTGCCAGCGCCCCCTTTTAGAATCAGAATCAGCTTTATTGCTGAGTAGGTTTACACATACAAGGAATTTTGTTTAATGTGTTGGTGTATAACAATAATCACAATGTATAAATTTAAAGTGATATGCACAATATTAACATCAGATTAACATGTGCAAACAGTATGTATCTTTCCTGGAGAGATGGTAGATTGATAGGTTTAGATTGGTAGATGTTTTAGTACAGAAAACATGACTGAAATAGTCACTGTGTTTCTAACAAATTAAAATAAAGTGAAAATAGTTGATAAAGCTGTAGTTCAGGTGTGTTCAATTAGACTTCAAAGAGAAAATTTCCCCCCCAAGCAACGGTCATCATAACGGCTAACTTGCGTTATCATTCATTACCCTAACATATAGTTGTATCAAGATATGTTTTTAGTCCACAGCTGACAATATTTCAACAATATTCAGTTTTCACATCAAATTGGAGGGATAACATTAAAAAAACACTCTAATAATAAATTTTAAATTTAAATAAACTAAAGTGCTTAATTTCAGGGGGGGAAATTATAAAAAGTGTAGCTTTAAGTGATAAAGTGTAGTCTTAACCGATTTTATACTAAACACTCAACACAGCTTAACAAATGAACAGCTGTAATGCCTCATCTTCTCTTTCATTTTCTCTCATAGAGCTACAGATTTGATTGGCTGAGCAGCATCACATGAGGTGATTAGAGCACATGCGATTGGTCTGAAAGTTTCCTGGGCCGTTAAATCAGTACAGTAAATGCTAGAAAAGCTGCGCGGGTTAAAAAAAGAAAAGCTTTGTCACAAGTTAGTAATTCTCTGTAATAAATCGGCTGTAGGTCGGCGGTCGGCGGTCGGGATCCGGACCGCGGTCCGCCTATTAGTGACCTCTGCTGTAGTTACTCAATTGGTGGCAATGTTGTCAATTATTTCTGAATAGCCCTCATTTGCTTGATCAAGAAAACAAAAATTTAAATAACAGAGCGCTGCAAACATGTGCAAGCCATGTTGTTCTGTATCTTATTTTGCTCTGGTCAGGGTTTTATATTCAATCATACTGCTTTACTTCACAGATTAGATTTGTTGTTTCATGTGGTCCATCCTCTGTTCCTTACTTGTCTTTTCACACCTGTTCTGAAGTATTTCTGTATCTGTAACTCAAAGATGTTTAATACACAGATGTTTCAATTAAAACAATAATCATTCTTTTACTTGAGTTGCAGTTCCTTCTGCATTTGCTTTATACTTAATCATACTTAAGTATGCGAAATTGATGTTTGAAATTTTTAAAGACTTGAGGAAACACAAGATCTTTGTCTTCTTATACCAAATATTATGGATAAACTGGTCTATGGATGAACTTCTTCTGATTTACAAGTCTCTTTTTTAAATAAACACAGCAAAAGCACAGTACTTTTCAAAAACCAGTTACAAAGTGCTTTCACAAGTTTAAAACAATAAAACACAAAAACAATTACATGCTAAAGACAAGAAAACACTTGTAAGACTAGAATAAATGTTTAAAATAAATATAAAATGTATAAAAATAAAAATTAATTAATTAAAAAATTAAATTCAATTAAATAACTTTTTAAAAAATTTAATAAAATAAAATAACATCATAGGGGCGGCACGGTGGTGCAGTGGTTAGTTGTTAGCACCGCTGCCTCACAGCAAGAAGGTCGTGGGTTCAAACCCCGGTTGCCCCAGCCTTTCTGTGTGGAGTTTGCATGTTCTCCCCACGTGGGTTCTCTCCGGGTGCTCCGGTTTCCTCCCACTATCCAAAGACATGCAGGCTAGGTTAACTGGTGTTTCTAAATTGTCCTTGTGAATGTGAGTGTGAGTGGTTGTCTGTCTTTGTGTGGCCCTGCGATGGACTGGCGACCTGTCCAGGGTGTACCCCACCTTTCGCCCAATGTCAGCTGGGATAGGCTCCAGCACCCCACACCACACACACACCCCTCCTGATAAGGATATCAGGAAAGGCTCTCCTATAGAAGTATGTTTTAAGAAGGAACTTAAAAAGATCCACTGACTCAGCCGACTTGATTTCTTCAGGCAGGCTGTTCCAGAGCCTCAGGGCCCTGACAGCAAATGCTCCGTCCCCTTTTGTTTTCAGTCTAGACTCTGGAACAGACATCTCTGGCCGAGGATGTCAAGGTATGTGCTGGTGCGTATGGGACTAAAAGGTCAGAAATATAACAGGGCGAGAGGCCGGAGAGCTTTAGCTGGGTATTTAGAGAAACGGATATTTCCCCCCCTCCGTTTTCAATAATAACATCGTGCACACAACATCGTTTTCAAAAAAGATGTCGTTTACATCAACCCGCATAAATACGCCGCCAAACCTATGGGCGGCAGTGTAGGGAGAAGGATAAAGCCATGCAAGCCAATCAGAATCGACAACAAACACGAGCAACTTCCTTTTCCTTTCAAAACAAAACAAAACAAACAACGGCGGGCGACGTTGCCAGGCAACGTATCTACGTCTTGGAAGGGAAAGCTGAAGTAAAAATGCTGACCTCCGTGCACTCCTTCGCCTCTGCTCCTCAATATAGTACTGTAGTTGTACTTTCAAATGCAAACAGGCCAAAAGGGTTTGCACAAAAGTAAAAATGAGAACTACCTTAACAGCATCCATTATCAGTAACGTTAGCCAAACAAACTGTAAACTCGCGCTCACATGACGTTAAGCATTTTCTGGCGCATAATGACGTTTGAGAACCTAAAACCCTGTTTCTCCCAGTTTACACTGGGAGAAACAGGGAGAAACTGGGAATGATTAGTAATTCACATGCTGTATGTGAGCAGCTAACATTTCTGAGCCCCGTTTGTTTGGGTGAAGTCCTTCTGTCTTTAAAAGAGTCATTCTTTGCCAGAAAATATTAAAATTATCCACATAATGCACACCGTGAGCCCTGCAGGCAGACTGGAGCCAGTCGTGGAGGCCAAGGAGTCTACTGAAGCGGCCAGCACCAATTGTGGGAATGGGACCCGAGATAAAAATGGACTTTCCACACTGTTTAAAAAGTTAAAAAGATGGTTAAAATCTGATTTTGTCAGCTCAGTCTGCTGAAGAGCTGTGTCATTTGTCCCCACATGGACTATCACACTTGTGATGGAGGACGGGAGCGATGGCATTAGGTCCAGGAGTTTTTTAAAAATGTCAACCGTGGCCCAGCTGATCACCGTTAGCCGCCAGTGCAGGAGATGCAGCTGGTGGAGCAGATGCAAGTGTCAGCCGACACTGTCCGTCAAAAAGGATCCGTGTCAGGGAGACTTGAGGCTATCAGTGCATCCGCTGGACCGAAGTATTGTTAGACAGGGCTGCATAGCTGTTGGAGAGGCTGATGTGCGGAGGAGAGGCAGCCCCGGACCACCACTTCAGCCCAGGTTGACTGATGCTTCGGAGTCGAGCAGGAGGAAACCCTTGGAAGGGTAGAGGGGTCCCATAGCACAGTGTCCTGGATGTTAGCGCTTGCGCTAAGAGAAACAATCTGTTTACCTTATACTGAAGCCACATCCGTAAAGCCATTCAGCAGGGAATCTTTCTCTTTGAGTTCCTCTGAAAGTCGTCGGATGTCTTCCATAAGGTCAGCAATCTTTTTGTTCGCTTTGTTAAGGAGTATGCAGTCCTCATGTGGCAAAGTTATCTCGGCTAGCATAGTCGCTGGAGTATGTTGTGGTCAATAGCGTTGATATCATCTTTGCAGTCATCTAGCTTAAAATCCATGTCAGATGACTAAAATCCTTAACCGACATAAAACTTAAGTTAAAAACTTAAATAAAAAGGATCTAAAAAATGTAACGTAAAAGTGTGGATTAAAATTGGATAAAAGTCAGGTTTAGACAGACCCTGTGAGAATTTGTTACCTGTTATTAAACATCCATCCATCCATCCATCCATCCATCTTCAACCGCTTATCCGGAGTCGGGTCGCGGGGGCAGCAGCTCCAGCAGGGGACCCCAAACTTCCCTTTCCCGAGCCACATTAGCCAGCTCTGACTGGGGGATCCCGAGGCGTTCCCAGGCCAGCGTGGAGATATAATCTCTCCACCTTGTCCTGGGTCTTCCCCGAGGCCTCCTCCCAGCTGGACGTGCCTGGAACACCTCCCTAGGGAGGCCTCAGGAGGCATCCTTACCAGATGCCCAAACTACCTCAACTGGCTCCTTTCAACGCAAGGAGCAGCGGCTCTACTCTGAGCTCCTCGCGAATGGTCGAACTTCTCACCCTATCTCTAAGGGAGACACCAGCCACTCGCCTGAGGAAACCCATTTCGCCGCTTGTACCCGCGATCTCGCTCTTTCGGTCATGACCCAGCTTTCATGACCATAGGTGAGGGTAGGAACGAAAATTGACCGGTAGATCGAGAGCTTTGCCTTTCGGCTCAGCTCGGTATTGCACTCGGTAAAGCGAGTGCAATACCGTCCCCGCTGCTCCGATTCTCCGGCCAATCTCCTGCTCCAGTCTCCCCTCACTCGTGAACAAGACCCCGAGGTACTTGAACTCCTTCACTTGGGGCAAGGACTCATTCCCTACCTGGAGTTGGCACTCCATCGGTTTCCTGCTGAGAACCATGGCCACAGATTTAGAGGTGCTAATCCTCATCCCAGCCGCCAGACTCTGCTGCGAACCGATCCAGTGAGAGCTGAAGGCTACGGACCGATGATGCCATCAGGACCACATCATCCGCAAAAGCAGTGACGAGATCCCAAGCCCACCGAACCGCAGCCCCTCCTCGCCACGGCTACGCTCGATATCCTGTCCATGAATATCACAAACAGGATTGGTGACAAAGCGCAGCCCTGGCTAAGGCCAACCCTCACCTGGAAAGAGTCCGACTTACTACTGAGTACTCGGACACAGCTCTCGCTTTGGATGTACAAGGATTGGATAGCCCTAAGAAGGGCCCCCTCACCCCATACTCCCGCAGCACCTCCCACAGTGTCTCCCGGGGACCCGGTCATATGCCTTCTCCAGATCTACAAAGCACATGTAGACCGGATGGGCATACTCCCAAGCCCACTCCAGGATCCTTGCAGAGAAAAGAGCTGGTCAGTTGTTCCACGACCAGGACGAAAACCACATTGTTCCTCTTCGATCTGAGGTTCGACAATCGGCCGAACCCTCCGTTCCAGCACCCTGGCGTAGACTTTACCAGGGAGGCTGAGAAGTGTGATACCCCTGTAATTGGCACACACTCTCTGGTCCCCCTTTTTGAACAGGGGAACCACCACCCCGGTCCGCCACTCCTTGGGCACTGTACCCGACTTCCACGCAATGTTGAAGAGACGTGTCATCCAAGACAGCCCCTCCACATCCAAAGCTTTTAGCATCTCCGGGCGGATCTCATCAATCCCTGGGGCTTTGCCACTGTGGAGTTGTTTGACTACCTCAGTGACCTCCTCCAGGGAAATTGACGAGAAACCCCCATCAGCCTCCAGCTCTGCCTCTACTAGAGAGGGCGTGTCAGTCGGATTTAGGAGTTCCTCAAAGTGTTCCTTCCACCGCCCAATTACCTCCCCAGTTGAGGTCAACAGGGTCCCATCCTTACTGTACACAGCTTGGACGGTTCCCCGCTTCCCCCTCCTGAGATGGAGGTTTTCCAGAAACACTTTGGTGCCGACCGAAAGTCCTTCTCCATGTCTTCTCCGAACTTCTCCCACACCCGCTGCTTTGCTTCTGCCACAGCAGAGGCTGCAGTCCTTCGGGCCTGTCGGTACCTTGCAACCGCCTCCGGAGTCCTCCGTTATTAAACAAAACATATAAAAGTAAAACCTGACTTGAAGTATGTCATTTTGAGTAGAATTCCAAAATTAACTAAACATATTTCTTAATAAGCACAAATCTACTCAGTATACTGAAAATACTGAGTACATTTGAGTACACAAATGAGGATGCAATTTGTCCTTGTAGGCGTCAGGGTATTGGATAATCTCTTGATGAATGGTCAACCAAGTTTTGTGATAATTTTGGCTGAAAAGCGATTCACCTCTTGTCTGAACTTAACAGGACACATATCAGAAATATTTTTTTCCAAATCAAAACTGATTCAAAACACAGTTCTGCTGATTAAGTATTCTATTTTCCTTTGGATTTAAAGAGTCATGGCACACAAGAACATAAAGACCAGGGATAATACACATCAAGAGCCAAGCAAATGGCGGTGATCCAGCGGATTTAGCAGATAATCCATGTGATTTACACTGAGATGCTGTTGTCCCTTATTCTGATTTTACGCACAGAACCCTGCCTGGCTGTATCTCTGATCATTTTGACTCTTATGTAAAGTTGTATGATTCTCTCACTGATTGTCATGACAGTAATATTACAGTTCCCACCTCCAGACTGTTACATATACAAATTGCAACAAAATCATGCTCAAACTAGTGTTTATTTGTATATTTTTTTCCAAAATTAAATGAGTAAAGAGAAGCCACATTTTCAGTGTTTTTCTGAAATACAGTATTTGGAGTCCTCTCAGTGTTCTTCAGGGCACCGTCAGAAAATTATCATCTGTCTTGTGTGCTGTTTGTTTCATCAGCGTCCATTTTGTACTGTATTTTTGTATCAGTACAATAATTGATTGGTTTCAGGGCTGTGCACATTTTACTCTGCATCTGAGACACAATGTCCATAAAGTTTGTGAAGCAGCAATGGATATTTATCACTTCATTATATTGGTGTTGTGAACCCCTTCACTCAGTATTTCACATATAAAGAAATACATGTTGCTTTACATATACTAATTAAGCACACAATTATGGAAATGCCATCAGTAGAAAAATTTATTGATTTGCCAACAAACTTCTTAGTACTGAGCTTAGTAACTCTCACACAGCATTGGGATGAAAGTTGAGGAATTCAAGTTGTCAACAACAAAACCCATAGATCAGAAGTTTATCAAAGATCTAATTGGGTGAGTCATGAAATGGCCTTCAGAATGAGCCTTTTTCCAAAAAGGTTAAAAAAATTGCAATCTGAACTTAAATAAATTATTGGAGAACATGTAGTACTTATTGAACCCTATACTAACCTGTAGTAATCTCTGTGTTTTGTGTGCCAGTTAACACTCGCATTATGACGTACTTCCCAGTTCTGTATTTAGATGGCTTTGCCCATAATGAGAAGGCTCATTAAAAACACCATTATGAAAAATATCCACATAAAGAAGCGGTCTAACACTTTGGCTACTTTCTTCCACTCCCCAGTCCTTTTCTGCATGGCCCTCTGATCTCTGTAACAGTTGGCTATGTATTCAATGTTACGCAGCAGCTGCCTCTCATTGCTTTGAGTGCTACAGGACATCTCTCTGTCTTTTCTCTCTCCATCACTCACACCTCCCTTCCTGCATCTCCTCGGGCCCCCCGAATCTCCATAGTCCATGCTCATGAACATACCATTCTTCCAAGCGCTGTAGTGGTTGGTAGGGTTCTTCCCTAATGAGCCTATCGGACTCTTCATCTGATCCATGTCTTCGCCCTCCTCTGCAATCATGGAGCCTACAGTCTCTGGCCCTTTCTCCATTTTTAAGATGCCATCCTCCATGCCTGGTCCTGCCTGACCATTCATGGTACAGTTGGTGTTTTTTACAGTTGGCTCCTGTCTCTCTGGTGGTGGTGGTGACATACAGTTCTCCCCAACTTCATAAACAAAACACATTCTGGCCATGTGCTGCAGAATGACTTTTTTGGCCCACTTGGGAACAGGCTTGGCATCTGGACCACAGTGGTGTATGTTCATGATGAAGATGGTCAGGGCAGTGGAGGCAGTGATCATAGTCATCGTTGCAATGTAATACTTTCCTGTGGAAGACAATAAGACATAGAGTTGTAACACACAGTCATTACACACATTGGGATTTGACCACATTTTATTAGCCCTACCAATGAGTGGCACATTCTCAGAGGGTGGCATAATCTCTGCAACCAACAATTGAAAGACAGTGAGCGCCAGCATCACGGTGACACCCAAAGACACCTTTTCTCCAGAGTCAGCAGGCAGGTAGAAGCCCAGTGGAGCCAAGAAAGAGATCATCACACATGGTATGAGCAAGTTAAAGACATAAAAGGAAGCTCTTCTCTTGAGTTTCAGTGTGTAGGTCACATCTGGGTAAGGGTCAGCACAGCAGCCATACAGAATGATGTTCTTCTTAGCCGGCATACCCAGTACCTCCCACTCCACATTGTCCACCAGGTCAGCCAGGTCAGCACTCTCCATGGCGTTCAGGATGTCCAGCTGGATGCCGTTGTAGGTCCAGGAGCCATATGTGAACCTGCACTGCTGAGCATCAAAAGGGAAAAAAGATACATCCACTTTGCAGGAGCTCTTGGTGATAGCTGGAGAATCCCACATTATCTGACCATCGTGCCGGATCACCACATTAGTGTCCATGGAGCCAGTGAAATGGTCATCAGCACTGAAAGGCAAAGAAAACTTGTCTGGAGAAAGAAATTAGAGCAGCACTGTTCACATGTATACCAAGAGCAATTAGTTGAAGAGCAAATTTTGGATACCTTTAAAAAATCATTAAAGAGCAGTTGTAATTTTGTGGGGTAGGTGGAGAATGATTTGAAAAAGAAACTTGATCAGGATACAAAGGCACAAGAATACCAACTGAGGTAAAGACAACACATTTAGGAGAGTTGTACTCACTCAGTGTTGTGTCTGCATTTTATATCTGTGTGTTCGTGTTTGCATGTGTCAGCATGTGGTTTTTGGTCATAGTATGAGCTGTTATCATAACCAATGTAATGTCAGCAGAGGCATCTCTTGGAAATCTTGTTCCCTCTGATTTTAATTGTAAAATTTCAATATTATGTATATGTATTATGTATTATATATGTTATTTTGTTTTTCTTGTAAGATTTATTATTAAAAGTTATATTACTGGTATATAAAAAGCAGACAGAGGCCTGGACATTCCTATAAATAACGAATTCAAGGAATGTTCAGCTTGTGCCTTTTATACTGACCAACAGGAGACAAAAAGGGATAATAATTAAATGATTAACCCAATACCAGTCCGACCTACTTGTTATATAGGACTATATCAGGTCTCCATACATAACTACCAGGTATACGGATGGTATCAAGTCCATCGTAATCATCTTTATTCCATTTGAGGTATGCATCAACCCACACTTGCCGTATCCATAAATATGCTGTCAAAATTTGGTTTCGCTCATCCTGTAACACATTGAAAATTATAGACAATAACTGGCAACAATGGGATATATTACAGTAAAATAATTTATATATGATGAAAATATAAAGATGCCATTACTGATGTAATGCAATTGTGTGGGTATCTGCACAGAATATTTTTAACCATTCAATCTTGTGTTGACTTGTGTTCACTGTGGTGTATTACCATGTCGATAATTTGTGACAGTGTAACTTGCAGGGTCACATTCAGTATGGTGTTTGTGTCCTCCACAGGCCTCAGTGCACTGGTATAGTTGGTGAATAAATCATTCAGGAGCTTCTGAGCGTACTTCCCATGAGCACACCAAGAGGCTAAGACAATGAGAGAAACAATTTACAGGCATATCACCACAAAGCACCTGTTGTGTTTCAGTTATTTATGATGTAAAAAAAAAAATTCAGTCAGACAAAATGATTAAGTATTTGTTTAAAAGGACATTCTGATGTTCAATTCTCTGGCCAGTGATATTCAGAGCAAATGCAGCCGTACTGAGGTCAGAAGAAAGGGAGAACGTGGGAGGAAATGTGAATGCATGACAGATGGTGGAAGGGGATAAAGGGGATGTCAAGCCTTCTATAAAGCTCTGGAAAGAAATCATGAAAATCTGCCATTATGTAGCAGCGGCAACCTTCTCTGCTCCAACTGTGTATGTGAGGTTTGTCATGTTTTGATTGAACGCTTAATCCACAGAGATACAGCACGAGTATTAAAATGGGCATAAACAGGGAGATTAAACAATGTGCTGTGAAAACATGGTTGTGAAAATGTTATTCCAAATAACCCATTTCAAGATATCTTTTTCATTCTTTATAAGGAAATTATTACTTCTACATTTATTCTAACTGGAGCTTGTTTCCTGCGTCAACAATGGATTTGGGCTTGCCAGATGTTAACCCTGAACCGCTGTTTCAGTAAAGCCTCTGATACAAAGAAGGTCTATGGGATTATGATGATAGCAAATCCCTTAACAACTGGCTCCAAGTTTTGTTGATTCTGGGTTACAGCTTGCATAGAAGAGGAATGGAAATCTGAGGAGAAATGGATGATCCATAAAATATTAGAATAATGACAAATAACAAATGAAATACAACAGACAATATTTTATGCAAATGTTCTTTCTTCATCTATGTTTGCTAGTAGGCTACATTGTTTGACTTGTTTTCTCTCTAGATTTAACTTTAAATGGCATCTATAAAGGGATGGTGTTATATTGTAAGGAAAAATAAACGGTAACTTACTTGGCAAAATACTGGCACACAGAAGCAAGCAACATAAAGTTTGGACTCTCCATCGTTTCATCTTGCAGAAACAAATTATCTGGATCCAAAGACCATCTGAGTTGCTCTGTGTCCAACAAGGTTCATTCACTAAAAATCAAAAACAGAAAAGTAAAATAAAATCTCTCTGACAGCGAATGTAGCTGTGCTGTGTTTGGGAACAAGGCCACCAAGTGCACTGAGAGGCGGAGCAGCGGATTGAAGGACCAAGTTCTAATACAACGCTACCACATGTTAACCCTATACGCACATGCTATCCGACTCACAGAGCAAACTACACACACACACATACGCACACGCATGCACACATAACAAGTTATGTATTTGAAAGGATGTGTTTAAATGAACAAAAAAATCGATTCTTTCTCTGATCTAGTGCAGCACCACGGATAGCGCCCAACTTCGTCCTGTAATTACAATCAATCAATATGCCCTTACTTGCAAATTATTTTAAGAGAAACATTTTACACATTATTTAGCATGTGGTCTGTGATCTGTGCAACATCCTTTGATAGGCTGCTACGCCCAAGCGTAGCACCCTCAGCACTCTCCTCCGCTCAATATCTCTTCCGGGTGCTGATGTTTTTCAATGCATTTTCCTCCTGCAGTCTTTCGCACGACAAGGATGTAGTATCCGCGTGCCTATTATCATCTTCTGCGAGCATTCAGCTGAAAATATAGTGGATGCAAACATGTCGCAGGATTATAAAATGGCTGGAGGATCCCCTGTTCTTTTTGTAAGACATTGCACCCTGTTGTTGGTATCCGGGATATTCAGGTCCATCCTGCAGCCTGATATAATGAATGTTATTGTGATAGCGTAGTTATTGACAAGCCAGGTGCGTGCAGTTTGCAGTTGTTGTTATTACCCCTAGTGGAGGTAGGTTGATTTCGTTTTTCAGACTTTAGATGCTCAGAAAATGCATGAATAGCCAATGTATCAAAATATCCCCCCAGAAATGTAGTAAGTATTACAGCTCATGACTATGCAAACGCCTCTAGCCTATTTACAGTGGTATGTAGCCCATTTGACTTGGACACGTCAAATAGGCATTGCCATGTGCCTGTGTGTGATCGCCTTTGTAAGATTAAAATATTTTTTCTTTGATTCAGACCACAATGTTACAAGGCTCAAATATCTTGGGGCACGAGAGGCCCCTGGTCATCAGGATATCGTTCACCACCTGTGTTCTGGCTACTGTGTGCCTGCCACTGCTTGGACTGATAACGTGCGTCTTCATTTCCTCTGTTTTTCATTTTGAGGACTCTACTGGTACACACTGCCAGGTAATGATATTATTTTGCAAACGGAACCAACCATGTTTTTCTTTTGATCCTTCATACATTTTACTCTACTGAATCATTGCTGTTATGTTTCAGGTGCCAAATTACCTGCCATCAATAAACGCCTCCATAAGCCTAAGTCCTGAGTGCCACATATGGCGGTTCTGCATCGGACTGCATTCAGCACCGAGGCTCCTGGTGGCGTTTACCTACTTCAAATTTTACAAGACACGTTTTTCCTCGAGGTTCCCAGAGAGTTCACTCACCTGCTTGAACTTTGCCTTTTCTATTTCTGAAAACCTCGGCCTCTTGCTCCTCACATATGTGTCATCCAGTGAAACATATTGTGAGTAATTCACATTTTAGTTACTTTTGCACTTGTAGAGGTTGCACTCAAACCACTGGTATCATTGATTTGAAATGTTTGTGCGTTTAATCACTGAATGGAGATCATCTAGGATAGGTTTTAATGATTTATCATCTATTCAGCAAAAGTAACCTTACTGGGTGTATATTAAAGTAAAACGTATTATATTTTCAGCAGTTTGAAGCACAATACAGAGTTGGGTCACTGCAATAGGCCAGTTAATGCACTGATTCAAATTTTGCTTTTATTTCGCAATCATTAATTTTTACTTTCCTCTACTGACCAAATTACCCTCTCTCTTTGTGTATTTATGCCCCATTAGTTGTACATAAGGAAGGTTTTGTCCTCTTCATTGTCAGTTCCATTATCTACATGCTGATAACCTGCCGTTTATGGAAGACTATTAAAAAGTATTCATTAAGTCCTGAGGTAAGATATGCCAAATCACACACTACAGACTGAAATCCCTCCTGTTATTTGCAATATTTCAGTCCAATTCAATATTACTTTTCCCCCTTCTCTTACAGGATGCCAAGTCTCACCATTGGAAAGTGCGCTTCTTATTTCTCAACGTATCCTTTTGTGCTTTGGCCGGATTCTTTTATTGGAAACACAACATGTACTGTGAATCAGGGAGTAAGTATTAAATCAGTTCCATCATTTCGGTTTAATCTGTAAGCGCTGAATGACACAACATTTGAAAATATGCTAGGGCTATGAACACTAAAGTAAAATTGTAGCTAAAACGCTGAGCAAAACATTATCATGTGTCCCTGTTTCTTCCTTTCACAGGTTATACATTGTTTGCCCTGTTTGAGTATCTGGTGGTCTTCTCCAATATGGCCTTCCATCTCACAGCAGTGTGGGACTTTAAGAGTCGGGAGGTCATGGTCATTTCATCCTCTGAAGATAAAGACTTCTGACTAGAAACTCAAGGATTAAGTCCTAAACATATAGCCACTCAACCACGTGATGATAACAGCCTTGATCCTCCTCAAGAGGAAGAAGATTGGGATGAAGGCCTTTTCCATATATTTCCATGAGGGTTTAGATGTCAGAGATGTTTAAAGAAAAGATGTGCTACTGTTTGGTCTGTTCAGTAAGCTGTAAGTGCATTTTTTGACTCAGTGTCTCATTCATGGATGCCTTTGCCCACATACAATATGTTATGTAATGTGAAATTTTAACTTTTGTATAATGCACAAAAACAATATGTGGTCATACTTATGTTTGCCAAAGTAAAGTGACAGTTCTTCAAGTGTACTTTGTTTTTATTTTGAAATACAAAAAAAGGAGGGGGTATCTAACATGTCCATGAATTCCAATTTTGAGTCTCAGATAGTGTCCACACAGAATAAATGGCTTCTGACAATGTGTTTCATTCAAATTTCGCTGAAATAACGTTGTCATTCATCATTCTTACCTAAAAGAGTTGACCTAAAGATAATGCTGAGTGGATGAAAACCCAGTGACAGTGGTCATGTACAAACACAAATCACTGTAAAGGTTTAGCACCAATGTGCATAAATCATCTTTAAAAGATTCTAACATAGGTTTACTAAAAATATGATATTGTTTGATATATGAGTATGTGCGATTACACCATGACATAAGTGCAATGCTCTGAAGCCTCTTTGCACCCACACCCACACTCCAAAATCCAACTCGATGCAAGTACTGGCTAAGCACCAGCAAGAAGTCTCATTTTGGCTGCAAGACCTTGAATCATTTAAAACCTAACAACGAAAACAACATTTTTACTTTCTGCTGTTCTACTAGCTAGTGGACATTAAGTTTGTGTTTAAGCATATTATCACATAGATAGTACAAACAAATTTAAAGGCAGTTTGGTTGATAGGGTTGGTGGCAGTTGCATTATTAATAACATAATTTTCCTAATATAAATATATATCACAACAAGTCAAATGAATGCAGTTCATATGTGAAGCACAACAACGTTTATTGCCTTAACATCAACTTAATTATTTTAGATCATACACAAATCTTCAATTTACTTCAAGTTACTTACAATTGATAGAAGAATTGTTTTAAATGATACCTCAATATGACCATATTATCACAAGATGATACATAAATCCTGTACTTGAGTAAAAGTACAGATACCCTTGCTAAATATTACTCCACTAAAAGTCTTCAATTTAAATTTAGTCATAGTACAAAAGTACCTGTTTCTAAAAATACTGTAAGTATCAAAAGTGAAAAGTACTATTAGTATGATTAGACATAGTCATAGGTTGATGACATGGAAAACATAATTAAAAACAATCATCAAAATAGTTCCCAATTTCTGTCAATCACCTAATCGTTGCAGCTGTACTTGTACAAACTGTTGGGTAGCTTAATTTATAACAAAACATCTTTTTTTTAAAAACTCTTTATATGTTTTGTGTGTAAAAATCTTCCTTTGTAAAGAAACTAGTAACTGAAGCTGTCAGATAAATGTAGTGAAGTAAAAAGTATAATATTTTCCTCTGAGATGTAGAGTAGTTCACAGAAAAAGGGAAGTACAGCACTTGAGAAAATGTACTTAGTTACTGTCCACCATTGATTTCAGCCAATGTTTGTGCTTTTCCCTCCCTGACAGAAAGTCTTCCGTGAAAAAAGGTATTTAATTCCCAGCCCTAGTGATAGGTGCTTGCCATAGAGGGAAGGTTGAGTTTGAAACTCGAGTCCCAGTTTGATGATGGCTTAAACAATCCACTAGATGGCAGACTTCAGCAATTTGTTCAAATGTATTCGACGTGATATCCAGTACATCCTCCAAACGGTAGAGGACGACACTTGCTCATGCTATCCAGGGACTCTGTGGTGTAACTTAGAGGAAGACAAGCCCACCCTCTGTCCATATTCTGCGGCTTTTTCGGTTCAGTGAGTCTCGGTCGGGCGAAAGACCGAGACCTTTTTCTAATAGGAGGTGGAGTTCACTGTGTGTTTCAACTCCATGCGCCTGCTGCAATGTTAAGGCAGAGCTGAAACTACGTATCTGTTGGCTCTATTTCATGACAGGTAACTTTATTTTATATTATTCAGCATTAACGTTACATTGTTCCAGTTGTAACAATATCGTTTTAGCTAGTCTCAGAGATAATGTGTTGTCTCTTATGGTTAACGTTAGCTGAACGTCAACGATGGCTAACGTACGTCTGCAGTAAAAAAAAAATAAAACACGGAAGCGTTGGTGTGAGGGCTCATGTTGCTCCCCCTTTGCTGGATTTTTCACTTCATTTCCTAGTTAGTCGAGATGTTAGCTAGCTAGTCGGGGCTTGTCAGACATCCAGTAAACAGACGTCGACGGGCCAGGCTGCTGTTACTTTTTAATCTTATTATTTTTCACCCTTTAGTGACTTGAAGCACAGTTAAACTGACAAAATAAAGGTTTGTGATTCCTTAGCTGTAGCCAGGTATTAGCACGCTAAGATTGTGTTCATTCATTCAGGAAGAAGAGGCACACTTAAGAAGTGAGATCATGTGTCTGCAATTGCTGCAGGGGATCTTTATGTAACTATTTCTTCTGGGTGCTCTAAGTCGGTTAATGCAGCTTCTCTTGCTAATATGTCGTATGTTTTAAGAGACAAAGTAGCCACACTGGTTTAATTAATTATGAGCGACATCGATTAAACTATACCTTGAATAGAGTTATTAGAATTTCAAGGGACTCTCTCAACCTTTCTGTATTCTTTCCAGCATACACCAGCCATGGAGTTCAACACATTGGTGACCTTGTGGATATTTTGCTTGTGTCTCGTTGGAGAAAGCTGGACTGAAAAACAAAGTTCACCTACACCGGACATTGTTGAAAATGGGGTGTCAGGTGAGTAATCAGGCATGGCAATAATTAGTTGTAGCATTCTTAACGTTTGTTTTTCCCCCACACACTATAGCTTGGCAGTTACGAGTATTACTTACTATTCGTGCCACATCTTTGTGATTGTGCAGGCACTATATGTAGCCATGCTGAGAATAGTCCTGCTGGCATTCTCTATTAAGCCGTGTCCTCCCTCCTGCTCAGATTAAGCCAGCTAGTCAAATAGGAGGTAATTGATCTAATGGTTAGTGGATCTAATGTGCAGAGTTTAGGCAGTTTCTGAATCAGTTAGTGATAATCAAGTGTCAATCAACCGTTTTCAGTAAATCCTGAATTAGGATCAATACATTGGACTTTTTTGGACTTTTTTTGGTTGGAACAGTACAACATAAATTTTACTTGTTCATTACACTTTAATCGTGGTAATAAGTATAAAAAGCTGGCATAACAAATTGAATCTGCGGTACTATTGAGGACTGTGATAATATGTAGACATTCTCATCTTGGATTTGCTCTTCTTATCATCTACCACCAAGCTCTTAACTACGTAACCTAATGTGTAGAGACTCACACTAAGGGCAGCGTGGGCCTCTCATAACCTCATACTGCTGCATGAACTTACTGCACTACCTTACACAGCATTGTTTATTTTCCCTTTTGTAATCGAAGGTTTAACGGAAAGCATAAACATGTTGAGTCATTTAAAAAAGCTCCTCTTGTAAAAATACATGTACAGCACATGATAGATGAGGTCCTCTACCACTTTGGTAACAGCTTGCTACAATCCATGAAGTGATTTCACATGAATGATGATAGTGGTTGCATACAGTAAACTTTGAAACCTGAATCTACTCGGGATATGTATGAACCAGTTATGACATACTATGACTCAGAGTTTTTTAAAGGTTACTGCTTAAGAGTATGGTGAAATAGGAAATGTTGAGACATTGTCCAAGTTGCTCATACACATTTTGCATTTGAAGCACTGTTTTATTGATGTGTCACATGGACAGTCCCAGGAGGCCACAGTGTGGGAAAGAAGTTGTTCTTGACAGTAATTTTCCAAGCAAGTGGTGACATAGTCACTGCTGCAGTTATAGTGTGGCAAAGTTATGGAGTGTGTTCTTCATCTACACACAGAATGACTTGCGTAACAAGGCTGAGTGGTATGTAAATATCTTATCTTGTGTCTCTGGAGGTTTGCAAGCCAAATGAGAAAGAGGGCCAGGTTGGGTATGTGAGTGTTGCAGGTGGTAGGCTCTCACTAGGGTAACTTATCATTCTTTGTTTAAAAAGGTTGCATGAATGAGAATGAGGAATTGCCTTATTGGTATGTGCTGTAGCTGGTTTTCTGTAAGTGAATGCTTTCATGCTGTGGCTAAATAGTAACTTTTCATTATGAGGAAGTTCATGTTATGTAAATCCATCCTTCCTGGTTCTGTTTTAGCTGTTTTCGTGTAAAGAAATATATATGGCACAATTTGCCAACTAGCTAAACCTTTCACAGGCACACATTCATGGACACAGCGACTGTTGCATCTGTGACATGGTTTACTTTCTGTTTTCTCTCTCAAACCGCTAAAAGACGTCTGTCACAACATGTGGTTCAGGGAATAAAGAAAATGTCGATTGGTATGATAAGTTGATCAGTGGGAGGGGGCATTACTGTAAATGCCCAGCATTTCTCATACTAAATGCCTGCACTTAATTATGTGGGTGACAGAAATTGTGATGGAGCAGTATCAATTGAGATATGGACCTGAGCTCAACCGTTTATGAAAGAAGTGAGTTTGACTTTGCATTTTCCTTCATCACATTGTTGTGGGGATAATGTAGGCAACATGAAAAGCAGACATGTCTGTCTGTTAAACCAAAAAATAACCATCTACTAGCAAACCAGAATGAACTAGAATTAAGTTTTTTACTTAATAGGACTGTCACTGTGGTATGAACTTTAGTAATTTCAATCCAATTTGTTATGTAGCAGTGCATTCTTGGTAAAAACCAAGCCTAAGAAGAGCAAGCCACTTTTTCAGCCTCCCCCTCACCATCACATTCCTCTTTTGTGGTTATAATTCAGTGAACTACACAAATAGTATACTGTGTTTGACATTTGCTTTTTAAATTAAAGGAGATTTTACAAATTTTACAAAAGTCTGGGCTAAAATACCAGTAGCACATAGAACATAAAGGTTATATAAGACAGACTTAGACCTGTGAACTTCACTTCAACTGTGCTTTGAATTTAAAATTCACATTTTATCTTGCTGTTATTACAGGTATCCTGCCATGTCTATTCACACAAATCCTGTGCGTCTGCAAGCTAAATAAGGTTTCCTCTTCTTAGGGGTGGCAGAGGATTTCTAATCCCTCAGGAAGGAGAGGAAACACAGAGGCCAGACAGGCTTCACTAGATAACTTGCAGATTGCTAAATTACATGATAATTTATCATGGGAACGTAAATTCCTGATTTATCTACAATTAACTGTGGATCACTACACACTAAAATCCTCAAATGTTACTGAGTCCTCACTGTCAAAATGCTGAATGCTCCATACATCAACAACATCTAAACTAACAAACCCAAGTTTTATGACATTAAATAGAACTGTGAAATCCAGTGATTGCTAAAGCTGATAATTATTACAACAATTTGCCTTGTGACATGGACTGTTTTCGGTCTACAAAGTAGGTCTGTCAGTCATGGTATATGGCTTCTTGGTAACATCCCCCCATTGAGTGAAAAGCCTTATATAAACAAGGCTTTGTCTTCAGCTAAAGAATTTTGCAGTTCACTTATCTTAGCGAGAGAGAGGTGGTGAGCGAGGGCAGTCCAACCGGGGATTTTGCTTTCTGACTTTTCTGCAAAAAGCAGTAAAGATTAAACGCCATGAACTTTTGTGGTCATCACATGATTAGTTGAAGTTAAGAGAACTATTGTAGCATAAATGAGTACTTGAGTACATTGATCAATCAATGCTTGATTCAAAACTATGTATTTATGTTAAATTACCTGTCTTAGAAATGCCTGGCTGTTTTTAAAATTGTTTTTGTTTGGAAAAACATTGTTAGTAGATATTCCTGACTTTGTTAAAATTGCAAATTTGGTGTTGAAATCTAAAAATACAACTTTAAGCATACTAAAGTTTTTTTGTTTGGTTGTTTTTTTGGGGGGGGTTTTCTCTCTTATCTCATAGCAGCAGGATGGATCATGACTAAGGTTTCTTTCAAAAATATTTGAACAGTACTGTCATAGTAGTAAATTACTGCAAACTTAAGACACAAGAGAGTTTAGTTTCTGTTGTGGTTGTTTGGAGTCTCTGGATGGCAAAGTGCTAAGGTCTTTGGCACATTTTAAGTTTTTGGTCTTTTCAAGATTACTAAAATGTCTTTTTTGGCTGTGCATAATTGCACCCATGTTAAATTTTTTTCTCTAGTCATCTTTATTGTTTTAGTGGTAATATGAATATAATTTGACCGAGAGTTTCAAAGTCTCCTCTTTACGCTGTCCTGACATGACTCTGTTTCTCCACCAGATTTTTGCCGCATCGACGAGCAACTATGCAAGGACGAGAACAGCAAATTCAGCTACGAGGCTATCCGTAGTATCCACAAACAGATGGATGATGATGCAAATGGCAACGTAGACGTGGTAGAAACAGACGGCGTAAGTAGCAGCCTGAACAGTCATCATCAACAGGAGCTCTGTTAAACATTTTCTGGTTTGTACAGTCACAGAGGTGGTCTTCATTCAGTCTGACTAGGCTTACAGGTATCATTATGGAAATCCTCTGTCACCTGACTTGTCATAGGATTTATTGCTTAGATGGTCAGTTAATCATAGCCCTGTAATGTCCTTAACTTGGTCTGAATAGCTGGAGGATTTGTCCTGTTAGCACTTCAGTGCCCTTTTTCCTGAAGTTTTTGTCAAATGATTAACCTATTTCACATTAAGTGTGTCTGTAACTGGCATGCATGGTATAGACATTGAAGTTGCCACATTTGTACAAACACACTGTAACATTAACATTGGTGTAGCGTTTATTCAGACTGTTTTGTTTTATATGCTGTGTTAAGAATTGTGCTAGCTGCTTTCTTTTCAATATAGTGAAGTAGAATGAGAGCACAGTATAAACAGTCACAGCTTATGTCCGTTCACAGCTGTCTAATGCTCATCCGAAGTCGAGTCTGTTGCTTCTCAGACGCCACTGCATGTAGTCCATTTTAGCTTACATCCTGAGCTGTAGTCTAAACTGCATGTTGTGGCCTTGATCAGGCCCCTGCAGGAGCCTCATTTCTGTCTGATTCCATCTGTGGCATGTGGTGGCTGCCTTTAGAAGAGGCACTTGGCATGCAAATACCCCCTAAATCAAAGAATCAAGTGCAGTACAGTAAGGCATCACATCTGTAGTGGCTTTGAGCCGAGACATAGAAAGCTCAAAACGATCAAGGACACTTTAAAACAGTAGTCCTGCTTCCCATTACCACACAGTGATTAAATAAAGAGAATAGAGATTTCTTTATGACCAAGATCAAATTGTATGCACTGCATCTGACTTTAAGAAGAAGCATTGGGCCTTGGGCCACATTATACAGCTCCTGTTAAATTTCCAAAGAATACATTTTCAGGCGCGTGATATTTCACCTGCAGTACAGACCATCTATCTGCCCTGTAGTGAAATCCTCCCACACAAATCTATCAAGAAACAAAGGCGTCATGATGACTTATTACTGTCTTTCACCCATGTTGCATGAGTTGGCTTTTGTGGGAGTTCAAGATGTTTTTAAAAAACTGGTGACTGAGTTAGCCTACAATATAGTGGGCAACCAGTAATTTTAAGTAAACTAAAGTAAATGTCTTTCTTTGGCTGGTTGAATCAAAGCCCTTTGAGCTGGTGACTGTCAATTTCAAAGTAATTTGCACACATTACCTACAGGTGGTTGGTCTAAAAATTGCAACGTGCACCAATAATGATATCAAAATATTTGTTAAACTCAGATTTCCAATGATGTTATAAAGTGCTGCCTTTTGTAATTGGTTTGACTGTGTTTGTCATATTGTTTTTTGCAATAATGTATCAGGACAAAAGAGTCCAGATTGTAGACATGTTGTAGATAGGTTGTCACAAACACATCTAATTTGATTTTAAAGCTTATTTGGTTTTAAATAACATCATAGTCTGGCTTTTAGTAAACTGGTGATCAGTACACTTGTGTTGTAACTTAAAATAAGCAGTAACACGAGTGAGGAGAACGTTCTGTACCACTCCTCAAAATTGCTGAAAATCTTTTTGTCATGTATGATTGATATATTCATAATGTTTTATATTCCTGTCACAGTGCATGAAGCAAATACACACATAAACGACAAGAACTACATTTTCTTCTTTTATGGGGGGATCATAAAAATCACAGAAGTGGAACAGGTCAAAGTGCTCACAGTAAATTCAAACGCTTCAGCAGATCTAAATTTGTCCTCTTTGTTCGCCAGCCATTTATACATTTTATTCACTCACCTGCACTCACATGAACTACACATTTCAATAAGCGGTACATCTAATTTAAATCGCCACATTTGTCATACTAAGCTATCTTAAGTTCTCTAGGCTTAGATTGAGCCGGTAACGGACATAAACTTTTTGAGTGTCAACACCTACTTTTGTGAGTTTATACTTGTGCATGGTAGATTCTTTGTAACAATTACAAACATCCTTGTCATCCTGCAGTTCCTGAGAGAAGATCTAAATTACCATGACCCCAAGGCGAAGCATAACAGCTTTCATGGGGATGACCAGTTCATAAGTGTGGAGGACTTGTGGAATGCATGGAAGGGCTCTGAAGGTACTGCATTGGGGCATTGTTCTCTCCTTGAAGGCCAGCAATGATTACACAAACAGGCCTTTATTTCAGACGTTTTTTGTATTTTTGATTCTGAGCTGTAAGCCTTGAATCTTGTTTTACTCACTGTTTCCTGTTGATATATTCTGCTGATACTGACTGATATTGATGTTAATTGTTATTTGTAAAGAATCACTCCTTGTGACTTTGATTGTCATTCTGGAAGTTAGTGTAGGTAGCCCATAACTTAGAGTTAGGTTTGTATTTCCCTGTGACTGAAAGTGCGCGTCACACATTTCCCCTGCTTTACTGTCTCACTTGTCCAACAAAGGAGTTAGGCACTTGATCAGATGGCTTGTAAAGCAAAGTGCAGTCTGCTTATCTCCTCCAGCCAGGGGCCGAGTGGACATCATTGAATCTGTCAGCACCAAATACACGTCTACAGTCTCACCTCCCTCACCGTATCTTTTTGGCTGGGCTATCGTATAATGTTTGAGAGCCCTTTCACATGCTCTTTTGTATCTGGCACTCATGTCTTTTCACACCCTTTCCTCTTGCCTTTCCTCTGGCAGCCTTTCTCCCCTTTTTTGCACATAGTACTGACTTATCACTGCATTGCAGATTCTTGACAGGGCTCTGGAGGTTTTAAGCCAGAAAACTGTGTGGTTTTTTTGTTTTTGTTTAAGAGAGCAGCACATTAACACATACAGCCCACACCGCTGACTCTCTGCCAGAGCTGGGGAGTGAATTTTCCTTGCCCATTTATTTCTGTGGGTGAGCTATTCTATGTTATGCTATAGGATACCTCATAAATCGTTCTCGTTCAAAGTATAGAGGCACCTGGTCATATTTGCCTTGTGTCAAGCTGTATACACAGTGCAGTTAAAAAGTGCTAATAACGTGTGTGTTTTGCGTTCAAAAACAAATCTGTTTTTAGTGCTGACTCTTACCTGATACTGTGCTCGGCCAGTACTGCAGCTATCTTCAGTTGTTGCTGGTTTTGGAGGCTTATTGCCATCAGTTTGTTCTTAAGCAAGTGAAACACATAATGAGTTGGACTGAGGTCAGCGACTGGCTGCTTAGTCCTTTCTTGCCTTTTTCTGACAAGCTACAGGTCTATAAGTACATTGTTTACTCAATATAGATGTGAACAACCTCAAACATAGGCAAACGTCAACTGTTTAATTATATAGTGATTTGTTTAATTTCCAAAACTAATTTGTAAGAGAGCAAAATAAAAAAATGTATATTACTAAGAATTTCTGACTCCACTGAATGTGATGGAGATGTATTTTAGACTTGTATCCTATCAGTACTGATATCTGCACATTTGATGAATGAGAATCGATGAGTGCTCCAAGTATATATATTTTTTTCTTCCTTTTCCCTTCAGTGTATAATTGGACAGTAGATGAGGTGGTGGAATGGCTTATCACGTATGTGGAACTACCACAATATGTGGATGCATTTCGCAAGATGGGTTTCAATGGCAGTGCCATGCCTAGGTAAGTGACATTTCAACTTTGCAAAATTGCAAAGTCTACTAGATCTATCAACAATGTGCCCCTTCAGCTTGGCCATAATACCTTGTGGCTTCAATTCTTCTCAGAAATAAAATGTAATACTTAAATGAAAGATTCAAGCTACAGAGTTTACTCATGACAGCAGTGATGCACAATGTGGGATGCCAACACATCCCTAGTCTAATCCATCAGTTTTATTACATTTCTTTTAATTTCCCTCTGTCTTATTTGGCTTTGATAAAAGGCATTCAGTCTGTACATTTTTCAAAATTATTCTATCTAATAACCATTAGCTTTATATTAGATTCGTTGGATTTAGATGGATTTGTTAACTGGTCACATTACACATTGGCTCATAATGGATTACACCCTTTGCTCTTTGTTTCTTGTTCTGGCAAAATGACTGTCTTTTCTCTCTCAGGTTAGCCATAAAGAACACCACTCTGACACTCTCTATTCTGAAGATTCTGGATCGCAGCCATGTGCAAAAGTTGCAGCTGAAAGCTTTGGACACTGTACTGTTTGGAGCGCCTCTGAGTATGTGTGGTTTTTTTTTGTTTTGTTTTTATCCCTGTACACTCATTCATACAACATCAGTGATTTGTGAATGGGGGTTCCATTGCACTACCTCTTTCAGTCCAATTTTTTGTCTATTTTAATAAGCAGGATATCTCAAAAACCTGCCCACAGAATTCAGTCATATTTGTCGGAAAGTTGGATAATGGAAAACAGATTTCTTAATATTGTTAACAATTCAATTCAATTCAATTTTATTTATATAGCGCCAAATCACAACAACAGTTATCTCACAGCGCTTTTCATAAAGAGCAGGTCTAGACCGTACTCTGAAGTTATTTACAGAAGCCCAACAATTCCCACCAAGAGCAAGCACTAGGCGACAGAGGCAAGGAAAAACTTCCTTTTAAGAGGCAGAAACCTCGAAAGCAGAACCATGGCTCAGGGTGGTGACCATCTGCCTCGACCGGTTGGGGTGAGGGGAGAGAGAGGGAGAGAGCAAGAGAGAGAGAGAGCAGGAGAGAGAGAGCAGAGGGAGGCAACCTACACAGTATACACATAGAGGTACAGACAATAAAGGTAATGGTGCTATAGACTGAATGAAAAATGGTACAGATATTTGTAGTAATGTTTAGTGATATTAATTATAACAGTAATAATAGCAATAGGACTAGTAATAGCAGTTGCAACTGCAGCAGAGGCGCCGAGCAGGAACACGGGGCAGCAGGAGACTCCCAACAACAGGTCCAGACTCCACAGCTCCAGAGCCAGCAACACCCGCAGGAAGTGAGGGGAGGGGAGGACAGGAGGGGAAGCACACGACCACGGGAGAGGGAGAAAAATCGAGTTAGTAACATGCATTAATGGGATGAGGTTGCACTCAGAGAGAAAGAGAGAAGAGGAGAGAGGAGCTCAGTGCATCATGGGAAATCCCCGGCAGTCTAGCCTATAGCAGCATAACTAAGGGATGGTTCAGGACTCACCCGAGCCAGCCCTAACTATAAGCTTTATCAAAAGGAAAGTCTTAAGCCTACTCTTAAATGTAGAGAGCGGTGTCTGCCTCCCGAACCCAAACTGGAACCTGGTTCCACAGGAGAGGAGCCTGATAACTGAGCAGCTCTGGCTCCCATTCTACTTTTGGAGACTCTAGGAACCACAAGTAATCCTGCATTCTGGGAGCGCAGTGCTCTGGTGGGAGTAGTAAGGTACTATGAGCTCTTTAAGATAAGATGGTGCCTGACCATTAAGAGCTTTGTATGTGAGAAGAAGGATTTTAAAATCTATTCTGGATTTTACAGGAAGCCAATGCAGAGAAGCTAAGACAGGAGAGATATGATCTCTTTTACTGGTTCCTGTCAGAACACGTGCTGCAGCATTCTGGATCAGCTGAAGAGTCTTAATGGACTTTTTCGAAGAGCCTGATAATAGGGAATTGCAGTAATCCAGTCTAGAAGTAACAAAAGCATGGACTAGTTTTTCTGCGTCATTTTTAGACAGGATGTTCCTGATTTTTGCAATATTACGTAGGTGGAAAAAACAAACAGACTGAAATGCTAAAAAATCCGTCAACCACTGTAGTTTCCGGTTTCACTGACATTACTGATCTAGTTAAAACGTTTCTAAAAACAAATTTGGAGGATTCTGCATCCTTGACAGATTTATATGCACAAAGTGCAAAGTGCTTTGTAGTTTTTGTTCCAAATGAAAGACGTTACTTACTCTGTAAATTTTTGGAAGTTTATGGCCCACTCTCATGTTTTTGAAAAAGGTCATTAAAGTGACATAAATGACTCAAAATGAATAGTCAGCACTGCATGGAACCCCCTCACAAAAAAACAGAAATGATTCTCTTAAATTTAAAGAATACTTCTGTAGGAAGTGTTGGTATTTCTATTAACAGCCTACCACCATGACCTACATCCTGACCACTGCTACTCTCATTTTTCATCAGCTGTTTGTTTCAGTGGTATGTTGTACTCTGGTTGTTTTTGCTTTATTCATTTAATTGGTCACCTACTCATATATTAACTGATTTACTCACTTTAGTCATCTCATCTTTGGTATATATAAGAAATCCTGTTCCCATCTGTATCAGTTTCAGGGACTGAGGAAGTGAGCCGAGGGTAGGACCACACTGCTCTGTATTCTGGACACACCCCTCTGTGTACAGAAACAAAAATAAATCAGTCCTCCTCTCCCTTCTCCTTTATCAATGCTCCAGTTCTGTAACAACAGTTCTGTAATCCTATAGTTTTTTTTTTCTTTAGGGGTTCAGAACAACACAATGGATGGACTGTCTCAGCTATTAAACGTCTTGGCAGTACTTTTTTTTTCTTCTATGAATCTGTGTTGAAATTAGGAAAACATGTTCCCAGAATGACTGCCAAAATTTTTCTTTCTTGAAAAACAACATATTTGTCGTTAAAAGCTTAGTTACAATGTGACAGCTTAATACTAAAATTTTGTATTATTGAGCCTCAGAGTCAGAAAAATTCTGGAAAAATATGTTTACTTATACAAAATTTTCCCTGTCTTGAAGTTTGAGCCTATTTACTTTATAAAAATTTGGAAGGGGAGTGCTAATGAGAGCTAATAGATGTAATCACATGTCAAGCCAGAAGAGAAAATGTAATAGACCTTCATAGAAAGCAGGCAATTTCATAGGAAAGAAGTGTATAGTGGTCTGTGTCTGGCATGTGTCATTGTGGATGTGTTTTGTTAGTCACTCCCGAAGGAAGACATTAGCAAGTGCTGCCTGGCTTTGACAGCCTCTCAAAGCCAAGGCCCCCACTGATAGTCAGACTGACTGCCCGTAAAAAGCAGCAGCATTTTAAGACACATCTCACAATAGGTAGATCCTAATGTAGTGGACAGTTGTGTATTAATTAACCCAAGCACATTTGGGCCTAGTTATTTCCAGTTCTGTGGTTAATTAAATGTCACTTTATGCTCTCTCTCTGAAAGGCAGTGGATGTAGTGTTTACTGTATATAAGTAGCAAATTACATAGACTACACATGGGTGGTGACAGAAGGCAAACTGTGTTTCCTGTTCAGAACAGATAGTGTTGTCTTGTTGCTCTAAGCGTCCGTGCTTAGTGACAGTGCAGACCCAAGTCAAATTTAGCACACATGCATTTCATTTATCATAGTTCAGTTAAATATCGTGACCTCATTTAGGGGAGTTGTGCTCTTTGTGGTGAAGAGGATATACCAGCATATCAAATGTAGCTTAGTTTTTGTACTTATTCAGTAGAATTAAGAAGAGACAGGTCTGTACTGTGGTCCTGTAGGTTTTCTGTTTCTCAGCTCTGATACATACTTAGACATATCAGGCACAGCTACTCCAAGACTCACACTCCAAGTTCCTTGACTCTGATGAGCCAGTGTTTGTTCTGGACTTTATACGCAAGTCTACAGGAACATACACAATCCTCCTGAAAGATCATTTAGCGCAAGCTAGAGACTTCGTTATGTGCCTTTCTACCATACAAAGGCTTCACATGGATCATATCTAAACACAAACAAGCCTGTACTGTCCTTTTCTCCTAACTTTACTTCCTTTTTGTCTCACTCCAGGAAGTAGAAGTCATGTTTTTGACATCTCTTTCCCTCACACCCCTTTGCAGGTTTTGCAAGAAAAAAACGTGCCTCATCGTGCAGCTTGCAAGGCTGAAATTCAGGCTGTGTGTCAATAGGTGCATGCCAGTGCTCTACTGACTCATCATACTACAAATAGACTTGATTAAACACAATCGTGATTGTGGAGTTAATTTTAATATGGCCTTCTGTAAAAGTTCTCACTTGAATGCTGATCTTAATTTATAATCAGGTTTCTGGCAAATGGGAAAGCTGCTTTCTAGCCTCTTTAATAGCTATGATAATAGCTTTCCCTTTCACTGACAACATGACTCACATTTATTCAGAGGAATGGCATCTAGGATTTGATTCGTATCTCATGTGTGCCAACATGTTATAGTTGGCATTGCTTGGTTTTCTGTGCATGTTTACCAGACTGAAATAGGCTGTTATAAGCTGGCTTTGTCGTGGTCTTTTGCACAAGGCCCCTCTCATTGCAACCTGAACTTGTGCTACTGACTTTCCTATTTGTGTCAGTCCACAAAACCTACAGTGTGACTAGGCTTTGTTCAAGCAGAAGCTTCACACCAAACCCCTGTGAAGCTTGCTCATTGTTACAGCTTTAGCTTATGGTCTTGAATTTATATTGCCTGGCTGAAATACACCTCTTCTATTGTTTTATCTAATGATTTGTATTACCTTGAAACAATGTAACCTCTCATTTGTTTTCTCTTTCTATCAGTGAATAGACACAACCACTTGAAGGACTTCATGCTGGTAGTGTCAATAGTCATAGGCATGGGTGGCTGCTGGTTTGCCTACATCCAGAACCGCTACTCTAAGGACCACATGAAGAAGATGATGAAAGATCTGGAGGGCCTGCAGAGAGCTGAACAGAGTCTGCATGACCTACAACAGAAGTGAGGGTTTTTTCCACCAACCACACAACAAACTGTCATCTATATACTGTACTGTATTGTGCACACATAGTTTAGTTTGTTTCATATTTCCACATAAAACACAGTATTAAATGTGGATTTATATTAGAACTTTTGAACATGAAACAAATACATTTATACTCACCATTTTCTTGTCTAAAGTATAGATCTCAGAAACAACTAATCAATAAATTGATTTACAACTAACTTTAAAGTATTTTGATGAATAGTAATGATCAGTTATAACATTAACATCAGACTGTGTTGGACTGGGAACATTTCTTACATGTCTTGCATGTAAGAAATCCCTCACACATCCACAATGAAAGGTTACCATTTAATTTACATGAAAACTTTTATGACAAGATTTATATGATATAGAGACATGAATGGTTCAAGAAAACGTCAGTGAGTTTAAGTGTGCTGTTTGAACAGCTGGGATAGGATTAAAGCCAGTTTGAGCCACTCTAGACAACTTGCCATACAGGATGTGTCTCTTGTAGGTCATTGGGCCATGTTTTATGTGGAAACTTCTACATCTGACTTAAGAGTTGGTTGCATTGCATTCACAAGCTAACTCCCAAGTATAAATTGCTGATTCAAGCAGTGAAGATGAGACTTCTCTCCTAGGTGGCTCAGTCTATATGACATGTGGAGTGGTTTTTGGTATGAGCTGCTGCCCCTTCACAGTGAGAGGAAACAGCTGAGGTGGTTTGTTACATGGTACCCTACCCCCTTCAGTGTCTTGCTTTGCTTTCACTGTAGGAAATGAAACTATGCTGATCTTTTGAATGTTTGGTCTTTTAATAGATTTGCCCAAAAGGCAGGTGAATGGATGACCTCTGTGAACCTTGACCTTCAGCCAACGCTCATGAATGTTGTGTGTCTGCCCTGTCATATAACCTCTGTTGTGATACAGGATACTTCATGCTGACCTGGTATCTTCTGGCCTAAGAGGCATCAGCCCATTGCTGCCTTAAATATTAAATGTTTTGAAATGGTGTTTTAAAATAAATCTGCCATATATAGCCAAATGCATTTAAGCCATTGGCTGTATAATGAGGAATAAATGGAGGTTATAACACAAATCTAACTATTTTGGTCCCGTTAATACTTCAAGGAATGCTCAGAATGTGCTTTTAAGCCTGCAGTGTCTCCTCTTAATCCTTTAAAGGAGACTCAAACACCACTTCACCACATACACAGATCAGGCTTTTATCTTTTCTTTTTTTTCTTTAAACTTTTTTTTAACTTTTAAAAGGATAAGTCATTACCAGGGTTCACAGATACTGCTATCAAATTGTCTAAAGTCACAGTGACATGACATTTGATGTTTTGCTGCTGATGTGTTCTAATTATCTTTGATTACAACATGTTGCTGGGAAAGAACATAACATGAAAAGTGACTGTTCAAAAGTGAGCTGCATTGTCTAGAATAGCATCAGTCAATGTCACATTGTAGTACTGTGCATTTTGAAATGAGTGAATTGAATTGAAATGAAGGCCGATTGAGAGGATTCTTGTCACAGATGTGTTGGTATTATTGATTAGATTTTTTTATGTGCATTTGCTGGTCTGTCATGAAGTTACCATCAGTTCCACTCCAACTAGAAAAGGGTTAGGAGGTTGAAAGAAAAAAAAAAACATATCTAAATGTTGTAAAATGTGATAGTTGGTGTCTAGTGCAAGCATGTAGTGGCATCAAATTGTTTCACTGAAAATGTAAGGATTCTTCTTGGATCAATGCTTTTCCACGGCATATAGTATAAAATCTGTCAATTGTTTTTTGACATTGTGTACAGAGTAGAATTTGACCTGAGGCTGATGGTAAAAAGAAAGCTCATGGAATGGCCAAAATGGAAAGTGTTTAACCTCTCGGGGTGCCATGTTCTGGTAAAGCAAAAACGAGGGATAAACTCAGCCAGATATCCCTACTAACCAAAAGAGCTGTTGACTGGTCCACTGGGAACACACCATCGGTCCCTCTGATAGACTGTCAGGTCAAGTCAGGGCTCTGTGGATTTGTACTTTGATCAGTGGTGAAAACGCACGTTCCACTGCCAACTTTGAAGTGGGCTCTAACATTTTTTTTCTAGCTTAGCTAATTGCTCATACTGTATTCTCCTCTGCAGATTAAACCCAAGTGCCAGCAATAAATCTTCATAGCCCACGGGTGCAGACATTATTCAGCATGTTCTGCAGGTACCCAAACTTACCATAGCTCATTATAGTACCTTGTTAGTTGCTTGGGACACTGCTGTGCTGCTTCACAAACAGTACCTCGACAAGGACAGACATTACATCTCATATCCCAAATTTATGACTATTCATTCAGAATTACCATATAATTTATCTCCTGCAATCCAATAGTACAGCCACATTTAAATCTAATCTGTGGTGGATAAGAGCCCAGAGAAACCATTAGCAAACTAATTGTCTTGTGCCCGTTTCTCATAAAGTAGAACACGTCCCATAATGCATAATCATTTTAAAATTACTTTTCATTATACTGAGGATTTGCAGTGGCATGTTTATTTATAGTCAAAAGGTAATGTTAGGCAGAAATCAGTCAGGATAGCGATGATTATTATTATTATTATGTGATTATGACTTGGACATTACAAGTTCCAGTTAAGCATTGAACTGTTCTAAGTCAGATTCCCCTATATGTGTTACAGCTTGGGTAACCCAGCACTATGTCTATTGGATGGGATATTATATTATATTGTAGGTCAGTGTGACTAGGAAGAAAAGACTATCATCTCACACAGTACATGGTGAGCTGACAGAGAGAGAGAGAGAGAGAGAGAGAGGTATGTCCTCTGTCTGTTGCTGTGCCTTTCTTCCTGATCCCTGCTGCCAGCTGCTCTCTTTCCATACCTTTAAGCAGATCCTGTGGTGGTATCAAGTAGCCTGGCCCAGCCATGGCTTCCCTGTTGGGAGACAGTGGGAGGAGGCTTTGATTGGAGCTGGATTTCCGGGGTGCCTTTTACAGCACTGTTTGACCCTGCCTCTGCCTCACTAGTGGGAGTTGGTGTTAAGCATGACTTCTTAACATGTCAGCCCTAGTGCTAATTCACCCACATTTGGATTGGGGTGTGATGTGCAGACAGACATCCTGGAAAATGACTGGCAACAAGGACAACATTGCATGTGATAGGCATTAATACATTTTCTTTCCACACAAAATTAACATTATTTAGGGAAATAAGATAAATACAAATCTAATAATATTAGTGTATTAAAATGTGTGGGTATTCCTTCAAAGTCTGCAGAGCCATTGTGCCCGCAGTGCAGGTCATTTGAAACAGCATTTGGCGTCTTCTCTCTGGCATTGTAGCTCTGCCAGTACTTTTGAATCTTAGCTGGAGAATGTCAGAGGTCAGGGTCGAAAGCATTAGCAGGACTGCCCACCACCAACATTTTCCATAGCTAGCCCTCTGGATCACCTTTCATTTCTCTGCACTTTTCTGCTGTTGTTTATCCTGACAGGAGTACAGTGCTTCTCCCTAGTGACTAAAATATAGTACTGATTTCTGCCCTCCAGTGTCTGGAGACTAAACCTTTTTTTTTGTTGTAGTTTTTGTTCACAGTTTTGTATATCAGGGCTTGGGAATGCCATTGTTATAATTGCACAGCCAGATGAGGGCGTATTATGACCTGAGAGTCTCACATTATGTTAACAGATCAAATTAAGCAGTTTATTTCTTGGTTAAATAATTCACATTATATTTATGCATACCTGATAATCACACGTTTTTACTGTGGATTCAGTACTTTATACAGATTACAGTATATTTTAAAATGGTTGTGTGTCTAATCACAAGTAAGTGTCATATTTGACAAGCCCCTCTATTATAAGTCAGCTTTTTTTTAAGAGGCTAGTCTAAAAATATCCCCCATACGAACCAACACGTGATCTGTATACTACAGGAGCACTGGGTACAACACTGTACTGTTCTAAAGTTACACACTGGCAGTTGTTCCCATTCTAGGCTCTGTTCCTGATGTCTGTTTACTGTAAGCTGCCTAGCAGCTGACCACGGGTCTTTGCTTTCTACATGTAAGCCATTGTTTCCGGTTGCATGGCTGGTGCAAGTCCTACATTCCACACGTCATGCCATGCCACAGAAAATTACACTGGCACCTACTACGCTGCGTTTCTTTGTTTGACCTTATTAACCAGTCATTAAGTCCTGGTTTTAAGACAAAATCATAATTTCTCTTCGTTTCTTCCCTTGTTCTCAGGCTGCAGATCGCACAGGAGGAGCACCGTACAGTAGAAGTAGAGAAGGTGAACCTGGAGCAGAAGTTGAGGGATGAGATCAACACTGCCAAGCAGGAAGCCCAGCGGCTGAGGGAGCTGCGTGAGGGTACAGAGAATGAACTGAGTCGCCAAAAGTACGCCGAAGAAGAGCTAGAACAGGTACTTTCAAAGTGGTAAATGTGATTTTAAACGCTTAAGTTCAGCTCAAAGGAGAAGCACTGAAACTGAGTGAATAGTATTTTATGAACTTCAAAGGTGGCAACTGCACAATATGTTAGGTCTATCAGATTTACACTGGCTATAGTGTAAATACACCCACTGATGTCTTTGTCCATTAGGAATTTGGCAGGAACAACCGAGCACAGCCCACACAAGTAAGCAAAACACATGAGTATTTGCTTGAAGGTCTAATTCACTTTTGTCAATTTTTTTTCATTCAGAAACAAAGTGTAGTTTCAAGACACTTCATTTCATGTTCAGTGTTCTGTGGCAAGGACATCCACATCCAGTTAGGAGTCGAGTGTTGAGATCCATCAGTCCTTAACTATAAATATGGTTTTAATGTATCATTAAGTTTTTGAGTATTTTAGACGTACGTGTGTGTGTGTGTGTGTGTGTGTGTGTGTTATAAACCTTGTTACAGCATTTAGGAAAATAATTTTCTACAAGTTGTGTTGAGTATCAAAATTATAACTGATTAAGATTTATTTTAAAACGCAGCACATTCATGTCTGTTTATCATACTAATCTTGCAATTTGGTTGCCAAACTTCACACAAGTTTTGCAATTCTCTTCTTTACAAAATCAGAAAATGCTGAAAATAAATAAATTAATAAATAGAATGTGTTGCTTGATGATATAAAGTTTGTGGGTGTGTTGTTTTTATGTGTCAGCTGAAGTTTGTCATTTGTTGCAGGTGCGCATGGCATTGAAGAAAGCAGAGAGGGAGCTGGAGTCCGGGAGTAACTGGTCACCACCAAATGCTCTCCAGAAGTGGCTGCAGCTCACCCACGAGGTGGAAATGCAGTACTACAACATAAAGAAACAAAATGCTGAACGGCAGCTCCTGATGGCCAAAGAAGGGGTAAGCATACAAACACCTAAAGGGAATGCCATGCTCTTCATGGTAGTCTGTTATTGCCTTGATCAAAGGACATTAAATATATTCCAACTATTTGGAATATTTAACTATTTTACAGAGTCAACAGAGACCTAAGATTTGAGACTGGATTGTCCATAATATCTGAACCTGAGAAATTGGGTGTATATTTCAGTTGTTAATACAATAAAATGATTACAGTAAATTAAAGCAGCATCAATAAGTCATCTTGATTATGGTCTTGTGAAACTATTCATGTCCTTGAACACTCTTTGGACTGTATCTGGAAATTGGATTCTCTAACATGGTGTGTAGATAATGTCAATACAGCAATGTTTGGTCATTTGTTTTCACAGGCAGAGAAGATAAAGAAAAAAAGGAACACTCTCTTCGGGACTTTTCACGTGGCGCACAGCTCCTCCCTTGATGATGTGGACCACAAAATACTGGCAGCAAAGTAAGTCAGAGATTGTAATGGTAAAATACTTGTCATAGAATTCAGTAAACTTGTTAAAGCAGCATTTTCATTTGGTAAAAAAAAAAAGTGGCATAGGCCCTATTTGGACAGGATTAACGTTACAGTGGAGAAGGAAAATAAAATATTAACTGGAGTGAAAAATACCCGCAATACACATCCAGATGAGATTAAAAGACTGTGCACCACAGGTAATATTAAATCTCCCCACTTCCCAAAGAGAATTAAATCCAGTCTGAATGGGGCTTTAGACTTTACTTATTTCAGATTTGGATCTTCATACAGACATAATTAATAAGTTGCTTGTCCTCTTATTTCTCAATCTCCTACTTTCTCCATCTTTCATAGACAAGCCTTGGGTGAGGTGACAGCTGCTTTGCGGGAGAGGCTTCACCGCTGGCAGCAGATAGAGATCCTCACAGGTTTTACCATTGTCAACAACCCAGGCCTTCCTTCTCTGGCATCATCCCTCAACCTTGATCCCAGCTTCACGGGCGGCAGAGCGACACCTCAGCACTTAACCATATCCGAAGACATGGATGACTTGGACGAGGATATCATGCCTGGAACTCTGCAATGTAAGAGTTCATCTGAATCTGTCGGCCCTCCTGTGGGGATTAGCAAACAATCCCCTAAACACTCAAAGACGTTGCTGGGGAAATCCAAAAATCAGCCCACATGAGAATTTGGACCTTTTGTGCTACAATTATCTGAATTTGTTCTTGTGGCCTCGCTGGTGATGTAGGTAATGAGGGTCACACGTGTCTGTAATTGAATGAGTGTTTTACATTTGTATAATGTGTACCATGTAAATTCACATCATTATCCTGTTCTTTTACACACACTTCCACTTGAATGCCTTTTTGTTGATGGTTCTCATTTTGGATAAAGTGTTTACTTGCAACTCTCAATTGATTATGGGGACTGAAGACCCTGTGACTTTCCTCTGGAAATTGAACTGTCAAGAAAAATATACTTATAATGAGAACAAGTGCTGACTTATTTGTAGTGGTTGTTGTCCAAATATTTGCTACAGACCTTTTTCTAATCTGCCTTTGGACGAACTGCTGCAGCCACGGGAAACGGGTTATACGCAGTTAGTGCCCAATTGAAGTTCTTATTCAGTTTGAATATGAGACACAAAACTACACAAGCTGTATGAAATTTTTAATGAAATTATGTTAAACATTTTTATTGCACAATTCTTGGGTAACATATCTCTCATATCTTTATCTCATCAAAAAAACTAACAAAATTCTGGTCACAATAATTCATTGTAGCCATGTTGTTATTGGCTCTATATTTGCCTTATTATTATAGAAAAAAATTGCTATTTTTTTGGTTTGGGTTTGACTAACTACAGGCGAAAGTTGTACTACAGAGTCCTTTTCCGACAGCAATAGTGAGTAAGTCTTTAATCAACATTAATTGCACTGCCAATCTCACTCCCCTCTCTCCCCCCACCACCTTTCTGGCATTTGGCTTCCACTGCTGTCTCATTGGCCTAACTTCAGATGGCACCCGACCGTTGGAACGTCGAGCAAGTGACCTGTGGTCCGTCGGTTCAGACTGTCAGCCCATGTGGAAATATTCGGGTTGGCCATTTATTCATGCCCCAGTTCAGTCCCCATTTGACATCCCTGTCTCTCCCCTTGACTCAAACCACACAGAGCTATACTACTTTTTAATTGGACATTTCGCTGACAGGGAAATCCTACTCCATGCTGCGTTCATCTTAAAAAAATCGCCTGACTTCACCTTAGTAGCTTGCATGTCACATTTACTCCCTCCTCTCAGTGCACCCCTGTTTTATTCCCATAGTGATTTGTTACTTACTTTTACTGTCAATCTCTTATTAATTTAAACCAACAAGATGTCTTAGTTGGTAACACATCACTGTTTTCTCCTTTTGTTTGATTTAATATATTTCCTTGTACGGAGGAGAGATAAGACGGGACTGTTGGGATTTACACAATGTAAAAATGGTGTGTAATTAGTAAATGGGATTTGTCTTTGAGACTTTTGTTTTAAGTCTGTTAAAGTCGAGAGAAATATATCCCAACACCTGAGTATCTTTCCACTAAGCTCCTTATCGGTCTCCCCTTGTCCGTCGGGTTTTATTTTATGAGTGGTTGTTTATAATGCTGTTTTGTGCCCACAGCTCCCAGTATGATGTCCCTGCGCCAACGCCACATTGATCCCCAGCTGGCCACGGGCTCCCAGAGGTTGGTAGAGAGTTGCCACTTGGCAGGGCAGCAGGGAGAGGGAACCCCATACCTATCCAGGTCTAGGGCTACCCTCATTCAGTCACGCAGCCTGTCGATTGGTCAGCTCGACTGTCTCCCTCTGCCTCCTCTTTCCTCGGCTGTGTCTCACCCTTCCATCATCTGTACCTCCAACCTAAACCCTCAGTCTTCCTTGTCTTCGTCATCCTCCTGCTTATCCAGCTCTATGGGTGCTGCTGTAGCCCCTCATTCCTCCCATATATATCATGCTTCTTTCCAGCCCATGGATCCCATTCCTGATTTCTCCTCTTCAGATGTCTCCAAAGCACACTCCTCGTGCAGCGACAGCTTTGGGTACCCGTCTCTCTTCCAGTTTTTTACTCACATCGCATGTGCGTGGGTGTGGTTTTCACCACTTGCTGGCATTTTGTTTTTTAACCGATGTATCATAGACCTTCTTTATGTTGCTTTTCACATCATTGCACTTGATGAGGCATTACAAACTCTATGCAGTTACTCTTTCTTAATGTCTCTGTGTTCCTGGTGTTCCTTGCCTGCTCAACTAAGTGTGGAGTTTCATTGCCCACTGTGTTCATGGCTTTGCAGCCACTGTGTAGATAAACCGCAGCATGCAAAGCTTCAACTGTTAACTGTTTTTTTTTTTTTTTTTTTCTCATTTCATCTAAATTGGGTTTTTCCCCCCACAGGGACCTAAATCGCTCTGACTCCGACTCCTCTCTGTCCCTCTCCCAAGTTGGTGATCGACTATCTGCCTACAGCTCCAAAGGCCACCTAATCAAGCCCACCACTCTCATTCATGGTCTGTCTGGCCGTGCAGATGATACCGTCTCACTGCATGCTCACACCCCAAACGGAGGGAACCGCATTCATGAGGTTAGTCCTACAGAGCCTGTCCCTGACAGCCCCATACTCATGAAGAAGGTGTACGGCATGGAGCAGTCGCCCAGCATGGGAGAGGTCAACAGTCTGTCAGAGTCGTCCCGTTCCCTCAGCCCCAACTCCACTGAACCTGACACACCGTCGCCTACAGGAGGGCAACCAGGGGCCATAGGGGCAAAGGGCAGCACCCGCATCCCGCAGCTGTCCTCTAAGAAAAGCCCACTGGAGGAGGACAGTGGCTCTACAGGAGAAGACACAGATTCCACTGCCAGCCGCAAGAAACACACCTTCAAGATCTTCAAGAAACCAAGGAAATAAGGGCTACTTGAACTACTGGCTATTAAAGCTGTTTAAAAGTTTGTGGGGTTCATTAGTGGTCAAATGATGGCACAATGTGTTGCCGTTGTATCATTTTGTAGGTACAGCACCTACTCTAAGACACTGGACTGTGGGAACAACCAGCTCTTCAGTTTTATCTGCTTATTTGGCCAATGTTGCATAATTGTGGGGAATAGGTAGGTTTGTATATTGGAATGTAAAGTATTATTTATTCTGCAGGAAGTTGTGCCAGTCTCAAAGGGAAATGTGTCTCCCAGATGGTTTTTCTTTCTTGTTCTACAATCTATAACATTTTGCATGTCTTCACTTTTGTTTGACTGATACTCGAATGCTCTTAGTGTTTGCTTGGTTCTTGTCGTTAACCTGCTTAGACAACACTTGATGTTTCTTTTATTACTACCCAACATCCTAGCCTACCACTCAAAAGTGAATGTGCACTACTTTTTTTTTAAATTGGTGGTTATAAGTGTTTGTCTTTTGTTGTCACTTTCTTGGCAGAGCAAATGACACATCGAGGAGATCCTCAAACAGAAGAGTAATAGTAGAAAGCTCAGAATATTAGTGACTCAGATTTCACCTTTTGCTGTCAAACATTTAAGTGCCATTTGAACAGCACAGCAATAGTAGCCATTTGGTGTAATTTAAACTCCATAGAAATGAAATGCAGTATGGATTAAAGAAGATTGCATCATTAGACCGTTTACATTATCTTTAGAATTTACAGTTGAGTACATGAGAGATTTGCTTTGCTGAAATGTCCAGCTTTTAAACGTCACCAACAAATTTAATTGTTGATTAATTTATAGATTTACATGTATCCTCACTGGACCTGGAGGTGAACACGTGTTTGAAGAGCCTGGCTAAAATGTCCTGCTTGGGTGTAGGTATCTTTTGATTAAAAGGCAGTATTGTGTCTGTCTGAAAATAACAGACTGCATGACAATGAACTTTCATCTGACTCTCACATTAAATTTAAAATTTAAAAAACACATGAATCAGTGACCTCAACACAAAACATTTAAATCCCATTTTAATTGCAACTATTAAAGGTTTTTAAAGATTATACTCCTAATAAAAGGGATGTTGTATAAATGGGATACAAAATTTCCCACTGAGTATTAATTTGATGAACAAGATGCTTTAACTTGGATTTTGACGCCTTTATCTTCTGTGTTACTGTTTCTGTTATATGGTTATCAAGGCAGACAATGAAACCTTTGCAGCAGTTTTGTCAGTGGGGGTGGGTGCAGGTAAGGGCTATAGTTGCAAGTCAAAACAATTTGCTCTGAATAAGACAGACTTTTTCAAGTTTTTCAAGTAACACTTTGTAATTCACCTTGATGGAAGATGTAGCTCAACAAGTTATGGAAACAGATGACCAGTCATGTAAAAGTTACTTTCAGAGGCCTTTGTGTTTATTGTATTTTACACACAACACAAAACCACATGATATACATCTAGTCTGTGGTGTATATCCTGAGTTTAATCGCTGAATGTCCAAGGGTACTGCAACTGAAACAGTACCCTCAGTACAGTATGTTTACATTAGTTATGGATATATCCTACTCACAATAAAAGAACATTGTGCCAGTTTTAATATTGACAGCTTCATATGAGCACAGAACTATGCATCAGTAGGGGTTTAGTTTAGATGATTATTAAAGTAGTAGGGATGCCAGTACACTTAGGGCATTCCTGACCAACGAACAACCAAAAAAGTGCTGCAATAGACACAGTGGGCCTCCCCCAGCCTCATAATGTAACAGGTGGTTTGGATGTACTAGACATGTTTAAATATTTTATTTTAGAAACCAGCTAAAAAGTTATCACTTTTCTACTGGTACTTTTTTAAAGTGTCATTTGTATCTCTTTTGCACGACAGAGCTGTAAATGGATGATTCCATCTGAATGTGTGCGAGTGTGTCTGTCTGCTCCCAGTATAATGCACTGTAATGTTGATGCATGTCAACTATTGTAACAAAACCTATATTGGGTTAGGAGGGTGGATCAGCTTAAGGTCTTTACTCCTCAACCTTCTTTTTCTTTCTCTTTTTTTGGGCTTCTGTTTATGAATACAATCAGTATATTTGTACAGAGACAATGATAATTTTGCATCTTCTGTGACCGTCTAGACTTTTATGGCACTTCTGCATGATAGCAATAAACTATTTTGAATGAAAGATGAGATGATTTGTCTTGAACTTTACACTACATGCTGAACAACACTTACAATCCCATCTCATCTATGGAATTAAAGGTTTCTTCTCTTAAATATGATTTTACTGAGATGGCACTACATTATATTTGCCCCAAAACAAATAATTTGAATTTAAATGTGAATGTAGAAACTCCATAACAGGTGAATGACATTGGTTTACCTTTGGTTCTGTACTAAGTATTAGTATGCAACCTAATTCTCAAAGCTCCACCTTAACTGTACTGTGTATATAGTGATTGGGTGGGGATATGTCCTGTTAAATATTTACCTATGCTTCATCATAATTGAGGTGGAGCAGGATGAGGTCCGGATCTTAACTTGAGGTAACTTGTTTCTTTACAGCTGGAAAAAAACCTGAATGGAGAGATTAATGAAAACACTGTATGAGCCATGGATTTCCATACACTACAAATACATCTGTTCTGTCTCAGTATGCAGGTAGGAGCAGGTCTCCCTTCATGGTCTCTGACATTCTGGTCGCTTCTGCTCTTGACAGGTTTAATTAGTAACTATGTCCATGTCTTCTGTCTCATACAGATTGTCTGGGGTTTAGACCAGGTGACACTCTTGAATCCTCCAGAGGAGCCTCTGTCAGACCATCATTTGAAGATACTTTACTCTTGTGATGAACCTGCTACTGTACAGCTGGACTGTATTGTATCTTTTGACACTGGCATGATTTCTACACTCCTGCTAAGACGGTGGAGCTGCATCCCCGGTGACCCTAAAATAAGAACTCTGCAGCTGAAGCTGCCAGATTGGTTGGTATATCAAGCTGATGGGATTGTTCCAGACTCTCAGTGGGTGCTAAGTTGTATCCTGCTAGCATCAGTCAGATACAGTGGATTTGATGACACTGAGAGGTCTGTTGCAGTTCAGGATGTCGCAACATTGCAACCTAAGCCTTTTTATGATCGACCTGTAAAGCAGCATAAACTGTGCATTGCCTGGAGCACTGAAATGCTGCAACTGACTCAACGGTTTTCAAAGAAACAGTGCCTTTTGGAGCAAGGTAAGCTTAGGGAAGTGATCTTTAAAATACACGTGTGGACAAAGGGGGTCCAAAAATCAAAAATGGTTTAATAAAATAAAATTCTTCAGTTGTCCTGCAAACATCAACTTAAAAACTGTTTGTCATTCAGAAACAGTGCATTTGCTGTCTTCAGTATATGCTTCAACTGGAGAGAGTTTTGGTATCACTAAGACACTTGACCCTTATAGCAGTGGGTTTCTGGAGTATCTGCGTGTTAAAGCCATCTCTTTTCCGTGGTAAGACAACAAATGTCACCCCATACACACAACCTAGCTTTCTATTCTGTTAATTTTTTTTAGGGTCAGTTAACCAATTGTACTTTGTATTTTCACCAGGTGCATGTTCTCCATCTGGATATTTGTGACCAGACACTGCCAGGGAAAAATGTGTGGAGTGTTTTACCATATAGACTCGCATAATAATTATGTCACACCAACACTGTTACTCACAAATTCAGGTATAATTGAGAATTTTGTCCCACCTCTCAGATATTCTGATTATGTAACAGCACAGTGCTATTATCCGGTCTTACTTGAGGCTCTTACTGTTGCTAGGTCAACTACACATCCAGATGAATGGAGAGTCAGAGGAATCCTCTGCATTTCTGTCTCCATTCAGTGTGCCTTTAAATGAGTGGTGCCAAATCAGGGTGATGTTGCAGGGTAGGATGGTGAGTGTTCTCTTGTTGACAGAAGATATCCTTGCAGGATGTAAATTATGGCAATAATGAGACAAAGTGGTCATTGTCACTGCATCTCAGGTGACAGTATCTATGGTGTGCAATGATAAGGAGCAGAGAACGGTTCATTCACTGAAGCATGAGTAAGTCTACTTTTGACATGACAAAGTCATAAAATTATAAACATCAAAAACAAAAATGCATTCCCAAGTGTTCTGCATATCTGTTGTTACAGGTTGAGGCATGTTGTCGTGTTGGATGACACAGAAGGATATTTTGTGATTGGTGGAGGGAAATATATAAGAGGTGTGGAAGGTTATTATGGACCACTGGTTTACTACCGCAACAGAATATCACCTCAGAGCATGGTAATGTACTGCACCTGTCCACAGTTACTGTCTGTGAGCACTGTTCTCTACATTTGAGTCTGATCATTTTCCTCTTTTCCAGTCTGAAGTTGTTATTCCAGATGTTATAATGACAGTGAACCTGACCGGATGGCTGCAGACCTGTCAAGCATTTCGTCTTGACATGAATGTCAAAATCAACGGCTATTCTCTGAAGGCCAAAGAGAGACCGGAGTCTGGTAGTAGGCTTACATATCCACTAGATGGTGCTAAAAATACTGTATCTGAAGCATTTTCAAGAGCCTTCTGCAGAGCTGCTGATGCTAAAGAGAAACAGTATTGTGTTTGTTTGTTTGTTTGTTTTTTTCTCAGAGATCTGTTTTGATGTTTTCCATGAGTGGACAGTAAAGGACAGACTACAATCAAAGTCACAGTGTGAGCAGTGGGAGGGAACTGTCCCACGCAGAAGACAAGCTGTAAAACTGGCCAAGTTTTTGGCTTTCAAACATAGTAAGAGAGAAACAACTACACAAAAGGATTTAACTAGCACTGGTACAGAATATCCAGGATAGGAGAGGACTGAAAAAAACACTCTATTCCACTGCCTGTATTACAGTGTGTTCCAACTCTAAATGGAAGCTATTTGATGTTTACACCTACCCTTTACCTTCAAAACCTTTCCATCTAATGTAAATCTGCATCAGTTTATATACTTTTTAAAATAAGATGAACAAAGTATGGCTGCACAGCATGAGCTTGTAATGCCCGAACCACTTGTTAGTTATGGGGCTGAGTTACAATATAAATGCTTATTCTACTTATTATTGACTTTATTTAGCATAAAACGCTGACATTAGTTACCTACTTTCTCCTTGCAGGAGAAAGAAGAGTTAACCTGGCAACTGTGGGCAGGGCACTGTACTCCTTATCATGTCATAAGCTGAGCAGAGGACGCGGGACTGAAATGGTCAGCAGAATATTACCACTGCTGCTCCAAGCTGGCTGCTTAGCTGATAACCGAGCTCTGCACATGTCTTCGGTGCTCTACAGCACTGGCATGGGAGTCAAGAAACAGCCCAGTAAGGTGTGTGCTACTGGGTTAGCTATATTAAAACTATGCCTGTGGTGAACATGTCCAGTTTCTACATTCTATCATGCCCTTGTGTTTGGCACAGGCTTGGCTCCTGGCACTGCTGGCAGCCCAGAAGGATGATCGATTAGCACTCCTACATCTCGGGCACCTGCATCATCAGGGTGTCCGTGGCCTTTCCAAAGACCAAGATTTGGCCTATGCATATTATGCAAACATTGCTAAACAGACAACTTTAGACCGTCTTAATCCCACACCAGAGCAGGTAATGTTTGAAAATGGATGCTTTGGTGTACTAATTTTGCATTTCTTGTTTAATCAAAAAGTCATGCATTTCTACTGTATGCTGCCCCAGTGGCTTATCATTGGAGCAGAACATGATGGGTTCCTTTTTTTTGCATCACTTTTTTACATCACTATCAAGTAAATATGAACCTTTTCTTGCCTAATATGCAGTGTAATTAATGGCACAATTTAAATTATCATAAACATGTTTGCGAAAATTATTACAAAATATCAGAGAATAGTATATGTATAATACATTTTGTCATAACTAGCCATGTTAGACATACTGTAATTGTAAAGGAGAGGCATGGAGGAAACTCATGTAGCTTATTATATTATATTTTATATATTATTATATTATTTTTATCATATGAGCTGATATGTGATACGGTAATACATTTTCTGCTCCCCTTGTTGTGGCTATAGTTTTCAGATTTCCATCATCGATAAGTTTACCTTTGTCACTGCTTTTCATATGAAGAAAGATAACAGTATGATTTGAATTTAGTATTATTACAGTGCTCAAAATGGGTTCACGTTTTGTTTAAAGCGCATAGCTACACTTCTTGCATGCACTGCTTTTACATGTGTCTTCTGTGTTTCTTTTTTTTTTTTTTAGACATTTGTTGAGGCTGTTTACTTAAATAATGATGAGGTGCTGAATCTCCAGACAGATGAAGACCATCATATCTTCCAGTGGCTGAAACTGCAGGCACGCAGGGGAGCAGCTGAAGCTGAGGTAGCCTGTTCTGTCATCTCTGCTTTTTAAGTTGCTCATGTACACAAGCACCCACATCAATAAAAAAGCATTATATATTATATTACAAAATTACAAATTTCAAGAAATATGGCATCAGGTTTTAGGTTTATGTCTAAAAGTACACTTTTTATGGGTAAAAGAAAATGGCCACAGATACTTGAACAAGGTGATGATGTTTTATCCTGTCCTTTTTTGTAATAACTGTCTTGCAGCATGCCCTAGCTCGCATGCTGTTCTGGGGTCAGCAGGGAGTGTCTCCAAACATCCAGGTGGCTGTGAAACACTACGAAAGGGGAGCTGTCAAGTGGGAAGACCCTAGGTCAATGTATGACTATGGCATAGTCCTACTACAGGTGAGAATCACATCTGATATAAAATGAGAAACATGCCAATTAATATCATATAGTATTATCTATGATTTTTAATATAAATGTTTTTCTGTAGGGGCAAGGGGTTGAAAAGGACATCCCAAAAGCGATCACTTTCCTGAAGAAAGCAATGGACCAGGTTTTGTATAGTTAAATGTTTATTACTCCTTTATTATTAATTTCTTATCTATAATGTAACATTAGAAATCTGCTTTCTGTTGCAAAAACCCATTCAAAGTTTCCAACAAAGGTTAAAGTCAAGGGCAACTGGACTTGAAGATACTGGAAGACGTTTCATCCCTCATCCAAGGAACTTCTTCAGTTCTGACTGACTGGTAAGGAAACTATTTACCCATATTTACCCATGATTTACCCTACCAGTCAGTCAGAACTGAAGAAGTTCCTTGGATGAGGGATGAAACGTCTTCCAGTATCTTCAACCAAGTCCAGTTGCCCTTGACTTTAACCTTTGTTGGATAACTATGACCTGGATGACTGAGAATCTTCATATACACCATTCAAAGTTTGCACTCCTCTTTTTACAATATTCTGCCCCCAGGGTTTTGTTCCTGCGATCAATGCCCTGGCCTGGTACTATGAGCAGATTGAGCGTGACTATGAGAAGGCAGTGCAGCTGTGGGAGCAGGCTGATCTCCTCAAGTGTCCAGATGCTGCTGTGAATCTTGGTGTCATTTACTCACAGGGTCTGTATCCAGGAAAAGCTGCCGACCAGGTTAGCTCAAGTATAAATGATACTAGTATGCTTACCAACTAGTCCAGAGTGCTTATTTAAAGCAGTGAATCATTTGTATTTCTGACAGTTTATGGCCTATCAGTACTATCTGAAGTCTGCAGAGAGAGGGCACATCAGGGGAGCAGTTCAAATTGCTGACATCTGGACCACTGGAATGCCTGGCTACGTCAACAGACGTCCATCAGATGCCGTTTTGTTAGCTGCTATTTATTTATTGCACTTCACATATATGTTTTTTTCTTATGTCATGATTGAAATGTACTGTATGTTGAACTGGCTGCAGGTGGGCAAAGTGGGCCGCTGAGCACAATGGATACTTGGGCAGCATCTTGCGGAAAGCATTGGATTCATATCTCAAGAGTGACAAGTAATTTTTTTCTCTATTCACGCTTGCCATTTATCCTGATCAGGCCACTTGACTGCAGTTGCAGCAAATTGACATTCTAGCTTTTCAACAGGTTCAGCTCACTGTTATATTACATGATGGCTGCTGAGTCCGGGTACACAGCTGCCCAGTTCAATGTGGCATATCTATGTGAACAAAACACAGTGAGTTATCTCTACATTAGCTGTATTGTCTTGGTATTGTTACTGTTTTATTCATTTTTGTACTCTTTATGTCCATAGTTCGGTTTTCTGGATCCTGCCTTTGCATCAAACTGCATGTGGAGATATTACAACCTTTCAATCCAAAGTCAAAATCCTGACACTTATGGTAAATAACTATCTTTTGGGACTCAATATTAGGAAACTTGTGTGCCAGTATTCACAACTGAAACCTTTTTAATATTATCTCTCCAGCCTTGATTAGGATGGGTGACCTGTTGTATGAGGGGCAGAGTGACAGGCAGAAAGATATGTCTTCAGCAGCAGAGATGTACCTAGTGGCAGCACTAAGGAACGAGCCACAGGTCAGCTTCTTTTAAACAGATTTTCTTACTGTATATATATATATATATATATATATATATATATATATATATATATATATATATATATATATATATATATATATATCATCATATACATATAGGTGCAAGGTACATGCAGTAAGCCATACTGTTCTTCCACAGGGATGGTACAACCTTGGACTCCTTACTGAAGACGGTTACAGGCTTCCACTGTCAGTATTGATTGAACTCGGCCTTTCAGAGCTGTATCTGGCAGACAAAAGTTTACTTCTTAGTGCTTTATACAAAAGGTGAATTTGTATTGAATATATACATTGGTCTTGTAAGTGCAGTATGCTGTTTTCAACATGTATCTGAAAGAAAAACAATTCTATATTTTCTTCCAAAAGATGCAGAGACTCTGAAAATGCAGATTCATACTTGCCTTGCAGCCTTGCCCTCTTCAACGTGTATTTTCAATCTTTCAAAAAAGACTACAGTACTGCTATTAAGGTTAGTGTGGCTTCAGCTATATTTATTACAATTATTATCAGTAATACATATTTACAAAGTTTCAAAAGTAAAAGTACTAATTATGCAAAATGGGCCTTCTCATAGCCTATGTCAGCCTTTCAGTAAGACTATTATTATTGATGAATGTATATGTCAGTTTTAGCTGAGTCACTAACTATTATTATTCCTATTTTATATAATGTAATGTTTGGCACTGTAATCACATTTCATTAACTGATTCTACAAAAAAACAAGTCAGTCACTAAGTTACTACGGCTGTCAGATAATGTGGTACAATTGTATATTTCCATATGAAATGTGGTCGAGCAGAAGTATAAATAGCATCAAATGGAAGTACTTGACTAAATTATGAGTTGTACCTTAAAATTGTGCTGAAGTGCAGTACTTAAGTAAATTCACATGTCCACCACTGGCCAGCAGCAGACATATCAGACTATCAGACAATTTATTGTGATGTAATATCTTGCTCACATTGTGGTCACGTTATTTCCCACAGGTCTCAACTGCATTTGCCGTGGTTGCAGCGCCACCGATATTCTTTATCATCCTCAGTGTGCTCAGGAGACGTGTCCTGTCTCTCAACTAGAGCCGAGATTCTTATTGGTATCGTCAGTGCAACAAACTGAGGGAATAAAGTGTAAAGTCAACCTGCACGCCAACAGCACTGCGATATATTGTGTTACATTTGTGTATTATGTGATCACCGTAAAGAACAAATGTGATTTGTTTTTTTATAAAAATAATAGCTTGATTGAACAAAAAAGAGGTCTGTGAGTGGATGATTTCAAGAATTTCAGGTAATGAATGTCCTGGTGTAGCCTCAGGTCCAACATCTCCACTTACTTTATTTTACTTTAGGTCACATGGACTCCAAGCTTTTCTAATGTGACACAATTATCTCAATTTTGTTCAATATTTTTACATTACATTGCATTTAAAATATTATGCATTATTGCCACATAATACCATGATTCTCATCAAAACAAGTATGCCAAAGAACTTCTAGCAACTAATATTCCACTAACCAAAATCAAGCAGGCAATTACAGACACTTCTCATGAGACCAAATCCATTCAACGCTCAGCATCTCATTAACACCGCAGACAAGTTTAATTGCTTTGCTTCTATTTGTAGGGATGATTCAGAATTTGCTGGGGATTATAATGGCATGGATGGAATAAAAAAGCTCTGAAATGTGTACATTTAGGCAGCTCTGATTAAAAATAGATGTGGTGTCACTGCCAAGTGTTTCAAGTTCCCTTAATTAAAAAAATACACTTGCAAGCAAATTGTGGACCTAATATCCCCACAAATACAAGGTGCAAGGTACAAGGTTATTTATTAGACATGATACAGCACAAGGCTGCACAATGAAACAAAATTTATAGTTTCTTCATGATACACACATTTACATTTATTCACTTAGCTGATGCTTTCATCCAAACTGACTTACAATTGCTAATTATGTCAGGGGTTGGACGCTTCTGAAGCAACTAAGGGTTAAGTGTCTTGCTCAGGTACACAATGGTAGATGTGTCACAGTGGGATATTGAACCTGGGTCTCTCACACCAAATGTGGGCATCTTATCCACTACTCCATCACCCCCCGCCCATATAATAGAATAAAATAGAAATCTTTATTGTCATTTTCACACGTACAACGAAAATGTCAAAAGTGCTGACCAGCCAGTGCCTCGTACCAAGATATAACTTTTAAAACAAGAGGTAGGAATAAATAGTATCAAAATAATATAAATAAAAATAAATAAACACCCTGAGCAGACATTCATATAACATACACAATCACACTTACTGCACCAATCCTTCACTCAGAATAGTTCACTTTAGCAGCTTTGATTACAGTTATTGCAGATGGGTAAAAGCTGTTTTTGAGTCTACTTGTTTTTGCCCTGATGGATCTGTACCGTCTGCCTGACTGTAACAGTTCGAACAGGGTGTGGCCTGGATGAGAGGTGTCCTTTAGAATGTTCTGGATTTTTTTGAGACAGCGGGAACTGTGTAGTTCTTCCAGTGTGAGGAGAAGGCAGCCAACGATCTTCTGTGCGGTGTTGATGACACTCTGGAGCGTTTTCCTGTGAGCCACTGTGCAGCTGGTGTACCACACGCAGATGCAGTATGTTAACATGCTCTCTATGGAGGCTTGGTAGAAGGAAACAAGCAGCCTCTGTGTGATGTTGTTCCTCCTGAGTACTCTCAGGAAATAAAGTCTCTGCTGGGCCTTTTTTAGCAGCTCAGAGGTGTTCTTGTTCCAGGTTAAACCCTCCTCAATATGGACTCCCAGGAAGTGAAAGTCTGCCACCCGCTCCACACAGTCGCCGTTGATGATTAGTGGTTGACTGACTGTTTTCTTTTTCCTGTAGTCTATAATAAGCTCCTTGGTCTTTACGGTGTTCAAGAGCAGGTTGTTATCGTTGCGCCACACTGTCAGCCTCTCCACCTCGTCCCTGTAGGCAGACTCGTTCCCCCCGGAGATGAGCCCCACCACTGTGGCACTGTGGTGTCATCAGCAAATTTCACCATGGTGTTGCTGTGGTGGGTGGGGGTACACTTATATGTATAAAGGGAATAGAGCAGGGGGCTTAGCACACAGCCCTGGGGGGAGCCGGTGTTGAGGCTTAAGGCCGTAGATGTGTGATGGCCCACTCTGACCCTCTGTCTACACCCAGAGAGGAAGCTGTTGATCCATGTGCAGGTGGAGCGTGGAAGCCCCAAGTCCCTCCGTTTGGCCACTAGTTTGTGCTGGAGGATGGTATTAAATGCTGAGCTGTAATCCACAAAGAGCATCCGCACATAGCTCCCCTGCTGCTCCAGGTGGGACAGTGCAAAATGGAGGGCTGTGGTTACGGCGTCCTCTGTGGATCTGTTCGCTCTGTAGGCAAACTGGTGGGGGTCAAGGCCTCGGGGTAGGAGTGTTGTGATGTGTCTCCTGACCAGTTTTTCAAAGCACTTCATCACCACAGGTGTCCTGTCTCTGGACCTGAAGGCGGTGTTCCTCTCCTTTACCAGCCGCTGGACCTCCTGAGTCATCCATGGCTTCTGGTTGGGGTAGACCCGGATCCGTTTGACCACTGGGACAGTGTCTATGCAATTCCTAGTGTAGCATAATACACTGTCTGTGAACACCTCCAGGTCCTGATGTTCAAAACCCCCCAGTTAGTTGTATCAAAGCAGTCCTGCAGCTGCTGAGAGGCACCCTCAGGCCATGTTGCAACAGTCTTTTTGATAATGGGGTCCGTTTTCCTACGTGGGGCATATGCAGGGATCAAAAGTAGGGACACATGGTCTGACTGACCCAGATGTGGCAATGGTCTAGCCCTGTAGCCTAATTTGATGTTGGAATAGACCTTGTCCAATGTATTTGCTCCTCTGGTGCCACACTTTACATGCTGATAAAACTTAGGGAGCACTAATTCAGTGTAGGCCTATAGGACTATTAAAATATGTAACATATAAAATAAAATAAAATAAAATAAAATGAAACAATATATAATTATTTATATACATATATTCAAACATGTAACACCCTGAATACCCTTTGTAGTTCCACTTTTTTTTAAGCTTAGTTCCTGTCTGTCCTGACCATGTTTTTGTTTTTGCTACATCAGTAATCCTCAGACAATGTTGTAGGTTTTACTTCCTAATGTTTTCCAATATTTTGGCAATTTTAACAATAACTTCTATACAGAGAAGATGACTTTATGAGATTCTTTATTGTAACCAGCTACCTAATAACATATTTTTTACGTCATTTTACATGCAGAACAGGTTTTACTATATGATCATATGTATTGTTTTAATTTAAATACATGCAAATATGCTTTATGTAGCCTTTTAGGTTATTGTTTACCACTTACAATGTGTGCTTCCATGGGAGCTGCCATTGGTTTGATACGTCTTTCAGCTGCTACTGGTGAAGTCGCGGTCATATGCTGCGTTCGAGGCAGCTCGGAACTGGGAAATTTCTGACCTCCAACTAGAAAAACGATCCTGGAACGCCACTTGAAGTCGAATTTCCTACTTGTGAACTTGGAGAAAATATATGTACCCCGACTTCACCAGTAGCAGCTGAATGAAGTCACAAAACAATGTCAGCGCCCATGGAAGCACACAGTGTAAATGGTAAACCATAAAATAAAAAGCAACAAAAAGTATATTTGCATGTATAAATATTACATACGATCACATAGTAAAACCATAGACTGTATATAAAAAAACTGTTCTGCATGTATAATTGATGGAGAAATATGTTTTGCACAATAGTTAGCTGGCTACAGAAGCTCATAAAGTCAACATTTCTGCATAAAAGGTGTTGTAAGGTGTTGTAAAGAAGTGTAAAAATGCCAAAACATTAGCAACTGTAACCTACAACATTGACTGACTTGAGGGCTACCAATTTATATAGCCAGAGGGGCACACAGAACTAGTAATGTGTGGGCTATTTATGTCAGTAGTTGCAGTTAAACTGCCATCCTTTTAATTAGCACCTAAAGCACTGCTGAGGGTGCAACTGGGGCGAGTTCAATCTCAAAACGTTTTGCACCGTTTTGCAATGTTTTCAGATTGAACGACAGGTTTCCTTGAAACGTTGCGCAACGTTCTGCAACGGGCTTCGAGGTATGTTTGCTCCCGTTTGGTGGGCGGGTCTCAGGTGTTACCCAATCAGCTGCAAGAAGTTTGTAAACACAACGGCGTCAAAAAGACAGGAAAATTGCTTGCTAAACAACAGTGGACCACTGTTTGTGTTGAAAAAATGTTTTGCTACGTTTTGTCTGCGCTGAACTCGTCCCAGGTGTGTACACTTTGTCACGGTCAGCCATGATTTTCGTTCACTTTCGGCGGTATGCACCACCATGCACATGGAACGCTTTAATTTCGGAGTCGGAAGTTTCAACTAGATAATATCCCAGTTCCGACCGGTCTCGAACGCGGCATCAGTCCTGCGGCTGCGCATGAAAAGACTAATTAACAGAACGCGTGACAGCAGTTAAAGTTCTGTTGGATGTTTCAACGGTTATCACTTAATATTGGCCTTTATGAACAAATGAAAATACATTTCTGCCAGCAGAAAGAAAAGTTGAAAAGTAGGCGAACATGCTATAGTGTGCCTCTTATCTAAATGCTTAAATGCTTTCATGCTTAAAGGGACTATATGTAGTTTTTCTACTTAAATGAATCCTTTTTTATTGCCTGTGTGTGAAGGGGTTGTAATCTGACATTAAAATGATCCACTTGCCGAGTTTGGCTATTAACTCTGAAGGCAAGTATTCCTATTCCTATTAGAAGGCTCCGGGTCGGATTTTCCACGAAATCCTGTGACTGACACCAGCATGCGCGCTCCCGAGCCTCTCGCTGTGTCTACTTTGCACTCAGCAGCAACGACACGGCTACTTACGACATGGAGTCTCCTAACACTAAGAAAGACCTGCTCCCAGCACAACACAGACTCCAACATAAACTCAACTTGTCAAAGCCTGCAAGACATGATGTAACGGTAAAAAGCTAATGTGGAGCGATTTGTATACTATCCCATAGTGATGCAGCCACGAGCAGCTAGCTAACGCTGCATTAGCTCGGACCCGCCGCTGTTTGCTTCGTAACGTTCAATTTAGATTTAACGTTATTGCCTTTTACTGATAGGTACACAGCGTCTCCACCTCTCAGTCGCTGTAAGTTAACTAACATGACCCACATAATATACAACCCAGAGGAAGAGCCATCCACTAACACTAGTTACAGTAAAGTTACTTACTGCGGTCTAACTGTTATAAAGTTTGACACAATCTTATAATATTCAGTCCAGTTCACCACCCGTTTCATTATCATCCAATACATGTAACTGTGCTGACATTGCTGAACCTCCGGTGACAGATTCACAGATAGTAAAGATGGTTACTGAAAAGCAACAGGCGAGCTAACGATGTAGCACGTCGGCGAAATGCAGTAAATGTACCGTGATCATGTAACGAGCGTGGATTAGTTCAACCTGCAGCTGATAAAACTATTACTGTAACGTTGCAGTGGGAGTTTACCTGAGTTTCCACCATGTTGTGTCAAACTGGCTCCCCACCTGTCTACAGCCGCTCTGACTTTGCCTTTTTTCGTACTGTGCCGTTATGCCGGTGTCTCGCTGAGCTGAATGAAGTAACGTTAGGCCGGTGTTGATCTGCCTGTGAGACGGGAACCTTGAAGTAACCGAGCCTGAACATGTCTCAGTGAAAAGCCACAGCCTGCATGCTGTTGTTTCTGCGTTTATTGCAGGATTTCTGTATGAAAGCGGTTGTGTTTCGGATTCTGCTCGCTCATATGTTCAAGCGAGCACGCGTACGAGCACACACCTGGTTGCAATCTTAAAACAGCACCGCTTGTGGCCGCTGGAAACTACATAATGCCCCTTTAAATGAACAACATAATGTTCGTAGTTAGCAGCTAACTAACTTAAGCTAACGTTATTGCAGCGGGAAACATATTTTAATCAGTTTCTCTGAAAGATATTTAACTGGTGACATTTGGAAAACCCAGAAGGTCGTTAAAATACAGGTATTTCCAAAGTCTGGGCAACATTTTTTTTGCATCCACTTAGTGATAGAAAAAAGTTTCTAAGATGTGTCTCTGTTTCTTAATTTAACGTTAATTATAGATGGTTGGCCACCTAAAGTACTAGCTAAGCTAGTAGCTAGTACTTTAGGTGGCTAAGCTAGCAACACACTTTAGTAGCTAAGCTAGCTAAAGTACTTGGATAGGAAACAGTCACAGCTTTGGAAAGATGTTCAGTCTGTTTTAATCTTGCAGTGAACAGATTATTTTTTATCCACGTGATTTAGAATGGTCTTCCAAATAGTCTAGGAAAAATACTTTCAGAACACAGAGCTTCTGGTTATTTAAAACATTGCTGGAAGGTAATTATCTTTAAGATAATTTAATGGTTAAGTTACCTCTGTAGCGTTAGTTATGCTAATACTAGCTACATTAAAAGCACAAACTATCAGTGAATCACTATCGTGGAAATCCCTAATGAACCACTGAGCTCATGGTTTTAGGCAAACAATATGCCTATACTCTGCCCATGTCAGTATTGTGGCTATAGTTGTTAGCTTTATGGATTTACTATTGGCTATCATGATATGTGTGGCAGGTGTGGAGATTCTATTGAGGAAAAGCACAGGTGTCACTACCATTAATGGAATGACTGAAAACAAGTTTTCGATGTTTGGATTTCTGCTGATATCAGGTGTTTTCATGTCATCTATAGGCTTTTGTGTATTACATTTTGTATGGCACTATTTTTCTAAATTCTTTCTATGTATTTATTGTTGCCTTCCAAAAGACAAAACTACTAGGGCTTAGCCATGTTGTGCAATCTAAATATGATTCTACTTATATTGATTTAGATTTGTGCTGATTTAGTCAAACAAAAAATAATTAAGCTCTTTTACATTTTTGATAATAATTATGTTTACAGTTCCCTATACTTTTCTCACTGATAACACTTTTGCTCTCAGTGTTTTGCGGTCACGCTGCCAGCTCTCTCATTTGTCCTTAATTTAGGCTTGCTTGTACTGTGACTACTGTAATTAGAACTGGAAATGTTGTGACATGGAAAGGATCAGTGAATTTTAAAGGTGATAGTGACATATGACTAATGTACCTTTTGGACAGCAGGATGTGTAGTCAGCAAGAAGAGTCTTTCAGCAGTAGACCCGGGTTAAAGTCCCTGCGTCAGCTTATGTGTTTTGTGAAAGTTGCTAAATTCTTACAGTCCCCAGGGTATCTAGCTGTGCTCTTCCCTGCTTTGACCTTCCTGTCTCAAGGGCAGTGACTTAGTTACTTGATTGCTGAAATAACTAAGAAGGACTTAAACTTTAAAATAGCTCCATTACTTTAAAACTCTGCTGAAGCGGTTGGTCAAATAATGTTGACTGACAGTTAGAGGCATTTATCAGCAGTAAAACAAGTCCAGACAATAGCATGTTGCTGTTTTTTATATAAAACAATATGAGGCAACTGAAAAATGACTCACATCTGTGCCAGAATTTAGCTACCCAATTTGCCCACAGTCAGCCCTTTTTCTATTGAGCAGCTCCATTAGAGTAGTTGATAATTAATGCCTTGCAAGAAGCCGCTAACATAAGTTGTTCAGGGTAGGGACTTTACACATCAAATTTTGGCATAGTTATTGTCATCTTGGAAAGTATTTTGAACAGCAGGTATTGATATTTGAGAGTTAAAAAAAGATGATATTATGCCTGTAGTTCTGTTAAACAAATTATGTAATGGAGGCACTTCATAAATTCTCAAACATATCATATATTCTAACATAACTTCTCAAACATAACTTTGGCATTTCTGTACTGTAATATCTTGCATATTGGCCAACACATACACAGATACTGCTATATTGGATGGTCTATCGGCCTGACTCATCTGTCGCCCTAGGTTTTTGCTGCATTGTGTTATTACCACTATTTTACTGTCTTAGTTTTCTATTTATTGAATGCAGTGGCATATGCCATCTATCCTGCTCTCATACTTTAACAAAAAGAAGCATTTTTCCACAGTACTTTGGTTTTTGTAATTATTGTGAACTCGAAATGTTTTGTATTACTTTGTGCATTGAAAAGCTATAAGGGACACTGTCTAGCACTTCAATAAGATCCTACATAGATTGTGATTTAAGTGCAGAGCAGCCAGGCTTCTGATTTGGTGCTCAAAAGCTGATATGCGAACAAATGAATAGAAAAGGAAACAGCAGCACAGAGGCAATGTGAAATCACATTAGTTTAACGCTGCGATTTTTACTCCGTGCACATTGGCTTACCAAGAATGCAGCTCCTGACAATCTACATTATCAAAGCAATCTGTCTCTCTTTTCCTTTTCTTATTCCCATCCATTGGTTTTCCTTCTCTCTTTTCTTTTTTTCTTTCCCCCTCTTCTTCCCTCCCTCTGTCTTTGCAGATGGGCTATTTGGCCGATGAAAGGGAAGAGAGCTGTGCCAGTTGTGAGTGTACACCAAGGCAAAGGGAAGAAATTTACTCAGGCAGCCGTGGGAGCTGGACTGGTTCGTGGGATATACAGCAGAAACATAACACGGAGGTGCAGATACAGTTCAGGTACTATGTGTGTGTTGGCGTGTGTGTGTTTGGTGTAAAGTCATCTATATATTAAGAGTTCTTTATGATTTTTTATTAGACAAAACTAAACTTGCTTAAGACTTGCACTATGTTTTCGTCTTTTTATGAGACTCACTAATGTTTTTGCCTCATATTTCAAAAGTTAGTTACAAACTTCAAAGGAATGTATGTAGACATTGTTGTCAGCCATCTTCATTATTTAAAGTTAACTCTTTACGTATCTGACTTAAGTTTAATCGGCATGTCACATGAAGGACATATTCTTGCTTAAAGATGTTTTGTGACCAGTATATTTCTCTGAATATTCATTTTGTCAGCTAAATGGCTGAAGGGTTTTCATCTCTGAATAATATTCTGCTGTGAGTGCACTCCTCTTTATAGTTTCACACTTATTTTCGTATTCTTTGGCAGATTTTTTTTTTATGGCACTCCTATGAAACTTGCTGAGTAAGAAAGTTACATAATCACAATTTAACACAGGCGTTGATATTTAGAAAGCAGTGATAATTGTAGTATTTTGATTAGAGGTTTTAATACTATTAAGTATTCATTACTATTTACTATTGTTGAATGGTGGTAAAAACAGTATCCTGCTAGACTGTAGAGTAAGAATTTGTGGATGAGATGTAATGGTTCATGATCAAACATAATACCTGTTGTTTGAATGGTGTTTTTTTGTATTTGAAGGCACAGTAAATTGGTCTTATTTACGTGTCCAATGATGCAATGGTGCCAAATAATTAATCTCTTTCTTGGGTGTCAAGATGTGAAAATAAATGAGTGTGTAAAAAGTATAGGTCTATTGATTTCATTCTTCCCTTGGAAGCCTGTTTTGAAATGTCAGGCTGACTGATAGCACTTAGTAAACTTTGCCACACAGTATGCACCAGTTATTACAGTGACAGGACAGAGCTTTACCCACATTTTATTTGAGTTGTTTTCTCTGTAAATACACTGATGTCTCTACAGAGAAAACAACATGAAATAAAATGTGGGCAAAGCTCAAGTGACATTAGAGATGTTTTTTTTAGAAAACATACTGTATCTATGCTTGTAAGATATTTTGGTAATCCCCCAAATTTAAATTGGCATTAGAGGCAAAGCATACTAGTACACCAGTAAAGATCAATATGTATACCTCCATTTTATCTGTTTTTTAAACCTGAGTAATCTCCCAAGATATAATATTTATTCCCACCATAAAGTGAAAATCATACAACCAGTAAAGTTGCAGAAATTAAAAGGATAAAATTGGTAAATTAAATATCTTCCAGATGATTTTCTTTCTTTTCTGCCTGGCCTCATGAACATGTGTTTAATGGGCATTTTCTACAACTATATAAAGAAAAGTAAAAATAACATGGAAATGCTTGTCAGTATCTTAATACAGTATCCAGTGATGCCATGGCCTTAAGGAGCCAGAGCAGTGTGGGATGCAGAGTGCTCAGAGTGGGTGTGCCACTCCTCCTTATTCTCTGTGGTTGCTTACCAGATGCTCAGGGTCAAGGTAAGAATAAAATGTTTTCTACTGTGTTTGTTTGTCTGCAAATACGTTTGTCAGTCTGGCAGTAAATGTACAGTTTAGGTCTGCCTGCTGGAATGTGTGACTCCTGGAAAGTGAAGGTAGTTAGGGCTAGCTAACATCTCCCTTCGAGTTTCAGACTCTGGCGTGGAAACTGAGCAGGACTGGACGGGGAGTCATGTGGCTACACATGATGTAGTATGTGTTTAAGGGGAAAGTACATGAACACACAGTGGGAAAAATATTAACAGGATTAAATAACTGACATGATAAAATTACAACGCTTAGAGTCTGAATTTCGGTTTCGATTGCTTTTCATTTAATCGTCCATTCCTGTAACAATTGCATTCAGGTGTATAATGTGCAAAGGTACAATATATTAGGTATGCAGTAAGCTACCAGTTTGTAGACCAGATTTAATTCTGGTATCCTAGGGAGACAAGGCCACTATGCCCTCTGCTGTCAATGCACTCCACTGGCTTCCATCCCTCCCTGTGACTGGTTTTATTTATAGCATAGTACGAATTTCTATCCTAACAAGTGACAAGGGCTCAAAATATATACACATGCACACGTGCTTGTGCACACACACACACGCACACACAGAGACATGCATCACACTTGTGCCAACTTTCAGGGGTGGTAAGGGGCAGCAACAAGGTTAATGCACGAGAATTGGGAGTAGTGTATTCAGCCTTTTTTAAAATGAGCTCTGATTAATGGCCTCAGCTGTGGCATATGCCAGGGTGAATCGTGTGGGAGGACAGGAGAGGACAAGAGCCAGACTATGAGATTATTAGAGCCATCCATGAAAACAAATATCAGACATTATGACATATGATAATGTTTATCATTAATAGATATAAACACACACACACACAGCTTTTCTTAAGTGAATAAAGGCGGTACTTTAAGATAAAAAACATTTAACAACACCAGTGAGTCATGCAGCTTGGACAGCATGTATTGAGAAACAAACTGAAAATATTCTTCTATATATCTTTTATTGTACAGCTTTCCTGGCAACTGCAGAAGTTGCATTTTAAGGGTATTTGTCCAAACATTTACTGTTTCCTACAGCTCTGACTGTATTATTTTGGTACTTAATCAAACTCTGAAGACATCAGAAAGTCCTCTGTCCTCCCACAAAAAGATACACATTAATCTGTGTTCTTAAGTAATATCGGTTAGATGCGGTCAAAACGGGGTGTTTCTGCTTGTGTCTGTTGGTTTCTTGAAAAGGTTCATGTTGTTTAGTTTTCTGTTAAGGGCTGGTTTTAAATTAGTACCTGTTCCTCTTTGGTCTTCGTAATAACAATTATCTCCTGTAGACATTGATATTGAACATCATTGATTTTATGTTCAACATTTTCTGCTGTTGAAAGATCTTGTTCCTGACATGTAGTCCTCCACAGATAATAGTGTTTCTTAGCGTGGCATGATGGCTGGTGATTGTGGTTAGGCTTAATTCTGTGAACTGTAAAACTGTTAATGCTAAGTCTGTAACTGTTAACATAGTTGTGTGTAATGGGTAACACCAGTGACCTAAAGATTTAGGTATTTTGGTGTTTTGGATTTTCTGAGCAAAGCTGCTGCTGATCCACAGGCACTGCAGCAGTAGATTTGTCATGGTAAGTGTACAACATATCATTATCGAGACACCACTTTAAAATGAATGCTGTATGTTGTCATTTTGTTTCCTTTAGTCTGTTTCTCTCTGTATATAATGACTTTTGTTTTGTCTGTTCACTTTAATTGATTTAACTATTTTAACACCCTCAACACTCAGTTTGTTTGATTTCTAGATTAAGTCATCATATATTATACTGAGAATTTATTGTAAACACACTATAGCCCCTTGCTGTGCTCTTTGGGTTGATATACTTTATTACACTTTTGGTTGATGTAAATCTTTGTGCTGTAAGAATATGAGCTCATCATATAGCTGCACTCATTCTTAATTGTTTTGGAAAAGATCATGATCATGAAAATGCCTGAAATAGAAAGCGTATTGTTGATACTATTCGTGTGGCATCACATTAAACTGTCATACAAACTCTCATACATCTGTAATTCTGCAAGGTCACGATCTCTGATTAAACAATCAATGTGAATGATATGCAAGTAATTTCTCAGATACGCTGCACCCTGGGTACAGCCCTGGAGGCACTTCAGCTGCTTGTAATGTGCCAACAGACAACTCTGCCTTATCAGCAGCTGTGGAAGCCTGCCAACCACCTTGCAAATTGATTTTTTTATTACTAAGAATAAATGGATATTGAATCTACGCGTAACAGAGTGACCTGGAAATGAAGACACTAATGTATTTAAGTCCACTATGAGAAAGTATAGTTTGACAGATTCTATTAGATGTAGTGTTTTACATTTACTCAATGAAAAGTGGCCAAATCTGCAAGTAGGAACATTGAGAGACTCATTACACTGGCAATGGTCATATTTTTTCTTCTGTAAATACTGTTTTGTTTGTTCTTATTGTCTATTTTGGAGTTTAACTAACAGCACATATAATAGATAAACTATGTCACTTCAAACAAAGCTCATATCATTAATATACATCTTAATTCATTGTAAGAGCTGCTACAAACCCTTTTAATGCATTATAATGTTACATAACAGTCATAAGTACAATTCTAGTTCACAATCACAGTACCAATTTTTCATTAAGTGTTTTATATATGTTGCTAACTTATGGAAATACAGTGAACCAGGTTCAGGTATGTTGAAGTTTCAAAAACTGATGATTTACGCAGCATTGTTCATTCAGACTCAGGCCAAGGAGACACATTGCCAGCATACACAGAATCTGAAGGGTACTTCCTGTCTGGGGATATTTAGACCATCTTTCCTAGACCTACAGAGAATTACTATGTTTCCAAATAAGGTTATTGTTCACCCCTCAATACATGTGTGTAGTGTCTATTGGATATTGGTTCAAATCAAGACACTGCTAACCCTATCATGATCTGGGGAAACCTGTGTCATAGTACCCCTAAAATTCCTTCACACTAACTTAATGCTTGGAGAGTGTGGTGGTGAGTTGCCATGTTCCTGACAGCTCACTGCTTCAAGTAAAGATGTGCTGATATCTAACAAACGTACTGAAGGGCACAGACAGGAGGATATGTCTACGACTATCGTGCCATTTGTCACTGCAGGCATATAGGTTGATCCTGACACCTGAGCCAACATTCAAAGCCTTGAGAGAGCATGGCAGACATTCAAAGTGGAAGTGTGGTGGCACAGAGGAAAGGGAACTTCAGCCTTTCTGAAAGAACATCAAAAATGAACGGGAGTCCTGGCTCATTTGGCATAACCTATGAGTGGTGATAAGCTGCAGAACATTGCCTATCTGTCTGTCTCAATGCTTCTACAGTCAAATGTGAACGTATTTGTGAAGATATCTTGATGTGTTACAATTTGACCTATTGTTATTGTTGGCGATGCAAACACCTAAAATCCTGATATCTAGCAATACAGAATAATGATCTGATATCTGGCATATACATAAGGCAGTATTATGTACCAGGACCTGAATGATTCTACTTAGGAGTAAGTGATACAATCCCTTATGTGTTGCACATTCCTTGACCCCTTGCTGTTACAAGTGGAAGTAATGATGACATCTCAGGGTTTTCAAGTTGGTCTCTTTCCTCGGTATTTCACTAATGAACTCACTAAACTTGATGTCATCACATTCTTGATGTTATTTTTGAGCCCATGTGTTGTTTCTTCTCTTAATCTAGAGCCACTTGCTTCTCCTTTGTACCGCACCAGAGAGGGCTTTACTTTAGGCCTGGTCTCCGATTCCTATGTCTATAAGCAGCTTGGTAGTAGTTTCTACAGCCATCTTTCACTGGGCAAACCTCAGCTTTCCAGCCTTTTTGTTCTGCATCAGCTGCCAGCTCAGCGTCCTTAAGCTTAATGTGTTCATAGGCTTTGCCACCACATCCTCCCAGGGCACTGCAAGCTCTATGATGTAGGGAGTGCAAATGTCAGATGGAAAGCAGAGCCTCTTTTCCAGGACCTCCATGGACAAACACTCTTGCAGATGCAGGATGGAGTGACTGAGGAGGCAGGGCGTTGATGGCTGTCTGATTGCTCTCCAATGTAGCTGGCACTTGGAGCTGACAAGATTGTGCTTCTGGTTTGCTGGAGATAGACAGAGTGGGAACGTAGGGTATTTGCCGTACCATTGCTTTTGTGTCCCACAACTCCTTCCAAGACAACTTAATTGAGAAAAGGCATTCGCGCACCTTGCTGCCTGCTCATGTCTGCGCAGTGCACACCTAACTATGACACTATATTTTTGAAGTGGAAAGGGGGCTGTTATTAAAGCAGTGTGGGCAGACATGGGATCATGATCTGAAAGAAAATCAAGTGGCAGTGTGCAACGCGTATCCTCTTCTTTCTGTGATCAGCACCTTCTGCATGCAGTGTGAGTTACCTCTCCACAATGAAACATGATGGTGGTATCATTCCGATTATACAACAGAAAGCTGTGTAGGCGATGGTATTGCTGGGATTATATTTATTACAAGATGTAAAGATGAATGTAGACTTCATGTCACTGTTGTACAACACAGAATACGGTATCGTTGATTTGAAAGATTTTTTTTACAGGGTTTTCTCTCCTGAAATCATATTTTTTTGAGATGGCTTGTTTTAGTAAAATGCTGAACCAGTGAGGACATGTCCACATTTCTCATGACACTAGATGGCAGTATTGCTTTGTTTTAAAGCAGTACTACTTTTCTAGGTGGGAACAGTTAAGTGTCAGACATGATTAAATTAATAATTACTACTACAGTAGTCTTTAATTGATTACATTTGTCCCTGGCTTGTTATGTATTCACATAGCTCATTTTTATTTGTATCTGTGATATAGAGGTACTTTGTAGATATGAATTTTTAAAATACTATAATTTATTTAATTTTTGTTGATAGGATTGTATAGCAGAACATTTCTATTAAGCAGAGACAACATCATTGTTTAGCGGGAGGTGGTTTTTGTGTTCTGCAGACCTGTGTGGTTGTGGTGTTTTCTTCTTAATGAAAATGTTGCGGCAAAGTCATCCAAGATTCATTAGCCCAAACATGGTTGTTATAGTTAATTTGAAAAAAAGCCCACAACACAGCAGGGGGCAGCTCCATTACAACACAAATGACTTTAGAAAGCTGTTTTTTGAAAACCACCATTTAGAGAGTTCATTTAGGATGCCTGGTTGCACTTGCTTATTTTGATGACCTTTGTGTCACAGAGCCATAAGACATTATGCTGGAAGAGTTTTTGTGGCAGAGTTTATTTTAGTAGACTAACGCGGTCGCCGCTGTGCATTTCATCTGCTTCGCTCTGATTTACCAATGTATAGGGTCATGAATTATTACAGAGGGCCATAAAAGGCATGGCACATCTAACGCCTACTACAGAATAAGGGGAGTGAAGTCCCAGTGGACTATGTCACAGTCACAGCCTCTGACTCCCTGCACACAGCAAGGCCCATTAAGCCTATTTAACTATCTGGCTTTACGCTTCCCAGTTGCAACACCTCTTTTCTAACTAAAATCACTGTGATCATAATTTTTATTAAAATTACAGGGAAAAAATTATATAAATGACACACCATGTTTGTATTATGAGATTGTGCTCTTTAATTTTTTTCTCTCTGAAGAACTGTAGAGTAACAAAGAAATTGCATTAGAATTGATGTTAGTTATTTAGCTGAGACTCCTACCCAGAGAAAATTGCAAGGAGTGCAACAGACAAAAGGCCTCAGTTACTTGATCATGAGCTTCACAGGCAAACCCGTAGTCAGAAGGGAGGAGAGACAAACAATATTTTGTTGTGACAGGACTGTATCTGAATTATCATAGCTTCACTGCTAAAATGGTAAGTTAGTTGGCATAGCAATCTCACCACAAGGTCTGTTTTGTAACTGTTCTGGAGTTTCATACATCAGTATCATACAGTTTCCCCAGTTGTCATGGAGCTGTAGATATTCAAATGAGTATGACTTGCCCTGTGAGAATCATTCGATAATTTCTTCTGTGGGTCTGGAGGGAGTTTTGTAAAGTCCTTGAAAATAACCATCATGACATATCAGGGTCATCTCAGCTTGTGCTTGGAGACCACACATTTTAACAGAAAGCCTGTGTTATAAAGTGCAGCAATGAGTTTGAAAGATGTGGCATTTTCCAAGCAGAAAAGTCTTAAAAAAGAGGCTATTGAGTTGCATCATGAGATATGTAGGATCCATTGTTTTTAGAGCTTGACTAACATTAGGGGTTAAAAGTTTGGAAAACTCATCTTTTTTTCTTCAGTTAACATGCATCTTGCATTCCTCCCACCTTTTGTGGAAGTATGTTATTAAAAAGCAGATTAGGGGAGAGCCGGGACAAAAGTAACACATAAATGTTCTCCAAGCCCATGCAAGTCTCCAAAATATGTCAGCATGTACATTATGCAGTAATTACCAGAATCAGGAAATGGCAGGTGATGTGTCACACTTTCATAGTTCTACCAAAAAAGCTGTTTTCTACTGAAGAGGATTAGGGCCACTTGTCTAGTGGCTAGTCAGGCATGCCCTCAAAAACACTGGTGGAGAAACACACTGAGCTGCAGCACACAGTGACAAGACGTCCACCCACTGCTTCCCCTCATCCCCACTCTCCCTACTGAACGTTAGTAAAGTCAATGGACATAAAGTTGTTACTGTAAAGTAGAGACAGTGCAGTTAAAAAATTATGTATGAAAGATCAGTGCGTTACAGATTAACTTACCGCTGTGAATCTTTTGCTGGTTCGGGAACATGCACAGCTGAACCAAAGCCGTGTTTACCGGCTTGTCAAGAGCCACCATACTCTGCTTAGTAGTCCTTAACTAGATAGTGCACATGTGCAACTCCCAAAAAAGATCTTTTAGAAGTGAGATGCCTTACACTGTCGCTAAAACAGTTGACACACAGGGTGAAAAGAGGGGCTGCAGTATGAGAGAAACATGATATTTTTTGAAAATTAAACCATGTAAACCTATTCTGGTACAACCCCTAAATAAAATTATGAACCTGAAAATGAGCATAGACCACTTTAAACAAATGCAAGTACTGGAATGGAGATGCAGCTCTATTTGTGTTATCTTTCTTAGCACATTTTATGTTTGAAGCTGCTGTTGTGCTTCATTAATGTGTTGTGTTTAAACTGTGCGGTTCCAGTTGCCTCAGCAAATTTGGTTTTTCCCGCATGTTATGTACCACATTTAGTGCAATAGATACAGTTCATGGTGTTGGTATTTTTGCTAAGTCTAAGCCATGTTAACTCCCACAACCAGGGGCAGACTGGCACAGTAAATCAGGCCAGGAATATGACATCATCCCAGGCCACCCTGTTTACGCAAACCACCAGATGACTAATTTTGTAGACTAACCTATTTACTGACGTAACGGTAGGCTATAGATTAGGCCTCTTTGTTCATCTGGGAAGAAAGTTATCCATCTCTCAAAATTCAAGCTTGGACTTGGCCATTAAAATAGCCTATCTGAACACAGTATGGTATAAAAACTCCCTATAATTAGCCTTCACCAATCATAACACATTCAAAGTCAAATCAGAAGTATAAAAAAACTTCACACACACACACACACCTAAACTGAACTTGAACAGCTAGAACAATGAGAGTATGTAGGCTTATAATAAAAAGTCCAAAAAGCTCCTATAGCCTACAAAACTAGTGATTATAATGTTCACTCACTGGTGTCCAGAAAGAAAAACAGCACAAAAAGCAGCGCACAAAAGCTGTGCGCTGTGGGGTCATTTGTGGGTGTGGCCAATATTGATTCCTTGCAGGTGAAGACGGATTGCAGTAACTGTGGGCACCTCGGCTAATTGCCCTGTAGAGTATTTGTAATGCCTTATTCTCATTCTTAGAGAGGTCAGTACTGGGTTGAGGACGGACCCCTCTGCTAACTTGCTACCATCTGTTTCCATCCACGGGTTCCAACTTTTGCCTTGGATTCTGGACATGTTTTAGTTGATAGTTGATAACACCTCACACATTTTCCATGCAACCATCATCCTGCCCTGATCTGACTGAAACCACTGATGTTCATAGCCTATACTTGTTCACCTTTAATTTGGCACCAGCCTTAATTTGGTTAATTTTGGTTTAAATAAACATATTTTGTTAAACTTCTACCATGGTGTCTCCCTTTTTGTTGTGGCCTTTTGAGCCAGGTCATAACACTAACAATTGAGCTTCTGTCTGTCTGTTCACATGAGGAGTGCCGAGTGAGTACGCAGGTCCAAGAGAGTATACAGGTGGAATGTCGTTTCCCGTCTGAAAAGGCTTTACGCACATACAAGTGCTGAAACATGTGGACAGCAGTGTAGAAGTTCTTAACACCCACTTATTAACGGCCGCCAATGTATATTTGGCAGAGAATCGGAGAGAGAGACAAACGCTGGACACGATGGATGCGTGGATTTTCCTGCTTGCTATATTTAAAAAAAGCTTGCTATATTACTATGCTGCTGGTCAAGTTGGTAATTAACAGCAGGCCAAATAGCCCACAGGCCGCTGGGGAATCTTCTGGTGCAGACTTGGCATCTCTTTGTTTTTCAACATGAAATAAATTTCTTTTAAATGGTCGCAAAATGCCACCATTTGATTACAGTCTGGAACCCTGCAAATGATTTTATATTGTAGATGCGTTAAGATATATTTTCCATAAAATGCCTCAAGTTTGATTTGTCTATACTCTGCTGTCATAGCATCCAAATAAAGGTCAGCCACATACCTTTGCTTATAAAAACTAGATGAATAGTTTGCAGCTGAGATTTCATTAGATTGGCAGAAATAAACATTTACAGCTATAATGGAACATGTTACTGTGGGTTGACCTGCCTCGAGGGAAGAGTTAAAACTGCAGAGGAAAAGGTCCAGTGGACCTTGTCATCCTACACAATGACCCCTGCATTGTGTACTCTTGTGTAATGTCCTTTCTCCCTTGAGAGGAGCCCAGATGGCGTTCTGTCATTATGATCCTCTGGTTATAATAGCTGGACAGTAGATTTAAGTATATCACTGGATGCCCTTGGAGAGACGATCATTAAGGAGATCTGATTGATTTTTGAAATGAGACCCAGTTCCTGTGCTTGCACCAGGTGATGCTGACTATGCATGTGAGTTTTTTTTGTGCTCACCAGTGTGATTATACATTTAGCTGCACTGGTAGAGTGGGAGAAATCCACATGTCCTTGGAGTGTTGGAGTGTTTGTCCTCTGAACGTGGAGGTTTTGTGGTAAGGGGTGTGGCTGCATGTCTGTGATCATGGCTTTGGCGGTAGCACTGACACTGTTCTTCAAAATGAAATCTAAGGGAGGGACCTTTCACCAAATGCATCACAGTCTCATCAAGTGTTGCAGTCTGCCCAGATTAATGGGGCTGAGAGCTGATTATGCAGAGCTGTACATCATGTCTGTCTAACTGCCTGCTGCTCTCACTGCCTGTCAATGATCCACCCTCCTATATCCTATCCTTCCATGGAAAAAAGCAAAAAGTGGCACTGTCGCCTTCAGCAAGGAGGACTCCCATGGTTTACCCCCAGACTTAAGCAATATGATGTGGTTGAGCAGTTTGTCATTTATCTCTGGATAAAGTACAGGTTTGGTGAAACATCCCCACTAACCTTGAGTACTATACTTACTTGTAAAGCTATCCATCTTTCTCTTTGTGTTTGTTCATACACATACAAACACATACCTCTTATTAATGAACAGCTGTGAGAGTGTACAGAAGAAACATGTTTGAAGAGTCATCTGTAGAATGCCCTAGAACAATATATATATTTTTAAATGTGCAAATAACTGTTAATGTATGTTCTGTGTGGCAGCCTTGAAGTTTTATTTTATAACACTGTCAGACTAAAGTTTAAAGTGTAATTAAATGGATTGGAACCGCTAATATACAGGTACTTTACAACTCCAAAGGCCTTAACTGCTGAGTTGAGCTACCTGCATGTGTAAATTACCTCTGTCGCCGCACCCTGTGAGCCCAGCCCTGTGTGGGGGATGGATTAATCTTCCCAGCACATTATTGAATGTGTTCCCTTGCTTGGGAGCAGCCGATAAATTGTGCTTGTCACAATGCCCCTGCACCTGCTCTCCATAGCCTTGGAATTTCTAACAAAGCATCACATTTCTGAATACAGCACTTGGGGCTATAAAAAAAAGTCACAATATGGACAGAAAATGCTTGAGGAAGCTGGTGGTTTTGAACTGGGGAGGAGGAGGGATAGAAACACAGGAAAGTACTGTCCTAGTTGTTGCTTTACATTGTATAACAACCCTCGTGCAAACACATACCCTCCAAAAAATTATTTTCTAATTCAGTCAATTTGAGATATTACCATTGATCTAAAAAGATAACCAGATTGTACATGTCTACCTATTAAAGTGGCTACAGTGTATAGCATTGTTACAATGTGCAGAAATAATTATTTCCCATCTTACCGTTGCAAAATATTCAATATTGAATAAAATAACTCTTTTTTAATGTATATTTTTTACATTTACTGATTCAATTTTGAGTTTGCCTGCAAAACTGTTGTACTCCTTAACTGTGGGAAAAATGGTCACAATGTCCATATTCCCAGTTTGTAGTCTTAACGCTGATGTTTTGTCTAAGCATCTTGTGCAGTATAATTAAAATGTTACAGCTAAAATTAGTCTTTGGTGTTAAAACATTGTTGAATCTGTACCTCTAAGATTCAATATCATCCACAGAGCTCTGCAAGTAATGTATTTAACAGACTCCCATATCCAGAGTATCTTACAGTGAGTGGGAGGACTGCGTTTTAGTGTCATCCTTAAGACACTTCAGCTGTTGATGGGACTGAATATTACAATTGGTATACATACTCCTACGTATACTGGGCATTGCAACTGTAATGGCTTCATAAGATTCATGTGGAAATGAAATCCTTGGCTATTAACAGCTATGAACAGTCCACTGAGCAGAATTAGCCAGTCAATCTGATACGCTTAAATACACATTCACCATTTAACATTTGGAAACAAACAAAACTGAATCAATGGGCTCCCTTTACAGCCTTTGCACCACCACCTTGTTTTTTCAACCAGTCTCACTGCACCTTGTCCATGCAATTATTGTCATATAAATCAATTTTTTGTACACGCCATTGAACTCACTAAAGAGCATTGACTTCATGAAAATCTTGGAAATTATTTTTCCCCAGATTTCTCACTCATAGCATAGTTGCTGATTGATTCAGACATTCTTTATACACAAAGCATACCATATAGTTTCACTTAATGGATCTCTGAGCCTAAAATGCTATTGGATATCCACCTATGACTTGTACTGAGATGTGGTATAAAAATGCCTTTTCAGTTTCACCAATAGGGGGAGCTTGCACACTTGCCATCACCTGTGTTCTTCACTGCCTCTTTTTAGTCTTTCATCATGCATTTTTATCCATGAACCACCATAAAACCTTTTTCACAGCCTTTGTTTTACTTTCCATTTTAAAAGGTCATATGCTGTGTATTTTTGTTGCTTTTGTTTGTTTTGTCACATTAGATGCCAATGGTTTGCAGGGCTCACACATCAGTGATTAGTTTGCTTCATTGTCACTTAAAATAACGTTTTTCCTGAACAAGACCATTGACACCAGTTAAATGAATTTCACTACATCTCCTACTCCATCTTCGCCCTCGTCATTCCTGTCTCTTTGTTTTCACTCACTCACTTCTCACTCTGTCTTTGCTTCCTCCGCCAACCACCACCCACCCCCACTCTCCTCCCAGGCTGCGCTCATGCAGTTTCATCCCCAGAGGTGAAGAGCAGACTCCTATAATTACCCAAGTGTCTGTGAAATGAATCATTGGGCGGCTGATTGAGCTGCATGATGGAAACATCCATCCTGAGTAGTACGACTGAGTGTTTTTAGCCCTCTACACCACCCCTTTGCTGATGCCCAGGGCTGGCACGTGTGCATACTCAATGCCACTGCTGAGAGAGACAGGGTGTGGTCTGCAACCGCTGCGTATTGTATCAGAAACCAAGACAGCTGACAGGGAAATGAAGTAATCGTGAATGAGGTTATATAAGCAACACTCCTTGATTCCTGCTCTTGTATAGTAGTAGCATTTAGAAGTGTCCCACCCTAACGCTAGAATGGCACATCTTTTGCCACGGTTGGGGCGAAGTGGTGCCCCAGCATAGCATGTGTTATAGTGTAATGTCAGTAGAGATCATCTTAAACACAGATAGGCATATGTTAACAGACATCAGCACTGTGGTTTTAGGATATAATGTCATAGATTACATTTATACCTGGTATTTATGCTTCTCCAGTGTAAACATTGAGATCGGATAACATCCTAAATCTGCCAGCTCAAATAACTGATTGTCACATTCTCCTCATGTTTGCGTAGTCCAAAAAAGTGCTCTGAAAAAGACTGTATAACAACTTTCTAACCCACCTTTTCTCACCTGATTTATTTTCACATGAATACACATGAATGTTTTTCTCTCGTCAGCATTGTGCTAAGATCAGCCGCAAAGTGAAAGTGAAACTAATTTCTGCCTGGCATCATTCCTTTGCGCAAACTTTTTTCATAATGTGTACTCCTTTTTGTCTATATTGATTTTTAACTAAACATATCAAGGTTCAGGCAAGCAATGAAGTCATGCTCAGCTCACAATCCCAGCACATCATCTGATAGCAGTCATCTTAAAGCCAGCTAAGCTGATTCCTCCCTTAGCTTTTAATGGCAAATTCCATACAAGGCACCTTATTTAAGCTGCTATAGGCTGGGCTTTCTGCTTCCTCTGCAAGCAGCAAGTAACTCACTTGCTGGACTGTCTGTTTACACGCTTCAATTTGTAATAAGTACAGTTGTCAGAAGTTAGTATAAAAGCAGTAGATCGCTATTGGTAGATTAAGGATGTCTCTATAACAATTTTCAAGCACTCATAATTGCTAGTCCATTGCTGGTAGACTGCAAAGATATATAGGCTAAATTCTACACAGTGCCAAGTACAGCACATGAGTTCACATTCACTATATATAAATTCAGATCATCATTCCCCAAAAACATGAGCATTTTCTCTTTAAGTGCATTCATTCACAATGCTGCATGGACACATTGCCTGTATGTGCCATCAAACTTTTGATTTTATTTGCGGAAGACTGCGACTAGTTCAAATTTCCGCCCACATAGTTGTTGTATGTGGATTGACAATGCATCCGCATTTACACTTGGGTTTAAACTGTATGCTACTAATATTTTCGCTTACACAATTGGCAACCACAGTAACACTCGAAGCTTGGCTAGATTTCTCTCCTTATTTTTCAAAGAACATCTAAGTGACAGGTGCTATTATAAGTGCAACGCATCTCCTGTAAGAAATCAGAAGGTGCGTAGCGAGTCTTTGATTGTCTGAGTGTCAGAAAGTGACTGTGAATGCGAATGGAGGAGTATATTTTGCCAGTAAGTGTTTATCAGTTGCAGTGTGTCAGCTTCTCAAGACCAAGAAAAGTCTGTCTGTTGATTCCCTAACTGCTGGAAAAGTCAATCTGGTTAGCTCTAGCAAACGTCTACCCCTCCTCTCAGACTGCGCAGCTGATCAGGAAAGCTGACAGTATTTTGTCTGCTATGTAATATAACATTACCTGAATTTATAGGAAGTTGTAGATGCTGTGTTTCATTACAACCTACTTTGTCCAGTATTGGCAACTTTACAAGCGTAGACTAAACTGGTGTAGCCTACAGCTCTGCCCTGTAAAACTATTTTTCAGTTTTCAGACTGGTTGTTAGGAAAAGAAAGGATGGTGGTGACTGTGTAAAAGCTAAGGTTAGTAAAGTAAGTTAGGGATGCAAACTAGTTCCTTTTGAGCTAATGAGGAGACATTTCTTTTGGATTTTATTATGCAAATTAAATTCTTGGTTGTTGCCTATTTTTCATTTTAATTTATGAATAAATGTCAAATGTTGTAAATTGAGACACAAAAGGCAACATTAACACGACTATCTATAATGATTGAGGTCACATTACAGGTTTCCTTGCTGTTATAAGGCTTAGGAGGTGAGACCCATAGTGGCTTGGGTGCCATGCCATGAAGGTACAATCAGAGAGGATGGAAACTAAAACTAAATAACTTTTCCAAAATGGTTACAGGTTATAGGCTAGTCCCTCCCCAGACCAATTCTTTAGCAAGTTTATTTCTGATGCTTTCTGGTGGTTGTTGATTTATTTTCTGCTCTTATTATTCCAACTATTTGTTCACAGATATGGTTTAAATAATAGTCCTAAATGATGTGAAATTGCATACAGTCCCCTCCAAAAGTATTAGAGCAGTAAGGCAAATTCCTTTGTTTTTGTTGTTCACTGAAGACATTTAGGTTTAAGATCAAAAGATGAGAATGAGACAAGAGTTCAGGATTTCAGCTTTTATTTCCTGGTATTTACATTTAGATGTGTCAAACAACTTAAGACATATCACCGTTTGTATTAGACCACAGCATTCTTAGGTGAGCAAAAGTAATGGAACAAATAATCTTAAAGTAAATAACATCTAATATTTGGTGGCCTAACCCGTGCTTGCAATAACTGCCTAAAGCCTGTGACCCATCAACATAACCAAACTGTTGCATTCTTTTTTGTGATGCTATTCCAGGCTTTTACCACAGCTTCTTTCAGTTCTTGTTTGTTTCGGGGTGTTTCTCCCTTCAATCTCCTCTTAAGGAGGAGAAATGCATGCTCTACTGGGTTAAGGTCAGGTGATTGACTTGGCCAGTCTAAAACCTTCCACTTTTTCCCCTGATGAAGTCCTTTGTTTTGTTGGCAGTGTGCTGATAAACTTCCTCCCAATTAGTTTCAATGCATTTCTTTGTAAATTGGCAGCCAAAATGTTTCTGTACACTTCTGAATGCATTCTGCTGCTACCATCATCAGTTACATCATCAATAAATATTAATGAGCCTGTTCCAGAAGCAGGCTTTGGATCATAAGCATTTCCTTTCTGTCTCCACACTTTGGCCTTTCCATCACTTTGGTAGAGATTAATCTTGGTCTCAAAAGTCCATAAGATTGTGTTCCAGAATTTTTGAGGCTCATCTCTGTACTTCTTTGCAAATTTCAATCGGGCCTTCTTATTCGTGCTGCTGATGAGTGGTTTGCATCTTGTGGTGTGTCCTCTATGTTTCTGCTCTCCCGAGTTTTCTCCAAATGGTGGATTGTGATACCTTCACCCCTGCACTGTGGAGGTCGTTGGTGATGTCACTTACTGATGTTTTGGCGGTTTTCTTCACAGCTCTCACGATATTTCTGTCATCTACTACTACTGTTGTTTTTCTTGGCCGATCTGTTCGACGTCTGTTGCTCAGTACACCAGTAGTTTCTTTCTTTCACAGGACATTCCAAATTGTTGTTCTTGCTATGCCCAATGTTTGTCCGATGGCTCTGATTTTCATTCGTTTCTCAGCTTGACAATGGCTTGCTTTTCTCCCATAGACAGCTCTCTGGTATTCATGTTTATAGGTTTGAACCAAGGATGAAAACTTAGACTAGTCATGCAGAGCTATTTAATGTTTGGAAAATCAACCTAAAAAGCGACACCTGGGCAACAAGAAACATCTGTCATTCACATGTTCCAATAGTTTTGCTCACTTGAAAAAATGTGTGGGTTCAAACAAAGGGTGATAGGTCCTGAATTGTTTAACACATCCAGATGTGAATACCAGGAAATGAGAGCTGAAATTCAGAACTCTCATTCTTAGTCTCATACTCATCTTTTGATCTTAAACTCAAATGTCTTCAGTGAACAACAAAAACAATACTTTTGGAGGAGACTGTATTTGTCATTGGTAAAAGTAAAATTTTCTTGGGGGAGAAACCCAAACCCTGAAGGACTTTATGAGGCCTAATATTTTGCATTTTTTGCATTTAACGTCTTATATATCCTTGCACCCTGTTATGAGTAAGTGCTGTGTCAAATGGTTAATTTCTTGCATCCACTACATCAAGAGAAAGTCATTTAGACACTTTTAGAGATGCAAGTCCGCAATACAACTTCAGTCATTTTTGTGCTCAGCAGTTTAGCTTAAACTCAACACACAAAGCTTTGGTTTGCTGTCTCAGAGCTCAGTACGCCTGCTGCTTTGATGCTGACTCTGTGCTCACAGAGACGAAGAGAGATAGGGGGACAAACAGTGTGTGACAACAGCCCTTCTCCCTGGCTGGCATTAGACATGGGAGTTTATACAGAGAGAGGATGAGTGCTGTGACAAAGTCAGTAGGACAGAGGGGGGAATGGGGCTGCATGGGCTTGATTGTTTAATTAGACTTTACTTCATGGCATGCCAAGCCAAATGAAAAAAGAAAACGAAAAAGGATTGGGGGAAAAAAGCCTGACATTCTTGGCCAGAACTCATTGTCACAGATTGTGATGGGCTCATGAGATTCTGGCGAGTTGCTGATAGTGTTGTCATTGTAGAGTTTGCACTTCTGTTTAAAGCCAAGACTTTGCACATAAACAATGACAGTTTTTAAAATAAATGTTATTTATTTATTTTAAACCTGCCGTGCTTGCTTATGTCTCTCAACCAACACGGCCATGTTACTCCTTGGTATCTTCCAACTCTTATCACAGCAGATATTAGATCTTAGTGCTCCACTAATGTCATTTTTGGGGTAAGATGGCCTAGCTTATCCATGGCTTCATGAGTTCATATAAGTTTGCTGTCACTGAACGCTGCCTATATTACTCCAGCTGGTGAGTGTGCGAGTGATAGAGATGCTGCCTAATGTAATCTCTCAGACCAATAAGACTTCAGGCCAGACTGAATGGTCTGACATGACATGGGCACTTTCGGCATTCTCAAGGCATGGACCATGGGACATTTTCAGTTCTTATGAAATGATGTAGATGGTATTAGAGTTGATACTTGAAAGGTGTCAAATGAAAACATAATTCATGGTCCGTTCAGGGTTATTAAAAGATAAACTGGACAGCTGCCTCAAGTGGTTGAAGACCTCACCTTATTGCAGTAATCTAGAAGTATACTCTGGATGTGTTCAGTACAACCAGACACCATTGTTGGGTGGCAATCAGTATGAAAGGACAGTAGATATTCCCAACAGGTCTGTCTCAATATACTGTAATTTCAATAGCACACCAGATTTAGAGTTCCACAGATGGAAGAGTGATTCCCACCTGTCTTGAGGAATTGACAGTGTGGTGTTCTGTGACATCTGTTTGCTGCTGCTGGGTACTCTGGGTAATCCACTGCATTTGTATGGAGCAGCACCCTGACAACTGTAGTGGCTTCCCAGCAGCCTGAGACGGATTATGGGTGTACAGTTGATATACCTGACTATTGTCAAAGCAGGCACCTCCACCCACGCACACTTCTATACAATGTCAGCCAGCCGTCATAAGCTGAAAAAGATTGAACTCTCAAAATATTAATGTCCTTCTTGTGTCCTTTGTTTTTCCAGGCTTCATCTACAGTCTTTTTAAAAATAATTTCAAGCTGTGTGTCAAGTCTGCCTTCAATGAACATAGGAGATATTGGGAAAATCATCTGTCTTTTTAATTAATTGTGCTTTTGTTGACTGGTATACACAATATTTCTGTCCTCAAGATGGGCTGTATATTGCATTTTTCATATGGATTCTGCTCTGAAACAAACAAAAGATATTACTACTTCTTTTTTTCTATGTTTAATGCATTACTTTTTGAATATAAGTGCTTATGAGGCCCGATAAGGTCTGTGATATGACAGAGTGTAATATCATTTCTGTAGCCATCGCTTGACTAGCCAGTGTCTGAGATTGGGACAAAATACCTGCAAGGATAAGCTACACAAGGCAGTTTGAGTGTGACTGCAAGAGAGTGAATTGGTACAGATTTATTGAATTTTCAATACGAATAGGGGGGAAAACACTCAAACTAATAAAACACCACAGGCTATTTTCCTATAGGGCAGTATTTATGACTTTTGCCTTTTGTGGAAATGCGCCCTCAATAAGAACTTAGTGGCACAGGTTTGTGCATTTGTCTGTAGGCTATGTTGTAATTACGAACCCCCATTGCCTTGCTAAGAAGGGACTGAGAGCCAGTCACGCTGCATCCAAAATGAGTGCTGCCTTTATTTTCCTGTCATGCTGACAGTTATATTCAGTCTTTCTTTTAATTTGCTTCCCTTTATTGCAGCATGATTTACATATGCTGCTTTTTGGAAAGAAATTCTGAAGTCAAACAAAGAATTGAAGTTCCTTTGGGGTACTTTATATGTGTGTTATATTATGTGTAGTAGTGGGAGTGTAAACTTAATGCAAAGATCTACCCCCTTAATTGTCCTTATTTTGCACTTTAGAGCATCTTTTTGGTCGTTTCACACATGTAATTTGGTAGGAATTAAAGAGAAAGACATTTTTTCTCTTTAATTCTCTTTAATCTCAGACATTTTTTAAAACATGAAGTCTTAAGGATAGACAAAGCTTAGTTAACACTACACAATTTTAAGTCCTCGTTTAGTCTCTGACCCCCTGTCAACAATCAGTGACGTAGTGTGAACACCACAATGACTTCAAGACTCCCATTTCAAGACAGCAAGTTGTGTAGTCTCAACAGCACAGTGATCTGTCGTTGTTGAAAGTCATGTAGTCTGCACAAGCCTTAACTCACTTATTGGATTTGCGACTGTGATCCTGTATCGTTAGAGCTACGTGGACCCGTGTGGAGAAATCAAATTTCAGTTACTGACAGCAAGTCATAGAGGACTTCTGTTCTTCTTTTGTTTATTTAACTTTGATGTCAAAAAGAGCTCATAAAGAAATAACAGATTATTAGCATTATTAGTAGAGACTGCAGCTTAGCCCCAAAAAAGCACAACATATATGCTATGCTGCTTTCCAGATTGCTTGGTGTCCACCAAAGCATTTTTTTCCTGAAGCCAGCATCTGTTTTTAATTCATTGCAATGGAAGCGCCACATTTTTCCAAGCTGGTAAAAACGCCAGGAGCGTGACGAGGTGCTGAGCATCTTTTCCGCACTGAGCACTGACCGTTTTTTTCTGACCGAGTATTTTTCTCCAGAGTTGAAAAATGTTCAACTTTGGGAAAAACATCCCACTGAGCACATCCGATCTTGAACGAAACAATGTGCCTACTCGCTGAGGTGTTTCCTCACTCTCAAAATCTCATGAACACACGTACAGACAGTCTGTGCTCTCATGTTTCAGTCTTCTCTTCATGCAGAGCGAGGGGAAGAGCAAGTAGGCCTACGTACTTTGTGGTGACAATTTTACATTCAGTAAAATTAAGTGGCCTACCCTACTTGCAGCACATCGCCTCCACGGAAATTATGTATCATAGCAACCACAGCGTCTTGAAAAAACCCCACTGCGATTCCAAAACGCACCCTAACGCTCCCAGCTAGGCGTTTTCAGAACAGCAGGCGGTATTTTAAGCTGGCAAAAAACGCTTTGGTGGACACAAGCACTTAAGATGGAGGAGTTGTAGTATGGCACATTGAATCCATGCTAAAATCCAGTGGTTGGTCTCTTTTGCTTTCACATCACAAATTAGAGTCTGCTTAGAAGTGAACCGAAACACACCTTTTTAGGCTGTTTAGTCTAGATCAGAGTTTGACTGATGAATTGAATCAAACGGGCAAAAGCACCAAAGTTTGAAAAGTCAGGTATTAATTGAGACCTTGACACCTTGAGACAAATGTTTAAAGTAGCCTATGAAATTAACATACAGTGGAGCTTCTGTAGCAGAATTTCTAGATGCTCTGTTTTCCACTTGATTGCTGGGCTTCAATTCAGTCAGTGTCACACATTAACAAATTGCTTAATATAGGCACCATTATCCTCATCTAGACCTTATAGAGCTAGACATTTCAGTTGGATCACAAAGCCCCTCTGTCCACTTTCCCTCTGTTTAACAATGACAACTCTAATCATCTGAAATTGATATTTTAAATGCCAGGTCTGGAGCTTCATTAAAGTGGTGTCAGGGGCAAGAACAAATATCTTTAAAGTAGGAACAAATGTGTTAAATAATGTCTTTAATCTAATTCATATCATCATGTTCTCTTGTGAAAGCTATTAAATTCTTGTGATTGACATATACCTCTTTGTCTGGAGGCTACAATGAGCAACGGCCCATATTTTTGTTAAGCATTATATAAAAGCATTAATTTTCACCAGCAAACCTGACAGAACAGGGCTCCTAGGGGCGAGTTAATACAAAATGATCACATTTCCACTCATAATCAATATTGGTCAGTGACAGTGGGCCCCTATTTTTCATCCCGCCAGTTGTCTGGAGAGAATGATATGTGGCTCTTTCCTGGTAAAGGACCCTCTCAGCGACTTGGAGATGGAAATGGCATTTTTAACAAGTGGCCTGGGAAGCTATTGATTATAGGACCATTTCTGGGGCTGCTGTTTCTAAGCTCTGAGAGCCTCTCCAACCATCTATTTCTGTTGGTTCTTAACTGTGAAAGCAAGAATATTGAAATTGTGTCCACTGTTTTATGTTGTTTTGTTTGGAACATTTACTGAGCATTTGTCATGATGCCATTTTTGTTGTTTTTGTTGAATTTATTAGGTCTACGCCACACACTTTTTTCTTAGTTGAGCTTCCTGGTCAAATATCAAAGAAAGAACAGGTTTTTTAACTGAAGTTTTAGTAGTGATTTGTTTGTAACCCCCATAAATACTTGGTGTCCATGTTTCAATTTAGTTTGTTATAGTACAAAATATTTTTTTTTTTTCACGTGGCTGATTTAATTAGAAAACTGAATACAATGTTTCTTTGTTCTTTCTTTATAACTAAACAATATTTTGGCCTGCATTTTATCCATTGTGGTTTATGATTACAACAATATTCCCTTATCCTAGTGGACTTCCAGTTGTTAGAGATGCACTTTAAATACAAGATATTTTTCCGGAGAGGAAAAAATTTGGCATCTTCTGCTGCAGCTAAGTACATTCAGGACCAACTAAAAGTGTGAAGGGAGGCAAACTAGAACTCCCAAATAATGTAAGGCAAGAAATGACAGATATGATTAAAGAATTTGACTTTTTATAAAAGTTTGATTTCTTTGTTAATCTCTTGCATCGTCAAACTCTTTTTTTGTCACATTTCAAAAAACAGATTAAAACTGCACCTTTTTTATAACATGGACGCTACAAGTCTGCTGAAAACGCTGCTGTTTGAAAGATGAGATTCTGGGAGGTAATGCAAGATTCAGTCTGGTCTGCTCATAAATTTGAAGGAAGAAAATTCTGTCCAGCTCCGTAAGTTGACTTCAGGCATAGCTCACATTTGTAGCTTATTTCCCCTATGACACCTTTTCCTCATTGCTCCCAAGCCTACTATATAATCTTGTAGCAAGCATTGAGCGCAGAAGCAGTCTAGTAACTCAACAGCATAACAACTCAGATTGTTTTTGCAACCACGTAGGTCATAACCCCTTCTAAAAGTAGACTAGAAACTAGGGATGTCAGATCAAGACATAGTTTCTTCAAATGCTGTCACTGTAATTAAATAAAAGGATAAGGCTGTCGATATTCAGTGTTTTTATTAATGTCTACAAATCCCATAAACAAACAAAAACAATGATGTGTTAGTCTGTCTGTCAAACTTTCTGACTCCTCCTCTGCCATTTCTCTGGCACTGATCAATTCAGTGTAGGCTTTAGTCTTTTTTAATGAGATTGGTGAGAGTAAGACAATTAATCACCAGCTGTACTCTTCAAACATTTATGAGAGCGGCATAAATTTAGGATCACATTTGCTTAGTTTGGCCTGCAAAAGACCACTGGAACCACGAGCTGAGTCCTCCCAGCTTGACAGTCTTTAGAATCTGGTAAAGGAAATTGTGGCATAAGAAGCCAGTCTACTCAAACTAGGGCTGCATGATTTGGAGAATGTCATTTTGCAATTATTGTGGACAATATTGTGATTAGTGATTTGATTATACTGGAACAAATGGTACATACCTGATTATAAAGGAAAATGCACAAAATACTGACATTCTGAAATGTGTTTTTTGATAAACAATATTAAACGATAAACAATATTTATAACAATAACTAGTAAAACAGAACCATGGGATTTCTACGGAACTGGCAGCTAGAAGGAGCAAATATTGGCACACTGGCCTCCTGACTCTGGCTAAATCTACATCTGTCTTCTGCAGAGACTCCATCCATAACCTGGAGAAGGAACTAGTATACATGAGTGTATTAGTATAATAATGTGTGGTGCTGGCTCATCCTGCCTGGGGTCAGAAGGACGTTAAATAAAGAGTATAGTGTTCAGTTAATAATATACGGTTAATATAACAATAATGATCTATATTAATTAATTTAATATAGACCAATAGTTGAATATTAAATCAAGTTACAGCTGTTTAATTTATTTATTCATTGAATCATTGTGCAAGAAAAAGGCTCTACTTTGGTCTCTAATTTGTTAATGCTAAGAAGTAACTTTTCAATAGTCATATTCATCATTTGAAAGTTTGCTGTAGTACGTCAAACCTCTTTTAATGTCCTGCCCCATCCAGGCTGTGATTGGTCGCTTAACGAAAAGTGAAACTTACCGACATGTCAGCTTTATGAAAAGTTGAACAACAAAAGGCACTGATACAGCGTTAAAACACCAGTGAGCCAAACCCAAACCTTCCTTGTCTTCTCCCCGTTTTCTTCTGTCTTACTGCTTCAGCTGTCAACAACATCTCTCTGTCTCTGTCACAGAATGACCAGAGGACCGACATTTCTCTCGGTGCTCCGGTGTAGAGTCCGACTATGTTTTGAACGATTAGCGGTGGGATGGGAGGAGGTTATGGTAGGTTCTTGTCTTAAAAGTTACTGGAACACTGCTTTTAAATCAATTTTCTGATTGCACATAGGCCTATATGTTTGTAGAGCCAAATGCGAGAGCCCGGTGTGGGCGGGGATAATGAGCAGACTGCAGCGCAAAGAGTGTCATGCAGCTTTTCTGTTTTTTTTAAAATCGCACACTTTTTTGTGGTTATGTAATCGCACATAACATTATGTTTAGTTAATTGTGCAGCCCTAACTCAAACATACAGTAGCTTAGTGTGCTCCACCACAACAGACCTGACTAGCAGTAACAACCTATAACTTCAGTTCAATTTTCTTCACTATTTGTACAATGTTATTGTAGTTTTATTATTTTCTTTAGATCCTAAGAATTAGTATGATGTCAAACAGAGAACTTTGAGTGTTTTTAAAATGGCATACGTAAAAAGTAAAATTGTTTCTAAAAAAGTAAAAAATGTATTGCTAGGTGTTATTAAGCATTATTATTGTATAGAAAATGTTTGAAATTCCTACTAGTACTGCCCCCCAGTTGACAGACTCTCAGAGTTAGTTGGAAACAAAATGAGTGCAAGAAAGCAGTTGTTAGAATTCAATGTTCAAATGTTCTGTGGAGGTTGTAGTTTTATATTTGCAATATCTTGCCTTTGGATGTGGCCCCAGCAATAGGCAACTGGACAGACGTCCTTGTAGCACTCTAGTAGCACTGTCTAATAGTCTACACAAAACTCATACCATATGTCTGGACTTGAAACACTTACCTATCTTGCATGTAACAAATGGTTTAATCCAACGCAGAAGTCAATAAGTTAACACGAACCTGTTGGTACACGTCTATTTGCCAGATGGTGGATTCACCTGGGTAAACAGATTTGCTGAGTCTCATTGTTTTATCTTGGTGCGAGGACCCACTGAGACACAGCTGGCAGGAACAAAAAATTGTATATTTGATCTGTGGCATGGATGTCATCCCGCATTAAAGGGGATGGGATCTGTCATGATATTGAATCTACTAGGGGTGCAAAACCAAACCGCAAAAAAACGAATTGTTCAATAAACAAACCACGGCTTGGTTTTTATATGTAATCCACCATTTTCGGTTCTGTATTGGCTGGACTGTACAGACTGCCATTCTCAAGAGTGCTTTAGGCAACACCAGCTAAACGGCGCCCTCTGTAGGTTGGCTGTTACAATAGTCAGTATCAGTACAGGTTCCACAAAAAAAACATTTGCAACAACCTAACACCCTTTGCCCTTCCCCTTTCCTGGAGAGTACCTGTCCAATGAACTGTCAATATATCGATGACGAGTCACGTAACGTTACTGGAAAAAACTGGAGAGAGGAAAATCATACCGATGCTAATGAATCGCAAGAGTGTGGAAGAGATGGCGAGTGGAGGCGAAAAGTTAACGTATGAGGACGCACCATCGTCTTTTAAGTCACCTGTGTGGGAGAATTTTGGATTTTGCGTTGACTACACTAGCGATGGAACAAAGGTCGTCACTAAAACGGAGACCGTCTGTAAGCATTGTTTGACACATGTAAAGTATGCTAACGGTAATACATCTAACATGATGGCGCATCTACTCCGGTATCACCCAAACATATCCCTGGCCGAAACGAGGAAAGAGTCGGACTTGACAGGACAAGAAACAACAGACTCTCCTTCCTGCTGCCTTTTTAAAAGAAATTTCAGACAAATTCAGAAAAACAGAAATAACTAAAGCTGTTGGGGTGTTCATAGCTAAAGATTTACAGCCATTTTCAGTCAGCCATTTGGTGAAAAAGCTTGAGTCGCATTACAGTTTGCCTTTCCAAACGCACTTCACTAACAGAGTAATTCCTGAGCTCTATGAACAGACACGTGTGGGAATAGAGAACCAACTGGCCAAAACTTCTAACACAGCTCTTAGCAGCGATCTTTGGATCTCCAGGGCAACTGAGAGTTATCTGACCGTGAGTGTTCATTATATTTTGAACTGGGAGATGAAAAGTGCACACATTATAAACACGTCCCCTTTATGAGAGCCATACAAGCACACACTTAGTCGATGAATTGACAACTGCAGTGAATGAGTGGAAAATGGCTTGGCCCAACATAACAATCCCAGTCACCACAGACAATGCACAGAACATTGTAAATGCTATCATTTACATTTAACATTGTAAACCTTGCAGCTAAGAGGGCAGTCTCACTCAATGCAGTTTCCCGCATTCTTGGGAAGGTCAGAAAAGTGTTAACGTTTCTCCACAAAAGTACCACAGCTCACCATGTTTTGTCAACCAAGCAGGAGATGCTCAAAATACCAAGACATAAGCTTATCCATGATGTCTCAACTAGATGGAATACCATGCACGACATGCTTGAGCGGTATGTGGAGCAGCAGCCTGCCATCTACTCCCTTAATGGACAACACTGTGAAGAGGTCTGTCAAGGACAAGAACATTGCCATACTGACTGACAGTGAGCTGAAACTGGCAGATGAACTCGTTCAACTACTAAAACCGCTGAAAACAATAACAGCCCTCATGGGCACTGAAACATCTCCCTCTGCATCAATGATCCTCCCACTACCGAACATGTTGCTCAAGTCCATGGTACCAAGACATGAGGACAGTGCCACGACCAAAGAGGCAAAGACAGCAATCATCCGAGACCTTGAAAGTAGGTACACAGACCCTGATCTTAAAGACTTTCTCCGGAGAACTACAACCCTTGATCCAAGGTTTAAATCCCCATTTCCTGGATGATGTCTCTTGCCTCCAAGTCTATAAGGATCTCACAACACACATTCTAGAGAATGAACAACAGGTATTTTTAATATTTTTTATGATGAGTAGATGGCAGTTTTTGTTTGTTATTCAACCAAATGCTTTTTCTTTGTTGTTAAACATGTCAAGCAAATAAATTACGTGTCATTTATTTTTTCTGTTAGGGACAATGCAGTGAAGCAGGGGGAGCTGGGCCATCTAGGAGAAATCCTCATCACCTCCCATGAAGAAGATGGCTACGGCAGAGCTATTTGGAGAGCTTTTCAAAGCAAAGGAGCAGACCAAGCCCTTTTCCCAAATCACTGAGCAGGAGGTCAGCTCATACAAATCAGCAGACAGCATTCATGTGGATGCTGACCCACTGAGATGGTGGCAGGCAAATGGGAGTAACTATCCTCATGTTGCAAAACTTGCACAACACCATCTCTGTGTCCCTGCAACATCTGTACCAAGTGAAAGACTTTTTTCAACTGCAGGGGACATTGTAAGTGCAAGCAGATCTCGTCTTGCCGCAGAGAGTGTTGACAAACGTATCTTTTTGCAGAAGAACCTGAAAATGGAGTAATAGACAGTAACTAATCAAACACACATGTAAAGCCACTACAGACTGAACTTATGTGGCACATATGCTGTAAATAATGCAGATACCCTCAGGTTTTGTTTTTGTTTAAAATTTTAGGCTAGATTATCTGTTAATATTATTATATTTTTGTTAATGCTCAAATTGAAAATGTTATTTTTGTAGTTAATGAAAAACAAAAAATTCAGCTACACTGATAGTATTTTTGCTTTAAATAGCCTCAGTAACACAACATTTTGATTTCATATTATCAAATGTCTGTATGTAAGACAATGTTATTCTTGCAGAGAAAATACAGAGAGAATACTGAAACTGTCATGTTTTTTCTTCTTCCTAATGTGCTGAACAAACCGAACCGAAACCGTGACCCACAAACCACAATACAAACTGAACTGTGTGCTTGTTGAACCGTTGCACCACTAGAACCTACAAACAATTATGAGAGGAATAAGGTGTTTAATCTGTAACAGTTATATCTTGAAAAGCTATAATTTCTCAGCATACGTGGTATTTGACTGAACTAAGCCTAACACTGTCCACACAAGAGCAGGAGATTCTGATTCTTCAGCCTTTCACATTGATTGTCTATAGTACATGGCCAGCCACAGTTTTGTTGTCTCACAGTAAGTGGAGTGAGTAATTATGGCAGTGTTTGGATATGGGCTGGGTATTTTCAACTCATCTGTAATGGCTGTGTGTATCAAGAGTTTTTGGAAAGTCAGGGGTATGAAGAGAAAATGACACAAGATGACAAGCAATTCTGAGTACAGTCTGTTTTCTATTCTGTAAAGTTTTCTTTAGTGCATAGACAAACAGTTTCACAGTGTTCCCATCATTCAGCCAAGAGGAGATATGTGCTGTCAAGATTTCATATTAACATATAATTATTGGCTTGGAAGTCATTTTTAAATAAAAAGGAATGTTTTTAAATAAGAAGGAAATAAACTATATTAGCATTAGGCATTAGGGTTAATGTGATTACAGAAGAATAGATCTCAAGTAATGGATAATGTAAATAAATCAGGTAGAAGGGAAGTGAACCTTTGTGTAAAATTCTGTTAAGTGATGCAAAAAATTACATTAATTTCAGCCAATCACCTTAAATGCAATTAAACCAGGATTCATTAGCTGGATGAAGTGACAGTCACTGGTAGTACAGTAGCTTAATGTAAATGAGGTAAATTTTAGGTTTTTAACATTGACAATATTTAGGAGCAACTGAAATTCATATCTGCATGGTGTTTTGTAATGTATGATGTGAAAATTTATTAGGCTACTATTGCAATAACCTGTGGTACAAGTGTTAATTTCAATCTTTTGAATAAGAAACACCCATCCCCTGTAGCCTTTAAAGATGCAATAGAAGTTTGTAGTTTTCTCACTGAAGGAGAAGAGCCGGTGCAGTCAGTTTGAATTCAGCCAGTTACAATGGATTCCAGTGGTGACAGGTTTTCACAGAGAAAAGTAAACTACAATACAAACCACAAACGCCACTTCTGCAGCATGCCTCCTCCCATGCTGCTTTCAGTATGCTCTACATCTCCACTGGAAGTAGCATTTTTAGCCACATATTTGTGAAAATAATGAAGCTATAAGTGTTGATTGTCTGGTAGAAGTTTATCTTATCATGAGAAGTTTCTAGGGATATTTTACTGACAAAATCCAAGCTGGCTACAGACACTGTTGCCATCAATTATCACTGAAGTTGTGTGCTTGAGAGTTTGTGGTAGGGTTTTCACTTGCCCCTGCTGTGCTCAATCTCCATATTTTTATAACTTGTGTTGCAACCTGTTGAACATAAAAAAATTAAACAAAATTTTGCAGGTCCTTTCCTTGGAAAAAAAACTAAACAAAAAACAGATTTTAAGTGTCTTGAAATATATTTCAATCCAAAATCTTGAATATAGAAATTATTAGTGTATTACTTTTTGATGGATGTAGTTAAACTAGATACAATTGAATTTGTGTAGAGATCATGTAGAGATCTGCTCAGAGCTATTAGTGATGTTTCTACAGGTTTAATTGCATTGTTTATTGTAGGTTTTATTGCCCACACACAGAGCAAACAAATCTCTCTATTGTACATGGACAGCAAAAATGTAAATTTTGCCTGTCAAGCTTAGCAAAAAGGATTATCCCTGACCTTGTGCGCCATAACAATATATAAATGCTTACAGAAGCATCAATTTTCATTCCTCATTAATTGCCTAATTACTTCCCAACTGTCTTTGTTTCAAATGGTGGCTTACTGACCATGAGGGCACGTCTTCCAGCTGGTGTCTGAAAACAAACTATTAATCCTTTGTCACAGCAATGTTATGAACCTGTCGGCATTCAACTCTTATCACAAGAATTTTGTTTTGTTTTTCAGGAAGCAAACTGTAAAATGTGTATATAATCCTGTTATTATTGTAGGCATTATTGGCTTATTAGAAACACCTCTCACTGTAAAACGATGCAGTTCAACAGCACAACAAACTACAGCCTCCAAGATGACCATAAACAATGAATCAACATGTCTCCTAAAATTTTCAGTATCATAACCTTCATTAAAGTAAGATTTACTGCATGAATTTAGTATTAGATTATGTCTGCATTAGTTTTACCTAGGTGTGTGTGTGTCTAGTATAATACATTATCTAAAAATGTAATCAAAATCATTGATAGATAAAATAGCCATATGGGAATGCATGTTTTGTGTAATCCATTAAATTGTAAACTTGATAAACCAAGGTACTTGGTAACATTGATGTAATAGGCTTCCAGGGTGATATGCCACACACACACTAGCTTTTGAGTAGCTTTTGCTGTTATCTGGCAGCAACATTTTATTCTACCCAGTCTGTAGCTCAGTATTTGGTTGGATCTTATGTTTAGTAAAGTATGTTTTAGGTCATAGAAATATCAAAAGGGTTCACAAACCTTTGAGCACCACTGTATTTTTGGAATACTTAAAACATAAGGGTTTGCATCATACACTATAATCCAGAGACTAATGTTAATGTTAGAGAGAGAGCTGTGACACTGCGATGCTGGGAAACATAGAAACAAATCAGGGAAGCCATCAGAGGAGCTGTCATGCGTGGACATCATGAGCAACTTCATTCTTGTTAACAGATGACTGGCAGCTGGAGTTTTGTGTTCTACACACTGTGGTAATGAGTCAACACTACAGATAAAAACATGAATGAGTTGTTTCACGCTGTTGCACGCAGAGATGCTCACAAGTCTTTGAGCTAGAGTCCAAGTTAAGTGTCAAGTCTCTAAGCAAGAGTCCAAGTCAAGTCTCAAGTCTCTCGTGGTTATTACAAATGTTGTATCATCTGCTGCGTTCAATCCAGGTTGCTAATAAAACTGCATAGCTATAAGGAATACTGTAACTGTAACCTGTTTTTAACTTACAGAGCACAACCATGTAATGTACAATTCAATTATTGACGGTTTATTAAATACTGTAAGTCAGCACACTCCGCAGACTCTTAAACCCAGTGTAACGTTAACTAAATAAAACTGTGACTTTGCATAATGAACAATAAACCTGTAACCTGTTTTTAACTTACAGAGCACAACCATGCAGCCTAATGTACAATGCATCTACAATTAATGACAGCTTATAAACTCCTGTAAGTCAACAAACCATGTTGATTTTCAAACCCAGTGTAAAGTTAACTAAATAAAACTGTAAAGTTACATGGCCAACAATAAAGCTGTAACCTGTTTTTAACTTACAGAGCACAACCATAATGTGTAATGTAATCAATGACAGCTTAAACTACTGTAAGTCAACACATCCTACAGACTCTCAAACCAGTGTAACATTGTAACTAAATAAAACGTTACATGATCAACTGTAAACTTGTAACGTCTTTCCAGCCAACAGCAATAATTAGGGGTGATTGTAGCCAGCGGGATGTAAATAATTATGTTAATCAACTACCACAAGTTTGGAAAGTAAACAAACGCTCATTCATCTTTTCATAACAAATGACAGTCGGAGTAAAACTATTGTTTAGTTCGTAACTGAACGTTAGATTATAACAGTATTTATTTATTTATAGTAAAATACACTAAGCATTGTATGCTTTGGGCTATGGCTATCTTCTGATTGACGAGTCACTACCACAGCGACCTGTCAGTCAGCACAGATCAAATTGCATCCAATGCACTGTGTTTTACCAGCGCTGTTGTTGTTTAACGGTGCTGCATTTAACTAGCCGTGAGCTTGTTTTTGAGTGCTGTCTGTTTCATTGTCTAAGAACTTTGACCCTGTTTTCAGTTCACGAAAGTTGATTCTAACATCCTAAAAATGTCTTGTTAATTGTTTTAATAAAAGACACTCCGAGGTCGGTTGTTCATTTTTTTCCAGTAAGTGCATGTGTTTTGAGCCTGTTTTCCATTAGCCAAAATTAGTATCCCAGTTTAACATGAATTATGGATGCACCTTACTAACCAAGCAAACTCAACCCTCTTGTCCAAATAGTTACTTGCACCAAAAAAACAAGATGGTGGCAGCCAAAACGCCAAACTCTAGGCTTCAAAATGGTAGAAAATGGTAAAATGGTAATTTGCGATATCACGTTCAGTGTTTCCCACAGAATAACAGTGTAACTAACTGTGGCGCATGGGGGGAGTTGGCATTGACTACCAGCTATATGTAACCTCAAAAACCCAGGTGTTTTCTAACATTTACTTAGCTCTCCTTATTAGCGAGGCTCCTTACATGCTTGCTAAAAACTTTTTTAGGCTGGGTCTCCGACATTGACAGCGTTGTGTTGGATAGATTTGTGCAGCTGTGAAGGACAGGTGAGAGGATGTGCTGCTCTAATGCGCTATGGTGCTCTACAATCAAATACGATTTTAAATAGACCTTGTAAAAAAAAAAATCAAAAATCAATCTGTGGTGGTCAGCGTTGATATTGTTGCGGGCCACCACAAATAAATGAACGTAAGGAAAACACAGGCGTTGACTACATCCACTTCTTTTACACAATCTATGGTCTGACTGCTTGAAAGGATTAGGCAACTCGCCGGAGCTAATCATGCCTTGGAAGAGAAACAAAGACTACTGCAGTTGTCACCTTGTGTCACCACAGGTTGAAGACTGGTGTGGCCAACCACATGGTGGACATATTTCTTAACCACCAACCTGCCATTTGTGCTGTTCTCCTCTCTTCTCAGGTTAGAAAAGTGCACACTAACTAAAATGGAAGACTAGGCTAGTCACGTCTGTAGGGAAGCCACTGATAGCAGTGACCATCATCATGTCCAAAGAGAGGACACTTTGTCAATGATTGCTCCACAACACAGAAACAAGTTGTGGTGGTGCTGACATACAAGTTCAGGAAATTAAACATGCAATGCATAGCGAGTTGACTAAGAGACACACCACTGTGCACTGTACCACACATTTTCTTTCCTTAACCCATAGTTTAAGTCAGCTTTCTTCTATTTGCATATAGTGTATATCATAATTTTAGTTAATAATGATTGTACATACCCATCTAGAATTTCCAGTCAGCAGTGGTGGTCAGTAAATTACACTCGGAAATTTCAAAGGGCAATAATGGCATTTTTCAGATAAAGATAGCACAGTTCTTCTCTGTTCAGATTACACAACTTTATAACTAAATTTTTTTTCTTCTGCATTGTTGCCTCAACACTACGTAGTTGTTATTCAAAAAATGTGAACTTTATTTGAACTTTATTGTTTTTATATAAACACAAGACTGTAATGTTTACAGATTATTCAATCTCAAGTCGACGATTTCAATTAAAAGAGCTGCACACTCCCACACATTTTCCTTTGTTTAGTCAGCCATTGACCTTCAGCCAGACCAGTTATCTTAACTGCCAGTTATGTTTTTCTATTGTGTGGACTAAATACATGAATGAATGGTTTGGCACACAGTGCACCAGAAAATAGAGCTGTTTTTTATATTTATTAAATCTAGAATTTGTTCTGAATAAAAATGTTACATTCCGAAAGATCCCCAGCCCTACTCATCACTCATTTCATACAGATCAGTACAGAAGTAATGAACAGTGAAGTGAAATGCTACTCTATGTGAGCACCAATGCATACACAACCTAATTTGAGAGTCAGCAAGTTATAGGTGCACACTCAGCCAGGAGCTGTCAAGTGTGAGGCTTAACAGCTTCATGAAAAAAAATGCTTTTTCTAAAAAAAATTTCCATACATACTTCTACTATTTTGACAGGACATAGAAAGCTGTAATGAACATGCAAAGTTGGGCAAAGTGTCAGAATAATTAAACTAAAGAAGATTATTTAGCCAATTGTAGCCAGATTCTGCTTTGGGTATTAAAGTTCAAATAACAACAGTGAGAATAATTAATGATGCCAACATTGTGTAGCCAGATTTTCCTTTTCCCCTGTCATCGATATACCTTTCATAAAACTATATTTTAATTTCAAAATATAAATATTTTTTGATCACAAACCTTGTCCAATGACCTTGTCCAAATGTCCTAGGACCTTTCAAATTTCAGATCCTGTTAATTGGAATACATACAGATTTCAAGCAGTACTAATTTTCAAAAATGATTTACTGGGCAGGCATAGCAACCACTTGAACACAACCATGTGTGAGATGATAATCGCTCTTGTGTCCTTGTGTCCTCTGTTGTTGTTACATGTTGCTCATTAAAGCTGCTTAGTGTGGGGCCGAGCCACAGCTGTACATGTGCGGCCATATGCAGGGATCCTCCTGTCCTTTCTCCTGTTTGACACATAAGCTCTGCTGGTGCCAGATGATCTCTCACTGACAGCTGGATGTAGGCTGGTCAATCCTCACGGGTTCACCTGTCAGCCTGTGTTTCTGTTTGCCTTCTAAAGCAACGCTGACACTTCCTCTGTCCCTCTCCTCTACTCCTCTGCTGTCACTCTTTCTCCTCTCCGTCACCGTCTCACTGACTCACTGACCTCTATCACCAGTACAGGGTTAATCATGTAGTAGATGCTTGGCTAAGACACTTGTCTTTCCAACATATCATGTCCTCCTACAGTATTTATGTGTCTGCTCTATAGTGCAGACAGATAAATGATATTTTCGTGTTCATTGTGAGATGAACATGTGCAATGAACACATTGCTAAAGACCTAAAACGTCTGAAACGTGATGGATACGCAAATTGATGTTATTTAGGGATGGGCACCAAAACATGGTATTAAACAGGCCCCAGGGCTAAAGACATAGCATTTATTATCAGGTTGTAGCCTCTGCCCTGTTGGTTCCTTCACACACAATCACACACACAAACCAGAGCAGAGTAGAGCAGTTTCACACAGTTTATTATAGGGAAGCAGTGATGTGGACAAGAACATGTCATGAGAAAATGAGTCAGTAGTCAGGTCATGTCCATTTATGTGGTGGGCAACACCCAATCTCAATTGGGTAATGGCTCACATGATTGTGATTCCTTTTTTTGTGTCCCTCTATTTCTCAATTTAAAAAAAACCCAAAACATCAGGCTTGCTCAATATTGTTTCATCTTGGACAACAGAGCATACAGTTAAGATCGGAATAATCATCCATGCCCATCACAATATTAAATGGCTTATTTTCATCCTATAAATTACTTTTTTAAAACCTGCTGAAATAGCATAGATTAACAGGTTCTCATTTTTTTGGCCTAATAAACTGCCACATGTAATGTTAGATATGACTGTATGTACATAATATTTTTCATAACATTATTTTTGGTATTGTTGCATCTGACCACTGGAGCATATTTTGTTTCGTTGATTTTCTAACATAACATAATGTCACAATAATTAATCAGCTTAGTTTTTTCAGTTTAATTTGATTAATTGCTCTTCTGCAGAGTTTGTAGGTGAACAAACAACATATGGACATGTCATTTATCAGCAAAATCTGCTTTGGGTATTAAAGTTCAAATAACAACAGTGAGAATAATTAATGATGCCAACATTGTGTAATAAGTCACACAATTAAAAAATCAATAAAACAAACACTAGTTGTAGCTTTTACACACATATTAACTACAATATAAATGCTTGAAAAGCATAACGAAATGCATTGACACATCCTTTGGGCAAAATGTAATGTAGTTTATCTCAATACATACAATATAACAACACTGTATGTGCTGCACTTGCAATGCTATAAGTAGCATTTAGTTTATTTAGGAAAAACAATATCAAGTAATGAGAGATTTATGTCATAGGACTGAGATTTCTTTGTTTTACAACACACAGATTTGAGAGGCACAAAAATTAAACCATGAGGTAGTGTAGTCAATATTTATTCTTACCACACATGAGAAAGAAAATTAATTGACCATCCTGTCTGTACCCTAGAAGAATTATTTGTGAAACTTTTTCAAATGAAGCATGTCCTCTCAAGGACATTTGATTTGATAGTCATAAAGTAAACGGATTTAATTCATGGAACTTGTGCAATACATTTTTTTCAGACATATAGATATCTATCGTGGTTTATTTAATCTGTGTAGCAAAGATTTGAAACAGTCAAGAGTTCATTATTTGCTTGAAATTACTTGAGAATAACAAAAATGGTACTGGGAATAGGAAATGTCTGAATACTCATGCAAAAGAAATGATAAAAAAGATATGATTATTCTCTTCATTCTATTAGTTAAACAATAAGACTTGTCAAAGTGTTCCACCTCTGCTATCACTGTATTTCATGCTCATCTTCGATTTCTCGGCTTGTAGCCTGGTGGTAATGCTAATAGCATGCTTTATCAATGGAGACAGTAAAGGTGATGGCTAGCCTGAGTGGACTTCTGTCCTGTATGAAACCCTATCTCCAGACAAGCCAAGAAAGATTTAGTGACGAGCAAAGGGGTCTTTTAAATGAGTGAGTGCTGGAAATGCGAAGACACATCTCCACACCCAGCCATTTGGACTGGAATGGCAGAGAGGAGATCACTAAGGTCCTGTCCATTTGGAAGACTGACAGCACAATCAGAAGCGGCTTAATCACATCTGGTTGTCTCATTAATCAAAGGAAATACTATTGTTAAATATTATGCCTCTGTCCATCAATGCACAAGTACATTTCCGTTAATAATTTGGCTAACCTTCAAGGAAAGTTATTTTAATGAACACATGGAAGGAAAAACTTGTGGCTGATACATTTTAGCTTTTGGTTTCCAAAGCAACCATTTGGTTCGATATTTTGTGTTTGTAATATAGGTGCTTTTTATTAGAAATAACTTTATCTCAGAAAAAAACGCATTAAAAAATCTACTGAATCTAAAAGTATGCAGCAGAAGCAAGTAAGACAATGAACTTTAAATTGATACATCATGAGGTGATACTGGACAGGCAAACACAGTTGTCACATGATGGCACATTGTATGTTAACAATGTTAACTTCCTGTCAGTAGGTAGAAGTAACTTTTCTCTCCTGTAATAGTCAAATACCGCTCCTTAAATACCTGTGCTACTTTCTGCGACATTTACAGTCAACTTAGTTAAATATGTTCTGTGGAATTATACTGTATTATACTGTATACTTATATAGTTCCCTCAAAAGTATTGGAACGGTAAGTTAAATTCCTGTGTTTTTGTTGTTCACAAAAGACATTTGGGTTTAAGATGAGTATGAGACAAGAGTTCAGAATTTCAGCTTTTATTTCCTGTTATTCACATCTAGATGTGTTAATCCAATCAGGACCTAGCACCCTTTGTTTGAACCCACACATTTTTTAAAGTGAGCAAAATTATTGGAACATTTGACTGACCGATGTTTCTTGTTGCCCAGGTGTTGCCTTTTAGGTAGATTGTCCAAAATAGATAGATATTATAAATAGATATAAATAGATTAAATAGCTCTGCATAACTAGTCTAAGTTTTCATCCTTGGTTCAAACCTATAAACATGAAGACCAGAGAGCTGTCTATGGGAGAAAAGCAAGCCATTGTCAAGCTGAGAAACGAAGGAAAATCAACCAGAGCCATTGGACAAACATTGGGCATAGCAAGAACAACAATTTAGAATCTCCTGAAAAAGAAGGAAACTACTGGTGTACTGAGCAACAGACGTCAAACAGATCAGCCAAGGAAAACAACAGTAGTTGATTATCATGAGAGCTGTGAAGAAAACCCACAAAACATCAGTAAGTGACATCACCGACGACCTCCACAGTGCAGGGGTGAAGGTATCACAATCCACCGTTTGGAGAAGACACAGAGAGCAGAAACATAGAGGACACACCACAATGCAAACCACTCATCAGCAGCACGAATCAGAAGGCCCGATTGAAATTTGCAAAGAAGTACAGAGATGAGCCTCAAAAATTCTGGAACACAATCTTATGGACTTATGAGACCAAGATTAATCTCTACCAAAGTGATGGAAAGGCCAAAGTGTGGAGACAGAAAGGAACCGCTTATGATCCAAAACATACAAGCTCATCTGTGAAGCATGGTGGACGTAAAGTCATGGCTTGGGCGTGCATGTTTGCTTCTGGAAAAGGCTCATTAATATTTATGGATGATGTAGCTAATGATGGTAGCAGCAGAATGAATTCAGAAGTGTACAGAAACATTTTGGCTGCCAATTTACGAAGAAATGCATTGAAACTAATCAGGAGGAACTTTATCGTGTAGCAGGACAATGACTGCAGAAAATGTCTAGCATGACCCAAAACACATTGCCAAGGACTTCATCAGGAGAAAAAGTGGAAGGTTTTAGACTGGCTAAGTCAATCACCTGACCTTAACTCAATAGAGCACGCATTTAACCTCCTTAAGCGGAGACTGAAAGGAGAAATTCCCCGAAACAAACAAGAACTCAAAGAAGCTGCGGTAAAAAGCCTGAAATAGCATCACAAAAGAAGAATGCAACAGTTTGGTGAAGTCCATGGGTTGCATGCTTGAGGCAGGTATTGCAAGCAAGGGTTATAGGGTTAGTGAACAACAAAAACAAAGGAATTTGCCTTACCGTTCCAATACTTTTGGAGGAAACTGTATGTAAACATATCTTTATGAACAAACCAAAACACATTGTGTGTATTCTTTAAGACTCAAACACTTGTCTTTAAGAGACTTTAAGACTCTTAACGCCCTGGGTACTTCTTGAGCATAGTTTTTTTTTTTATGTGTAGGGCTCCACAGTCAAGTTACCAACAATAAATATGCTACGTCCGGTCAAGTTAGCAATAATTAGTATTGTAACATACAGTAAAGCTGATTATACACAGGGGCAACTTTTTGAGCAGTGTTGCTGGGCAATTGTGCTGGTGGCAAGTCTGAAGGATAGCGGTGGGTGGGGCGGGTAGCTAAGTGGTGGATTACGGTTGTAATCATGACTCATTACCATCGATGACAACATTGCCTGGCAACATTGCGCAGCACCATTGCTCTAAAAGTTGCACCGTATGTCATCAGCTTTAGACTTTGAAAATGTCGGCATTATTACTGTTGTGAAACATAATATGGTTAGGTTTAGGCACCAAAACTAGTCGGTTAGGTTTAGGAAAACATCATGGTTTGGGATAAAATCACTACAGTGCTTATGTGACTTAACTTACGTGTGCATGTGTCTTCTTGTATGTGCATATACAGACAAATGGGGTCCCGCTCATTAAAACATTACCCCATAGTGATACTAGTGGTCAAAAACTCAACAGGGGCCTTTTAAATTGTAGCGTAAGTAGCGATGGGCAACTGGAAAATATGGCTGGCTGAGAAACTTCTACCTACAATGTAGTACATAGTATTGACCTTATACTCAAACTTGCAGGCAAGGTGCAACAGATGCAAACAGATGAAATTTCAGGGTGTGCTTTTTAGGGAGTGATGGGATACTTGCGTCTACCACACTTTCTAAATTAGGCTAATAATATTTGCATTTTACAGAGTCTGAGCACCTCAATTCAGATTTTATATTTGGCTGAAATAAAAATGCCTAAGAGAAGAGTGTATTATTAATAGTAATTTAATTCACAATGTAAAAGCATAAATTAACATGTAGTGTTAGCTATACAAAATTGGAACTTAAATAGAAATTATTCACTTTGTTTTTTTTGCGGCAAAAATACCTTTTGAAATTGAGGCCAAAAAGTTGAACTTTGGTTTCATCAGACCATAAAACATTTTCCCACATGCTTTTGTGGGACTTGATGTTTGTTTTTTGCAAACTTCAGTTGGGCTTGGATGTATTTCTTTGTAAGACAAGGCTTCCGCATTGCTACCCTACCCTTTACCCTTAGAAGAATACGGCAGATAGTTGTCACATGTACCACACAGCCAGTACTTTCCAGAAATTCCTGCAGATCCTTTGATGTTGCTGCAGGCCTCTTGGAAACCTCCCTGACCAGTTTTCTTCTCATCTTTTCATCAATTTTGGAGGGACGTCCAGTTGTTGGTAATGCTGTGCCATATTTTCTCCACTTGATGATCCACTGTCTTCACTGTGTTCCATGGTATATCTAAGGCCTAGGAAATTATTTTGTACCCTTCTCCTGACTGATATCTTTCAACAATGAGATCTCTCTGATGCTTTGGAAGGTCTGCTTTGTGTCGGACCATGGCTTTTGCTCTGAGATGCAACTAAGAAAATGTCAAGAAAATCCTACTAGAACAGCTGAACTTTTTTGTGATTAATCAGAGTCACTTTAAATGATTGCAGGTGTTTAGTGACTTCTAGTTAACATGAATGTGACTGGTTAATAATGAACACAGCCACATCCCCTGTTATAAAAGAGTGTGCACACTTATGCAGTCGGGTTATTGTCAGGTTATAGGTCCCATTAAAGGTGGAGAAAGTTCTGACATGATTTATCTTTGTCTCATTATTTTACATCACAAGAACCTGGCATTTTAAGACTTTTTCTATCCACTGTACATGCCCTGAACACATCCATATGCCGTTATTCACTCAAAGTCACTGTCAACAGGAAATGTCATGTTTTACGCTATGATGGACTACATCTAGCAGGTTGGCCAAATTAACTTCAAAACTGTCCCAGAAAACCCTTAACACAATGATGATGCCATTTTGTAAAACTTATGAGTTTTGGTTAACAGCATGGTGGCACGTTTTACCTACATGTACAAAATTTCTGTGTTACATGTATCATGTTCAGATGTGCAAAAGCCTCTTGGAGCCATTGCCTAAACCCAACAGGAAGTCGGCCATTTTGGATTTAATGGTAATTTTTGGTGTTTTACAGGCTCTGTACTTTAACAAACTCCTTCCAGAGAATGAATCCGATAGACTTCAAATTTTGACTGGACAGTCTTAACCCATTGACAATTAAAAGTTGTACAAATGATGAGTTTTCATGAGTTGCATGCCCAAAATTGATGATTTGCCATGAAACAGGAAGTTGTACTGTAACTTCAACATACATGTTCACATCTGCACCACACTTTACATGGTTGATAAGAGTCCCACCCTGAACACATCTACAAGCCAATTCATAGTTTTCAGTCACGTGACTTGCATGGTAAACTGGAGGACAAAACAACAGACCAACATAGCGGCTCACAACGCGACTCCTATACAGCTGCTCAACTGCTGTAATGTTTACCTCTAACTTGTGGGGAATCCCTCACCTAACACAGCTTGGGCGATAAGTGGATCCGAAAGAACAAACTCAAAGTAACAGCGTATCACTTGCTTCCTTGGCGGGCAGTGGAAAATAATGTTTTTTTGCCCTCATATGACATCATGTGAAAACTATAAATATTTACTCATAGTCATAGCGCCACCTACTGGCAACAGGAAGTGACTACTTCTGTGCTATTTTGAATCATTTTTTGGAGTTTGACTGTATCTTCTTCAAAACTATCTCAGAAAACCCTCAACACATTGATGATGTCCCGTTGTAAAGTGTGTGAGTTTTCCTTTAACAGCATATCCTATCCTATCTAGGGTGGTGTGGAATGTTAAGGGGAATTTTTTTCTGTGGCAACACGGTCGAGCACCAGAAAACTGTCTCACCACTCATCAGTTAATGGTGATTTGCTGGCATGGTTGGACTCACTGTAATGATCTTTCCACTCTGTTACAGTGTACTCATTTCCACCAGATTTCATTAATCTTTCTAACTACTGTGACCTCTCCACTCTGGACAAGGCTGGTGTCCTGAACACCTGTCCACTTTCTAGCTGACTACCCAGAATTGTGGCACTTGAAGACCCCTCCTTAATGCCTCCCCTGTTAGCTGATGGTGCTGTTCAATCATTGCAGCTAACAGAGAGGTTTCTGTCTTTGTGGCTTGATGCCACATGAGAATATTAATTGTTAATAGAAAATTGATTCACAGAATCAGTCGTTACCAATCAATACATACACTGGTCGTTGAAATTAGATGTGTATTTTATCAGTACCCCCCTCGATCCCTCACTCCTTTCACTTGGTCCTTTCACTTGGTCCCTCTCTGTGTAGCATAACATATTGATATGTTGTAGGAGAAAGGCAAACAATAGTTGTCTTCAACTAGTGAAAACATGTTGACGTCTCTGTACAGTAAGCTGAGAACAGGGGACAGGGACAAACACACAACTCAGATTCATAATGAGCGTCTGCTTGCAGCCAACTATGACCAGGTGACACGCAATTTATCTTCAAAACATTCATATTCAGCCTTGCATCATCACTGCAGTCCGGGTGATAAATGCTCTGTCGTCAGCTTTGTGTCTGGCAGATTCTTACTGTGAATGGAATTTATAGACTAAGTCATAGCTGTCTGTTTCAAATAACATGTTTACATACATTAGCTTTTTAATAAAAACAAAAAAGAACATTGAAAAATGTCACACAAATGTAAAAACCCACTTCTACACTTTGCAGGTAAGTTTCAACCGACTTTCTGCAACCTTCAAGTTGGACTCATAAAAGCTGGCTAACCGTCACCCCTGTCAGCACAGTCTGAGAGGTGGACAAGACATGTCATCCCGACAAAATTTAAAATGTGTTTTGAGGCCCCCTAGCTGAGTGGCTGCCACTCTTTCTCATCGGCAGGCAGATTTAATGCCCAACACTACTCCCGAGAGCAATGGGCCCACATCAGTGGGTGTATTTCTCTCTATCTCTCTCCATCTCTCTCTCTTACTCTGTGAAGGGACCCAGGTGGGGGTATTTTGGAGCTGAACCTTGAATTCCCTCCAGAATGTTTCTATAGGTCAGTAGTTTGACCTCCCTGCTTCCTGTTGAAGCGATCTGAATAGAAATTATGTTAGGAATTTGTTTGCCACTGCTCCACAGGCACCAATACCAGGTCATAATAAACAGTGTGCCTCCACTGTAGTAATGGTATTGCATATTGCAATTGTAGCTCAATAGCATATAAATAATTGAAATATCTGAAATCTAAAACTGCATTTCAGAAAAACTGACATCAAGGAATTGACCTTTATGCATGTCAATGTGGCTGAATAGGCTGTTCTGCTGGAGAACTACTAAGGCCTGTACTATGAGCATTAGATCTTCGTGAAGTAAAAAACATCAAAGAGCTGCTATTGCAAAAGGGGTTGGCAGGAGGGTATGATCTGCATTAACGCTGGAGTTGATAAACAGAAAAACAATCACCAATAATTTTGATAATTACTGTGAGGAAATGTGAGGATTTTTCTCTGATTTGTTTTGTTGTAAATTTACTATTTTTGGGTTATTGGTTGTACAACCAAAGCAGGTCAACAAAGATGCCACCTTTGTGCTAGGACACTTGTCATTTTTCACTATTTACTGACATGTTATAGACCAAATGACTGATTGAATATTCCAAAAATAACAATGATGAAACAATTACGGAGATAGTCCGTATTTGCAGCCTTACTCCGTATTGTGCACCTTAATACTGAAGCTCAAGCCTAAAATCTTTAACTCTGTGTCTACTGTCATCCTCTCCAGCAGTAAGAGACGTTGTTGACGTGAAGTTGTTGTGACAGTTTGGAAGCTTGCTGTTGATTTAAAGTAGCCAATGCAAAAGTAAAAAAAATGGTGAGGAAGTGTGGTACCACTGGGGCAATGCTTTATGCTAAAAACACTAGAATTCATGCACTGTTTGAAATACATCACTGCCAGTTTACTGGCTGTGTATTGGAAGTTGTCAGTATTGTCAGTCAGGACAAGAGCTACCCGACAGTCAATCAACATTTTTCTGTAGCAAAATATGGACAGCTAATTACCGGCATTTATCAATTATACATTTTCTCTCAAACTAATGTGTGAAAAGCAGACGCATTTTCAATATGCCCCCATTATGTGTGAATAAGTTATAAGGGGTAGTAGACTACATTTTGTTCCCCATATGAAAAGTGATCCTATTTTCTGGAAGAGAGCACAAGAGTGCGGGGGGAAAAGAATATCATTATGGAAACACCTGACTTCAGTCTGAGTGCATTTCTCTCCTGCTGTTATTTCTGTGTAGTCATATTTTGAACTAGATATAAGGGGTAGATTTCATATTGACTGGCTTATTATACTCATTCAATTTGCAGTGATCAAAAGTGTTACTGAAATGGAAGAATGAGCTATAGGCTTGGGTGACTGTATGAATGCAGGGGCTGGCAGCTCCAATAAAGCCTGAGGGGGCTCAAGTCTACCTGGAAGTGTCTGGAAGATTATGTGATTGTTGCTGATGATATGGGGTAATGGATGTGTATAGCTTTCAACCTACCAGCAGTCTCTACTACTCCTCTGCCTGAAGCTGGGGATCTCATTTTGTAAACCAAAAAGTTAGTCTGGGAGACTTGGTGCCTCACTCCATCCATCTGACTAAATAGCACCCCTACAATGCTTTGGGTGTGTGTTTTTATAATGAGAGCTGCTTTTGCTGATCCCAGACCACCTTCTGGCATTTGTGCCACAGTTATTTTGTGTTTGATAATAAATAACCCCAGTGGAGTTGCTTTGTATTCTTAGAGCAAACAAGGCTCCAGACTGTATACAGCTGATGATCGATTGGCCAACAGTCTAGTAGTTTGCAAATATACAGTATTCAAATGAATGAGACTGTGCAACAGCCTGGAGCTAAACTAAGGTAATGATTTATGTCTAGTGGCACGTAGACTTCAGATAAGTACAACCCATTTCTCACTTTTCCATGACATTACCTATTATGGTTCTTTTTGATGCACCAGTTCATAATATGTAGAAGGGGTAGATGTGCTGTGTTGTGTAATTTTACCTGCATATAGGGAGGATACAGTTGATATAGTTGAAATGTCTTTGACAGTTTCTGCATTAAAGTACAATATTTTACACTGTACAATCCAAAGAAAATAAAGCCATAATTGTTGCTAAATGTAACATCATACTTACCTTTGCATGAATTCATGCAGACTTGAAATGTTTTCTTTAGGGTCAAATAACTGTTCAGCTAGATTAAGACGTTAATATTATTAAGCTCCATATTTTTACCTCGAAACATGCGTGCTGGCATGTGTGTAAAAACACTGGCTCTGATTGGCTACTGTCCTGGAAACCTCGAATTTCCCGCCGACAGAGTTTAGCAGGCAGGCGAGAACGGGAACAAGTGAGCGCCACGTTGCGCCCAGAGAACCTGATATGGAGAGCGCAGCATACCGGTCCACTTCAAGCACTGCTTACCTCATTATTAACCCACCTCCTGACTAGCTTGTGAGCCAGGGGTGCGTTCGGATTACACAGTTTATTACATAGTAACGCACCGCATTTAACGTTCAGTTACCTTAACGGCGTTGTAACAATGGGAAAAGTAATTAGTTAGATTACCCCGTTACTGAAAAAATAACGCCGTTACGTAACGCCGTTCTTTTAAACGCCGTTATTCCAAACACTGTGGGTGAGCAGCCAAAGTGTGGACTGAGAACTCAACAGTGTAATGTAGGGGCTGTCAGATATCTTTATTGTTTGATAATGTCATATGCGGCTCTGTCATTGCTATCACAATTGGGCAACTGCTTTTGTATGTCATTCTGACTTGAGATTCGTTGATAAGAAAAATTAAGTATCACCGCCATTGATGTAGTGTCTCTACCAAACCTGTGACAGTACAAACTGTGCAAGTCAGTTTAGCAGAACTACACGCCTCCTTTGGGGGTGGGGACTGTGACCGCTGTGGCCAGCTTCTAAGGATCACAGGTGGGTGCATTTATTTACAGGTCATGCTGATGCACTAGCCCATGGCTAATGTAGCAACATGTAAGCTTTCAAGTGTAAATACTTCTACAATTTTATTTGGCATTTCTGTTTCCCTTTACGTGTTTCTAAGTGTTCAAATAGTGTGGTTAATACACTGCAACTTTATTGTACTGCATAATTCTGTTATCATGTTAATCAAAATGGAATGTAGCTTTAGAAATACTATGGCTCTGTTTGAAATGGAAGGCAGTTGCCTCTCCGTCTCACTGCCATATTAGACAGGTACCTCAGAAGACATACCTTTCGAGTGAAGGTGGGTGACATGAGCATGCCGTCTTGCTTATGTTCTGCTGTCATCACAAACCTTAGCGTCAGCTAGCTAGCCAATGTTTACGTATTGAGAACGTAAATGGCTACAGGACGCCTTGAAGTCATATCAAACAAACTTGGTTGGTTACCGTCACAGGCTAATAAGATAGTACAGTGTTTTGTTCTTGCTAACTTTTCAAAAATCTAAAATAAAAATGTGCTAAAAACAGCATTGCGTCAGCATTGATGGGGGGCAGTTTCCTGTCTTACCAGGCAGGAAAATGTAAAATGTCACAGAATCTGCCTGTCTGTCACATAAATTATTACAAACTAGTATTTCTACTGTTCGTGTGCTCGGTCAGAAAACACATTTAGTTCTGCAGAACACAGCTGAGTGTGTAATTGAGATTTTATAGTGTTTTGGGATATGAGAGAGACACAGAGAGAGAAGGAAAGAGAGGTGAGAGCTGGCACTCTTAAAACCTGTTATGTGTGTGCGTGTGTGATATAGGGCATAAAGAGCTGGTGACCTTCACCAGTGAGACCAGTAATCCGGGGAAACTCCTCAGCCAAAATGAGGATAGGAGCACTGTCTACATCTATCCGTGTACTATTCCCCTCCACCCCACTAATGGAGACTAGAGTAGCAATAAATTGATTCTTCTGGTTAGTTTCATAATGCACTTCAGTTGTAGCACAGTATGTGCATAGTGAATGTGGTAAACAAACATTGTTCATGCCGTAATAGCTTCAAGTAGGCTACAAATGGTTTCTGTTAATGTCTACATCACATATCTGCTCTGGTTGCCACAGTTTCCCTCGATTATAAAGTTACTTCTGCCTTGTTTTCTCTATTTCATCCTGAAGGTGTGATGTTTTACTTGGTTTAACTTGTTGTTAAAACCCATTGTTCACCAACACAGCTTATAACTATGAATGCTTTTAATATGTTGTATTTTCATGATCCCTAGTAAGAAAAAGCATTTAAGAAACACTCTAATAATATCATGCACCTTTACAATTTGGTATAATCAATCATACTAATCCTATTATCCCATTAGTTAGCATTGTGGTCCCTGTGTGTGTTTCCAGTTTCACTCTCTCTCACTCTCCCTCCCCAGTTTATAGCTTTTCTATGCATGTTTGGTATACAGGATTAAATATATTTTGGTCTTTTGGATTTCCTCTCCTGAGCTACTGACATAAAGACATGAACATGGCAAAATATTATGTTAGAGTTTTCTAAGACACACTATTATATTACCTGAAAGATCTCAGTAGTTAGGGTTTGGATACCTATGGTACTTTTACAGAGGTGTTTTCATTTTTTTTGGCTGATTTTATCTCTACTCAGGACTTTGTGGGGGTATACAGGCTGTGTTGATGTTCCTTAATCTTCTTTTGGCTTTATTGCAGTTGCTAGGGCAGGGCACCTTTTTATCATTGTTATTGGTATATAGTCAGGTGATGTCAAGCAATTCCCACCTAAGCTCTGCCCACCTCCAACCTGAGCAATGTTCTCATTAACAGAATATTTGAAAACACCTGTGTGACTGTGCTGGGCCTTAAAATAGTTACAGCACTGCTACAGTAGGGGTGGGAGAAATATTCGATTCTTAGATGCATCACAATGCGGACGTGAAAGATTATTAATCGATTAACAAATGCTTAAAAATCGATTATGGCCCGGACCGTCTGTGGAGCGCACACAACAGAGAGACCAGTGTCCCCCTATATTCGTCACCGCTGTGGAATGAATAACCACCCCAAAATGTCACACAATCCTTAATATGAATGCTCAAGTAATTATTTTAAGTCGAGCATGGTAATGCTCGGCAGCTCTCTGTGTATCCTGTGCGTGAGCGAGTGAGAGAGAGTGAGCGGCAGAACGTGATGGTGAAAGTTAGCGGTGAAATATATTAACAGTAAGTTTCAGTCTGGTAGTAAATGTGCAGTGTAGGTCGCTGTGTGTCCGTTAATAAAAGTATGCAGATTCCCCAACGGCTGGAAAAGTGAAGGCTGTTAGCGCTAGCTAACATCTCCCCTGTACAAGGGCTTTCTCTGTCCCCCACACCAGACTCCAGACTTTTGGGGTCATCCCCACAGAGATCTGAAATGCTCCCTGTCAGGAAACTTTCAAAGATCTACTAAAACACAGCTCTTTACTCCAGGCATTCAATCCTGAATGACTTTTTGTTATTCTGTAACTATGTGTAAAGCGTCCTTGGGTCGTTATTTATGTAACGTTAGCTAAATTAGTAATGAAGTAATATTAATTATCAGCTGTATGTCATTACTAACTAACCTACTAGTCAAGGGTTGAGAATCATGTACAAGCTGAGACTAAACTGGCGTACAGCTCTGTCCTGGATACATACTATACATCCTGATAATTATATTTCAGTTTTCAGAGGAGTCTGACTACTGGATGTTAAAGAAATGAGGGACCCTGGAGCTGAGGTTAATAAAGAAACTTAGGTATGCAAACTAGTCCTTTTAAGCTAATTAGGAGATATTTCCTTTGGATTTTAATGGGCAAAATTAAATGCTTATTAATTATCCAGGGGTCCTGTATAGAAAAAATATGATGCATCAAGATACATCGATAATCATTTTATAATCGAATCGCAGCCCTCTGAACTGCAATCGAATCGTGAGGTGCCTAGATATTCCCACCCCTATGCTACAGTAGTTAAAATATAGCATTATTACATGTACTTTTGAGTATTAATTAATTATTATGAATATTCTGTCACCAGAATATTGGTAATCTTCAGACTTCCAGTGCAATAAGTATTTAAATAAATAACACAAAATATTTTTGGTATCTGAAATAATAACTATAAATCAGAGGTAGATCTTGAGTACTGTGAAAGTATTCATTTATTGAAGAAAATCTCTGTCTTCACTTAGTTTAATAAATAATCTATAATATATAGGCTAATATAAAATTTGTTTTGAAAAGCTTAGATAAGTTAAATAATTTTTACAAACAAAATAACATTTTATCTTTGCCTGCACAGTAACTTGTCTAGACTGTAACAAACATGCACAGGGTTTGTAATGTTCGTCACCCCATATTAATATTAATGACATATTTTACGTAACATTTTTGCCCATAATTCAAGAGTGTGATCCGACTGATAAGATTTTACCATAGTCAGCTGGTGTAGGGGGGGGTACAGAGACAAAAGAAAAGCTCAGCATGCGGTAGCAGTTTGGATGGGTCTTTGAGTGGAGGAAAGCCTCAAGCTGGAGCCACGCTGCCACCAGAATACCATACAAGCATGACACAGTTGCCTTTTTTAAGCGCCTGCTTTCCAGTTTGCAATGCTCTATTAGACAAAATGTCCATCTGCCAATACATTCAGAATGCACTAAGGAGGTTATTAACATGCCCTTGGCAAAAAGGGTTTAGCTCTGTGGGGCAGGCATCTCCATAAATCGCAGCAGAGGCAGTTTTATTACAGGTTGTAAATAGAAGCCCCTGCCATATTTTATGACAGCAATCACTAACTCATTCTGATTCTTATTACCTTTCTGTTCTTTGACTTGCGGGACCATTCACAGACGCATTCTATGCACGAGTTTATGCTGCATAAGGATTGATTGTAAAGGAATTTATTCCTGATGTAATTGCACCTTCAGCTTGTGCCACACTTTTGATTTCAGTTGCTTTTCATATACATTATAACAAGCCCAGCCTGTTTCTGAATGGTTACATGTAACATTTACATATGGATGCCTGTACCAGCCGTTTGATTGAAGAGCTGTTAAGTACAGCATGTTATGGAGGTGCAGAACAAAATGTTTTTTGATTAGTGTCCAACATTAGATCATCCACGTTTAGTTTTAAGGGAGCTCATGCATTTGCTTTTTCTAACTGGTTTAATAGGAAAGTATATAACATCAAATTGTAAGGGATAGTTGTTTATCCTATTTTGTAATTAAGAATTGCAAAATGGCAGTGTTTTTCTTAATGGACTTTGCTTTACAAGCCATTATAATTTCCAGTTTTCACAGTGATCAGTCATCTGACAGACCATCCAGGGACATGTACACATTGCAATCATATTTCCGAATCATTTTCTACAAGCATTTCAATTTTCTGGTTTGGCTTGTTTACTAATTTTAAATGGCTGACAGAGATTTGATTACCAGGGGTCATACTGGGAGTAGTGCTCTATTCAGGTATGTAACCATACATTTTGAGTGAAAATTAAAATTAAAACAGGGGAATCCTGTCTTTGATAAATTTGCTATAACAATATTGGTAACTAAAATATTTAGTGTAAAGACAAGCATTCAGCTGCTAATAAAACAAAAGGTTCCAAAAGGTTTTTTTTTTTGTTGAAAGTTTCTGGGCCCTGATTCTGGAAAATTATAATTAGAATGTTAATCATTACCCAGAGATTAGCAATGCAGGAGAAATAATCATTTCACTGCTACACAACAATCATTTCAGGAGAGACAAACAACTACATCTATTCTATTATAGACTTCCAAACTACACCCTTGTCCTGTGCTGGGACACACATGGGCGGTGTGAATGGGGATGGATGGTTGGATTAGGAATGCCGGGAGCGAGTAGATTATCCAGTATCTGGGCAGGCAGATGCGCAGAGGAGAAAACGACTACACAAAGAGCCAGATCTCCATCAAGGGATCAATTCATGGTGCTCGCTCTGTCACTTCCTGTGAAAAAGCAAATTTCATGGTGTGTTTTCAAGAGGCTGGCGTCAGAAAAACATCAAGAAGACATTTTCTTCCTCTCTGTGTGTGCTCTTTAACTCTTTCTACTCTGCACTCACTCAGTCTCTATTTCTAGGTTCACTTGTAAGAAGTGCAAATGTGCGCTGTCTTCTATTGCACACATGCACGGTTGCACTTAAGACACACCACACATGCATGCTGTAACCTATATTTGCTGAGTATGGTGAATGCCTATGTGTAAATTTTTAAGAGGTTTAGCCAGTGAGAGCTGGAATGAGCGTTGCTGTTGGCTGAGTTTCTCAGCCCAGGGCCCCTTGCCTCGCTCCCCCATTTCGCCCAGTAGAGCTTCATCCTTATCGCTGTCCTGCACCCCATCACTGCTGAAGCTGGGCTCCTCTCCTGCTTGACCACATTTATCCAGGGGGCTCTTGTCTGGGGGTGATAAGCTGTCAGACTTACCAGTATGGATGTATTGGTTCCCACATCTATTCCACTTTACTCCACTTTACTCTGCTTTACTCCTTTAACAGTAGTAGCGACTGTTTTGGTGACAACACCCTTGTCAACAGTCTGTCTTGACTATCAAACATTGCAAAGGTTGCCTCTTATCCCTATTATTGCTTCTACTTCCCTCTATTTTTCAATTTTTTATTAGTGTGTTAAAGAGGCAGAAAGAATTTTGAAGCAAACTTTGAATGGTTAGTGTAATGGGCTCTAAGGGATCTTAGACAAAGACACTGGATGCTAATTCCAGCTGCATTTCACCAGATTTATGTCTGTGTGAACTAATTTTACACAAGAGGCAGAGACATCAAAGTCTGTCCCTTTTATGCACTGATGACACACGCGCAGTTTGTTTTTGGAACATCTGTGCTGTTTTTCTGTTTCTGAAGTTAGCATTAAGAACTTTTCCCAAATAATTAATATATCTGCTACAAATTTGTGTTGTCATTTAGCTCCTTATTAAAGGGAGTCAGATGCACTCAAGCTTTCAGATTATCCTTGGTTTGATTACCCTCACCTTTTGAGGTATAAATGAATATGGTGCAGTAGTCGCAACAATACTAATGCCATTATAGCAACAATTGTTATTTTCAAGGCTCTACACCACTGACTTAGGAAGGAGCACAGCCGTGTGACACAGACTGTAACAAGCTGTCACTGTAGACCACTTATTGCACAAGCTGTACTACATACTCCATGTATTTTCAGGTTGTACTCTACTAACCGCTTGCATCTAAGCTATTTGGTGCTTAGCCTTAGCAGCATCATTTGAATTTGGAGCCCAAGGTACCACACCAGGCTCTTTATATGCAAGAAAGAATAATCTCTGAGTATTACTGTTTAACACAAAAAGCTCAAGGCTATTGATGAAAAACTCCTACTCAGAGGTGCAGACATGCAGCAAGATGTATTGTAGCATTAGGTTTAAATTTACCTTGTCTAGTGCAAATTTGCTTTGTAATTTTATTACTCAGTTAACATGGGACTGTCATACTTTAGAATGATGTACTTTAGCCTTGGTGTAATAGCCCACAGAGAAGCAAACATTGTGCTTGTTTATCTGTCATCGGAAATGTGTATTGCCAACAGATGCTCCTGCTGGTGTCTTAGAGAAAATACACATCTCTTTCCTCATGTGCAGAAAGCTTAATTATAGTTCCTGGTGTCGTTGCGAGTTGTTATGAAGGGAAAGTGAGACAGCGTGAAGGGAAAGGGGGTGTGCAGGTAAGAAATGAGAGAAGATTATGTGTGGATTCAAGATATTAATTTGCACTGTGTATAAAACATCATGGACTTGATCATGGGTTTCCTCAGAAGCTATAATTAGGACATTAAAGCCATAGTGTGTGTACAAGACAGCCTGTTCATACTCCCCATGTGTGAAGTACCTATTTTATGAACTTGGGAGCATAACGACCTTGGAGATTTGTCAGAGAAATATGGCTGGTATCTTGATAAAGAGTGGGCTTTACATTAAAAAAAACAGGGTCTTTGAAAATCACGGCTGTGTCTAGTTTTCATTTGGAATATGTGTGGTTTTGTGTGGTAATTTAACATGTTTATCTCTGCTCTGGTATAATGGAGAAGTTGACATTTTCCACAGTGGCCCCTTATAGGTTGCTGCAGCACTGCTACAGGTGTTAACTTGGAGGAGTGACTGTGAGGAGGCTGTGTTATTAGACAAGCTATAGTGATTTGTTTCAATGATAAAAATCGTATACGTTTGATGATTGGATATGTTTTTTTAATATGATTGGTCGATTGATCCATTAGTCGATTATTACCGAATCATTACCTATTGTGACACTTGCTTAATTGTTAGTAATTTTGGTGTCAAAATACCAAATATTCTCTGATGCCAGTACCTTAAATGTAAATATCTGCTGCTTTAATCTGTTTTATATAATTCTAAATTTAATGTTTTTGAGTTTTGGACTGTTGGGCATAAAACAAGGAAGTTGAAGGTGTCACCTTGGGCAATGGGAAATGCAGTTTTCACTTCTGAAGACTTTTAATTGGCAGATTAATTGATAATAAATACCACCATTGTTTGCAAGGCTTGTGGATTTGCATTCTTGCATCACCATTTAAACTGTCCGTAACATTTAGTTTAGCTTGTACTGCAGTTCTAATGGCAGAGGCTGTGTGGTCCAGAAACATGACCTTTAACTCATTTTCTTTTGGTTTGAGTTCAAAATGAAACAATCAAATCACATTGTAGACTATATATAATCAGCTAATGTACTATATAAATAAATATTTGCACAAGATGGTCTGATGTTATTTTTAAAATGTGGAAGTTTCAAATACATGTTCCAAATAAACACATTTCTCCACACCAATTTTGTTAGACCTTGTCGGCACTGGTCCAGGAATATTTAGTACACTTTTTCGACCATGAGCTGTCACAGCAGAGGGGGGTGGGTCAATTGGTGAGAACCCTACAATTTCTCCCCCAGAGTGCTCCTTTCTGATCTGTCTCCCTCTGAACTCTTTTTTTCCACCCCTGCCCTCTCTTTCTCTTTCTCTCCTTGCTCAATTGCCCCTAGTGTAGCCCCTTACTTAGGCAAGGATGATGCAATCTCCATGCACATGTCTTACCGATGAAGAGCATCTCTACACCTTGTCTTTCCTCTGCCCCTTTTACTACCTGTTATTCTTACTTGCTTGTTTGTTGGTTTACACTACCAGACAGCCCCATTCCAACACACCCCTAAAGAATTCTTTCTAGAGGGCAGAAGGTGGATTGTGCTACCACCTCTCATCTCCTCCACGATGTGAAGCTGTAAGCAAAAGCACAGAGGAATGAATTCCCTCTGAAACCCAGAGAATGAGGAAGGCAGGAAATAATTCAGCAGCAGCTCCAGCAGCAGCATCGACATCAACAGCGGTGGCAGCAGTGAGCGTGAGAGAGACAGAGAGAGAGGGAGTGTGTGTGTGTGAGGTTGTGTGTGAGAGCTTGAGTGAAAGCGAGTTCCTATGCACTGTGCCGAGTGAAGCTGAGCTGTGCCGTCGCGTGGCAAGCTGTGTGTTCCCGCTTGGTTCCCGCGCTCTGGTGAGGCAGAGCTTACAGAAGGGTAGAGATGTGGCTTCACTCGGAGCTCCAGCATCAGTGAAGACCAGCACCCAGCCGGGGCATCACAGAGCAGCATGGTAGGACTAGAGACCCACTGCTGACACCAGCGTGACTGATGATGACAGCCCACGCGTGGGTTACCATGCGCCACAGCCGCGCTGCTCTAGGAGGAAACACAGCCATGTGAAAGTGACTTGACCACCAGAAACTCTTGGACATGTTTTCCAGGGCAAAGTCTGGATTTCTTTCTGTGTTTGAACTTGTTTTTTTTCTCTTGGTGCTGTCTGGCTGTCCCGAACTCACCTATCAGGCAAGGACTAAAGGCAGATGGAACAAGGGGGGTAAGTGATGATTGGCAACTACTCTGTGATTTATGTTTGTAATGTTTATTCATCTGTGTGGGTTTGAAATGTTGAGCTGCAATGTATCAGTAATCAGTATATTTTTTTAAGAGTTGAAGATTTAATGGACGTTTTGATGTCATATTCTCATTACAGACTGACCTTGCCTTGAAACACTTTTGGATTTGGATGTTTTGTACCAGGGTATGATGCATTAAAAGTCTGGACTTATCTGGACTGGACTTGGCACATAATGGTCTTCCTTTGGTATACTTTTGACTTTACAGTTGTGACTCACTGTGACAACTAAAATGTGTTCGAAGGAAGTTGACCTGTTTTTATTGAGCATAGGAGAAAGTGATAACGACATTTATGTCTGCTGAATGGTTTTGTCTAACTTTTTAGTGATAGCCAATGTATAGCTGTCAAATAATGAACACTTTGATTAACATTTTTCATACTTTTTATGGTTTTCAGTACACTTCTTCTGCCATTATTATTTAGTGTTTCGGGCTTTATTTTGAAACCCCTAGACTCTCTACACACACCCTGCCCTCTCTGTGTAGCGGAGGGTGTTGAGAGAGATCACATTTATCTGTGCACCCTGGAATGTTTGGTTGGCACGACAAGCCACCAGTGTTTCAGAACCGTGATATTTGGTTTAAAGACTTAGATCACTAGTCTTGAGGAGAGGTGTTAATAATTCATCTCAGCCCCTCCGTGGGAGCGGTCCTCTCGTCTTTCTTGTAGCATTTAATCCCTTTTGTCGGATTAAAGAACCTCTAATCTTAGTGCTAGTGCTCAGTGAGAAGGCTGAGAAATGCTCCCTGCAGCCTATCGGCATTGTTAGCACTCGAGGCTCACGCTCAGTGGGATGTGTGTGTCTTCAAAGAGGCACTGTCACCACCATGATCTATTTAATGATTCCTTGCCACTTTGCTATTGCTCTTGTTCTGCCTCACCCATTATCTACTTTACATTTCTACAAATGCATCTCTTTTAAACCCTCCTTGTACCGTGTTCACACACTTCTCACCGACATGCATCATTACACCTCCGAAGTTCTATCTTAATGACTTGGACCATGTTCTCAGATTGATATTGCACACACCCAAAAACTGGATAATGAAAGAATTTTTCTTTTGATGTCCAGTTCTTCTCTCACTTTAATTGATTCATATGCATAAATTGTAACAGTACATATGAAATAGGTTATACAAATTCACAATCATTTCATTTCCCAGATGTTGGCTGTCAATGTGACAACAACCTATGATAGATGGAAAATTTGCAGACAGAACAAGGGAGACATGTTTCATTCTGCCAGAGCTTTTCAAAAACAACATTCATTTTCCACCCAATTTTTGATTCACTTATGATGGGAAAAAATGTGTTCAAGGTTGGAAACTAATGTGTTTGGTGCAAATATGAATCAGCAATATCTAAATCGAGCGTAAAAGCTGATAAAGTATGAAATCGCAGCTATCACTGGCCTCTGGTGAAATAGAGGGCATTGACCTCCCTTGGTGTAATTAGGCCATAGACTCCCTATCTGTACACAGTTGAACAATTCATTCCACAGCCTTACTCTGAATTGTAACCTTACTTGTTCAATTATAGTTTTGTGAAACATTTTAGGACTAAGGCTAATATTTTTCATAATTAGGAGATCTTTGCTGGGCTTACAAATGTGTATGTATGCCCTGTCATTAGCTATAAAAGATATTGGGTGGGAATAGCTATTTAACATTTTATTTGTGTGCCAGCAGAGTGTCATTGGATTTCTCACACCAGCAGTAATGTTCATTGACTTTGAATTGCCATTCTTTATTACATTTGTGATTTTCAAGCTTATACCATTTTCATCTGTACAGTGTTTAAATTATCAATATTTTCCCTACTGTTACTATGTATAGCTAAGAGCACACTGGCGGTATGCTTGCAGAATGCATAGTTGAAACCATCTTTCACTCATTAGAAATGGCCCACATCGCTGAGCTTTGTTATACTTCTACAGTAATTGTACTAAAAGACCACTAAAAACACGACTGTGTAGTGACTAGTAGTTCAATAATCAACATTATGCATATGAAAATGTACTTAAAATCTTATCAAACCACCTCTGCAGTCTAAATAAGTTGATTCCTGTGATGTGTTATTACCATCCTCGAGGCTTCAAAACAATACACTTTTTTCACATACTGTACCTGTGTTGGATACGCACAACATTTTAGGTTGAGCATTACTTGAGTGGTGGCTGTAGAGAACCAGTTACCATAATAATGCATTTGTGCAAATATAAGCGTATGCATCTATAGCATGACCGTTTTTTGTTTCTCCAAGATATATTTTGGAGCATTTCTGTCTTTATTTTTGAGTGACAGGACAGTATAGTGATAAGAAACAGGGAGGGGGAAAGGGGCCAACACACAGAAAGGGGCCGCAGGCTGAACTCAGGTTGAGATTGTGAAATGGAGATTTTTCAGCAGTTTGCTGAAGTTTAGATACATCAAATGCAATGAAAGAATTCAGCAATTATATTTAATATATTTATATTTCTGATCTTGGAAAAACCCAATTTACATCTCATTTACATACGTTTCCTTAGAACTCACTTAGAGATTCAATAAGATGAGAGACTTAAAGGATAACTGCTTTAATTTGTTCAATGTAAGACCGAACAAATAGAAAATAACTAACATCTTGTAGGATTGTCTAGTAAAGTTCCTTGTATATTTATGGTCGATGTGACCAAACTGTTTTTCACTTTGACTTTCACCCATCCTTGCACAGCCTGGTGTATGCCGACTGTGGGTAGTCAGTGGATTAACACCAGGTGGACCTTATTTATTGTCATGCAATCTCTAGGGACTGGAGCACTACTTTTGATGGTCTCGTGATCCAGAAACAACCAACTTCACTTCCTATGCATGATGTCTGAAATTGCCCAGAATTCACCAAATTAATGTTCCTTTATATTCTCATACCACTCTGCAGAGAAGTGTACATTACTAATATAACACAGGTGCCCAAATCAGGGCAGCAGAGATTGAAGTGAGCCTGGCAATAGTGGGGAAATCCAATTGGGTGTATTATGACCTCACCAAACTACAATAAATGGTAATGTGACGACAGTACCAGGTGGAGAAAAGCCTGGCTCTGTTCCCATAGTGCTCTGAAGACAAATGATATGTGGACTGGCCCAGGTTTAGGTACAGGGTGATTTTTCGTAATGTTCTAAACATCTGATTTACTAAACGGGCCCACTGAGGCAGTCGGTGAAAGAGTAATGGTGAAAAGAAGTGACCAACACCTATTACAGAAATACCACTCATACTCCTATCTCCCGCAGCTGTGTATCTGACCATCTAGGAGAGAGTATCAGATTTATAGACCACGAGAGGAGAGCAGAAATTAATATAACCACTTCCTACTCACAAGAATCCTGTAGCCTATTACAGATCAACAACACAGATTGCTTACTTCATCACTGTGTTTGCACATGTGCCATAACTGTGCAATTAGTAAGTGCTATTCAGGGCTCCACAAACCATGGAAAACAATAAAGCAACCATCTACTCTGGACTGAAAATGTCCCTAACAGCATTAACTTGATAACATTTATTGAGGTTGCCTCCATTCTTAATGAATTTGCAATTCTTATTGTAAAGGATTTAAATAATTAAAATTACTATATAATTATCCACTCATTATTTAAATAGTGGCCACCTGAATTTTGAGAGACTTAAAGGATAACTGCTTTAATTTGTTCTCACCAAAGTAACTGCTGAGATATCCCTAAAGACAAGTCAAACATGGCAAGTAACACTAGCAGGTTTTAAACAAAATCCCCCTCTTTGCCAAGTTTATGTGAAAGAGAAAAAAAGGAGTATTAACTCTCTGTTGTAAATATCCATAATAGTTTACAGAACAACTTTTGGTTTACTTTTGACCTACTTTATTTGCCATAGTTGTTTGTGCACACTGTTTTCCAGTGCAATGAGTTCACCTTTACTATCTAATAAAGTGCTAGATAAAATGGCTAAACTGTTGTCCTGTTGCCTGCTCATACTTGTTGCTTATTTAGACTTGTTTAGCAATGTTTCTGCATTTTGATCTACTCTGAAAGAGACCCAAGATAAACTATTCTTTTAAGCTTCATATTCATGGCTGGTATCTCTACTGCTGTGCACATACAGTCAACACTTTTCTCTGTTATATTCTTACTTAATTTGATCAGTGCTCTAGCAGCTTCTTCTTAGATTAACATGTTGGGAGTAAATATTACCTTCCTTTCGTTTATTTTCTATAAGCTGGTAGAAAATAATGGTGCCTACAGGATGGGATTATATGATTAATCTGAGAGGTTTAGTATCACAACATGGTTTGCATAGTGCTCTTAGGCTTAAGGTCATTGTTTTATCAACCTGTCTTCTCTTTATGTAGAATTACTATTAATAGACATCATCCCCAACTCCCCAATGCGCCACTCATGCCCTGGCCCTAGCAGGAAGACAGAACTGGCAGTGGGGATAGAAATATTATACAAACTAATGGGGGGAAAATAGGCAACAGTCTGACAGAAAAATGTAATCACTGTCATTACTTTCAATTAATATGTTTTGACTTTTGTCTTGGGGCAGGGAGCACAGTGAAGGCTGTCATAGAGCAAGGGGGAAATCACTCACTATCTTTGTGACGTTGTGCTGATATAATGTGACTCTGGTAAGGACTATGAGATGTGTTTTCAGCATCCCATGTATTCTAATGTAAAATATAGACTGGATATTCAGTTCAGCCAAACACTTGATGTTATAAACAAAATGTTTACAAGACAGCCAGCAAGTACATCTATAATGAAGCAGACTTTGCTCCCTCATTATTACTCAATCACGATGAAAAAGGCTAGAAAGGCACAAAATAAATCTGCTGTTCCTCATTCAATCCAATTAGATCATTAAGCTTTGTGCCACTGCAAGTTGAGAATCAGTTTCTCAAATGTACTTGCCTTCATTTTATACACCCACGCCTTGTTAGAAGTAAATGTAATGTGTACAAACTGAAAAGTGTGGGCGAAATTACAGATGCAGTGGTATCAGGACTGAGTCAAGATTCGGTAAATGTTGATGCCACTCAAATTAGTGCGGCAGAGGGATGTTATTAAATAAAATCCAATGCTAAGAAAAGTATTGTGTTGTAACAGCTTTGTGTTACTGTAAGATATTTTAATAAATCACAATGTGAAATGTATAGCTATGTAAAATAGACTTGAGCATTCAAATATTCAGAATTATGAAAACCTAATTATAACGTTAACATATCGTACATTTTTTGGAAAAAACAAGATGTGTTCTTCTAATATGTTAACTTATGGAGCTAAAATGTGGCTGTTATCCAGTCTAAGATATGTTGATTAGGCTATGGTTTAGTTTAGGTCTAACTGGACTAACTATTTTGCAGCAGGTATTTTCACTTATAATAGTCTGAAAAGCACAGCTGTTACTAATAACATCAGCTATGGCTCTGTTCTATTCAGGTGCCCCAGTTAGCCACATCAGTGTGACAGTGAGCCAGCACGTACAATACCAGAGTTCAGCCATCATTTATTTAATTAACACCTGGGACACATGACATACTAAAATTGAAAAAAAAATCTATATACCTATTAGTTGGTCTGACCTGCAGTATATTTGTATGTGTTGTTTGGCTTTGTGTTTCTGCTTGACTATTTTACACCTAATATACTGTTGAGCTCTGAATTCTGTTTAGCCGAAGAATGTGCTCTTTCCCGTTGAGCATTTGTCACACGAAATACGTGACTTAAATAATAACCAAAATAGCCCTCATCACTTCTCCTCTCCTGAAAATATTCATGACCATACTTGCTAACCCCTTAGGTTTTTCATTGCCCTCTCCCAGTTTCCGCAGGTCACAGCTGTATGTTTAAAGTTATGTTAGTTGAGTGGTGGAGCCTACAGCGTTGACAGACTTGATTGTAAATTTATTTCTGAAACAGTTTAATGAACGGTCCTATAATTTCTCCATAGTTTATCACTTGTAAATATTTTCTAACATTCCTTACAGCAGCTAATGCTGCCCATTGTTAAATCAGAGTTGCCACCAGGCTAGCTAATGCCATATTTATCAGTGAAAGAGTGCTAACGTTAATGAGTGGTTAAACTATAGTGTTTAACATATTCTAAATATATAACACTGCTTCTTGCCAAACAAAGTTATCAAGCTCCTCTTCCAAATGTGAAACGTTTGTGTGAAATCTCAAAGTTGCAGGTCCTCGTTGTAAACAGTCATGTAGTATTAGATGCATTTAACAGCAGCGTATCCTCTGGGTCACTGTATCCTAGATGGCGGTTGAAAAATTCTCATTGCTTTGGATAGAATGGAAAGCATCCTGGTAAATGGATAAAGTAGATGCGAGTATGCTACATTGAAAATAGTCATTGTGGCAGATTTATCGGTGAACCCTTACTGACTAATGGAATAATAATAAAGGAATGGACGCATTCAGATTAATGAGCGCTTCAAAGGTAACGGAAGTCGGCACTTTTCTTTTTCTTTCGTCTTGGACCATGCCGGTTACACTGGTAAATCTATAAAAATTGCAATTTGGAGCTTCTTGTTTCCATTGAATGAATTGAACGATTGAATTGAGGAGAATCTAACCGATCTAACAATGTGTAGCATGTTTATATTGACATATTGATCATACGTTTAAACATTAGTATTTGTAATAACGATCCAAGCAGCTTAGAAGCAGCTAAAGCAACTTGGCGGGTTTTGAGAGGTTTTATATTTTTTATACGATTAACCAGACCAGGAGTTTAATGGAGAGCTGCGTTTATTTGTCAAAATGTGTTCCCACACCAGGCCAGTAAAGGAGGTAGTTAAACACTTTAAGTACACACTCAGTAAACACTTTCCTAATGACTTTATGAACTCAACCATCAGTTTCAAGTCCTTTCAAATCAGTAAGCTTTAAGGTGTGGCTACCTTATACAGTAAGTATTCGAGCCAAACGGCATCAGTTTTCAGCTTGGTGCATGACAAAAGGCACCATTCTCAGGTTTGTAAAAACGTATAACAAAAAGATTTATGTACAAGTGATAGGATGCCTGTTAGATCTGGTGAATGTGGCACAGATTACGGATCTGACACATGATTCAGTCAGTGTTCTATGTAATGCCATAGCTGTGCTCGAATACCCATACTATGTGTGGTGAACTGAAGGGAATGAATTTACGACGGTATTAATGGAAGCCCATTCAGGCTAAAGTGATACCATGGAGCTATCTAGCTTGGTTCGCTATCTGTTATTCATGTTAACTGTGATTTTAACAGACATACTTATTTTGGCTAGCGATAAACAGGCTTAAAACAAAATGTACCAGAAAAAATGAACAGTGGAACCCTAATAAGTTTTTTCAGTGGTGATGGTTAAATTTAGAGTGCAGTAGATCACTATACCTTGATTGTAGGGGTGGGAATCTATGGGCACCTCAGGACTGGACTCGATTATGATTCAGAGGGTTGCGAAGCCAGTGACATGGTAATAGGTGTGGATGATATGGCCAAAAATGTTATCACAATAAAAATGTTCATATCTTTCGATATCAATAATTATCACGATAAGTATCAAATTGTTATTTCTTCTTTATGTTGAAATCTTTTTCAACAAATATGCACGATTAAAAGTAAAGTAAGTAAAAGGTTTTTTTTCTGTCCTTTCTCAAAATAAACATCTTAATAAAAAAAATCAGTCCTAATTCGTGTGATTAAAGTTTTTAAAAATCAAACATTTATTGAATATTTATTGAACATTTGTTATATTGTTATTGAAAAAAATAATATTTAATAATAATTTTTCAACTTTTCATAAAGCCAACGTCAGTGTCACTTTTTGTCAACTGACCAATCACAGCCTGGATGGGGCCGAACATTAGAAAAAAATTGACGTACAAGCTTTCAGTTGTTGAACAATATGATTATTGACAAGTTAGTATGTAATGTTAGTCTTAACAAATTAGAAATCAATATAGGTAATTTTGCTTGCACAAGGATTTAATGAATAAAAACAACCCACAGAAATGAAATATTTCTAATTTAAATTCAGTTACAGCTGTAAGTGGATTTAATATTCAACTAGTGGTAAAATAGTATTCTATTATGAAATTCTAATGAAAATAGTCAATAATAATATATTAATAGTATACTATTAACTGAACATTAATTATATACTTTATTTAATGTAATAAGTAATATTATACTGATCAAAATTATAAATGCAACACTTTTGTTTTGCGTCAGCGCTGAACTCAAAGATCTAAGAATTTCTCTATGTAAATGCTCCGTACTTGTATAGCGCCTTTCTAGTCTTTTCAACCACTCAAAGCGCTTTCACACTACCTCTGCATTCACACACATTCACTCACTGAGCCTAAGTGCTCAAACAGAAACTAACATTCACACACATTCATACACTGGCAGAACAGCCACCAGGGGCAATTTGGGGTTCAGTGTCTTGCCCAAGGACACTGCGACACGCAGCCTGGGGGAGCCGGGGATTGATCCAACCAGCTCTACCTCCTGAGCCAGAGCCGCGCCCTATATACACAAAAGGCCTGTTTCTCTCATATTGTTCACAAATCTGTCAAAATTTGTGTATTGGAGCACTTCTCCTTTGCCGAGATAATCCATCCACCTCACAGGTGTGGCATATCATGATGCTGATCAGACAGCATGCTGTCCACAATAAAAAAAAAAAGGCCACTTGAAAATGTGCAGTTCCATCACACAGCACAAATGTTGCAAGTTTTGAGGGAGCGTGCAATTGGTGTGCTTACTGCAGGAATGTCCACCAGAGCTTTTGCCCGTGAATTGAATGTTCATTTCTGTACCATAAGGTGTCTCCAAAGGAATTTCAGAGAATTTGGCAGTACATCCAACCGGCCTCACAACTGCAGACCATGAGTAACCACACCAACACAGGACCTCCACATGCAGCATCTTCACCTCCAAGCCACCCGGACAGATGCTGCAACAATTGGTTTGCATAATCAAAGAATTTCTGCACAAACAGTCAGGAACCATCTCAGGAAATGTCATCTGCATGCTCGTAGTCCTCCTCATCGGGGTCTCGACCTGACTGCAACTTCTCGCAGCCATTGAAGAGGTGTGGACCAACATTCCACAGGCCGCAATCAACAACCTGATCAACTCTATGCAAAGATGATGTGTTGGATTGCATGGGGCAAATGGTGGCTCACTCGCTCGGCCTCACACACCATAGACTGTATATAAAAAGTCACACACACACAGCTGCAGAGCGTCACCATGCTCGCAGTGTGCGAGTTGAAATAAAAACTTGCGCATTGATATTAAGGATTGTGTGACATTTTGGGGTTATTCATTCCACAGGGGTGACGAATATAGGGGAACACTGGTCTCTCTGTTGTGTGCGCTCCTCAGACGGTCCGGGCGCTGCTCTTCCGCGAGTTCGGCCTTTTGCGTTCCGTCAACATTATGTTATCAATTAACATTTAAGTAATCGATTTTTAGACATTTGTGCATCGATTAATAATCTTCCACGTCCGCATCGCGATGCATCTAAGAATCGATTATTTCTCCCACCCCTACCACTCATGCGGGGTGCTACAGTTACACAGTAATACTGTGGGAAACACTACTGTGCATTTACAAATGTATCTAGGTGTTTCTCTTAAAGCTTATAAGCCTGTTTCTTCCATGTTGGCATTTCACTGACTTGCTGCAACGTAACCCCACCCCTGGCAATCAGATCGGCAATCAGAGATCTCAAGTAGCAATGATCAGAAAATATTAAAATAGAAGCAATCGCCCAACCCTAGTGGTCACATCAGAGACTGACTGGTTTCCTGACCAATCGTCTGCTTTTAACAGCCAAAGCGGGAATCATTTCAGCCAGTCGCGTTGTTCTGCTGACGTGAGTGTCTGTTTTACCTTTACTAGTAGAAGTATAACCGGTTGGGGAAAACACTTTTTAAACCTTTTTTTGCTGCAAAGTTGTTAAACTCTTTCAGCATTTTTTGTCAGATTTTAATGCTGTTTCTATTCATGTAGTTTTTATGTCCCGGTGACCAGTATAAGTGCAGTTCTGGCTCTCTCCCCATTCTTTTAGATAGGAGCCTGGTCTTGTTAGTCTGAAATAGCTGCCCGGAAGCGTTACCAAGATGGCGGCCGAGTGGCAGGACTTGCCTAAAAGGACTTTGGCAATACCCATGCTGTCTGATGAGCATTTTGACATGCCACACCTGTGAGGTGGATGGATTATCTCTGCAAAGAAGTGCTCAGTAACACAGATTTTGACAGATTTGTGAACAATATTTGAGAGAAATAAGCCTTTTGTGAACATAGAGAAAGTCTTAGATCTTTGACTTCCACTCATGAAGAATGGGAGAAAAACAAAAGTCTTGTGTTTCTAACTTTTTTCAGTGTAATACACTCATTTATACTAGCTCCTCCTTCAGGTTGTGGATAATGCATCTGTAGTGGACAGATGTAGATTTTGTCAGAGCCAGGATGCCATTGTGCCAATATGTGCTCCTTCTGGCTCCTCATCCTGAGAGCAACATGCTCCCCTTGTTCTGTACATCTGTGTTACACAAGTTATTGTTATAAATATTGTTTGTTTAACTTTGTTCAAGTTGAGAAATACATGTTTCAAAATGTCACTATTTTGTGCATTTTCTGTGACAATCGAGCAAGTAGACTCTTAGTACCATTTGTTCTATTAGAATCAAATCGCAAATCACAATATTGTCCGCAATAATTGCAACATGACTTTTTCTCCAAATCGTACAGCCCAAGTAATATTCATTACAGATCAACACTGGTGGGCATAAACAGCTTAAAGGGAACAGAATGTAAAGATAACGGTGATAAGGATCATCTTTCATCTAAGGACATTTGATGAGTCACAGAATATAAAATCATTTTGCAACTCAGTTTCTAACTGAGTTTCTAACTCTCTCTAAGACTTCTGATGAAAATCATTCCTATTGCAACATGGTCTATAAAATACGTTATTTTCTATAATTGGTAATAATATTTGTGCCATTTATTTACTCACTTACTTTGGTAGATGCCATTCATAATGTAAATTTTACACTATTATCAAGTTAAATAATTCTGATATTATACAGTCCAAGATATTAATGAGGTGTTAACACCTAGCTTTCCAAATCTTTTAAATGAGGGATTTATCATGAAAAAAAGTTGCATGTTGGATTAATCTGATGAATCTGAAAGATTTGTTATTGCTGGCAATGATAGACTAAGGCAGTGAAATAACTGATTCAGTAAATTGGTAAAGTGCCATTACTAACCCACTTGCCATACAGCACAGCTTAATTGCCACATTCCAGTCACATGGCCCCTAATGAAGCTGATATCTAATTGCCGTGGAAATTACGCTCTACAATGACAGTGGGAATTTCACACTGTAAATATGACAACTTAGTGTGATGGATAGACGTGGGTATGTTTTACAGCCTAGGACCCTTTCACCCTGTCATTCCCTGACTTGGCTCCAACCAAGTAGCAGAGTATCCGCTTTATCCCATGTGAAGATGGTCCAAGTGTAATAGTGTATGCATGGGTGCTTTACTGTGCTCCATATCTTTCCCTCTTGCTTCTCTCACCAGAGATGGTGTTTATAGTTATACTGATGATCACTATGATTGTCATTGAATGCAAGTTTTGCTGTTGATTTGAATATTTGTAATGCAGCAAAAGGATTGAGTCTGCAGTGGAGAATGTTTATAGCTTGTTCTTTACACTTGCCATCCAAGCCAATTGCTTTTTGGGAAATCTTTATTATTTCCTTGGAAATGTCAGCAGCAGAGTTACACCACAGAGTCCCTGCCCAATTGAATTTTTCTGCTGTTGCCAGGAAGATGACGTTGTCATGGTCAGAAACAGGAATCCTTCACAAAGCATGTCAGTGACGGAACTGAATCTCCGTAAGCTTTTTTACCTTATCTGTGACTCTCCGCTTCACTCTGACTCACTTTCTTTCCATATAACTCCGTACCTCTTTTTGCTCTCTGCTATAAAACTTTAAAGAGATAAGAAGCTTTTTTCTATTTCAGGGTCACCATTAGCCTGAATAATGCATTGACAAGAGAAGAGCAGTTTGAGTTCTATGGAGGATAGAAGCACAGCCTTCAATTAAATTATACATCATTATCACAGCTGGCAAGCCTGGTGCGACGGTACCCTTTCCATCCTCTCTAAATGTTCCATGTTACTGTCTTGTCCAATATTATGTGTCAAGCAACGGTCTCTTCCTGTGCCCAGCACAGAGCTGGGATGCAGATAATGCCGCCTGTGCTGTAGGTGCACATTAAAAAAATGGCAACAGTCAAATGCAGGGACATACCTTTAAGAAACATACCGGTGTTATTCTGCATTCCTGTCATTCATGTCAGAATGTTTTTAATAGTGTTAAACTGTCCCAAATGATTAATTAAAACACTATCCCTATGCTTCAGTCGGATAGTAATGTAATTTTCTGTTTGTGTTTTCTTATAAATGTTTGCTTTGACTAGTACCTGTGAAAGCTAACCAATGAACAAATCTATTTCTTTTTAAAGTGACCCTTGAGTTAATAATTGTTTTCTCAACATATTATTCTCAAGGTGGAGTTAACTTTGACAATCAAATGTCTTTCCCTCCAAAAAGGATGCACAGATTGAGTTGGTGTACATAATACACTGTAAACGGCAATAGAGGTCAGGAGCAAAGGGTTCTATACAGATCAATGAGTCTGTGTATTAAAGCAGAGGATACGCACATGATGTCACACATGCAGAAGTTACCATAACCACTCCTCCTTCAAATGGCAACTTAAACCAATCATGATCTGCTATCAAGACAGTTTGTTGACATGTGAGATGTAGGCATAAACTGTATTTGAACTTGGAATATTTTGTTCATGCTAGGGTTGTCTAAAACCTGACCAAACCTTCTGGCTATATCAGATCCACACTGATATATTTACTCTAAGGATATTATACAAAATACTACAGGACAAATAGGAAGCTATTTATTTACTTATCAAACATATACATAGCTTAAGTAATTTTAATGAAGGCCCAGGGCCACAGTATTTTAAAAAAATACTTCATTTTTTATTTAGAAAAACATCGTTCTGTATTGGGGGATGCTACGAAAAGACTAGAGCATAGGGACAGGGCCAAAAATGATTCCCAAATGGCAACACTGTGAAACAACTTTGTGCGCACATATGCACACAAAGTTTGTTAAACACAGGAATAACCTCCAGTATGCCTCTTTAAATTAGCTGTAGGGAGTCTGTTAGGTCAGATGTGGGTCCATGGAAATAAAGGCTACATTTTGCCTTTCACCCATGCTGTAGAAAGTATGTCCAACCAGATGCTGAATGTCATTTTGGACCCCAGGAGATGCTGCAAGAAGCTCTGGCTTTATGGGAAATATGTCAGTGCAGTATTTATATGAAGCAAGGGATTTTCACTGCCAGATTAAGGTGTCTACAAAGGCCCTCTTTACATTTGCATTAGCATGAGACTTATCCAGATCCCTTCTCTTGCCCCTACAAAGATTTCTCCAAAATGGTGGATGCTGTTCAGTTATTTTTAAAAACATGACTTTTGAGTTGGTTCTTGTGGCATTTGTGAAATTGAAGTTGTAATTCCTTTAAATTGTGTGGTCTATGTTTGTTGGTAGCATCATTGGAAGGAGGTCAGGGTTGATGGTCATGTATTCAGTGTATATGACTTTGACACTGGGGCTTCTGTCCAGTTTCACACGTGTTGTTGGATTTAGTTGACTAAAACATCTGGTAAATGTAAAAAGAAAGTAAATTATCAAGACAAAAATGTATTAGGAATTTAAACATTTAAAATAGTTTAATTGTGTTGTCCTTTTGCTTTTGAAATGGTAATCAGTAAAGTAATCATAAAGATGAGTAATTATCTTGTCATCCTTTTGACAATGATGAGAATATGAAACAGTCAGTGATGTTTTAGGTGATTAAGCTTAAATCGGATAGTCGGAGGGAACTGTCATTCATTACATTTCAAGAAATTGTCAATAGCTGTTGTACTTATCTCAGGGTGGAGGAAGTCGTTTCTGTTCGATAACAGAACAGAACTAGTCTATAACTCTGTTTAAGCAAAGAAAGGAGTGCCATCACAACAATGTACACTCTAATGTAGGTCAACTAGAAGCAGTGTTGATGTCTGTTATTGTAAAGAAACTGTCAGGATATATCTGCTATTCTACTTGGAGAAGAACTGAAAGCTGGAGTTGAGAAGGACATTCTCAAGTGTGTTATTACCTGCCCTATATTAGTGCTGCATTATTAACATTGTCCTTAGCCCACTAGTTAATTAACCCCGAAGACCTTAATTTACCGACGAATAATGCATAACAATGGATTAACTTCCTGTTCTCATTACTAAGATTGATTGATTAAAATCACAGCTGCGTTATCGGTCATGTTTAAATATGACCATATTATCAGCGAGCTGCATTTATTAGTTACCACCAACACTGAACTCCAGAAGCACAATATTCAGTTTTCTTTATTATGTGTGTCCCTTGTGCTGAAAGAGGAGACACATGAAGCAGTTTTGAAACTATGAACATGAAAGCCTCTTAGTCACATGTGTCAAACTCAAGGCCTGCGGTCGCATCCGGCCCGCCACGTCATTTTATCTGGCTCGCGAAAGCTTAAAAGATTCATGCTTGTCCCAAAATAAAAGTTTACGCTGCTTTAAAGCGTTCATGAACAATAAACTACATCTCCCACAATGCATGGCGATTTTGCAGTGTTGGGCAAGCTACTTGGAAAATGTAGTGAGCTAAGCTACTAGCTACTCAACATTAAATGAAGCTTCACTACACAGAAGCTACCCCCCAGTGAAATGTAGCAAGCTAAGCTACAGCAACGTGGCAAAAGTAGCTTAGTTACATCTAAGCTACTTTTAATTTTTTAATAGTTTAGTTAGGTCATTTATATATAAATACTTATATACACACTCACACACACAACATAGGCCTAGTTTATACTGAACCATCTTCATTCCTGCCCAACACTGCGATTTTGTGACCTGCGAATTGACGGCATCCCGGCTCTAGATTGCGGTGAGAAATGTATAGAAACGATCCCAAAATGTCCAATAAAAATTACGCAGAAGGAAGGCAGTTTCATGAACGATAGGAAAGTGAACATGTTTGTGTTTCAAGGACATAAACCGGTGTCTTTTGTGTTTTGAGCAGTGCTTGAAGTGCGCCGGTTCGCCCCCCGGCACCTCGACATTTTACTCTTTGGCGTACCGGGACTTCTCCCGAGCTGCCGGTCCTCTCCTCTGCCCTCTCCAGATCAGATTCTCTGGGCACTTCGTGACGCTCACCTGTTCCCCTTCTCTCTGCCTGCTAAACTCTGTCAGCGCAGAGAGACGAGGGAGAAGAGAAGCTCGGTGCCTTTCAAGCAGCCGTGTGCTCAATGTAGCTCGTCAATGTCACTTGTCGTGAACCGACCAATCACAGCCTGGATGGGGCGGGACATTTAAAAGTATTGACAGACAGGTGTCATTTACACTGGGGACGCTGGGGACAGGTCAGAATCTGAAAGCCTGAATCTAAATAATTTTGTCCACTACAAGCACTGGTTTTGAGCCAGTGTCTGATGAAGGAGTAGCTACAATATACGTCGGTATTTTCCTGATAATAAAACTGTCATTAGTTGGATGTTTGCCCTCTGTTCGTTTTATCAAATGCCACATCTGTCACACATGTTATTAGCAGCTCATAATAATTTGTTTTACAATGGTTCTGCCCCTCTCTGATGTGGAAAAGTTAATGTAACAGTTTTTTGTTATATACTTTTAAAGTACATAAAGATTGATGGAGTATTTTGGGTTTCTAAACCTGATAAATTAATTAATGTATGTTATAATAACACAGATACAGTAAATGTGCTTGCTTATATTTTTACATCTGATGGGTTAAATGTCCTTAACTTGAATAGGCTAACTAATCAAATAAATAGTTATTTTACAAAATGTTAAGGAAGCATTTGTGCAGTAAAGTATGTTTATACATTCTTACAGTTCCAACTGGCCCTTTGAGGGTAACCAAAATGCTTATGTGGCCCGTGGTGAAAATGAGTTTGACACTCCTGCTCTAAGTTGTGAGTTGTTGTTTCAGACTTCAGACAAATCAGACTTGATACATTTGATGCACAGAATTTAATGTCTTGTAGCAGCCACTTTGTTCGAACATTCAAAACAGTTATTCTATGTTTTTAGGAATAAGGAGAAAGTCTTGAGGTCAGTATTCAGACTTGAAATAGTTTGTTTTATATATTATCCCTAAATTGAGTTATCTAATAGTTTATTTGAAAGGAGAATATAATAGATCCATTCATGTTGTGGAATTAAGTATCATTAATTCTAAAAAAAAAAAAAAAGTATTTGCACTTGAAAGGGCCAAATACAGTATGTGCTACAGAGTTACAAAATGACAGAATTTACTTAAAATGAAATTATATTGTATTTACTGTACACACAGATTAAATCTCATACAGTATTTATGCAAAGACGGTTTCCACCATACTGTACATTTACAGTGTCTTAAAAAAAATGTGTAAAAGACTTTACATAAGACATATATGAGCTAGAAAAACACATTGCACAACTTATTTACAAATACTGACAAGGCTGGGAGAAAGGCAGGAGTTGGTGACAATATATAGCAATGTAAATCTATCTTTGTGTTTTCTATATTTTGAATTGGCACTACTGTAGATGTATTCTGGATGAATTTGCTGTTGTCAGTATGACAATAAATGAGAACATGAATAATGGCTAATGGTTGCATGAAAGAAAGTCCTTAATTATGTTCATCACAGTAAGAAATCCAACTGTTTGGGTTCATACTCAGCTGTTACGCCATACAGGTTTCAATTATAAAAATAAGTGATTGTATAATAAGCACCTGCGTTTGAGTGGGACCATGATATGCTTTGTGAGTGCTACGCTCCTGTGACTGGCAGTGTTGCTTTATAGGTTGTCGTTGTAAAGTCATGTTTAGTGCAGCATTATGCCTCTGTTCACTTTTGTATCGCTGGATTAGAGTGTTTATTGTCCAATTTATCATGTTCAGTTCGCCTGCCATGAGAAATATCTTCCTATCTCTGAATATGCAGTGGCTGTGCTTTACAAATACACCAAGACAAATATGAACAAGTGGTCTCTGCAATCTTCCAGCTGATGCCCTGCAAAGGTTTGGGAGCACCATTTCCTGCAGAGACCAAAATAACTTGTAGAATATTAACTCAAAAGCAATGAGCGTAAAACAAAGTAATTCTCAGGATATTGCTTTACCTGCCAAGGATAATTTTATGCTTAAGCCTATAAAATGTATGAAATGAGAAAATGTTGAATCACTGTGAACTTAAATCTATGGTTTCTTCTGTGTCGTAACGGTTCCAGCAGAGGTTTCTCACCTTTGCTTTCTGTCATAATGGTTGGCTATGATGCAATGGCAGCATGAACAGATATAAGACCATGGATTCTTTGAAAGATGAGATAGAATTCTGCACACTGAGGCTGGATTAAGAGTTTAATGACTGGTAAAATTGTGGCATTTCGTCCAAGGTGACCCCTGTGGAGAGATGATCATGCCAAAGCTTGATGAAAAGTGAAGGTAATCCTTTCCTCCTCATTTCCAGATAGCTGTCACCAGCACTGGCTTTGTCACCAAGGCCCAAGGCATGTAATTACACTTTTATTGGCTTTAGGGAGACTGCATCATTCATTTAAAGAATAATCTCACTTGTGAGCACAAGCCACAGCACAGATACATCATACCTGCATGGAAGCCTCTTGTTCTGACTTGCTACGGTTTAATGGACTTTTATGAATGTAGGTTTGATGCATTGTTAATAGTGCGTAGGGTGTTAATATCCTGAAGTCATGCCTCTCTCCTCTTCAGTTGGGCGTTTTGTGAGTTGAAGAGCAAGGCCATATGAGTGTGACAGCAGCAGCATGCGAGTGTCTGGGTCTACTACCAGCCAGCCTTGACACCATTAGCTGTGGTGACACATTAAGGTTCTGTTTGCCTTGTAATTTGTTTTGTCTGTCAATTTGATGGATGTCTTGTTTGCCGGCACTTCCTCACACATTGGAAAATGGTAGCTCGAGGACATTGTTAAACGAACTTCAAAAAGGGAAGCAGAAGGCATTTGTTTTCTCCAAACAGGATTTTTGTGTTAATGGGTGTGTGAAACATTGTCTCAACTCTGTGCCACGTCAGACGCTGGATAATTAAAGGTGAAAAGCTAATTTGAAGAGCAAGCAGTGTAGTCCAGAGGCTCGAGTGAGCTAGAAATAGAGATCCCGGTCACATTCTTTGGAGTAAATGTCTTAGCTTATATCAGTGTAGAAATCTTAACTCTGCAGATTGCCACTGCATGCCCCTCTTTCTGTGTATAAAAAACGATTTGTGCTGAAGTGAAAGCTATAAAACACTGTAATGTCAATTTCTTCCTGTAATTGAATGCTGGTACCCTTTATATTAATTCCACCACTGATTCTATTGCATATTCTTTTGGTCACGCTACTGACCTCACCTCTGTGACTGTGCACTGAAATATCCATATAACTGCAGTTTAGCACACTTGAGGAAGTGTAGAGTAGTGGCAAAAAATGACTTCACCTGTTTCTGCTCAGATGACAGGTCAGGCAACACAGCACAGTTGAAACTGTGGGAACTGTTGAAAATTCCCTTGTCTGACCACCTGCCTCCAGCTGTGCAGTGTTGGGAGGCCATCATAGCCCTCTATGTGGAACATTCAGCTGAGGAAACGTTACTGCTACACCACCAGCTCAGCTTAATGAACCACCTCACCACATGTAATGCCCAAGAAGGTGTGAGAATGGATAGCACAGTCCTACACCTTACTTTGTGTTCAAGCTTAAACCTTTTCAGACATGGTAACATTTGCTGGCTTCATGTGTAAGAATAATTTGGTCATTAAGGAATAGGTGACTTTTATGTAAATGTTCCTTTCAGCTTCATTCAGACATAACAGAAGAGCGATGTTAGCATGCATTTGGAGTGTAAAAATGACTAGTGTCCCAGCTTCAGATCATTGATAGTTGAAAAGTAATGATATCAAGAAGGAAAAGTATTGTCACTTCTTTTTTAAATGAACAATTTCAGGCATTTTTTTTCTATTAGATTATCTACCGTATTTTTCTGCCAGGAATGGCAGGAGAGAGAGAGAATGGGTAACATGCAGCAACTCCAGTTGTGAATCAAACCCAGGCTGCTGCGGTGAGGATGTTACACGCTCTACCAGGTGAGCTGCTTGGCACCCCAGAGTGTTGTCACTGATAGATTTTAAAACTTTCTTTTTTGTTGAATATTGAATTAATGACCATTGTGAGGACATGGGAAGCTTGCTACTGCTATTCTCGGTGAATCCCTTAATCAGTTTTATTATTTATTCTGAAGAATCCTGCTCCTTATTTTATAATGTCCAACAGTGCACATCAATGTTTGAGTGTTGTCGTTGCATAGTTTGTCCACCAGAAGACATTGTGCAACTCCCCAATTGGCAACACACGTTTGGAGGTCTGTAAGAAAAAGGAAAAAATGGATATTGGCTGATATATCACAATATCAGATCATTGGTAATGAATGCGTTTTATGCCAACTAGCTATGATTGGTTTGCGAGAAAAAAACAAACCAAAAAGGTGCAAAGGAGAGAACATTTCTTATAGATAACTGTCAAATGTTTATTTTGTTTATAATGAATGTATGGTTTCTGTTAATCTATTACCCTTAAGCCACTTAAATTGAAATTGATTGGAGATGACACAACTCTCTCTACATGGCTCTGGAGCAACTGTAGCGAAAGTGTCGGCTAAAGCAACTAGGAAAATGTCAGAGCCAATGATGTAAATGGGCAGAACCAATGGTGTAAAAACCTAAGAAGAATCCAAGAAAACCTTCTAATGCTAACAATAAGAAAAACACATGGCACTCAGAGAAAGGATTACAGTAGGAAAGAAAAGTATCAGTGGCGAGGACAAACACAGATAACCACTGGTGTAGCTGAGCACTGAGAGAAGAGAAGGGTCCGAAGGCAGACATGATGTCGTGCTACTACTTTTGGGCAGGTTGATATTTCTAAAATATTTGGAGTCGGCTATGTAGCTATTATTTGTACTCTACCTAAATAATGGATTATTGTCTTGGAACTATTGAAATCTATCTACATTTTTGTAAGTATTTCTGAACACGAGCTCACCTGTAGGCTTGTCATAAGCATGCGTCAAGAATGTAATTACTCTCACTGCCAGAAGGGGGGGCAACGTTCTGTACTAGGTTTAATATGACTGCATTCATTTTAGGCTAATGAAGACTTAAGAATGCTGTGCTTTACAGTATGTAAAAGTGACCTCTTCATTGAGTCAAACATAATCACTTTTAATGGCCAGGTATGTGTATACATACAAGAAATTTGACTCCGCTCTTACATTAATCTCAATGTACATACACAGAACAAGCATTTAAACAAACAAGACACCAGCTCAACAAAAACAGACACAAACCACAGTGTGGAGTACACACAACCATAAACAAAAAACAAAGAATGGTGGAATAAATATTTTTGTGCAGGTATTATGTACATAAGGTAGGTGGATATGAGCAGCTACTGAATAACCTCAATGGTTTGTAAGAAAGGTGGAAGAAGGTAAGGTAAATGTGAGGAAATAAGAAGATGGATTTGTTATTTGAAATATTAGCCCGTTTTGCTTCAAAGTGCAGAAAATGCAGATGACACTGCAGAATACAGTCAGGTGGCCATCTCCACTGCATACTATTATTAGAAGAAGCTAGGGAACAGTGTGTGGTGGGATATCAGGTGCCACTATACTGTTTTGTTCTGTCAGCTCCAGTTGACAGTGTGAGGAAGCAGAAACCACAGCAGCAAGCTTAGTCTCAAAACTTGACTGAGGTAAGTAAGTCCTGTATGTCATTGCTCTTGACTCTTCCCCCCCGGTGGTTTCATTTGTTACAACATACCTTGAAATTTGAGAGACTGTGAAGAGCAGTGTAAGACTGTAACAGACATATCACAGTCTCAAAGCCATGGCTTCCTTTCCATTTTTTTCACATGTGGAGAAGATAATGTTACAGCTGAATCTTTTCACCACCCTAATCCATGAAGCAGGGGATGAAATCTTATTTAGGGATCAGCACGAGTGCATCACGGCCGTGATAGCAACAACATGCAACTCGGCAAGCTCTTTTTAAGAGCATTAGAGCCTAAGAATGAATCAGTCAGCAAAAATACCTCTTGGCTCAATATTTTCAATTAGAATAGAAACAGCCAAGGTGCTGCACTCCTAGAGTATGTTACTAAAATGGTTGTGTCTTAATCTCTCCATTCATTCACAAAATCAACCATACCAGCCATTAAATATGTCTATACATTAAATATGGAGGCCTTCTTGCATTGGCATAGCAAAATATTTCAGACAGAGAACCTAGGATTATTTAAATACGAAAGCTTGGTGAATGAGCTTTGCTTTTGTATGTGTTTGTTTCTTTTTCTGTCCTTTTGAATCTAAAGCCAAGCGTGTCTCAGTAGGACATGCAAATTTAGAAGAAGAATGGCAGTCTGGCTCTGTGAGAAGCTCTTATCCTTTACTGTAGCTTCAGTGTTGAATAGAGCTAGATTTTTATGTGCTATAAGGTGCTGTTTGGACAAACTCTTACATCTGCAATGGAATAAATATTTGAGGAACATAACCGGACCCTTTGGTAGAGATTAAAGTGTTTGTGTTTCTCTGTTCTGTTGTGGATGGTCTGAACAACTTTGTTTTGTCTATAAATAGCCATTTGTTATCCAGTTCTCTGTCAACACCCTTATTGTCATATTATTTTAGGTTTTGATAAGCTAGTTTTAGTTTGACTAACACCTGTTCATACAAAAGAAAAGGAGGGCATCTCACTTCATATCATGCAGAATCGGTGGAGGCTGAACTTGCTGCTCTGCTACACTTGCATAGCAAATAAGGGTCTCCAAGGAGCCATGAAAAGCTGGTGGAAAGTGTCACTGCTTATAAACGGGAGCTCAGGAGAGGTGTTACACTGCAAAGAGCTGAGAAGTAAAACTGCAGAGCTGCAATTTGACAAGCAGGTTCAATCTCTGTATTACTCAGCTAGCTGCTGACTGTGATTGTTCACCACACATATTGTTCACCACAAAGCTCTAATGGTCTCACTTATGTTACTAATAATTGTTGAAATTTTTCCAATCTTCAGCGATGACCATCAAAATAGTCAACATTCATTTGTGATCAAAACAACGTCATTAGCATATTAGAGCACTGTTCCGATTAATGAAGATAATTTTCTCCATGCCCACACATGCCCCAAATCTGTTCTCGTTGGCAGTACAACAGTAATGGCTGAAAGAACTTTGCTCAGACAGATGAATGAGCAGATGTGAGTTGATAGTTTGCAACCCCAGGTGAAACTAATGATGGGGATATTATGCTACTGAACCTACTTACATCCTAAAATCATAAGTGCTTAATTGTCATTTATTTTTCTGTTGGGATCTGTCTGTCTAGACTCTATTGTAATGTTATATAACATGACTGTTAATCTTAAAATGTATTTTCATTAAGGTAAGCATGGACTTTTTTATCCTAGCCTCTCACTTTTAGTTTTAGCGCTCTGCACTTGTTGGTTGTCAAGCAGATGCTGAAGCACAATACATATTCATCATACTGGTACTGTAACTATGCATCTACTGTGGCTTAAACTAACTACAGATTTCTAAACAGATGGTAACAGAGTGGCTTAATGTGGTAGATCAGGCCCAAATGTTCCTTATCCACTTAGCTGTACTGTACAGTGGCTAGATTGAAGAAGGTGTGGTGCTACTCTAAATAGGCCATCATGATCACATATGAATATTTTATCAAATGTGCTGTAATGGGTGACTTCAGTGAGCCACTGAGGAAGACTTTCTGGTACACGGCAACCATAGCTGCTCTGTAAGTTTACCCCTTGTAAATAATCCTGTATTATGTCTAGGCGCCATGATTTTGTAACTGTGGGCAATCGCTACTAACAAGTAGGGGTGGGAGAATTCATCGATTCTTCGATGCATCGCGATGCGGACGTGGAAGATTATTAATCGATGCACAAATGTCTAAAAATCGATTACTTAAATGTTAATTGATAACATAATGTTGACGGAACGCAAAAGGCCGAACTCGCGGAAGAGCAGCGCCCGGACCGTCTGAGGAGCGCACACAACAGAGAGACCAGTGTTCCCCTACATTCGTCACCGCTGCAGAATGAATAGCCACCCCAAAATGTCACACAATCCTTAATATCAATGTGTAAGTAATTATTTTAACTCGCACACTGCGAGCATGGTGACGCTCTGTAGCTGTGTGTGTGAGGCCGAGCGAGTGAGAGAGAGCGAGCGGCGGAACGTGACGGTGAAAGTTAGAGGTGAAAAATATTAGCAGTAAGTTTCAGTCAGGTAGTAAACGTGCAGCGTAGGTCGCTGTGTGACCGTTAATAAAAGTCTGTAGTTTCCCCAACGACTGGAAAAGTGAAGGCTGTTAGCGCGAGCTAACATCTCCCCTTACAAGGGCTCAGTCTGCCCCCCACACCAGACTCCGCAGCCTTCAGCGTCACCGTCCCCCCCTCTGGAACTCATCCCCACAGAAACGCTCCCTGTCTGGACACTTTCACAGATCTACTAAAACACAGCTCTTTACCCAGGCATTCAATCCTGAATGACTATTTGTTGTTCTGTTACTGTAACTATGTGTAAAGCGTCCTTGAGTCCCGTAAAAGTTGCTAAAAAGATTTATTTATTAATGTAACATTAGCTAAATTAGTAATGAAGTAATATTAATTATCAGCTGTATGTCATTACTAACTAACCTACTAGTCAAGTGTTGAAAACATCAGGTACAAGCTGAGACTAAACTGGTGTACAGCTCTGTCCTGTGTACACATACTGTACATGCTGATAATTATATTTCAGTTTTCATAAGTCTGACTACTGGTTGTTAATGAAATGGACCATGGAGCCGAGGTTAATAAAGTAAACTAGGGATGTACACTAGTCCTTTTAAGCTAATTAGCAATTTTCTTTTGGATTTTAATGTGCAAATGAAATGCTTAGTAATTATCCAGGGATCCTGTATAGAAAAAATATGATGCATCAAGATGCATCGATAATCGTTTTATAATCGAATCGCAGCCCTCTGAATCGTAATCGAATCGTGAGGTGCCCAGAGATTCCCACCCCTACTAACAAGTAGAATGTGTGTATGTTTTTGGGTTTTTTTAACTCTTTAATTTGTTCTGTCTTTGCAAAAGAAAAAGTATTGTTTTTGTATGTGTTTTGGTAAAAGACTAAATAAGTTACTTTTTGCAATGAGTTTGAGAAAACCTTGGTGAGCAAATGAGCCTGTAGTTCAATGCATCCTTAACGTGTTAACAACCCCTTTTTAAATAGATTTACAGATGTAAAATAATATAAACACACTTAGTATGCAATTTGTGTTGGACACAAATCCATTTCTTTTTTTTGCTATTGAACATGTGGGCCAAATGCTATTTGTTTGCATTCACACTATGGTGGCAATGGATCTTGCTTGTGCCTGGGTGCATTGTGCAGCAATGTTGGAACTGGTTGCATCAGAAAATTGCACTTCTGCCTGCTAGGGTTGGAGCCTCTATTCACCGAAATTATAAAAAATAGTTGACCACACCCATGTGCTCTTATGTCTTGATTTTGTGGTTGTTGGATCTACACTGCTCAAAATGATTAAGGGAACACTTAATCATTACAGTATTACATCCTGTCAATTCAACTTTGGGGATATCAATCTGTAGTTAGTAAGCATAAGCAACTGTGAATCAGTGTCACTTGTTTTAGTGAAAATGAAAGTGACAGCCGGTGCACTGGAGAGGCTAGAGCTACACTACCCCCCAAAAGGGAATGGTTTTGCATGTGGTCCACAGACAGAGTGAAAGAGTCTAGAGACGCCGTGGTGAACATTGTGCTGCCTGTAAGATCATCCATCGTGACCATTTTGGCAGTGGGTCAGTGATGGTCTGGGGAGGCATATCCTTGGAGGGTCGCACAGGCCTTCACGTGCTAGCCACAGTACACTGAATGCTGTTAGGTACCGGGATAAAATCTTTAGAGCCATTATCAGACTTTACACTAGTGCATTGCATCCTGGGTTCCTCCTGCTGCAGGACAATGAGTGTGTAGGCAATTCCTTGATGACTAAGGCATTGATACCATTGAATGCCCCTCACGTTCCTGAGACTTGAATCCAATTAAGAACCTCTACCACATTATGTATCTGAAACGCCTGAAAAGTTCACAGGTATTTAGGGCTGTTCAATTATGGCAAAAATTATGATCACGATTATTTTGGTCATAATTGAAATCACGATTATTAACACGATTATTGATTGATTAAGGAAACATGCATTTATCGAACTGTTAATGCTTCATTTTTATTAAATGATTATACATTATCCAAAACATCCCATGAAATAGAAAATAGTAATCAACTATTTTTTAACTTTAAACAGCATCAAGACCAAGAGGAAGACAGCAACGCTGTGTGTGTGTGGAGTGGAGCAGAGCAGGTGACAGGTGGAGTATTTTAGTTGACGACGCCTCGTTATGTTACACTGCTGAAATTCATTGTCACGTTCCGTCGGGAGATGCAGTTACTTAAACCAACGATGACGAAAGTACAAATACGGTAAAATCTGGTTAAAAAACAAACAAAACATACCATCTGAATAAGACATTTTGGAGAAGAGGAAAAATTAGGGATGCAACAAGCTGGAGACCGTAATTGGCCAGTTTTCAACGTAATCGACCATGACTGGTGACCGGCCCCTAGTAGGTCCTCCAGATTGTGCGGTGAAACCCTTACAAATGGTTCAAAACGCAGCAGCGCGTCTGGTTTTTGATCAGCCTGAAAAGGCTTATGTCACTCCATTACTCAGTGACCTCCACTGGCTCCCCGTGGCCTCCAGAATAAGATTCAAGTCAGTAATGCTTGCATTCAGAGTGACTACTGGATCTGCACCCATCCACTGAAACTCCATAATACAAAGCTACGTTCCTTTTCGGCCACTATGCTCCTTGAACAAACGCTGCCTGGCTCTGCCATGCCTTCACACAAAACAATCCCAGTCCCGACTATTCTCATCTGTGACACCACGATGGTGGAATGAACAACCACATGCCATTAGAGCAGGGGCATTCCTCTCAAACTTCAAGAAGCTCTTGAAAACTCATCTCTTCCGAGAACACTTCCTCTTATAACACCTCTAATCTCTAACATGCACTTCCTGTGCTCTTCTTCCTCTATCCCCTTACAGTTATCTCATATTGATTGCACTTTTTGTTAACTCTTATTTCTTTCCCTAGGTATTTACCCCCATTGATGTGATATGTGCTATGAGCTCTTAATAGTATTTATTGCTGCTCTAGCATGTATTGTCAGTTGTAGATTTGTATTTGATGCTCTGTTGATGCTGTTCCTCAAATGTAAGTCGCTTTGGATTAAAGCGTCTGCCAAATGAGTAAATGTAAGTACCGTTAAATGTCCGATGTACTGCTGATCACACTAAATGTTACACGTGCTGCGCTGGATAGTGTTTTACGTCATGCACGCAGCAGCAAAGACAGTAACCGGCTAATGTCACAGCCACACACACGTTAAAACATGTTGTCGGCTGAAAGTTCTTCACCCTGAGTGAAAATGACACTCGCAATTTACATCTCCAGAGAAACACACAGTAAGAGACGCTATCCTGTATTAGGCTACTACGTTAGAAGACGCGGTATATTACAAGTACGGAGCAGATGAAGCTACAGTGAACGCAGCTGTTTGTGCAGACCTCATTCAGTACGACGGCCAGTAATTAACAACCAAAGAAAAAAATAGAAACTGAATCGTGGATGAAAAAAAATCAAAAAGCAAGCTATCTTTATATAACTGCTGACAAAATAAGTCAACAGAGCAGACAGATACAGAGAGAAAAGACAGGTGCGGGGGTGTGTGTATAAAGGTAAAAGCAAGGTGAGCAGATAACTGTAGTTTGTGAGTAAACACTAAAAATTGTAAGATAAGAAATAACATATACTGCTAGAAATAGGCTAATGTATTCTTTGAAATATTTTCAAATAAATAATACAAATATACCCCCACCACTACAATTACATTGTCATTATGTGGGAATCCAGCATCCTAACCTGAAGCACTTTTTATTTTGACATGTGTCTGAGAGAAGGTCCTGTAAGCTGCTGCTGTTCGGAGAAAAACAAAAGTTATTTAATAGTCAGTGTTTTATTATGAACTTAGAGTGGAATGGATTCCAGTCAGAAAAGCAAACAGGGGTCCTAATAATAAAGAATATTTACCTATAAAGAAAACTTACAAAACGCTTCATGTATTCTGTCAATTACAGTTTGTAGAAAGAAAGACAATCAGAATTGGTAAAAAAAAAATAAAAAAATCGGTAATAGGAATCGGCCAGGAAGAATATCACCTATTGTTGCAAAATCACATTTTCCTCACAGTACTTTTGTTGGCTTAAGCTCCTGACTCAATAAAACCAGACAAGAGGCAGAGGGGGCGGTTTTATCCTCAACCTCGTCCTATTGGGATGATGTGCTGTCTTTGTTATCTTACACCCAACATCAAACTCCTGATCCCAATCATAGCCCTTTTTTTTTTATCTGTCCATGCTCTGAGAGCACACTACTCCCCCACGTCACCCCAACTGCTCCAACACTGCTCCTCAGATTAGAGAACTCGCCAGCTTTCAGCTTTATCTACCACTGTTCCCAACCAAACAAAATTGGCTCCAGAGGGGAGTGGGAAGAAGAATCGCTAGGATAGGAGACAGACTGGCTTTATCTTAATCAGCAGCAGACATTTAAAAGTTACACAGAATTAGCTTTTTCTTGCTCGTCTCTGAGTAGGGTCATTAAGGTTAACTCTGTAAAGAAGGGATGGATTGTAGAAAATAATCAATACAATGCTTAACAGCAGTTTCTGTTTTGGTTCTGTTGTCAAGGGGTTGCTGAGGAATGCCTACAGTTATGTTCACATTTCAATTTCATAACTTGGAAAATTTGCTTTTCTCATAACCTCACCGCCGATTGTGTGGGTGAACATGGCTCTGTTCTTAGATGTGTCAACATCTCTTAATATTCATTCTTGAGCATGTAACTAATACTTGGCATGTAACTAATACTGTACATAACACACTCTCTATCCACTGTAACCAATTGCAAAACAGATATAGTAAACAGAAGTGCTTCAGGCATCTTAGGCTTGTTGGGGGATGTGTCGAATGTGGATAGAATCAGCTGTGATAGAACTAATGATCATCTGTTTGATGTAGAATCCAATGCTTTTTTTAACACGTTGGTCTTCCTTATGCGTGTTCTGTTTTACCCCATTCACACGGTGTATTAACATACAATCTGTATCTGGACAGCTTGTTTGAATAAGGTATAACCACATTAAGACCACATCTACAGGAGGTCTGACTATTTGATCTTAGCCAAAGGTAAATCCAAACTGTACAGTTTAACCACGTCCTCAAGATAAAAAAAAATCTGCCCAACAAGTTCAAAAATTACCCAGCTTGGCCTTTTCTACTCTTTAAAGCAAGTATGGCAAAAAGCTAATGGTAGTAACTATTATCTTGTTTGAAGTTAATTTGAAGTTGTTTAAATTGGATGGTGGCTGTCCAAAGAGCAAGGAAGAAATGTGTTACTTAATTCAGTAGATATTTTCACTGCCCATGAAATAGGACCACCAAATCTACCAGCTTTGTCTACCTAATGTGCATATTAAGATTCGATCAGCAGCCAGAATTGCAATAATGAGAACACTTAAGACCCATGTAAAGACCCATGATCTGATGTCATTATTTAGATAAGGCACCCCGTCAAAGACCGCATTTTATTACCAGGTGTAAATTAGGTCTATATTCAGCATACATGTTTTCCAGTTGTCATTTAGAAATATAGTTAGTAAGCTAGTTAGACTTTGGCTTATTTGGAGATTATATTACAAATAACTTTACTATAAAATGTTTATAAATGTGTTGGCCGTAACAGAGCATAATAAATTGACCTATTTTAATTGTAGGCTGATTTTAATAATGTTCCCCATCCTTATCAGTTCTGACATAACTGGATTGTCCTGGTTTCAGTCCAATAATTATTCACGATTCACAAAAACTGCAGTAAAGTGCAGATGTCCCTGCGGCCAGGATCCAAAAAGATGGACTTCAAACATGACAGTGAAGGGCAGGGGTTATGGACAGTACCAAGTCCCTCATCAAAATTTTGATTGAAACCATAAGACTGACAGATTCACTGTGACCTTGACCCAAGCTGACATGACCAGTGTGAGCCAGTCAAAATGCCTCACCCATGATGAGCTCTTGGTAGAGTTGACCTAACTTGGCATGTTTCTATTTCACTCTTGTCATTAGCTGAGACACAGCCTTGCTGCATCCCCTCTACTCATCCTCCATAACTCAGTTTTCTGTAACCCTTCACATGAAACCTCCTATTTGGCCTAATTTTCCCATGAGCTATATTGTATTAATCAAGCCCAAGGCCTGATTGACAGGAGTTATCACCAGTGGATCAGTTCAGTGCTGCCTATCTGGGCCTTTCTGTCTGACTAGGAGACTATCAGAGCTTCTGCTATCTTTTGAGCCTGCAGCCAGTGTCTACCATGAGGAAGGGCTGCTACATTTGTGGCTCTCTCTTATCTCTTCCATTTTTAAACATCCCACAATCAAAGAGCCTGTAGCATTTCCTGGCTAATTGCCAGAGGATAATAAATTGCAAAATCCCCCCACCACCCCCATCCTCTCCGTTCACCTCCATCTCTGGTGCTTACAGTTACTCATTGGCAGCAGGTAGCTAATAATCCGCTTCATTGCCACCGCTCTTATTCGCCTGACTGTAAGCATATCCAGTATTCAGTTACATGTTGGATGACCCACTTTAATAGAAATTGTACCTGCATCTGTGAAACACATCAAACAAATGAAAAATTATCTTAAGCATCATTAGGCTACACTTCCACTCTTATCTGCCAAGATGGAAATTTGGAGCACTGAGGCTGAGCTGGAGTTTTCATTTAAAGATATTGGTCTCTCTCATTGCCCCAATTTACAGGATTACTATCTTTTCATTATGAATTGGTTATGTTAAAACAGATTTACTGTATTTAAACAGATGGCATACGAGGGTGTCAATTTTGCATGACAGGATTAGGCTCATATCGCCATTTGGGTGTCTTTTAAAAAGCAGCAGAATATTAAAACACGAACGCATTAGGCAAAATGCTTTCATGCAGTCTCCCTGAGTGTAACACTGAGGGGTGATAATTACTGGGGATACACCCTTGGTCCTAATAATGTAAGGCTTAATTATTCTTTGAAAAAGAAATGTTGCCTTTGGGCAACTGATGATCTCAACTCCAGCATTTCATCTAAGCCTTATCTAGATTCCTATAGTCTTTAATGGCTCTAATTCAGCATTTGTAAGCTTTCTGATATTAAACAACATTGGCCCATTGAGAATTATCTGTGTCAGGATGTTCTCTCTGATTATCACTTTAACAGGAGCAATCTTCATTTTGACGCAAGTGTGACAGTTTGTTATTAACTGTATTAGTTCATTACTGTATTACCCCCCATACACAGAAACAAGCATACAGCTCTCTCTTTGAAATAACATTTTCTCCAGGGTAGGCAAAACATTTATCTAATGTCTTGGCATGAGAAGTGAAGGGTTTTTTCATGTTTTCCATACAACAATGTTCATCAGATTATGTTGGTGTTTGAATTATACACTTTTGAGGTCTTCAAGATTGGCACCAAATGTGGAGTATTTTGAGCATCATCTCTGTTTGACTCATGATCAAAGCTGCTGTGAAGCATCTGATGAGTACATATAAACTGGTTACTGCTGGCAATAAGTCCTTGCATTTGTAATTAGAAAGCACTTTATTTAGCTACTCTCAATTATTAAAAGAAGAAACTTCATTACATATAACACATTACAGATTACAAAAGAAAGTTGTATTCAACATTTGTCTTTCAACCTTTGTCCTTGAGAGTTTACCAATAATTGAACTACAATTTTCTGAAGTTATGTCATTTTATTTCACCGACAGAACAAACAACCTTAACACCATGAAAATATAGATTTTGTATCATAGTAAACAGTATATTTTTCTAAAAAACATTTTTACACTGATGTCTTCAATGTAAAACACATAACACCTTTTTCTTAAGTTCTTCACTTTTAGTTTTACACTCACTACTTACCCCCATTTAAATTTCCATGTTATAAACACTGGTGAGTTTCTCTGTAGGACATTCACTCCACCGTAAATTGTGATTTATATTTAAACCCAAAAACAGAAATGAAACATAAACAGGCCCCGGGACATGGGGTTCATGTCTTTGTTACTGTTGATGAAGTGACAATATTGGCATATGAACAATACGCGCCGCAGTACAAATATTTAATTTTTAAATAAAGTAATTGCTGTACAGTTACAGAGCTGTGAAGAAGAGTTGCAAGGTTCATTGTTTATTTTACCTCAGTCAGTTTTTGTGATTATGAATAACTCCTGGGTTATACATGGGTTGACTGCACTTGAAAGAAATGTCCCATTCTCGCACAGTTACACCTACACGTGCATATACATTTATGGGCTGCCTGGTAGAACCGCAGTATTGCACTGCTGTCCACTGAGCAGCTCTACTGTAACATTTAGGAATAAAAATGAATTACCATTTCAGTGCAGTTATAAATAAATAGCCTCACATTTAATAAAAGACAGAGACAACTAGGTGCATTTTTACTTTGATTTAAAAGAACAGATGTCAGATCTTAAGGATGTTTGCTCCAGATATGTTGTTCTCTGAAACTAAAAATTACTTCACCAAGCTTTGTTTTAAGTCTCAGAAGAGTATCTAGTCCAGCTGCAGATAACTTGAAAGAGTTGTATTACCTAAACAGAGAAGTGATATACTATGTTTGACCATAAAACATTAATTAAGTAAATAATAAAGTAGTAATAGAAAGAAATAGTTAGTGTCATGAATTGCTGAGTGCAATGGCAGGTAGCGGAGGTGTGGACCCAAGTGCAGACACAGACAGGGAGGATAACAAAAACTTAACTCCACCGGCTTACATTTAAGTACTAGGCAAAGTCCAAAACTGAGGTAAATCCAACAAGCAAAATAAACCTGAGCACAGGCAGAGTACAGCGGCAGGACAGAACATTCAACATTGAGGAGGACGTTACAAAGACAGAACAGAATAAGCAAACAACTAAACATTAGATAACGAGCAGGGCGGGAAGCACAGCTGAAACACATTAGGTAATCAAACAACAGGAAACAAAGCTTGACAAGGACACATGAGAACTGATCACTACAAAATAAAACAAGATGTAAAGCATATGGGAACACACAAGAACATCGTTACCAAAGTAAAACAGAAAACGGAACAACTGCATAACAGAAAAAAAACCATGGCAGGGAACAGACACAGGACAAAACAGGACTACATGAACATGGAGACATAGGACTAAGACACAGACACAAGGAGAGAACAGACAGGGCACACAAACAAACTGTAACTAGACGTAAGAACAAACCATTCACAAAATACGGAAACAGATAAAATGGACAAAACAGAAGTGGACAAAAACCAGAACAAATGACAAAGGACCAGGAAGGATAGAAACCAAACACATGTAACATCTAAATGGGTAACGATAAACTCCAGAACTAAAACACAGAACCAAGCACTAAGGGTGCTTTCACACCTGGATCGATTTGTTTTGTTCCGGACAGATACTTTGTTCCAAATCAATTAATTACGTCACTTGTGTTCACACCACACTGTTGTAAAGCGGTCCAAATCGCACACCCTTTTAGGGCTTTCCTTATGCTATTACGTCACTACCTCATGCGTGCAGGTCACGCATTCCATTTGGGGACATCTCCATGACAACAGTAACACAAAATGAATCGCGGGTGGACTTGGTGCTGCAAAGAGGTGAAAAATTAAATTAAACTCATATTAAACTTACAGAAACACAGAGGCCAAAACTAGACCCACTAAAAAGGAATAACATGAAAACCAAACCACAGTCCTAACAGTAAGCAATTAAGTAAGTCATATCTTATTAAGTAATATCTTCAAGGGGACCTATTATGCTTTTTCATATTGTCTAGCATTTCAACAATGTTACAGTTTCAGATGTTCATCTTAAACATGACCAAAGTTTCAAATGATGAGGTAAGTATTAAAGAAATCCTGTGAGCAAATCTCGAAATCCCTGAACAGCCTGTTTGAACAGTTTTTTCTACTAATGGCTTGGTATGATGTCATTCCGAGCCGGATTTCCAAATATGGTCATTTGCTCCAGACCGAGAATGCTGGTCACGCCCACAAAGGAGCATGCAGACCTATCCCTGCAGTAACCTGGTAAACACATTAGATAATGGCCAATCACAAGACCAGTGGGCTTTGGGGGGGCTGGGTCTCAAAGAAACAGGTTGTTTCAGACAGTTGCTGAGTCACAGAACTAGAATATAGGGCTGGAAATCCAGTATAATATAGGTCCCCTTTAAACTGATCTCAAAAGTTTTGGAGAACTAAAGCTTTTAAACCATATAATGGGCTAAAACGGTTTGATTGGTAATTGATTCAGTCTTTTGAAGACACCTGTGAAGATTATTAATATATTAATAGTTTGTTGTTGTTATTTTGCTACATGTCGATGCTGTTGATTCCATAACGCTTAAAAACAAACTTGTTTACTGTATGGCTGTGAGAAGCTGAATTTTTGTGAATATTAAAAATAACAGCCAGAAAGTCTCAGGGCAGTAGCGATAACATAATATTTTACAGCAAGAACTTCATTTATGTTTCAGTGGTGTGTCCTCAAGAGTATGCACTATGCTGTACCTGTCATTAGGGGATCCCTGTTGTAACCCCCCCCAGTCATCCTTCTCACCATTCCTCTGTCCCAGTTCCCCTTTCCCTTTTTCCTCTGGGTGCTAATTAATGTGTGGAGGAGGCTGAGAAGTTAACCAGTAGCCACATTATAGCAGCATCTCTGTGTCTCCATGGCTCTTCCCAGGACAGAAGATGCTCACCTGAACACAGACACACAGAGAGACACAGGTATTCACTCACTGATATTTTCCTTATTGTCTCAGCTCTCTTTCTTACCCACTTTACTTTTGATCTCACTTACTTCACACTCGCTTACATATGCTGACACACAACAACATTTATGGTATAATAGGTACTGTTCAAATTATGATTTTTATCATTTGCTCATCTTTATAGCCAACGGTAAATGTCCTAATTTGTGTATATGGTTGGTCCATGTGTAATTGTCAATACATGCATACATACTGAAAGTACAGAATACTGTATGTTTAAATTTTCAGACAAACTATGATGTTTCTCACATGAGGTCACAGGGCAAAGATATGTTATGGATAACAAACATAAGGACATTTGATCACTCTTAATAAGAATAATAAATAATTAAACTGTGGGTGGCTTTAGTAAAGAAGATATAGAAAATAAAGAATGCAGTGACTTATAAAAGAAGTCGTTTACCAGTGTTTGTGCAAAGCAAGTGCTGGATGCATCACTGAAGTTTTACTGCGCTGTGTGTAATAAATCCTCTTGACTCCTATTATTCATTGCATAATGGCTTCCATTCATCATTGAAAACATGAGGAAAATTAGCTGCTGGAACCTGGTGTTTGGCTCCAAGGCTTTTCTTAAAAAATCTTTCAAAGTCTTTGTCTGTTAGTTAATTTCTCTTTGAAAATACCAACTTTAGTTACATAATGTAGTCTTTTTTTAGAGACTGCATTTGCGCTTTAACAATCCGATATCTCCAAACAGTCACATATTGTGCAGGACTGAATTGGGTATATTTTGTGAGACCTCACACACTTACACATTACTCATGAGATAATCCTTAGATTTCTCCTCATGAGTGCTGTATTTTTTTAAATCATCACATTGCTCCGATGAAATGTCTATCCCCTCCCATTATATTCAAACCTTCCCCCAAAATGATGATTAAACGAGGAATGCGTCAGAAAGCCTAGAATTAAAGTACTTAATTATGCATTCTTCACACATTAATCTTTCATGAATTGGGAATCAACATTCTTAATTATTCAAAACTGCAAAATGTATGAAAAGTTAAATGTGAAAAAAGCAGAACAGATGAATATAGGAATAAGCAAAACAGAATGCACATGGAGGTGGTGAATCAAAGTAACATCACATATTATGAAGCAAGGTTCCTCTTTGATTCAACTCCTCAGCATCCAGTCAAAAATGTGCATCAGGAACGAAGACTGGGTTTAATTACCTGACAAAAGGTTAATGCAGGGCAGATCAACTGAATGGCAAGTGGTGCATAAGAGATCTTTGACCTGGAACTGCAGTCCTGCTGGGATCTTAGACCAGTGGGGACAGACAGAGGGTCTAATTTGGCTATCGTGTTGGATCAAAGTGAAACTCAAGTTACAGTAAGTGGATAGAGTGTAGAATATATTAAGATGTCCGTGGTATTTTTTTCTGATTTGATCTGTCTAGTTTCTCCGGCAGCATGTCTAAGAAGGAAAATAACCTTTATGCAGTTTGGAATTTGTCATGTAATCATTTATCCTACTTTAAGCTAGAATGAAAATGTATTAATTTGATCCATTTTAAATGGTTGCAAAAAGAAGAAAGGCCACATTTTAATCCATCCATATCTCAACAAAGACAAAGACCCTTTTATGTTTATTACAAGGTTGCGCTAATGCTGTGTAAGCTCTTTCCGTCTGTTTGTGTATATATATACATTGTTTGTTTTTGGCTAACAATGGTATAAAACAAACACTGAATGCATATCTGCACCACTGTGTTGTGCATATAAATAGGTTTCATGCTTATGTATTCTGAAGGTCCATCTGAAAGCCGAACAAAACAGTGACCTGCACCTCTGAAATCTTCTGTAGTCTGACAGTGACTTTGTAAACCACTACTCTAGGAAAGAGTTGTTACTGTGGCTGGAGGTCACCCAGGCAGGTCTGTCTCAGGGCTCCCAGCATGTTTTCTGGCCACTGCTGCTTCTACTGCCGGCCACCATAACAAAGACCATGGCCTGAGCCAGCACTTGGCCTCTCTTTCTAGCCCTTGAAGGCAATCACAAACACATGTGCAGTTGTGTGCATGTACATACACACATATCTGTGCATGGGAGTTGACCGAGGTTCCCCACGAGGGTCTTGGCCTGTCATCTGACAAAGCCTAACAATAGCAGTGAGCAGATGCCCGGGTTCCGTGGCCAAACAGATGGATGGGCCAAGTGGCTTTGGATAAGAATCACCCTCCTAACCCATAAAGGCAGCTTGGGGTTCTGGCTGTCAGGGTGCTATGTTTTTAGATAAATTAGCACAGCGAGAGAAAAAAACAGTGGGCTTTGCAAAAGTCCAGGAACAGCTTGCAGGATGGCAGGCATAAAAGAGAGGCTTGCTTAGGGCCCAGGATCCCACCAAGTCTAATCCCTTACCCATTGCTTGGAAGGCCAGAAGGGAGGGCCAGTATCTCTCCATGAGGGACTGAAATATTAAAGCCACATAAAACCATCAGGCGGGTCTGTACCATGGAAGACAGGCTGACTTGGAATGGCCACTAGATTTAGAGTGTCATGGGCAGTTTGACAATAAAAAGGCACATCACAGAGTAGTGCGTCAGTACCTGATTAAAAACAACTGTGTAGCAGCCTCTACCTCCTACTTGTCTGACTTGCATCTCTTTGTACATTTTGGCTACTCCTCAAAAGAGCTTTTTTTGCTTACGTGCTATTTCTACGTTTGCTTATGGATGTTTTCTTTGTTTCATCACATCTTCCAAGGCTTACCGACCATAAAAACCTGTGATATTAGGAGCCTCCGTGTGCTGCTGATGCTACGTACACTGTGCTGAGGTGCATGTTATGGCCGGCAGCTGTAATTTGAGGAAGAGGGAGGTGCTGGCTGTCTGACCCCTGCCTTGTCAGGCAACCCTTACAGCATACACAGTATTGAAACTCTGGCAGTCAAATGGGGACGGGCAGGCGGCGTAATGGCTCTGAGTGGAGTGGGAGAGGGTGCTTAGCCAGGGTAATTTAGGAGCAGGACATACGGATGGGATTGGGGGCAGAGAAGAGACTCTGCAGGGCAGCAGTGATTAGACAGAAGGGCTCTCTTGAGTGCAGCGATGGAACTTGGCCACCAACGGGGGGGGGTTGGACCCCACCTCATGACATCATCAAAAGGGGTAAAAATGACAAGGGTGCTGACCGTAGAGTTTGGGAATTCCATAATGAAAGGGCTCATGTGAAGTCCTTACGGCAACGCTGATCATGCTGTTTGTTAAAGAGCAAGTAGGACACCAGGTTGCTACGCTCAGTGAAAATGTCCCTGCGGTCAGCACTGTACAATAATGGTTTTCCCAGAGGATATGGATACAGGAAGGTAAACAATCACCAGCCAAGTACTGACATGCTACACTGCAGCATCTGGCTCTGATCACAGACTATCACACGAATTAAGAGACGGCACAAGTCATCATGCAGTGGAGCTGCAGGCTAGTTAAATAAACACCCTGAGGTTCAAGAGGTCATTGTTGATAAGGTGGGAAAACAATGAACGTGTGCAAACTTACTAGAGGCAATTTGACGGCAGGATGTATCAAACCAAGCAATGAATATACAATGCCTGTAGTTGTTGAGCCCCCTGGCTCTTATTTATCTGAAGGTAAAACATAAATGGAAAACTGCAAATGGCACTCAGCACCTGCACGCTGCCCATGTCTGTTTGGACATTAGGCATAATGAAAGCCACACGTCTCCTGTCTGGATGGGTTGGAAATGATGCGGCTCAAATGAACCTGCCTCTCAGTTAAATGTTTTTACACTTCACACTTCATTATGGTGGTGCTGATGTGAGCGGCTACAGGTGAGCAGCGGGGATGAAGGCTGTCAGTGGTGGTCCTTAGAGTGGGAGAAAGGAATGGGAATGTAGCCACAGCTCATTGGGAACATCAGCCTGCTATAGGCAGGACAGGGAACATGACTCATTAAGTATGGGCCTCTGCACTTTCTATACTGAGCTGCATGTTAATGTAGGGAAGAGATGACTGAATTGGGAATCCAGTCCTAGACTATCACATTGCTGGATAACTGAAAAGTGTTTTTTTTCCTTTCTGTGTAGCACATGGTGGATGTGGCATCACTGACATAAATATACCATCAACAGTTCGATATAGATTTCTCTGAAATTTACTGGAAACATTTACAGGAAAGACCACATAATTGACTTGAATAGTTAATGAGAAAAAAGTCTTGGATCATATACATTATGACTGTTGAAGAGCAAGTGAGCCCTGATGGAGATTGAAGGAGAGTGAAAACCTTTATCATACTAATGAGGGATATTAGCCATACTTTACAGCCTTCAACGACGTTGAAAATTTTACACTTGACATTAATTGCCGCACTGAAAATCTTTTTTTTAAACTCAAGAGTGTCATTTTATGAGGCTGAGTTAAATATCAAGGGGGTTGGTAATGAATGTGGACAGGAGTCACCCAAAAGTTTTCTATTTGCAAGGTTGGCATGTCAATAAAAAGCTTTAGTGGTGGCATTTACCACTACAGGCACTCACACACAGCTTCCCTGTGTGCCTTATAGGAATGCAGACAAAGCGACATCAGTTCAGTCACATTAAATGGGGTAAACCGCCCTGTAAATGATTAATCCACATCAAATACATAGGGATGAACTGTGTTTAAACACCACAAAACAAATGGGGGCTCGTTTGCTGTTCAATTTTCTTTCTTTCCTTGGCGAAGACTAATTAGATGCTCAAGGATACGTCTGATTAAACAACACGCCACTCACAATTAAATGTTGTGCAATTACGATGAGAGGAGTGACTGATCCTCATACCATGTAACCCATTTGCATGTATCTTTCCATCGTCCTACAAGCTCTCCTTTTCTATCTTGGTTTTCATCTTGACCTTTGTAAAGACAGAGATTGTGAAATGTGTCTGATTATTGATCAGAACAAGATGCCCTTTGATAATTTACTAAATTATATTCAACACATAGCATTTACATCATTACGTTGTGGCATAAATTCCAATGGAATCTACTTTTTTCCTCACAAATAGTGAGAGTTTCTCAGTTTCTTTGTGCATTTTCTTCTTTGTTCTGATTTTCCCAGCCTGTCTGTGGCTAAATAATAAAAAAATAGCCAAATAGTTTCTTAAAACAGCTGGGCACTGTAATTTTTAACGCACATTACTCAACAGAAGTAAATAGTCCATTTGCTGGGGCCAATTTTTAGCTGCAGGTTTCATGCACTGGTGAGTATTTATGGCAGCAGGTCAGTGTATGTTGGATTGACTCAAAATGAGCTAGCGAGGCCATGCTTATTGTAATAAAGGACATGTCACCCAGCGCAAATCTGTCGTTCATTTATGTGTTCTCGGTCAACACTGGTGGTCTATGACACAATGCTACATCAGGCTGTGGATGCACAGGCAATACCTGTTAGTGGGATCTATTCATTGTTACTTTTGGTCTTTTTCGTAGGATTTGTTGACAATAAAATATATATATATAGAATATCATCAGACCTCTGTTAAAAAGTTGCTCTTTACATAGCATACTTTATTTGTTACTGATGGTACTATATTCCAAACAAAGTTGTCCCAGTTTTAAGCAGATTTATGTGAGATTTACAGTCCCCAACTAAGCTAGAAACATTCCCTCTGGGCAAAACTCCCACTCACTCACACCAAAGTGAACAACAACAACAACAACAACTGAAAGTGAGGTCCTTTTGCAAGTTGCCTCGAGCCTCGTAAGCTTTCCGCTACATAGTTGTTGTGTTTTGCTTGTTGCTCACCTGCAGTGATTTATGTATGTATCCGGCTGGGTTTTTACTATCATATTGTAACTTTATTCTTAGGGTATTTCAGCCATAACAGTCTCTTCTTGCAGCACAGGCTGGGAGTTAGACTGAAGCCTCAATGCCACAAACACCTGGCCTGCACCTGAGTCTGCTGCATTATGGGGTATTTCAAATGTATTTTATCATTTGATCCCATCTGGACTCCTTTTGAAGAGGCAATTGCTATGGACGTGTTTTTGATTTGACTCACATGAGGCAACCGTTTCCTTTATCACAGTCTAGTGTGCAACAGTTAATCTCAAGAGGGCTCCTTTAGATTCTCCTCCATCCTGCTGCACCACTGTGATCAGTCACCTGTTCTCTGTTTCACACAAAGCTAGCGTGGGCCGAGCAGAGTGTTCATCCCCAGTGCTGCCATATCACTAGGAGAGGGTGTTTTCCCCAGAGTAATCCTGATTTACTCCTCCGTAGAACCTGCATGCTGCAGCCTCAATGGCTGTGGAGTTGTAACATACAGCTAGATCCACCCTACTTGTCCTCTCTCTTGCACATTACCCCACCCATCTTACATGCTCTTCATCTGTTTCCAGAGGTGAGATTTGGAATCGGGTGGGAGTGTGTCCAATGGCATTAACCCACAGTGGAGCTTGAATCGCAGATTAGAGCAGAGGAGGGACTGTGCGGAGTGGGGCTGGGTGGGAGGTGATACAGTGGTGAGATGGGGCTTTGGACGCCTGGGGAGGGTGGACAGCTCTCATCAGGGCCAGCAGGGATAGACGAATAATACAGAGATGTGGGGCTTGAAATCCAAAAAGGATAGGCTTAAATCTTCTGCTATTGAGATGGAGCTTTGGGGCTAATAAAGGATTCCCTTGAAGGAAGAGTGAGAGCTCAGCAGCCTCCAGAGTTTGTAGTGTCCCTGCTGGTGCCAGAGCAGACCAATTTATCATCTGTGGTCTATCTGAAAGCTGCCACATTCATGGAGGAGACAGATTTGCCTTCATGTCAGTGTAGTTTAGTCAAAACTTTTACTGACTTGTCAGTGTGTTCTGAAATTTGTCTCCTTAAACCAGCTTTAGAGAGCCTTATTGAGATGTATTGAAGCACCTAACTTCAAGAGCTCATAAAAGGAATATTTGTAAGTGTTAAAGTGAAGATAGGTTCTCCTCTTCTCTCCTCTCCTCTCCTTATTAACACTATTAGCAGTTCTATTAAAGCTGGTCCTTCTTGTTGGCATAAATCTATTTGATGTCACATTACTGTGATGAGTTTTCAAGTATTCCATTAGGCTATCAATGCAACACATGCGTTTTTGGTTTGTTTCTGCTGATGCTTTTCATTGTGGGGAATTTCACTTAAACTGTAGCTTTAAACACCACAAGAATGTGTAAAATATGACAACACATTGTCATGGTTATTTGCAGGGATCTATTTTAGACAGACATCAATAAGCAGTTTACACTATATTATTATTTTGTCACAGGTCCACAATTTCAGGTATTGGCAAAAACTCCTTGTACCATGACATCTGGTTCTTAGTGTTAATGTCAGTCAGTAAGAAAAAAACACTGTACTGACATTATTTATATTAGGGTGAACTTTAAAAATGGTAAATACATCAATCTTCTATGTTCTGCTCTTTCTGTGTGTGTGTGTGTGTGTGTGTGTGTGTGTGGTTGAACAAGTATCAGTCTTCCTTGCACCCATTAAAAAGAGTCAGGTTCATAAATAACAGGAATGGGAGGGACTGGAGTTTGCATGCCAGTGGCACTCTCATTTTACCAGCACATTAAACCCAGTAAAATGCACTGTTTGTTTATACCTCTCTACATGTTACCCCACTACATTCTGAGAATACACTACACTACATTCTGGGCAAGAATCTTATTTTTAATAATTTCTTTGCATATTTAGTTGAGCTGATGAATAGCCAAAATTGCTTTTGTGAAGACAGTATCCACAGAAGGATTATTAATGGATCAAATGTGAACCTGCCGCTTCTTTTATTCTTATACAACCCCAGATGCTTTGTTGCCATTAGGGCTGCAGCAAACAACTATTTTCATTAATGATTTATGTGTATATGTTATGTGTTGATCATTTGTCTTCATTGATGAATTGTTTATGCCATAAACAAATTACTCAAAAAAGTTCAACAAATATCCCAAGGTTTGGACATCCCCTAAAACATTTTCAGATTACTTAAATTTTCTGGCCAGCAGTCCTAACGCGATATTTAATTTGCAATGAACAGAGACAACCTAAATTGTGTCATCACTGTTTGCAGTAAAGTAATTTATTAGTAATAGTAATTTTAAACGGTTTTGCATATTTTTATGACATTTTATAGGGTAAATCTAAAATCAAAAATTCAACAGATTAATTTATAAATTTATAAAACAATAAGAAGTTGCAGCTATACTTTCTATCTGGCCTTCTTCACACCACCTGGCATCAGTATTACCAACAGGAACTCATTAAGGAGCCAAACCTGTATCCTAACAAGTAGTTAAATTAGGACAACTAGCCTGCACCAGTTATTTACACTGCACCGAGCCAAGTAGTTATTATTATTCAAATTCATTCAATTGCAAAAGTGGGGGGAGAGCAGTCTTATGAAGATGAGGAGTTGCAGATAATTAGCAGGGAGGCATTTTGTTTGAACCCAGCCACTACGACTCGGGATGCGCTATGAAGGTTGGGTGAAAACACAAGGGGAAAGGAAAAAAGACAACAAAGTCTTTCATCTAAACCCATATAGAGATAAGGAATAATCAACTGTTGTGTTGCGGGTAGACAGCTGTGGAATTAGCCATCTCCAATCTGATTGTCCCCAGCACTTTAATCCCTAATGCAGATAAATATGGCTCTGAAGTCATTGGGAGAGAGTGGCTGCAGCAGCCCTTGGTCTGGCCATCTAACAGCTTCTGTCTAAATGGCTTTGACTGTCGATGAAACGAGGCTGTGGCAGCGGCACTGATGTGATGTTTGCTCGTTCCCTCTGTTTGTCTGTCTGCCTGCTTGTTGTTCGCTATAGGTATCATTGTTTCCATTCCATTTCACAGCAATCGGCCTTGGTGAGGGAAAAGTGCTTTTCTATCCTTGAGCTGTGTCTTTGTCATATCAAGGCCTTTAGCTTGAGCTGCAGATTCAGTATAAGCCTGTGTGTTGTGTGTGTGTGTTTTATCTACAGTACATGCCTATAGTTATTGTAGTTTAACTTCATGGTGCATGGTTTTTTAATGTGTGTATGCGTGAAAGTGTGTTTGTGAGCTCTGCATATATTGAGAATGCTGATGGATCTATTTTAGGCTAAAAGAGTCTCTGTCAAAAGGAACTGCATTAGGATGACAACAGACATTCAAGGCTTGTTGAAAGCACAGTCACTAGAATAAAGAATCTTTTATCAAATCCAAGTTGGCACGTTTTACAAATTGTATGCAAACACCTTTCTTGTGCTCTTTTATTTTTCCAAACTGACAAAACATACTTTGTGTGGCTATTTGAATTGCCTGTTTTCTTTGGGTGCAATTTTTTTGATGGATGCGTATTCAGGTGCCTGCTGATAGTGCCTGGTTTTGATTTAGTGAGCGTGTCCTCAATATAGCAAAATTTTAAGCAAACACATTTATGCAACTGTACAGCTATGACAATTTCTGTGGTTGATTCCTTTTCAGTTTTAATTGCATCCTGATAACCAAGGTAGAATGTTGCTAGAAGTAATTAATCAAACACCCCTTTTGTGAGTACATTTCTAACACACAAGTAGACTCACGCAGACACATGTGCACGCACAGGGCTGTGGCAAAGGTGATCAATCAACCTGCGACAATGTTCCAAACACACCATCATTCCCTCCGTGGCTGCCTTTATCAACAGGCTAATTTGTCTCCCTCTGCACCTCAAACATTATGAGTCCACATGCATTTAGCCCTACACCTTTCCCTTTTATCTTCCTACCCGCCACTTAATACAGCAATTAGAGAATGGTGGAGGTTGCAGCTTCCTATTAACTCTTGCCAGCTCAGGCTTGTTGCCACAATCACCTACTGTAACCTAAAGCCTGCTGTGACAGCTACAGTGTTCAGCCGACAATGTGGTAGCTACCTCAGCCCAATATTACTCATCCTCTTCTCTTCCGCTTCTTTTCATAACACATTCTGCAGATGTTGTTGTTGCATTATTTCTTGCATACCAGTCTCATCGATCTTCGTGCTTACAATTCTTCCATCTCATATACAGGCTCGCTGGGTTGATAAAGCAATCAGCGCTACAGTAGCATTAAGGTAGGAAAACATATTAGCATTGCTGCTGTGCTCTCTCTTCCCCCTTTTCATTTCTTTATAGTTGCCCACACCTCGTTTCGGTTTGTCATCTCTCCTCCGCTCTGTCCCTTGCTCTCGCTTACTTTCCTGCTTTCATGTGCTTGTTCTGCCCTCACACTCCAATCTTTCATGTTGATTTCAAAACTGGCAAGTCCACAGATGAAAAGTGGAATCGAGTTGGTTGAAGAGAGCCAATTTCCTCGTCTCTTGTGAAGATTAGCTGAGGCTCATTGGAACGTATGCTTTGTGTTAAAGAGCCTGCCAAATGACAGAACATGGTTGGGGGATTCATAATTATCTTTTCATTACTCTGCATGTATAATGGCTGCCCCCATTATACAACTCAAGACGATGTACACAATTACATTACCCCAGACAGCACTGAAACAGGTGCATCTATTGTACATTACAGTTGATGTATTTTTCATTACATAGCCATTTTCTGTTTTTATTAACCTGAAATGAGCGATTGACTGTCACATGCAATATTTTACAAATAACACTGCACATTATTAGATGGCATTTGCTTATTAATGTAGTTAACAGCATACATACAATGCATACCATGTTTGTACACTACTGTAGCCTCTTGGACAAAATTAATTTAAAAAAATATTGAAGAAGAAAAGCTGTTTACAGTTTTTACCATATTATCTGAATTATGTGTAATTTTGAGAGTCACTGAGAGCTGGTGGTGAATAATATGTAGCCTGTAGACTTACTGTAGATTGCCATACTATACTGTACCAAAAGTTCCGTTTTCATTCCTGGTTTACATGCTATTGCTGTGAAAATTAAAACAAGGTATACAATTTTGTAAGCACTTTTTTGTACTTGAGTGAAGGTTTGAAAGGTTTGAGTAATTAAATGAGAAAAGGCCTAACATTACAAAAACCAGAGCAAAGTTCATGTGTCAGCATTGCGTTGAGAACTTTTTCAGTACTTGCTTTTGTCACTAATGCAATTTTTTACACTCGTGCCCTGCAAAACTAATGCAAAATCAAATTTTTGCATTTTAAACACAGAATATCTATGTTAGGCAAGTTTAGGTAATCATCCAGCCATGATTCATCACTCCTTGCAATTGAGAAGAAGTCTTTCCTTACCAAGCCACTTGAATGGAAGTACAACCTTTTGTAGGCATCGCAGTGTAACAAGGTCATCTTCAAAAAGATCTGATCCTGTTCATGGCAAGAGGCAGGCTCTGCACCCTCTATATATTTTTTTTTCATGATGGATGACAATTGTGTATATTTTGAAAAGAATGAATGTGTTAGGAAAAATGTGTCCTTCATAGGTTAACCTTATAATTGTCATAATATTATTATGCTGCTAATGTCTATTGCTTAGCGTGCCTCTCCCAGCCGTAAGAGTTGGATTGTGCCAAATAAGACAAGATGGAAGACAATGGGCAACCATTGGTAATGTCAAACCTCTTATTTAAAACTCTAGCAATGGAGCATACGAATTGTAAAATAATGTTATGCAAGGCAAGAGGTTGTCTGGGATGGTACCATATAATGATGCCAGGGTCACTCCCTTATGTCAGCCAAAATTGACTTCTCCAGCCACTCCCAACTGCCTACTTGTTTCTGATATGCCCATGACATTGGATACCTAGTGTCATACAAGACGCAGTAGTAGTAAACACATTGAGAACTCCTAGGCCCCCATTAGTTCTTGGGATAATTAATGTTTTGTATGCAATTCAAGGTTTGTTTTTATTCCACAGGAATTGAGTCAAGAGGCAACATAACATTTGAACCAACTGTCAGGAAACTTAAGAGTAACACTAGATGTATGTAAGCCTAGGTAATATGTTAATTTAAAACCATTTCAGCTCTGCCCCATAGAGACAGTGGTACAGATGTCCGTAATGTCGTCCTTCACTGCACTGAAGATAACAAGGCCGTTCATACTAAATATTTTGGTTAGAGGGGGTACAATATTGATTCCATTTTATTAACTTGCCTCAATAATGTATTGGAATTGAGAGGTATCGCCTCACTTTTATTCCGAATAATCTTACCCTGAAAATCCTCTAAAGGTATTGATTAATGTGAGGACTGCTGGTAAGGAAGATACTGGTCTATTAAGGGTGAGTAATCCGTCATCTGCATACATGTTGAATTTATATTTATGTCCATATAGGTTCATGTTGTTCAAGGCAAAAGTACCTTGGAGGAAACCCACTTGATCTATATATTGACAATAGACAGGGTTAGGAGGGTTACTTGTTAAAAAATGTAATCTGTAACGTAATCCAAGTTCCACAAAATAAAAGTAATGTAATCTGATTTCTTTTGGTTACTTTTGGATTACTTCAATACCAAATAGGCAATGAAGATGTTTTCTGTTCAGTGTATTTTTAGAGAAACATACAAAATCTTCCATTCCCAGGAAATCAAAATCCACGTTTGAATGTTTTTATGATATGCTTTTCAGTATGGCAGTATCTGGCCCATCAGTGACAAAAAAGTGTTTGGTCACATCCCTCCCTAGCTTTGTGATTTTACAGAAACACGTATATATACTATAGACTGTATATAAAAAAAAAAAACATACATAGGCAAATAGCACTGTGTTTTCTGTTTCATGTAAATGTTCTGCTTAAAGTAATCCCTATGAGTAATCCCAGATTTTACAAAATGCACCTGTAATCTGATTAGTCTATTTTTTCTGTATTGTAACAGAATACAGTTACTTTTTTTGGAATCCTGATTATGTAACACTGTTCCATGCAATCTGTTACTCCCCAGCCCTGACTATAGATGGAACTACCCCTTATGAATGAAGAGCCAATATCTTTGCCAGTATCTTATAATCACACTTTCCTGGTTTTGGCACAACGGAAATGATAGCTTTGCACATGGAGGGTGGAACTGTTTCACATTCGGCAATTTCTCCATACAGTGAAAGTAGAATGGGGTATATCTGCTTTTTAATGCATTTGTAAAATTCTGCACCATATCCATCTGCACCTGATGTTTTCCGAGAAGCTATTTTCATAATTGCAGTTTCAATATCTGACTGTTAAGGCGGCATCCAACAAATGTTTATTTATTTCTCTAACAGGGCTGCTCCAAATGCTCAAGGAAGTCATCCATTTCCTCTTTACTACCTTTGCACTCTGTTCCGTATAATTTTGTCTAAATCTCATTATCTCTTAATCCCAGATTAAACAACACATATTTGTTCTTAAATTCCATTGGGAGAATAATTGTATGTTTGTCATTGTGTTTTGCTTATAAAATGTGTGCAAACGCAAACAGAGCCACTATGTGATGCATGTGTGCACATACCTACACATTATTCTGCTCATAGTGCCACATAGTATAGATGCAAGCAAGGGCTGGGTTTATGGGTTTTTGAATGAGGATGGGATGAGTGGTCTGGCTGTAGTATTTCTGTCATCCCACCACAAACAGAAAAACAACAGGACTGCAGGCCTGTGAATAGACTCTGTTATTAACCCCATAAATCACTGGACTGCTGATGGTTTCCATATATAAGACAATTCATCAGATTTTCTCCCTCTCTTTTTCTTTTGCAATCACAGGCACATGCCCACGAGCACACATACATACATGTGTACTTAACACATAGGCTTGAAAAATAGAACATGTTGCAAATAGCATGACATCGCATCTTGGTCACCGGCGCTGTTTTGTTCTGTTTTATTTACCTGAATATCCACAGGGGCTATTTCTTTCAAAAATCAATCACATCCATACTGATTCTAACTAATGGTGTTAGACAAGGCTTTTGCCACATGGGCTGTTTGACTACTAAGAGAAAAGATTCTCTCTCCATGAATAATCCTGGTGATTCTCATGGTTCCTCTGGAAAAAAAGAGGGTAGATAAGATTATAGGTAATGAAGAGGAATGGATTGAGGCAAAGCAGAGGGAAGTAGGAGGGGGTCTTAACTCCATGACCAGCAGCTTTGTGATAGTGATTTAAGAGGTCAGAGAAGGAAGATAAAAGCTTGTGCATTATTAATGCTGAAGGGATCTTACTGGATGTGACTGAAAGTTTCTGCTGAAGAAAAAACGAAAATTCATCAAAGTGCCAGTGTGTGTATGTCTGTTCTCACATCACTGCCTCATGAAATTATCCAACATTTGAATCTTTATTTTAGTCCTATCCTGTGTTGCATGGTGTAAAAATAGCACTTGTGAAATGAACTAAATGCATCAAAAATGACTTTTTAAACTCAATTGTGCAGAAAGTGAGCCTCATTTCGTTTCTCTCCTGCCGGGAGGAAAGTCCATGTGCATGTGGATTGGTCCTATGAATGGCTGTGTGTGTGTGTGTGTGTGTGTGTGTGTGTGTGTGTGTGTGTGTGTGTGTGTGTGTGTGTACTGTACATATTTGTACATGTGTGTTTGTGTGTGAGATTGAGTGTTAGCTTGTGGTTAGGTGTCGCCCCTGGTGCAGACTGATGGCTTACAGACAGGTAATTTATGACCCCTCGGTGGCTGGCAGGGAGAAGGGTGACACGCGACTTTCCCCGCAGATAAATAAGCGCTGCTCTGGGGCCCGCATCACCTCAACCCTGCATGTTTGTAAAAGAACAGATTTAGCTCCCGCTTTTTTTTCTTGGATTACTCAAACAGCTCTTAGCTTTCTCCTGGTATTCACATCTTGCTTTCTTCAGTTATTTTCTTTTATTCGCCACACATTTCAACATCCTTTCTCTGTGCCCCTCTTTTAATACCACGAACCCTCCTACCCTTTTCCACACTGCTCCTCTCCCCTCTTTGGTTGTCTTTGTTTTGCCCCCTTTCTCAGCAGGGAGCTGGGGACTTTGACATGCTACCCATCATTTACAGGAATATGGTGTGAAATCGACCTCATGGAAAACGCTGTTGAGACAGTAAATTTGGGAGGGCTGTTATTTTTAGGAAAACACACAGCCTGTCTGAAACAGGGAGAACACATGAAGGTGTTATATCATATTGGAATTTATCATGTGGCTATAGTCTGTGCTGCCTGAATGTCTGTGCCAGAGGTTTATTGAGGGGACAAGATGGTTTCATTTGAGCTGAAATAAACATCAAACGGTGACCTGGCTCAATCAATCCCATTGTCCGTCCAAGTAATTCTTCCCCAGAGAGACAAGCTGTACTGAAATGGGCAGAAGCAGGAAGTTGAATGGCAGAGAGGGAGAGAGATGCGTGAACAGAGGTTGACTGATGGATGGGGAAGTTATTACACCACTGGGAAGACGTGTCATTTATTGCACGTTGCTTTGTCTCTCGTTGCCACTTGTGTCTTTTATGGTAGTGATTACAGAGCACATGCATGGTCAAACAGCTTCCACAGAGATCCCCATCAGCCATATAAAACACACGCATGAAGGCAAACTAGATTTTAACCTCCTACTGCAAACTGAGCCACTATCAGTCAGGACCATAGACTGTATATAAGAAATGGACGTAGTCATCATGACATCACCTGTTGTTTTGTAGACTACCGTTTTGAAGCACAGTTTGGCCAATAGGTCGCCGCAATGTTGAGTTTTTGCAACCAGGAAGTGCCCAGAAGTGACAGCGAGCGAACGACTGTGTGCAGAGCTATCTAGCTTGCTTAGCTAGGTGCATCTGTAACTCACGTTTACTCTCATTTTAACAGGGCTGATAACTTTGTCTAGCAAACAACAGTCTTAAAACTAAATGTACTCACCAGAGAAAGTGAACAGCCAATTCCTAATAAGCATTTTCAAAGGCGCTGGTTAAATTTACACAGTACCGTGGGCACGAGTCGGCTCTAGCCTGGTTGACAGGTAAAGACTTGCCAATCATAGATAATCCCACCCTGAAACATACATACAACAAATAAATGGGACCATTATTTACTAAAACAGCATCATTTTGTATTGAAGAAGACTTTAAAATAGTGACTGAGACCATAAACTCATCATGAAAGTGTTTACTGAGGTAATTATTCAGCTGAGAAGTAGGGTAATTTTACCATTATTTCTAATGGAGCTCGACTTCTTTTTGCAACCAGAAGAGTCGCCCCCTGCCATTCTGGCCCTTCGACAGAATGCAGGTTCGGAGCAAGCTAGCTGCTGGGTGCTAATCAACAACATTGCCAAGCAAACTAATTTTTATAGTTTCACCGTGTCTTTTTCACATGTAACATTAGCTATATTGTTACCTTCAAGGCGTGTCTATCAAGTCAATTTACATATTCCAGCAACACACACACACACACACACACACACACACACACACACACACACACACACACACACACTCGCTCGTTAGTTAGTGAGCTTAAATGAGGCTTACCGTTCACAGTTTTTCTCAACTGTCTTTCAGGATTAAAACTTCAGTCCAACATGGCTGAGCCTGCTAGCCACATTAGCCATGCAATATGCTAGTGCCAAGTTAGCTAACCTTAAAATAGTAAAACAACACAAAACACAGCAACACTTGCAGCTTCCAAGGTTTGAGTCGGGTCATGTACAGCCCATGATGATCCATCCTCGAACCGTTACAGTGCTCATTACGGTTGTGGAACTTTTGAACCACTAATTTATTAATTTAACACGCGCTGAAGTGTAAAGTATGAACATTGAGGTTGTTGAGGTACTTGCCATCCTCTGCAGTAGGCTTTACCAGTAGCACGGTATTTCAATTTTGCAGTCATGACAGCCCTACTTATGTGATAACTGGTCATATATGGGGAGTGGTAACACCTCCTTTTTTTTCAAAGATGGTCTTTGGCATCGTCAAGGGCGAATGGCCTTCTATTTCTTTCTCCAACCATCCTCTGCCTTATGGTCAATGACCAAATATTTCCTATTATTTCCTGTCATTAAGCATTTATTTAATGTTTTGGAGAAAATATAGTTTCAATTGGTGAGGTACAGTAGGACGCCAAAGTCTAAAACTGTCATGCTAACTTTAGGAATGGCCATCAGTCAAAATCATAGTCAACGGTAGTTCTGAGTTTTGCTTGACATTGTTTGGTACTAGTTTAGTACTTAGTATTATAGAAACTTTTATAACTTTTAAGGTGGTACTACCGAGCCCTAGTACTAGTACCTAGTAGAGAGACAGGCAGGAGGCTGCTCTGCACAGCGTTCTAACACTTTGTTTCTCAGCGCAGTGTCCCTGAGTGAGTGAAACACCACAAAAGGCAAGTTGCTACCTATGACCACACTTCTTCTGAGCCATGGCAACAGGAAAGATGCAGCAGGATAGATGCAACCTAAATGTACAGCCCAGCCCTAATTTTCTATCCAAGGACAGCGGCAATTTAGTAGCGCCTGTTTCTGACACTGTGCCAAGACATGCTGCTCTTTGCTGTCCTATTTTTCATAATAACACTTTCTTTCCAGGGCTAAACAATAACAGAAGGGAGGGACTTTAATAAGCCTCCATCTCAGCCCTGTGCAGCTCAGGGGCTTGTGGCAACAGTAACTGTGTGTATTTATTATTGATGGCTAGCACCTTGGTCCTGTGTTTGCAGTGGAGGAACGGAACAGGAGAAAAACCAGGTCATCTACTGCACAATGCCGGAGGCCCAGCTGACTCACCCATCCAGCGTTATTGCATTATTATTGCATTTCTTTCATTACTGCTATCGCCTGCCTTTTCAATACCTCTGGCTTGGAGTCACAGTTCCCATAGAGTTTACCTTATGGCCTTATGGAGAGCCACTTCTCACTACTACCTATTATTGTACCTACTATCTATTCTATTACACACACACACACACTCACTCTATGCTTCCTCTCAATCTTAACAGCCAGTCTTTTTTCTTACCTCCCTACTCTAGTTATTTTTCTCCTCTTTGAAGAATAGCGATAACGATTTGCCTTGGAAATACAGCACTTCTATTCACTTCTGTTTAGTTGCTTCAAGGTATAATTTGCTGAATCAAAAAAGGATGTTTTGCTACAAACGTTTACTCAGTGTTTTACTCTGGGGTAATATTCTAGCCTAGTGGGTGATTATTTTCTGTTTAACTGCCCGGTTTTACACATTGGTCTGTGCTGTGGGCGCAATTAGGATGGACAGAAAATTGTTGCAGAAAATTATGTTTTGAGGTCAAATACACAGTAAACACTTAAGATGTACTATAGACCCCCTGTGTGTTTTTATGTTTGTGTTGACTTGTGTTGCTGGACTTTTATTATACTACATGTAACACCCAAATGTTTAGGGTGAATTCATTATAATTTGTGGGTTGAGACTAGTCATAGAGGCGGAGCATTTTTATCTGTCCAGTCATATTGCTCTTTCCGTCTCAGAAAAGGCAGTCGTGGGTGTTTGATCTCATTAATGTGGTGATTAAGTGTTCATTGTCTCATATTTTTCAACTAGAATAGATTTTACTCTTTTTGTGCCTGTGAATTGTAAATGTAGTGGGACTAAATGATACCATCATGTCCCGCACGAGCCATTACTGCTTCAGGATAATTGTGTTTCCCAGAATTAGCAGTAGGTCAGCTCATTGTATTACCACACTCAGTGATCATGGAGACGAATAATGCACTGAAATGTTTCCTATTCAAATATGTAAAATACACTCTTTAAACTGTATAAATGCAGCTTACTTAACCATTCCATCGTACCTTTCAATGACTGACAATTACAGTTGGTCATGGTTGTATGAACTTGAATCAAACTTGATATTTATGTACTTGACATATGTCATGCATGTTGCTTAGTACACAGTAAAATAAGCCCAAGAGTTGATTTTAACACTTTTAGTTTTTATGTGGGTCCACACTACAGAGTGTTAATTTAGAGTGTTATCTCTTTCTGGAGTTTTGGTATCGTAACACTGATTTATTGTCATTTTTTTACTCTAAAAATTTAACACCTCTTAACACCGATCAGTGTTAGTTTTTCTTAACACTTTTATGTATTAGACATTAACTCTAACAGAGTATCATTTGTTGACTACAAAAGTGTAACATTTTAAACATATGAATATAGTTCTTCCATATAAAGTTTGCCAATAACAGATGTAATGGGCCTTTCAGACACTCCACAACAACATCACCCCTGCAACATCAATCCATTAATTCCGGTGGCTTGCACCACGCCAAGTTGTTGCTGTGTCAAACAACACGCAGCACACCGCTTGGTGAGCTTGTGCGCACGGCACTGTTGAAGTTCAGGTGATTTAAATTTTGCACTGAATCCAATTGCCAGCGCAGTGAATATAATTTTGTATCTGGTAAGTGCATAAGGGTGGCTACTAATAGTGTGGCAACATGAGTTTAAGTTATGGTGGCTCACCATTGCAAAACAACCAGGTGCCAGTAGAGCAATATCAATATAAAATATGACATTGACAGATACTACTTCATTTACTTATCAAACAGTATTAAAGTTTAGACCCAGGTCAAAAGAACACGCCCTAGTTTCCCAGCAGACAGTGGAGTCCTTTCATGAAGACTCTCCTGACTTCAGCCAACCGGTGTGTATAGGCCTACGCAGTGGGGGCAGGGTGACATGAACAATGAAACAGTAAAGGCCAGGATCTGAGTTAATATTTATACAATTACACTTACAGGTTTGATTAACTGACACTTTGTTTTTACACTCCATTTTGACAACAACTATTATCAACTGAGATTCAAATATAATGGATTTGACTCTATCAGAGTAGAATTAACTCTACATTTAGTTACACTTATCTAACACCAAAAATTTAACTCTTTTCAATTTGCTGTGCACTGTGTATTTATACTTAGCACACAGCGTTACTTGACTGTCCTACTGTAGATACCTTCGGTGTAGGTTTTTATCACCATTAAACAGGTGTATTGTACATGATTAGGCTGTATTGTGCTTTAATTATACTGTTCACAGTTTACAGTTTTTAATGTGCTTTGTGTTGCAATGCCTTGTCTAGCCAGTGAAAAGGAGTATTATTGTATTGCCGTGCAATCAATAGCCAAAGTAATCATGTTTTTACTCTTGTCTTGTGTGAGACAGCTGCAAGTAGAAGGTTTGACATGGGAATTGATTTGCTAAATGTGTCTCAATGGTATCTGAAAAATGTGTCTCAATGATATGCAGAACCATGAGGGATTTGCATTGCCGTAACCCCAAGCAGGTTATCAGATGTTGCTAATGTACGTTAATTCACACAATTCAATAAAATTGCCAGTGTTTCTGTAGTTCAAACAACTCCAGCAGTGATATCTGCCCAGTTAAACTGTCATTCAAATCCCATCAATTTAATTTCATAAACTTCTTGAATCAGTGTCTTCAGTATTTGGATCTAGAAGCTTATCAAAATAGGGGGTCAGATTTAATAGTTTACGGCTGTGATTTAAATCTGTCAGATACATAGGTAATCAACATATAGGTAAATGTAAGTCATTAGATTGAATCGGTGCAAATCCCTAGTTTAAAGGGGACCTATTATACTGTATTCCCAGGACCTTGAAGCATGTTTACCAGGCTGTTGTTGATAGACAGACTGAGCATAGCGTTAGCCAGGAGGATGGGGCTGCACGTTCCTTTGTGGGCATGGCTTGTCTTCTGTTTCTGACCGTACATTGGATAAAACTGTTAAAACCAGAGCATTCAGATCAGGGTGGAAATCTGAGGTTTTGGCTTATAGAGATTTGTTTCAAATATGTTTACCTTATTATTAGAAGCTTTAACATGAACATCTAACATTGCAATGCTGTAGAAATGAGAGAAAATATAGAAAACATGTCCTCTTTAAAGACGTCACTGTCTCGGGTAAATTGTGATGGGACTATTTCACTACTTTCTTATATTTTATAGACTTAATATTAACTGCCCTAACGGAGTTTTCTATTTATATCTAGAGTGCTACTGTTGCCACTGGTCAATTTATGCAGGCTGGCCATGCTCATCCTGTGACTGCCCTCTTATTTATTTTATACTGTATGTGTCTATGCTATGTCTCATAAACTGTTCCTTACAGGCCTTGTTTAATGGCAGAGGCAGGACCACCAGAGGCCATTCAAGGCCAGAGGTGACCAGCAGCCACACGTTCCTTGTTTCAGTCATAATTAGCTGGCCTGCAGGTCATCTCAATCTCTCGTCTAAGCCAAGCTTTTTCCTGTGCTAGTTTTAAATGTGTTCATCGACCCCTCAACCAAGTGCTTTCATAAAACACTATGCAGTGTCCCTGGGCAGTCAAGAGTCAGTCATGTTTTTTTAATTTTTTTTTAGTTTTTTTTTTTGAATATTTCTAAAACTACTGATGCGTGAAGTTGCATGGAGCCATCAACATAACACTGCCTTGTTCTCCTTTAAATCTTCTGGACTCCAGGCACAGTCATCGTTCCCTGATTACACAAATAGAATGCAGTTAATTTTTACTAGAAACATGCGTTCCTAATTAGTATTAATTTATATATTAGTTATATAATAATAGCACAGTCTCTGAAAACGTTTATGGTTCATGCATTGGGTTGAGTGCTGGGATGTCTTGTTTTGCTCTTGTGATCATTAAGGCTATGACAACCTCTGTACAAAAGCTTGGGCAGAGTTTCATTTAATTGCAATATAGACCTAAATTATAGCAGTCAAGATGGAGGATTATGGGCTCTACACAATAAATTGGCTAGACAAATGGCAGCATAGAAGAAAGTGCAGGGTTTAATTATATGTTTTACATGTCAAAATTGAGGTCGCAATATATTTCTGTGTCACTAGATCAGGGCAGTGAGGTTCTAGCATTATGGCTTTTGATGAACATCCTTAAAAAAGCGGCTTTTAGTCTCAGGAATACAGATATTTGATGAAATTGTGGTTGATTTTGTCCCCAAGTGCATCCTTTTTCAAATTATCAGCTCTATGTTGTCTACTCCTAACTTGCTCTCCACATGTAATTTTTAACTTGTCTTGCTAAGCTCATCATTTATCTTCAGACTCCCATAATATTCAGACAGTGATGTCTTTTATGGCTATTATTAGAAATGGTGTCTGTCTTCAGAAGCTGGCACAAATGTGTGAGTGGTCCCTTGGGCACTTTTTCATATCAAGGTTAACTTGTAGTGATTAGGATAAGGAGACGAGTAGTTGCCATGGGGATGAAGGAAACGGCAGTGGAGAGGACGATAAGCCCGGAGTGACAGAAGTCAGATGTTTCCGTTGCTCTGTATACAACAAAGCTAATCTGAATACTGTTCATATGTCTTATTTCCTTCACGAGGTTTTCCTTGGCTGCATTAGTTGTGATGTGATGATGTAAACAAATAGATCCCTCTTACATAATGATCATAGTACAACACAATAGTATAATTAAGAGTAAAGAGTAAATAAATCTTTTGAGATACTTTGATACAATGTACCAATTCCATGATTTTGTTTTTGGAAATTTAACAGCAGTCTAAATGATTTTTTAAAACCGATCAAGGCTCTTATTATTTTCCATTCACTGATGAGGGTTGGTCGGGCAACTGATCTATTGCTTTGGGAATTCTGCCATCTGTCATTGAGAAAGATGTTGTCAGGAACATCATTCACATGATCTAGGTCAATCTTAATGACATTTGAACATTGTATTATTCAAATGTAATAGCCCTCTGATACTAATGAAGAACACTATATGTGAAACAATGTAAAGATCAATAATCTAGCTGTTCCTGAATGAATACTCCGAGAATTGCTATTCTTTAACTCATTTTATTGACTATTATAAGGTCTTTATGGTAAATCCCCTTAAAATCATAATCCCAAATTATGTAAAACCCTAATCTCAATCTGTTACTATCAACTGGGTCATCTTCAGTCAAAAAACATGTATGTAGCCAAGAGATGTCTTAGAATGATGCATTTGATTGTTCTTTTTTTTAAACAAAAAATTAATTACTTTTCATTTTGACCATTTGTATAAGCCCATGTAGATTGAGTAGACTTTCTCTTGACACCTACTCCTTCTGTGGAGTTGATCCGAAATCCTCTTCAGCATACTTTTCCCTAGGCTTTTCCCTTGAACACTGCATGGATAATCCTTGGAGGGGAGGACTAATGCCCCCAGATCACCCTATCCTCGTATCCCTACTGCAGAGCTCCCTCTTCTCCCTTGTGCCGTCCCCAGCAACACAATAATTAATGAGCTCAACCAGCCTATCACTGCAGAAACCTCCCTCCCCAATCTCCATTATCCACATCATGCAATCATAATTTGACTTTGTAGGTGCTAATTTCATATAAGTTAAAAGGCAATTAGGAAAATGTGTCTTTTTGACGGGCAGAGGGATTAAGGCTAAGCTGTGATGCCACCAGTCTTCAGAGGGTGCAGGCTTATACTGGGAATGAAGGCCCCTGCTTGACAACACCCATTATCGGTCATCACATTAATAACCCCATATTTCACATCTCCATTTGATGTGCTACATTTAATTAAAGTGCGAGGTTGTGTGACGAATTAATGCCTAATTGGAAAGCACCTTTTGAACATTCCCTTTGCCCTACACCAGATGTGGTTGGTTAGTCAGTTATGGGGTGAGAGAAGTTGTCTTATTGTTTTCCTAAGATAAAATCCAACCTTCTATGTTAATGTTTCCATGCTGTCAAAATGGACAAATGATCTTCTGATAGCTGCATGCATCACTGTTTCATGTACAGTATGTACAATATTATTCTACATTTCTTCCAGAATTCAGAAGCAAAGCATATGCCTTCATCAATGTTGCAGTACAGGACTGTGCGCTTGTGCTAAGTTTAGAAGGCATGTTGCATGTGAGAATACCAAATACACATACCCACCTCACCTGCCTGCTGAAACTAAATGTAAAAACCATGTCTGCATTGATATTACATATTATTGAAAATGTGGACAACTGGCCCCCATCTCCTGTTTGGAATCTTAAACATGTTATTCCAGATTAGTCTAAAGCTCATAAAAATGTAAATCTGCCATACTGGGGAGCAATGTGTGTAGAAAATTATTTATAAATACCTTAGACAAACTGTATATTTCTCATGAATTTATTTCTTCCTTTGAAGGCTGGTGGCTGAGAATTAGAGGTAATCTGACATTTCATAAATCTCAGACTATTTAGAGAGATATTTTAAGATAGAGGCATTATTTCCTTTCCTACCTCAGCATTCCCATAGCGGTGGGAGGATGATTATTATGGATTTGTGGAGAAGTGGTGTTAACGAGTTTACTCACACTGTTTAGAGGCTAAAAAGCAATTTTAACCTCTGCAATAACCATACAGGATATTGAAATATAATGTATGCTAGGTGGAGTTCCTGGATTCTACATATTACAGAGAACTCTTGACTATTGTTTCACCTACTGTTCTGTTTAGATCCAGTCTTTCCTGCCCAGACTGTTTGTCTTATGTGTGTTCTGCTCTGAAGGAGACCTAACAAATTAAATTTATGCTTACGTGCAGGAGACAAAGTCCTATTACAAACAAGTTAGCCCCATTTACTCTTCCGCCTTGTGCCAAATCAAAGCCTTGATTCACAGTTAGAATGAGCCTGTCACTCCATTAGAGTTCACCCTGTTGCACGGCAGCCAGGTTTTTCCTGTGTGGCTGTATTTCCCGTCACACACACAGCCTGCATCAAGCTCTTATGCCCGCATTTTTCTCATCATTTGTACCTCACACTGTGTCGTAATGACTCCCTGAAACTTGATTAATGAGTATTGATTTTTTTGTTAAATGTGAGATTAGATGCATGAACTCCATCTCTATTCATCAAAATGGACTGGCATATAATTAAATTGTCTGTTTATATTTTATGACTGTACACATTTATTAAATATTAAAGTCATATTGGTGTTATTTACCCACGGAACAATGATACTGTATGTAAACAGAGAGCAAATTGAATACTCATATCCATCTTTGGTGACAGAGGTTAATCTGAAAACACAACATTAGCACATAGTGCCATTTTAGATGCATGATATGACTAGGGGCATTTACTGGACATGAGGAAAGAAATGGCAGATTAGAAGAATGGAAAATGTAAATGTAAAATAAGGCTTGATTATTCAGATGGCACTAGTTACTTTTAAGTCATTTTTAATTTAGGAGACCTCATGTGGATGTTTAGATATTACTCTTACGACAATGCCCAATTGATTCCCATTCAATATTCTACTGTGGAATAGACCTGCAATTAAAAATATATTTAAGTGATTAAAAAAGTACAAGCACTTAAAGTTTTGAGGAAACTAGGTGACTGGGACTGTTCAGTTGAAGTCCAATACAGCATTTCCTTTATATTTAAAAAAAATGCTGTATTAAGTGCATACTGTTCATAATAGACTCCAAGCAGAATTATACAGTAAAACTAATAACCTTTTGGGAATTGTTTTGTTTTTAGTGTGCCATGCTTTTATCTCCAAGTGAGTCACCTGATCCACTTTCTCACTCCTGATAACATCCTCTATTCATAACGTTCTCCCTTGTCCATCATCCCTTCTATAGCTATAAAAAAAACACACACACATACCCCCCTTCCCCACACACACCCACATTCCATTTCTGGGTACTGGGATTATGGTCTGTGTCCCAGTGCATCCATATTTCAGAGTTGTATCTCCAGTGTCACTCTACATCTTGTCTGTGGAAGCAACATGGTGGATCCAGCTCGTGTTTAAGCATGTTTATGTTGCTGACCCAGTTACTGGATTCTCGCAGCGTTAGATATGTGGACAGGGTGGGGCAGCAGTGTAGGCGTCATTTATTTCAATTTCCATTGCAAGGTACGCATACGCACATAGTGGTGTCCATGCCACACTGACACATACACCTCTACATGCATGTGACGTGCGTTTAGCAGCTGAACCAAGGTTTTCATGTGATCCTCATATTAGATGAATAAATGTAAGCATCACTCACGACACACACTAGGTATGCACGCCTATTGAGCTTCTATAGATGCTGGAGAGTAGTTATACGGGTATAATAGCAAGTGAGCTCATGATTGATGGATAATTGAAGACCTGAACTGTGTAGAGGAATTGGTTAGATAACTACGGGAAGATAGAATAATGAGGAATGCTTTAGCGCTTCATTTTAAATCCAAGGTATTCAATAATGTAGAGTGCCCTTTGAAAGCTCAGTCGAGTATTCAAGCACAAAGGTTGTCAACAGCGTTGGAAAAGTTAAAGGCACAGCTTGTACCGAGCAGTGTTTGTGGCGAGTTTGTGTGTGTGTTTGAAATGAAGATGCGGACATGGGAGGTGTGTGTGTGTTAGAGCATGTTAATGTATTCTGGTACAGGATATGGTGAAATGGCATGAAACAACAATGGTGCATCTCCTTGTGTTTCTGGCACATATTCATTTCTGTTGCTGTTTGCCATGGTTGTTTTTTATGCCTGTAAAACATTCATTTTACGTGCTATAATGTAAATCACAACACTAAGAGAGATCAACCATGTGCTGTTATGTTTCCCAGAACCACTGCTCCATCAACAAACATGCAGCCTAGTCAGTCTGTCAGTTGAACAACCAAATAATGTCATGCAGCGCTCTCTGATGGAGTCATTATCAGGCTGTTATTTCACTACACCCTATGTATGTTTTAATATTAGCATCTGTATTACAGGGAAATGTCTGAGTTCCTGTGTGGTTTATTTACATTTCTTGACATTTATTGGGCTACATGTCATTATTGTGGTGACTTGAAATTGAATGGGCAATTGTAATGTGGCCACTATTAGAAATTAGCATACAGTGCTATGACATCTTTTTATTTTCTATGGATGGAGTCCTGCTGTTTTGTCTTTTAAGTCATAGTAGCTCTTCCTAGTGTTGCTAACACCTTAGTTCATGTTGCATTTATTCTATTAAAATTACTGACGCTAAATATAAAAATGCCTCTCTTCACATGTCCTCTCCTAGTTGTTTGTAACAGAAGATGTAAATATTTCATGAACGTCGTAGAGGTCAAATCATTATTGTCTTACATCAGCTGGTGACAGTAATTATACCAAAACAGACTTTACATGAAAATATATGCACATAACAACACAGTGTAGTACCCATGGTAATTTATTCAATAAAAGGTGATAAAATGACAAGATCAACTGACCAGTTGATTGAAAGAAAACTAATTTGCAAGAATTTTTAGAATTAATTAGTAATTTTGACTAGAAATAAATCCAATAATTATCTGGTTTCAGCATCCTTAATGTCAATATTTGTTGGTTTTCTTAGTCTTCTGTGAAATTAAACTGAATGTCTTGGACTGTGGGCTGGACAAAACAAACACTTTGAATCAAGGCAGTGTTTCCTCTAGGATTTTTTTCAGCAGCGGGGAGCAGTGATTTTACATTGACGGCACAGCATGTTTTGGGTATCACCCCCTAAGTCTTAACATCCGGAAAACCCTGTTAATGTGACCTCAGAATCATTATAGATACGACTGTTCATGTTTGCCTTTTGTGTCTTCATTTTACAGCTTCTGACATTTATCTGTAGACATTAATATAAAAAATAGGCAACATGAGAAACCTCCTCCCTTCTGAGGTGCATTTTATTTGTACATTAAAATCCAAAAAAGAAACGTCTCCTCTTTAGCTTAAAAGGACTAGTTTGCATCACTAATTAGCTTTACTAACCTCAGCTCCTCCAGTCACCTCCGTCCTTTCTTTTCCAAAACCATGTTTTCAGACTGAAAACTGAAAAATAATTTAATCAGTCTGTAAAGGGACAGAGGTGCGGGCTACGTCAGTTTAGTCTAAGTTTGTACCTGATGTTCTCAACATTGGAAAAGTAGGCAGCAATAAAATACAGCTTCCAGTTACTTAATATAAATTGAGCTAATGTTAAGTTACATAGCTCTGTAGCTGCTGTTGAAGGTTTCCTGCTCAGCTGCGCAATCTGAAGGATAGGGGAGATGTTAGCTAACTTAGCGCTAACCGGCTACACTTTTCCAGCAGGTGGGAAACAACAGACTTTTCTTGGTCTTGAGCAGTTAACACACTGTAACAGACACCGTACATTTACTGCCAGAATATTTTCCTCTGCTTGCGTTCACCGTCACTTTCTGCCGCTCGGACAATCAAACACTCGCTAAGCACCTCTCGATTCACAGTTACGCTGCTCTTATAACACCATCTGTCACGTACGTTCTGCATAGAACGAGGAGACGAAGCGAGCCGAGCATTGAGTGCTGCTGTGCTCACACAGTCTGCAAGTGAAAACATTTGTAGCATAGTTTAATGATCGAGGGAAATTTTAGGAGTGGTGGTCGTGATTCAGCAGCGGCGCACCACCGCTCCTGAATGCATATAACGGAAACACTGCAAGGTATTGTAAAAAATAAATAAATAAATAGTAATATGATAAGAGAAGGCGCCTTTGTGAGTGCTGTGTAAAAAGCAGTCTTATTTTGCTGAGTTCTTAAAATGTTGCTTTAGAAACAAATTAGCAGACAGCTAGTATCATGGCTACCTTGGTTAGCAGTAAGCTGATCATAAAAAATCTAAATTCTTCTAAATTATTACAAAGGGATAATCTGCCGTTTTTCATTGTTGGTCCTAATCTTTGAATATTTTTCCACTTACTGTTAGATCTTTCCATTGATATTTTTAATTTTTAAAACCTGTCAAGAAGAACCATCTATTTTCTTTTTTTCAGTCATTATGAAGACTGGTCACACTGTGCAGTGCTGTTGTGTTTTATGATTTTATCCAGAAGGATTTATTCTGCGTGTTTATTTATTTACTTATATCCTCTTAATTATGTCTGTGTTTTATTTGATTGGAATTTTCATCTCTCTGTAAAGCACTTGGGTCAACATTTGTTTTTACAATGGTCTATTGAAAATTACTTGACTTGACAAATTGTCACAAAACAGCATAAAAATAAAAGGAGAACCTGCAGATATTGCTCCAACAATGGCATTTGGAGAGCAGATATAGGGTGCTTGTCAATATTTGTCTGGACCCGTATCTGACAAGAGGGCATATGTAACAAGTCAGTTAAGCTGCTTTAGGACTGTGCTGCTGGTGGAACAGCAGAACATTTTGGTTATCACTTTATAAAAGTAATAATAATTACAAGCTAATAGTATTTATAACAAAAAAAGGATTTCATGTTTTTATGTCTGATTAGGTCTGATACCTATAATAATACATAGCACATTTGTTTTACATTTGCAATATTATGTTTATAGGTATTTTTAAAATCCTTTACGATTTGAGTCATATCACCCTGCCCCTACCTGTAATCTTAGTGTTAAGTGTGTTTCATATGCTACTACTCTAAGCTGCTGTAGTTGGCTGAGTGGTGTGTCCAACCTTTTTAATTTAACTGTTGCAGCTTTCTCCTGTAAAGTGCCCTACTAAGGGTTTGGACCCATCATAGGCTGCTGGATCCCCCAGTAATGAGCCTTGTCATCACACGTGAAGAAGCTGCTGTCTGTTCTCTATAGAGAGAGACATTCTACTGCTGTTGAAACCCCAACCCCCTTTATATACACACACACACACACACACACACACACACACACACACACACACACACACACACACACACACACACACACACACACACACACAGCCTTGTGTTACAGTCTTTGTGGAACCATTTTTCCAGTTAATAAAACTCCCTGTCATTAGTTGGATGTTTACCCTCTGTTTGTTTTATCAAATGCCACATCTGTCACACATGTTATTAGCAGCTCACAATTATTTGTTTTACAATGGTTCTGCCCCTCTCGTCTGTGAAAAAGTTGATTTAATAGTTTTTTGTTATATACTTTTCAAGTACATAACAAAGATTGATGGAGTATTATGGGTTTCTAAACCTGATGAATTAATTAATGTATGTTATACTAACACAGATACAGTAAGTGTGCTTGCTTATATTTTTACATCTGATGGGTTAATTGTCCTTAACTTGAATAGGCTAACTAATCAAATAAAGAGACAGTTATTTTACAATATGTGAATAGTTTATGCAGTAAAGTATGTTTATACAGTCTTAAAGTTCCAACTGGCCCTTTGAGGGTAAGCAAAATGCTTAATGTGGCCCGTGGTGAAAATGAGTTTGACACCCCTGTTGTACATAATGTTGTTGCTGTGTCGTAGCCAAGTCTTAACCCTCAAACAACCCTTTAAACTTGTGGGTTCCAGCATTTTGGTCCCAACAAAGCTGTCGGACCTCACAGGTATAGTGGAATCCTGGTTTTTGGACACTACAAATACAGTTAAACAAGCCCCCACACACACACACATCAGTACATATACATGACTGGTTCACCACCATTGACAATTACGGTTTGTCTTAAGGGTCTTAAAAGAGAGATGTTTTCTCCTTTGGGTCAACAACAGGTGTGCTGTCTCATGAGGAACAACTGTCTCTTTCATATTTTCTATCTACTTTAAGATAAGTTATCATCATTTTGTTTTTGCACACACATGTCTACATGTGGAACAATTGAATGATATAATCTGCATAATTTACCCTTGATCTTACTGACAACACACCCATCTGTCTATATTTCTGCTGTCAGTGAACCTGTGACACCACTTGTCCTTGTTGCAAAGCTTGTTGCTCAAACAGCATTGTGAGATTGATGTATTCACAAACCTTTACTGATGTCTCTCTGTGTGTCTGTCCTACTAAACTGGAGAGCTCAGCCTGTTAAGAATAGTACTGTCATCACTAGGTCGTGTCTCTGGGCCTGTGTTCAGGTTTCTGTTGGTCTCTGAGGTGATTGCCATGATGCTCTCACTCTGAAACTAAGCCAGACAGTTGACATCATTGACCAGCTCAGGATGACACCAGCCCAACCCTTCCATTCTGCGCTCAGCCAAAGATGAAGTTAGTTAGCGGGTCTTGGCAGTGTTGGCTGTGGAAGTAATTAGAATGCACACTTCTTAGGTCCTCATGCTAATCCACTCCATTAATCTTGTCCCCTTGCATGTAAACTTGGGAGCCAGATGCTGCACCAGTTGCTCCTCACTCTCTAAACTGTAAATGCTTTGCTGTTATACTGGGAGAGACCAATCTGCTGGAAAATAATCAAGGCCGCCTGGCCAAAACATCAATGTGGTGACTTCCCATGACCCCGCCTGCGTTGGATCAGAGCTATGTGTAGATTAATTAGGCTGACTGCTATGAATCCCCCTCTCCCATCACCCTCTATCAGTGGGCACCACTCTAGCCAATGGTTATACAGTACCACCCCCCGTTCTTACTGGTAGGGCAGTTTACAAGTCAGTTACATATTTTACACTGTTGGGGTTCTTTTTTGTATTTGAATTTATCTGAATGGCTTTTGTACAGTGCAAAGAGAGCCTATGAGCTTGTGAAGGGGCTGGTGGCTTTAGAGAACTTGTCATGAATTGACTCACTTAACATTTGATAGCCTGAAAGAAAATCTGTGTCATATTAGTTCATGGTACAGACCCAAAGTTCTGCTCATGGGATCAGTATCAAAAAGTCTGCATTTCCAAAAAGCTAGTATTTTTCCCCTTGTAATTCGTGTCATTTCCTCATAAATATGTAAGTGTGTCGCTTAATTTTATAGTCCTGTAATGTTAAAATAATCATGATCTATTGACAATTTCCTCATTATTACATTGGTTTATGATGACAGTTTTTTTCAAAGTAATCTTACTTTACGCTATAAAGTAAGATCCCCTTATCAAAAAATGCGACATACCTCAATTGTTGTACACGTCCATCATGAATAATTTTCAAATCCAACATAAATGATAAGTGTGCTGAGAGCAAAATGTAACCATAGGAAGGAAGATGAGCAAATTTATCATTCCTTGTACTGTTTCAAACTGATTGTTTGCTGAAACAACACAGAAAAGAATCTACATTTAGAAATCTTATTTTGAGCAACAAACTACCCCTCAGAGGCTAGTAGAAATTATGTGTACTTTACATGCCTTGAGCTGCTTCACAATAAAAGCCTCTTGTTTCTGCCAGTGACTGCCATGCCTCTTGAATTCAAATGTAATGCCTGATATCTGGTGAAATCTTTCCTACATGGCATGGCAGTTTTTGAACTCATCACTGTCTATACAGTAGTTTGTTTTTAACTCATCAGTGTCAAAAAAAGAAGAGTCACTTTGAATTTACGACGCAGGCTAAAGCTTTCTGAAAAGACCCGAAAAGTACCAATAAAAATATTATGCTTTGTTTGTTCTGTCACATTGCAGATTATCTTTCAGACATATTTGGAGATGTAAAAATTATTCAATATCAAATCTTTACGTCACCAAATGCAAAAGAAAACCAAATTACGCAAGAAACAGTGGTAGAGGTGGTGATGACAGTTACTAATTCTAAATGCACTTGCAAGATTGTTTACTGTGTATACAAATTCAGGCCATAGTTGAGGGGGTTTAATCTGGTAATTTAAAAACTGCTCAATACAAAAAACACATTGACCTACTGTTTATCCACTGTATAAATTCATGTCACCAGTAGCTAAAGTAGATTTTCTTCCATTGTACATTCTCTCTCCACAGCATTGTAGCTTCTCTAGACCACTGACCATCACTGGTAGCTGATCAAGCCACGTTATCAGGTGCTGTGCTGTTTAACCGGGGTTGGGTTGGGGAGAGCTGGGGGGTGGGGTTGGGCTGGTTGTTTTCTTTTTTCACTTCATGCTTTGGTAGCCACGGGTTTGTTGACCAGGGTCTGTCTGTATGTGTACTTTGGGCTTGACATGAGGACAGTACAGGATCAGTGGGAGAATCAGTGGAACATAACTTGACAAGAGAACATGAAGGTTCCCTCTGGAGGAGGTTAGACAGAAAAAGACTCTTTCCCTGTAGGGGAAACATTTCATTCAGCTTTTGTTTGATCTTCTGTTACTTCTTGTTTTACCTCAGTTGAGTCCTGATGCATGATTGCAGAGGGTCTCTCAAAAGTCTGTAAGATCCTGATGCATGATTACAGAGGGTCTCTCAAAAGTCTGTAAGATGCAGTAGAGTGTTTAATAATCATCCATGTCTTTTACACTATTTGGATAATGGAATTATATTAGTTTTTTTGTTCTAGATAATGACCACAAGAAGAACAAAAGCTGATAGGTCACCATGGTGGACAAAAACATTTGGTATGTCGTGCTCTTCAGTAAATATGTAAAAACATCTAGAGTGTAACATCTTGGTTAAAGGGGAACTCCAACCATTTGACACTTGAGTCAATTTACAATTCAGTACTATGAACTACTGTGGACATTAAACAGTGGTTTAATGTATTCTGTGCCTTTGGAATGAGCTCATTCTAGTCTGAGAAAAGTTAAAGGCAGGCATTGACGGTATGATACATTATGGGAAGTGTATAAACGAGGCTCATTGATGCTTGCACCATATCATGGAAAAAATCAAGATATATCAGTTTCTGCTGCATTGATTTTGACAGTATTGTCAATCTGTCACTCGAGTCCCCCACCTTTATTGAATTGCAAGACTAAACTGAGGGAGGGTCCCTTCAAAAAAGCACTTAAAAAGCTTTGGCTACCAACAATAATGATTGTATTGGCTGCCAAAGTCCTATCAGGCCTGTCAAAAAGATCAACAATTGAGCAATTAAAGACCTTTATGCATCAGTTTTGTTGTGATTCAATTTGTTTGGCCAGTGCTGTGTGATGGCGGGGACGGAGAGGGATCTGAAACTAATAGCAGCATCTCATAAACAGAAAATGCAGAAGAAGACAGCCCAGCAGCACTAAGCTTGCTTCAATGAAGAACAAGAACACAAAAGAACACAAACAACAAAACAGATTTGAAATCAGATCAGAGGCAGACAAATAGCAGAACATTTATTTTTGCCATAATATAAACATCTTTGTTTTATCAGTTGGATCCTTTTAAGGTTATCTATATGATGCTCATTCTTGTGTTAAGTGAAAACAAGCTCTTGCAAATGTAATAAGTGAGAAAATATTGTCTCCTTTTAATCATCAGACAGTGTGTTCTTTAGACATTCAGACAAAGTTAAAGATTATTATTTGAAAATTGGCTAATTATAGTTACATTTAAACAGCTATTTCCTATTAAAGCTTAAATAAATTAATAAACACACAAATCAACCTGGCATAATATGGGAAACGGTGATAGATATTAGTCTTATATGTTAAAACAGTACCTGATATTGATACGGTTGCCAATTTATACAGTACAGGTCACTCTTGGAAATATTTTTGCATTGCATAGAGCAGCCTGACCATCTTTGTCCCTCATAAGTGATTTCATAATATCTCATTGTGACTGCTTCTGTCTGGTAAAACAGGATCATTACTAGTTTCATATTCAAATAATGATTACCTTTTAAAAGTTTACTGACGTGCTCTGACTACAGAAACACTGTGAACATTGACGTGTGTGTAAATATATTCTGCTCTGCAAACCCAGATTTGTCACTTGGCGGCAGGATCCCTTGCATGGCTGGCAGTGTCACTGTGTGAGATGGCTGCTGTTGTGATGGGTAGTTGATTATGGCTCATCTGCCTGCCAGCACCCTCAATCAACATCCACAACTAAAGGGATGAGGAAGAGGGATGTTTATTTGGGCCTGGATTCTGTAAATGCCAGTGTGGATCCATAAGCCCCGTGCCTTATTTCTAAGCTCAACTTTCTCTGCTTTCTCTCTCTCTCTCTCTCTCTTTCTCTCTCTCTCTCTCTCTCTCTCTCTCTCTCCAACTCCCTCTTTCATGCTCCTTCTCATTCTTTCCCTGTCAGCTTTCTACTCTGCTTCCCCTTCCTCAGTCCCTTCGACACAATCAGAGAGAAATGTTTATGAGCCAAGCTTGAAATCGTGACCCAAGCCACCCTGTCCCACATTTCCGTCACCTGATGTATATTTCTCCAACCTCCTGTCTCTTTGCCAGAGTAAAATTGGCCAACCCTTAACATCTCCTAGCGCCCCACCAGACAACCTCCTCCCTCTCCCTCTAGCCTGGCTCAACCCAGGCTGCCAGTCTGCTGTGCTGTTCTGTGCTCTACACGCTCCAGTGCGCTGTCGGCTGGTGACAGGCTATTTGGGATTTACCCACTGCTGCTGTGCCTGTCTCTTCATCTGCAGCCTTTCATGGCAGTAAAAAGCAGTCTCTCCTCCCGCCTTATCCTTTTCCTCCCTTCTCTCCCCCCATCACCCTTCAGCTCAACTCATTCCACCATCCTCCCACTGCCCCCTCCCTTCCCCTCATCTCTGCTCCTAATCCCATCCTCCTAAACACTGTAATTGAGCAGCGCAGCGTGCCGGGATTAGGACTGTTATTGGGGATATTCTCATTGCAAGAGAAATTTGGGTGAAAGTGTGGGCAACTAGACTCTACTGACACTTAGATGCAAGCTGATATTTAGGGAATGTGGGGTGTAGGGGAAAGGGAGAGGGGTCAGGCAACTGCCATCATCGGACCCCTGTTCTGACAAGGTCGATCTCCAGGTCACTGCTGATATCCAACAAACTGACAGAAAATCCATAAAACCATAACGCTTAAACAATAAAACATCAGCTCCTACAGCCCAATATGACATCAGATCACTGAACAATGATGGACATACAGTATTCTCCATATAGTATCTAACCGTTGGAATTACATTTCACCAGAACTATGGAGGCTATTTAAGTGACTGATAGCTTTTAATGGCAATCAGTATGAATCCATGGCACGCCAGCTGATCTAATATGTACTGAGAAAAATGTATGGCCTGGCACGGTTTGTAGTGGAGAATCACTGCTTGGCGAATAGTGCTTGTTATTTAGATGTGTTCGCCAATTCATATTGATCAGGTCATTGGTCCTTGATCCTGTATTTTGAGGGAGCCCTCTTTTTTTATCCTTTATCAGGAGATAAGATAAAAGAGACTACACAGACTGATACAGAGTTGATTTTCCCCTCACTCCCGAGTTAATTGAGGGATTTGCCATGACCCAGATGAATATTGATTCCTAAAGGAAACCAGACTTCAATTGGCAAGTGGGTCTCGCAGGCCGTTGAAGCAGTCAGTGTAGAAAAAAAAAGGCGTTGATGCATCTGGCAACGTCCAAAACAGTTAAATGGCTTTAGTAATATATGAAGTGAACTGTACATTTGCATTGAAGTGTGCGTTGGCCAAGTTGTCAGGGGGCCAGCATGAGGTGGGACGTGTATTTAAACTCTTTAGGATTTAAAAAGTCTTGCAAACTGCTGTGGAATCATCAAGTTTATTTCCCTGTACTTTGTAAGCTGCTTAAGTCCTGTGCCAGCTTAGCATTGCCATATTAACATCACCCAGTGAGACAGCTCTGACAAGCTCCCTTCCTCCACAGTTGCCTCCTGCTCCTACTGCCTGACTGGCACTGTGGGGAAAAAAAAAATTCTTATGAACTGACACACACAGCCACATGAATACACATGAGCACGTGCTTTTTGCCACACACGCATATACTTCAAGCGGACGTGGTTTTATGTACTTTACATCAAACACTTGTGTAAGCGCTGTTTGCCAAAAGAGGTTTTTTTTTCTTACCTAAAATGATTTTAAAAAATGTAGCTGAGGTATGTAGTTGTGATGATTGTCAAAGCTTAATGTCATGTTACCAGCTAATCAATGCCATTTGCCTGCCCACGTGTCCCTGGCTGGATTCCCTGTTTCCTCACTGCTGAGTTTGTACTCCTGCGCCAATGTAAATGCAGGGATGTGGAGAGGGAGGATTATAAAGTCACTCTTAAGCAAACATGTGAACACAACAGTTTAATGCATTAGACTATTCATCAATGACATGTCGTGTAAGTAGTTTGCATTACATGATCTTATACGGTGAAACCAACTACACTATGACTTTGAGGAATATGCATGTTAAGTTTGGTTAGCTGTTGGACTGTCTCTGTTTGAGCTAATATCTATGCCTGTGTGTTATGTTGCATGAGACAGTTTTAGCTAGCTGTTGTCATGGTTGTAAATACTACTTTGGCTTTGTTGCTGTCTGGGAATGATGGGAAGACACCTAAATAAACAGTGCTGCCTATTTATTTTTACTGTCAACCAGTGGTATAACAATGGTAGCTACCGTTTATATAAAGGAGTGAGCAACACATTTTCTTTTACAGTGGTCTGACACCTGAGACTGTGGAGTGCAGCTTTCACCTGATCTGTGTGTCAGCCTCAGCAAAGTAAAACTGACACAATATGTCAGAAGTCTGATGTAAGACACTGTTAGTTAGATGTTCAAGCTAAATTAAACTGTGTTTTACTGAGTGCAATTATAGAACATGTCAAGTGTGACAGGACGGAAGGGTGCAGTGTGTGGGTGACTTTTTTTTTTTTTTTACAAAATGGTATTAGCTTTTGTTCAAACTATGTAAAAAGTATTGATTGGATTGCTGTTAGTTTCTGTCAGAAATGCTTTATTAGGTAGTTTGGACTAATATGGAAAGCCAAAGCTTTTTGGGAGGGAAATAGAAGAATAATAGAATCTTTTTGTTTTCATGTGAAGAAGCAATTTCTCTCAACATCTGAATGTGAGTAATTCCTCTCTTCTGAGACATAATGTGAACATGGGATGAGCCTCAGCTTATGACAGGTCCAGCCTTTTGTCTCTTCTCCTGTCAGTGACTAAATTTAACACGCCTAAGCCTCTTACCGATACAGAGGCAAACAAGATGGGCTTTTATTGGTTCTTACAAAACAAAGGTATCCTTATTATTGCTTGAAGGAATATGCCTTCAAAATTATGTTTCCCTGTCAAACTGATTTCAGACGGAATGCAAAGCAATACATTTGGAAAGTGGAAGTGTAATTCTATTCACGACATGCTATATTCCCTCAATACTGTAACATTTATATAATATGCCGGGCTGGTTTCCCTCTCGAGGCTCTCTTGTCTCAAAGAATTCTGCTTTCCTAATAAAGATCTTATAATGATAAAGAGCACTCTGTATTTTCATATTGCCTTCCACAAACAATTTGCCCATTTTAAGATTCCTATTGCCCACATTTTAACATAAAAACAAATATTTACTCCAAACTCCATCTTTTCTCAGCGAATGATGGCAGAGAATGGAGCCCACGGTTGGTGTGTAATTTATAATATGCAATGAATGATTTGTCTGGGTAATGAGAACAGAGCTCTTTTCTAAGCTATTCCATTCAGAGAATGCCCTGATTGATTAGGGCTTGGCGAAACAAAGTCAGTGCATTCATCCCTGCCCTTAATGCTTTAGACCCAAACTGGAATTTTAACCTAGATGTATTATAATAAAATATTCTCCTTTGTGTGCCTTTATAAATCACAAAGTGGGCAGAGATTACAGTGAATGTGTCACTGGTGTGATCAGGGTCAGCCAATTTTCTCCTGCTTCCTTTCGTCCTCTGCCCAGCTTCCTTTCTGCCGAGACAGTAAGAGCATGTCAAAGACAGACCACAGGGTGGGGTAGGAGGACACATAACCAGCCATATGTCTTCACTCTGCAGCACAGCAGCCATGGGGAGAGATGGGAATACTGCCTAATCCATCACACAGTTTGTATACAAATGGACACACAGATCTCATTTGTTTGCCTTTGTTCTTAGAAGCTGCATTTCATACTTTATATCTACCTTTAATAAAAGTTAACACTATTACTAATTATATAGTCATGTTTAAGCACTGTTCTTTTAATGTGTACAGCTTTGCAGTCTTTTGTTTATTAGTTTACTAGAAGATAAACATTAAAATAGACAAAATGAATGACATTAATTATAAAACCCGAAAGACATGCATTTGTACTTAATTGGTTTTGATAGCCATATGCATTCCTTTTGTTTAGCAGAATATCCCATCGTGTGGGCGTTGCACTGTGCCCTGAGGCTGTGTTGTAGGTGAGTAATCGGGTGCAAATGTAAACACGGGGTTTGGGAAGTAGTTCAATCATGGACTCATGCTGAGACCTTTAATATTCAACTAGAATTTCAGTTTGACATAAACTTTCATAAAATTGACGAGAGACGCATTAACAGAGTCATTCCCACGGGTAAAACAGAAAGGGTTGAACAATGCCCCAATACACTCACACACATCACGAGACAGGAAGACAAACAGTTTCCCCGATCAGCGTGCCACATTAATGTAATTTAGAGATGAGTAACAGCAAGAAACAGACAGCATATTATCAACTAATGGCTTTGGTTTTGCAATCCATCTAACAGCAAATATGCATGGTGATATAAATAACATAACTAACAGTGCTTGAAAAAAAATATATATTCACAGCAAGGAAATTATCACAAAACATCAAAATTAAAAGATGAATTTTTAAGAAATTAATGAAATAGGTCAGATTCTGTTATGATAGTTAAGTTGGACAAAAACAAATAAAGTTTAGACAGCATGCATTTAGCCTCAGACTTGCGTGACATGACGTAGACAGCTGACATCAAAACAAAAGCAGCATAATAAGGTCTGTGTGTATATCGGTGTCTTGACAGCAATGGAATTAATCAATCAACAATATAAATCCCTTGTGTTTTCCAGTGTTTTCTGTTTTATTGGATCCCATACTACTGGTTACAAACAGGTTTAATGAGATCCATAATTGAAATGTGACTGATGAGGGCAATTATAGCTTAGTAATCATGTTTAAATTTGACTTCCTATGTCAGGAATCCTCATCTGTTCTGTATAATTGTGCTCATTGCCATAGCCAGTGCCATAGCCCCGCTATAACCTAACTATATAAAATTAAATGCCTGGTCTTTAAGTGTCTGCTCTAACTCAGTTCTAGGGTGTCATTACCAAAGCTTGGGATTATCTGCTGGTTGTTACTGTATGTGACATCATCATCATTTGACAGGTTGTGCACGTCCAGTACAGTCCGTGGGCGAGGGGCCTGTAACGAATAAACTCAACACTTGCTAAAAGCACACATGACTGGCCCTACAAATATGACCATATTGGTTCATTGTAGTGATGAAGGATCCCATCAGGGCATATAGCCATTAGCCCTACGCCATTTTTGCAAAGCACCAAATTTAAAATTAATTATTTCCATCCCTGCCTAGCTACTCCACACCCAAGAGCAAAAAAAAAGCAATCTGGATTGTAGGCTACAGTACATTAGGTAAGCAGTGTTCCTGCCTCCAAAAAAAACACATCTAACTGATTAATAAATGTTTCATCTGCAGGGGTCCTGGCTGTAAAAGTCATATGCCTTTAATAAGGTAAAGCTTCTCCCTTTGTTCTACTATATTTTACACACACACATTTTTCACAGTCATTCCATGTATAACTTTTAGATGATGACTTATTGTTTGGATGAACTTGAGTAATAAGTATTAGTTATTTAGTGTTAGGTATTTTTGGGCAAAACCTGAAAGATACTGCTGTTTTGCCTATCTGCTCAATATGTTTTATGGTGAAAGTGATTTCAATGCAATAAGAGACTGAACTAAAAAAGCCGTTTCAACATTGGCCATATTTGTGACATACCTTGTGTTAGATTTTAGTCCAGTTGGGACTGACATTATTTCCCAAGTGATCGAAGTTTCTGCGGGACATGCCCCCAAACCCCTCTAGCGGGGCTACGACTCATGACCTCAGTATTTCTAAAATCCTGGCTACGGCCTTGATTGTGCTGCTTCACAAATTGTGTCAGTTTTTTTATGTTGGCAGAATTAAATGCTGCGTTGTTACCTTTGTTCAAATTGCAGCTAGAGAAAAAGTTGGAAAAACAACCTCATGTTTCCAGGGGCCTATAGTATAACAAGTAATTTTGCTTTAGGTAAGTTGCCAGAAATCATTTTTTTTCCCTGACAGCAATATGAAATTCTGCAATATGTATTCTGGTTTTCTCTCACTCAAGGATCCAGCAATCAGCAGTATTCGTTGTACTGCACTAGACTACCATTAAATAAGGAGAAGGTAAAAAATACAGAGTTGCACATTAACAAGAAGGAATGAGATGTAAGTTTCACTGCCTGACTTTAAGCCTGCAGCAGTGAGCATTTCTGAAAATGACTGCTTGAGTGTCTCTGGGTTATTATTGTGCCCGTCCTTCCAGGATGGAAGCTGGTGGCAGGAGCTACTCAGAGGTATAGGGAAAGCTAACAGGATTAACAACTCCATCCCCCACTCACCCACTTTGGCCCTCACATGTGCATATAAGAGGCCATTTCTATGCTAATGCACTGTTTACATGAAATGAATAAATATATTATTTGCCATTTTAACCATAAAAGCAAATGATAAATTGTGTATTTCTTTCTACTTTCTACCAGATTCCTATCAGCTTTCTTCTGTTTGTGGTTTTCCAATGTAAAACAAATTGATGTCCACACTCTTGATAAAACAGACCCCCCGGATAGTAAATAACTGGAGTGCAACCTCACTCATGTCTCAGGTAGTTTCCATCTATAAAGCTGGCTCTTTTACAACATATTTGTATTCATTCATATTTCTAAAGTAAGACATTTTTCTTTCCCTGTTCATATTCGAAACATTACTTTTGTAAGTGGTTTCCTAGCACACTTATAACAGTACTATTTATGATATTCATGAACAAACAGCTAAAATAACAACCGTTAACATAATGAACAGCAATGGAGATGTTATACACTTGTGGAAACACAAAGGTCATTTGAAACCCTTGTGTACACTGATGAGCTGGGGCATCACAGGGAAAACATACCAACATGGTGCATATATTTCTGTCCTAACAACATACTTTTTGTCACTGAGCCAAGTTTAAACATTGCCTTGCGTTTTTGTTGTTTTTAGACACGTGCATTTCTTCAACTGTCCAAGGTATGGCTATCTGTATGGCTAAAACATACAGTGAGATTAATAGCAATGCTAGCTATACACCTAATGACTCTTATATTGCAAAGTATACCTTGATAAGTTAGAATCTCAGTAGAGTGATCTTATTTTCTACAAAGATCGTGTTGACACAAAACCCCAGTGTAAAAACAGTAAAATATGCCAACATCTTTACTGACAATTCAAACACCTGCTATCCTACAAATTATTTCACTGTATAAACCTTGAATTTCTGTCAAAGAGTTTGCCTGTCTTTTGTGTAGCAAAGTGCACATTGTTGTTCTATTTTGTTGGATACCTGCACCAGGAGAGGATGGTAATTAAACTGCCCGCACTGTTTGACCTCAAGTTGGATTTTGAAAGGAATTGATATTTGTACTATAAATAGAGAAAAAGAGGCAACATACTGTGCATTAAAGGGTACTTTGTCCATTTAGAGAGATCTTTGGTCCAAGTAAAGCCACCAAAATAGTTCCTTGCGCTTGTATGTGCAGGTCATCATTGCAGGTGCAAATACAAAAACACCATTTGTGCTAAACAAAATTGGTTAATGTTAGCACCAGTTTGGCATCAGTAGACGCCATTAAAACGATTGTCTTGTCTCCCTTCTGTAATGAGTCAAACAAAATGAAAATATTTTCAGTGTCCAATATAATCTAGCATGAAGCAGCTCCAGAATTTTTTGTATGTTTGTGATCTATATCTAGAGTGATTTAGACTGAATACCAATGAGCAGATTAACTGGCATATAGGAACTCATTTGCACTGTATGTAAATGTTATGCATATTTTAAAAAATGTATAGTGAGGCTACAAAGAAATTATGATTTGTCATCCTTTATTGTCACAAAACACAATGACGTGTTATCAGTTTTGAATAGGTAAAGCAGTTTGCATTGCTCATGTTTTTACCAGTTTTGATTTGTCTGAATGACTGACTTGCCTCAGTTACTGTTCAGACTTCGTGTTGGTTAAACAACCCTGAGGGTTTAGTGGTTGGCATTGCTCCACATGGAGGGTAGACTGGTGAGTTGGCTGCTGTCATGTCTGCTAATAAAGACATCACATTCAATGGGCACGCATGCTCACATCCTTGGTTGGCATGACAAATAATACCATTAACCCTACCTCCCAAAGCAGCCATTTTGATTGATGTGCAAGCAAAAGTGAATGGAGCGTGTGTGTGTGTGTGTGTGTGTGTGTGTGTGTGTTTTAACCCACAGTGGTCTTTATTGCTGTGACCTTTCTAGTGTGTATACAGCTGGTCAGCATTCCAATTAAAAATGGAAATGTTGCATGTGATGAGAATGGCATTGAAGCTTGGATCAGTTCTTTGTATGACGCTGCCACAGATTTACACAACAGTTTTACTGCATGCACATGGGGTGCCTTTGATATATCACCAGGTGGCAGCATTTATGTACAGAACAAGCAGGAGCTGCAGTGGATCTGAATTCCTGCAGTCAACTCTATGGACTCCTATAGCTTGGAAAAGGTATAAGATTTTGCACATTTCATATTAGAAATTAAAAATCTAATTTTCTCAGGGCGGGATACTCCAAAGTCTCATAATTAAAAAATGGAAGACATTTAATGTGAATAAAAATTTAATGACTCATTCATAATTTACAACAACAGATGGGCATTTTGGCACATGGGATTTGATGCATGAGAAATGCTGTCACTTTTCAGGGGGTGCTGTGTGCTTTGTATGATTATAAAGCGATGAGGTCATTTTGTTTTGTTTACCCTGAAAATTATCTACAGTCCTCAGAAAAACAAGATGTGTGAAAATGTCCAGTTGCTGAAGGTCAGTGTTCACTTAAGAAGTCATGAAATAAATACGCATGATGCATTTATACAGCAGTCAAAGGAAGTGTGTTTTTCTTGTCTGCTACCAGCAAGTTGTCCAACTTTACTCCACTTCTCTCTGTGAATCTCATACCATCAAAGGCTCTTGTTATTTACTGATTTAACTGATAACGATTACACTCGCCAATGGCATTAATTATTTAAAATGTTAGAGTGAGCATGGTGCCAGATATCAGTGTAAGACAGTTTAACTCTTGTTTTTAGATCATGTTTAACAGCGTTGCCAATCCAAACTGACAGATGCACTCACACATTTATTGTCCTTTTTACCAAAAGAAAGAGTTAATTGTGTGCACTTGTGGCTTTCCAGTGCTATATATGTCACCATTAAAACTGTCATTAAACACATTTACAATTACACATCTCTTGCTTTTCACCCCCCAACAACTCCAGAAGCCCCCTTCAGATTGCCCTTCAGTCAGTAAACACTGCGACTCAGAAGCACTGAACAGGATGAATTTGTGTTGTGTATCTGAATGTTTTAATAAAGGAAATTGCAGTCAGAACACTCTGGACCCAAATCAGATTTGAGTGATGATGATTTCACTTAAGGCAAGACATGCTGAGAAGTCTTTGTGTCCTGTGCCACATTCTGTGTGCGTGGGTACGTGCTCTCACACACAAACACACACATACGTATGTGTGATTTGTGGGCCTGATTGCATTAGGTGCTAGGAGTTAGTCCCTGTGGAGAAGCCACATGCTCGTTGTACCCCAGCTGTAGCCGAGATCTAATATTCCTCCACCAGTACCATTATGTCCTTGATGGGCCAAACCCAATCTTCTTTGTGTCTGCCTGGCAGGGCAGAGAACAGAGTGAAACATTGTGTGGGGAAACACATCGTATGCAATATTAATTTGTTATGAAGTAGACTAAAAGTCGTGGCTGTAAGGTAACTTCAACTCAAGATTTGTCTCTTTCTTATACTGTCATGTGGGTTTCTGAGATGCAAGAGAGGTTAAACACTAGTCTGAAGAGTGACACTTTAAAAGGTTACTGAACGAGAGTGTTGATATTAATCACAAGCATATAATCCACTGGTGCTTTTTTTGCAATTCATCTTTTGTATTTCATCAGCTGAGGTAGACAGCTATCCTCCAAGTCACTGTTTTGTTAATTTTCTCAGGTTGACAGGGTGCCTCCATTTCTGTTTGCTGCTGACATGTAGTTTATGATGTGAATGAGTGTTATTTTTATGCAATTGTTGTAGAGACATTGTGTAGTGTGGGTGGGCCAGACAGACAACACTATCATTATCTCCCTTAAAATGGCCTCACTGAAAGCCTCCATTAGTCAGCATTCAGGTTCTGCTCAATATCTCTATCCGCCCAAATGGAAGCCCTTACGAACAGGGAAGCACCATCCTCACTCTGCGCACATCAGTTCCTGTCCGCCAATTCAGTCTTCATTTTAATATGCCCCACCATGCCAGATGGTCTAAGTACAAGCTACATTTCCCATTTAGGATTAATTCTACAGCTGTTGCATTTGTTTAGCATATAACGAAAAGGCTCTGTCTATTTTAAGAGACAGCCCTGTCTGATCTCTCTGTATGCTCCTGTTATAGACGAGAAATTGGCCTTTTCAGTGTGTAATCTCACTCCATTGTCTCTGCTGATTTCCATTATTGTCATCAATTCATAAGCAGTTAGGAGGGTGCCATGTTAGATTGACAGTAGCAAGTGGAGATGCAATTAACACAAACAGCTGGTTAGAGAAAGAGACTGGGACTGTTATCCGTGAGGGACAAAAAACAGCCAGGGCAAATCCGTCTTCAATTTGGGGCAATTGATATAAATTGTATCTATGTACATATGTACTGCAGGTGCATATTACAGCTTTCAGTACATTTTAATATTTACAGTAGTTGGGATATAATATTTTTTTAAATGTGGCAGTTTATGACATGTTCATCCCTGTGTTGATAGTGTAGTTGAAATGCAGGTGTTTCAGTAGCAGATCAGTTTTTAACATCTAGAATAGCTACTTACAAGAGCAGCTGTATATTTAGATTTTTTTGTTTTCAGAAGCAACACACAAATTGCATGTGTTTGGACTGTGGGTGAAAACCTGCATACACCTAAGGTTAGATTGATCGTGCTTACCACTTTTCTTTTACCATTAAGGTCATCACACCCCCCTCCCAGTATTCATCCCATCTTGGTAATGTTTGAGAATATGATATTGCTAACATTTCTATCAAATATGGCAATACCTCTGGATACAATATTTGGTTATTTGAATTATTTGCGAGGGGTATTGATCTTTTCCCCCTAATTCTAATTTTGTTGCTATGGTAACACTTCATTCTGGCTGAACCGCAAAAAGCTATTGAAGATAAATTGCTCATATGCCACATGTTGGGTCTTTTGCCATATGTGCTCATCTCTGACACCAGATTTATCTGCTGGTATGACCAGCAGTTAAGATACTATTTCTTTAGACTGAGGTGCAGATTAATTTCAGCGATGACCTGCTTGTTTACCAACATCTGCTTAATTAACCTCCTGACTTGGCTGCAGAGGAGCTGCCCCAACAGACTACCAAATGTCATCCTCTAATCCAGGACAGCTGCCAACTAGGCGGCAGGTGACCGCATAAACCTCTGGACCCAGGACAAGATTGATCACTCTAATAACACTGCAGGATTCAAATGTGTGAGATGATTGCTGTAGTGATTGGATGCCCCTAATAAACAGCAGGCTTTACTTTGGAGAGCCTCTCCCACTGGGTCATTTAGAGTCCACAGCTTCCAAACAAGGCAGCTCTATGGCCAGATGTTTGAAAACAGGCTCACTTCCACTGCCAAGTTTTTAAACTTCAGTAGCTCAAATTATTTTTTAATGAACACGGTGAGTCCAAATATTAATACATTTTATGGCATCTCTATTATTTATAGCTTTTCCCCCACAGACCTATCTAAGTAATTTATGCTGTTATTCAGTGGTTGTGTATACATGTGAATGTGTTTTAGCCATCTTTCTATTTGTTATTATAGAATGACTCCCCAGTGTCATGGCTGAAACCTGGAGATGCTTCAACTTTAACTTCTCTTACTCTCAGAAGTAATGCATGGATACAGAATTATAGTGTTATAATTATGGGTATTTTGTGTCACCTGTGTCTCAAGTTGTTTAGATAATATGGCTAAACTGAAGGTTTGCTTACAATCTGCGACTGTCTGATGGCTTATGTGCCATCAGACAGTCGCAGAACACTGTTACCCTGCTGAACACTCTTATAGCTATATCTCTGCTATTACGTTTATTTTATTAAGTGGACAAAAGATTAATCCAACTGAAGGGAATGGTGGGAAAATAGGACACTTTCACAAAAATGAATAAATAAAGCAACTTATAGGTTGTGGAATCAAACATCTGAACCCAATTGGTGGTCTTAAACAACCATGACAGGTTGTGCTGTCTTATGGAAACATTTGCTGCTTATTTACTTTAACCATTGATGCTCTTCTCTTTGGTCTTCAACACGTTCAGGTTTCTTTAGTTATAATGTTAGCGATGTGTCTTCACAGGTCTGGGGTATAACAAACAAATACAAGTGTGCAGTGATTGTTCATAAATGTTTATGCAGAAACATACCATTTCAGTCTGTTTTTAAATGTCGGGTTGAGTATTTCAGCTATGGCATCCTAATGTGTTTATTGAGTTTGTAGTTGATTTTGATTGATTGGTTGGTTGGTTGATTGGATGATTAAATTGCCTGTTGGTGACATTCATGGACAAATTGCAGCTGAGATCTGGACATTGTCAAGTTCAGCTATTTGCTATTTTCTGCTTTTCAACTGTCTGCTATTTCATTTGGCCTCTGCAATCTGTCCGGCAGTCTAGATGAGTGTCATTATCTTCAAATTTGAGACCGTGGTTCTGCAGTAGAAACATGTAGCCTATGCAGTTTAGGTTGTGAGCAGTTGATTTGAACAGAGGGCTTCTTATAAATCAGGATTAAAGTCCAACTACTAACTAAAAAAACATTTTAAACTTTGGTCTTAGTCTGTGCCTCTTCCACTATGTTGGATCTTGTTACTTTCTGGAGGCTGCGAAAAAGAATGATTTGTGTATTCCGATCACTGGTAGTGGGAAAAGATGCCATAGTAGAGTAGCTGGTTTGACTAATAAAATGGGTATTCTCTGTAAACCTGATTTATGATGTTTTTGTTTTGAATTCTAACCCACCAACATTCAGCATTGTGCTGGTTTTTGATTCAGCTCACATGTTTCTTTTTTTGCATCTTTCAAGACCAGGCGTCTATCCATGTAATAATACAGCATCAGATGGTATGACAAATCTCTTATGGCTTCTAATCATGAAATATTCAAAACAGCAAAGCGATTATTGAGAAATTCATGTGCTGGAATTATATAAAAATGTTTTATTGATGTAATTTAAGCCTCCCTCAAATGTTTTGATCATGGCTTTAGGACATAGATGAACTTGTACTGATTGCAAGAGAAAAGGCAATAAGAACAAAGAAGTGGGGAGTAACCTTTGAAGATGATCTTCTTTGTCACCTCTCTTTGCTGCCGGCGATGTTTCTAGTGAGGCAAAAGCTAATTTCATTAAGACATGGGGGAAGGGTTGTGTTCGCCTCAGAGTTGAGCCACATTATATCATTATAGACTTCATCAGTGTTTCAGAGAGAGGAACAGGATGATCGATACATAGTTCTCCAGGCGCTCACACCAAAACACCGTATCTGGCTGGGTGAAATCAAATAGTGCATACACGATTCAAACAGTGAAACAGAGGTTGAGACCCGCCCCGGTTCAAGGTGTTCATGTGGGCAGTAATAGGAGTGAGAGCCTCTGCTTTCTTTAATCTACTTTTGCGTCTCCCACTTCTATCATTCTCCTCCCAGCACTTGGGTGAGCAGTGCAAGGTAGACTGGAAGGGCGAAGCACTCAGAACATGACTTTATCTCTTTTCACCAGCTGCTCTCTGCTCCCATCTATAGAGGGAGCAAGGGAGGACATTGAAATGCAGTGCTGCGGTGCTGCTGGTGGTAGGGGGTTACTGCAAACCAATAATTATGGCTTACCTTTGCTGTGTGCCCCAACACGGCTGAGTGCGCTACAGTACAACCTCTGTGTTACAGCTTCCTTCCACTATGCTGTCTATTTTTTATGTTTACCCAGGCACAGTACTCCTACTGTACACACAAGTGATAATGATAATGTCCATATGTGGACAGAAAAACAAATAACCTGCTCTTGAATGCTGCTCAGTCTACCTTAGATTAAGCGTTAAACATTTTATTTAACCAGTTTGTGTTTAAATAATTTTTTGTAAAAAGTGCATATAATGTGTGATTAAGCGTTAATGTATGTGTGTGGGTGCCTGTGCATTTAAGGCAGAGTGAGTATAAGCCTGAATGGGGGGAGGGGAGAATAATGGTGCCCTCTGCTATTCCTAGTCAACATGTTAATTAAAGAATTATTAACACAGTTCCATATGTAGTCAGACGCTGGTGATTAAAATGAAAAACTATGTTCAGCCTTTTTTGTTCTAATCTATGAAACTAAGCCTCTGATGTGTAATTACAACTGTGGTATCATTTAAATTAGAGTTCTTCTGACATTAAAACGTCTCATTTAAATACTGCTTCTGTCAGATCCAAGCTAGTTTAATACAGACCCTCTTTGTTTGAGCTGCCCTTTTATATTGCCAGTCACAGGATAGATGGTAAACTCTTGCAAAGAAACGCATGAAACCTGTTGATTCATTGTTATAGCCTAGATAAAGAGGATATGTGCCCTAAAACAAAAGTTGGGAAAAGCATTTCAAAGATCTTTAAACCACTATCTGTCCATGTCCATATCATGTCCATTAGGTACTGATGTACTGATTCTAATTCCGATTTGATTCTGATTGTTATCACATCCTGGTTCTGATTTTCTTATCTTTTTCTGTGGGAAAAAAACACCTTTTCTTACAGATGTCAGCCACACACTAGAAGCATTGAGCCTTAGATATTTATTGTTTGATATAGGTAAGTGAGTAGAGCGTGTAGATGTGCATTGATTTTCACTTTAGACAGGCATTTGAAGCAAATGTGAACCCAAACAGATATTATATTGTTTGGGGTATTTGATGAGTTGACTGACTGGTCATGGTCCAGATGTTTGTATTTTTTCACAAGCAGGGTTAAGGGAAATAGGTTCAGCAGAAATGGGATCTTTGAACATTATTATTGCTTTAATATCACAGGGAAATGTCAGAGGTCGCACATATATCCAGGAATCCAAACATTTGTATATGTTTTTGAATGTGTGTGTATTTGTGTGCATGGAAATGCGTAAGGATGTGTGTGTGGCCTTGTGTCTCTACTTTACCTGTGTGTGGGGACAGAGCATCCTTGCTGTCTTGTTTGCCAGGCCATGGCAGCACAGCAGTCGCTGCTTGGCTCACACACCAGCTGCTGTCACATTGCACGATACACTGACTCATTCAGTTTATACCCTTCACTGCCCATACACCACCTCGGGCTTTTCACCTCTCTCATGGGTTACCACACTGGCATTACTGAATACGAATCTAATGAAAGGACACAGTCTACCAGGTTTTTTTCACAACAGTGAAGGAACTGTCCTGAACAGTCTATACAGTCTATAATATCCACAACTAAATAAGAATCCTAACAAAAATGTATTTATTTATTTTTAAAACACGGCTTAAATGGAACAAGTCATCTACTAAATGCATCGCTCTGTTGTATGATTTAGAATTAAAACGGACCTATCACTGTCCATCTGACACTGAGCAACAAGTGTTAGGAGTTGTGTTTGCTTTCACCTGATAATAAGTATGACTTTCTGCTTTGTTTTGGTCTCCACCAACTTGTGAGAAAAATACTTGGCCTTATAGCTTGCTAGATGCTTGACTGTGTTCGCTGCTAGCATCTAATATTGTCTGTGTGCCGCTCGGTGCTGTCCAGGTATTGCACAGTTGGTTTATTATTGCTGCTTGTCAGAAAAAAGCCGCCGTGCACATGCAAACGAGGTTGTTGAGAGTGGAGTTGTGGGCTGGTGCACCGAAAAAATAAACCAAAGTAGACTAAAGCCCTTACAGGTTCAGTGTATACTTTTTAGTGGCATGTAGTGGTGAGGGTTTGGAATTGCAACAATGGGTCAGTCATCACTCACTCCTCCTTTTGCATGCGCGTAGGAGAAACCTCAGTGGCCGACACGATCTGTCCACTCTTGTACTAATTAATGCATGTGATTCTGCATTTGTGCAAATTTCAATTCTCTCCTTACTTCTAACACACGAGACGACTTCTTCATTCAACACACACACACACACACACATATATATATGACTTGTTGTTAATGAAGGTAAAAAGGATTTGGTGACAATAAGCAGACTTTATTGGTATACCATTTCTTGAGCGGGAGTGCTAGAGGTTATTCAAACAGCCTCCCTAAACCAAACACAGAGCTGTTTCTGTTTACCAACGTTAATGCTCTGTTATTTAGTGCCACAGGCCCAGAGGGAGAAGGGTTCGTCTGCAGGGTGAATATTCATTTGGGACTGACACCTGAGACTCACAAGCTTCTTATACAGCACATCCTGATTCTTCGTTAGAGATGTGATGGATGCTCAGTATTGACTGCGTTTTTTCACTGTGAAATATTCACTCTAGGCAACACATTCATTATTGGCTTCTGTGTTTATTCCATAGTATTGTCTGTTTGGCTTTGCTCAAATGTGCTTTATAATTAGGAAATGCTGTTGTTTGTAAAAGTGACATGGTAGAGCAAGAGGACACAAGCATGCTATTGTGGTTGGATATTTAAATACAGCAATACTGTCAAGGTCACAAGAACACGATTAACAACATAAAGTAACAATGCATTACAACAGTGTGTTATGAAACAACATTTAGATTTAACAGTGTAATTTCCCTTCACGTTAGTGCACTGGGAAGCATAGAATTGCAGCGTTCATGCTTTTGAGCTTCCCTAGACTCTCCATTGTGTGGAATATAATGAAGGCATTGAGTGCTTCATGAAATCCATTTCCCTCTAGATCAATCTGGCTTAATGTCATCTGTCTCATTCACATCTAACTGCCCAGGACTGTATTAATAATTGCATCGGTTGTATTGATTTCTATTGACCATCAGAGCGGCCTGTGTGAAACACTGTAGTCTTCAAGTGGCCTGACCCTAAATCAAGTGACATCTCATTAGAACAGACAGTGTCTCTTAAACAGATTTTTTCCGGCTATAAAAATGGAAATGGGAAATGGCCACTAACATAAAAGAGAATTGTTTCTTCATTCTTTGCTGATATGTCAATCGCTGAAAAAGTCAATATGTCCTGTCTGAGGTTGACAAAAGGTGTCTTGTTCATTTTTTTGCTATTAATTTGCCAGAACACAATTCCTCTTTACTTTTTACTATATTCACTGGCATTTTTATTAGGGATGCCTTCCTTATTTTGGATTCAGACTAAATAAGGAAGGCATTGTCTGGGACTGTTTTCAGTTAGTTATCAGTTGGTTTTGAAATGATGCATTTTTTTGCCGTTTTTCCTCACACTGACAAGTTATTTGCGAGTTCCCACAAAGCAGCCACTGAATGTTTGCTTTGTTTAATTTATTGCACCAGTCTACGTAAACTCCAGATGCTGAATTGACGGAAAATATGTGGAGGGTTGCTGTCTGAGATGCAGGGACCAGCACATCTGGAAACAACATACAACATACAGAGTCATGTAGATAACAGATCTTTATCTTTCATCCACAGTGCTTTAGCTACTGGATATTTGACCTAAATACATTAATGAAACTCATGGTTTGAGCTCAATATGGTTTAAAGGGAAACTCCAGTAATTTTCAACCTGAGTGATAGTATCATAATTGTGGCCATTTTGGCTATGGTTTATGTTAACTTCGCAGCCACACCTCCGTTGCAGTAATTCTGGAAATGCAAATCTTTTGAAATAGTTTGACCTAAAAGCACACACACTACATTAGTCATTGTAGCTAACTGCATAGGGATCTACTTCTGGGGCAGCAAACAGCAGTTTGTTTACATGTGTGAGTTTGAGGGATGCTGTCATTAGTGTATGGTATGTAGTGGCAAACAAAAGAAGATTCAATTATGTTATCGTCTAATGATTTTGCCTTTAACAACCCTATTGTACCCACATAAAGCCTAATCAATGATATTCAAATTCTCCTTTTCTTACTTTCTTCCTTCCTTTCCTCCTCTGGGATGACTCCTTTGGTGGACCTTACCCCAATAGGTAAGTGCACAAATACACTTCACATCATATTCTGTTGCCAGCACAAATATTGATATGTGTAATAAACCAATGGAAACATTGGGAGCGTGTCATCAATTGATCAAATGTCACAGAGAAAAGAGGGCAGGACCTGTAGTTGTGCAGACCAATTTCTTTCTTAGTCTAATAAGCTGCTGCTGACTTGTCCAGTCAAAGTTGATTGATTTGAGATACAGAAAGATTCTTGGTACTTTAAGTAGAATAGTAACAAAACAATGTCTCTACTTCATACAAAACATTTAACAATTTAAATCTCCCAATGTATTACACATAAAATGAAATTATATACAACACAAACCCCACATACCACTAAAACAGACAGAAAAAGGTTTAGGACCTATCAATTGAAGCAATGACCCTTCTTTTCCTTTTTTTCTTTTTACAGAGCAGCCCAGTCCAATATAAAGGGTAATCTGTGGCTGAATCTGGTGTTAAATGAGTGCTTTATGATTCAGTGCTGCTTTCTCATGGCTGAGCTCGATTCAGTAATGAGTTAGTAATGAAATTTGGGTTTGTGGATGCTGGATAATGTGGCTAAGCAATGCACCGAGGGTCCATGGCGTATGCTCACTTGCTTGTTGGGCCCTGAGCTCTGATGAATCCCCCACAGGTTTTAATATCAGAGCAGAGGCCAGCATTTGGGAGTTGGGCTAACACAGTCTTATTACTTTCTGATAAAAGAATATTGACAAAGGAAAGAAATTTTCCACCTAGGAATGTCACCTAGGTCGCTTATATGTCATGATTAATGATTAATGAGATAAATAACCTAACTTCTAATGTCTCAATAATAATTCTCTCAAATTTTAAAATGTGGCCATTCAGTCTACTAGCTCCCCTCTATATCACCTCCCCTTTACATTCCAATCTTTCCATCAGACTGTTCTGCTGAAAGCAGCAAAATGGGAGCACTCGTTTTCAAGTTTAATAGTCATTCGATTTTTAACAGAGTGACAGAAAGCTCCATTATGTTAGTATGCTCAACCTTGCAAATTCCTTTGTGACTCTTTGTAAATTTAAAGCATCAATTACACTGTTTAGTGAAGATCGGTGATAAATCTGTGCTGTGTGTTCAGGCAGATTGTTGTTGTTCTTGCAAATATCCTGAACCAGCCATGCATTTGAACGAAAATCTCACCATGTTTTGAGTATGTAAATGCATTTTTATCCATCCCAACAGTTTCATGATTGATTGACTATAAAACGTAAATGCGTACCCCCAGACAGTTCATTCTCAGCACAATTTAATGCCGCCATTGAATACAACTGCATCAAACCTCAAATTATTACAGGTATGTTTAATAAACACAATAAACAATCCATCAGCCCTCTAGTGTCACGTGAAATTAATATGTTGCCTAGTTGGAGTATTAAATTTGGTCTATGTAGTGCTGTACTTTCTTTTTGCTTTTGAGGATGAGAAGCTGTTTATGTAGAAGTCAAACCAATATACTGGTGCTACAATTGCCTCCACAATCTTTCACTTATATATAAACCACTTTCCTGCACTGCTAGAGTCAAGCCCACCTAATCCAGTGTGTACTTGCCTGCCTTCCCAGTTTGCCGCAGCAGTGGCGGTGACACTGCACATGTCCACATAAAGGCTGCCTCCACCTAAGGGGGGAGAGGAACCCCAGTAATGACTAGTTGAGAGAGCTGGATGAAAGGAGCGCAGCAGAGGATAGAGACCAGAGAGCGAATCTCGGCTGACCCAAGGATCACACTCTGGTTTGGCCCCTTGGGGTTTAGATCACAACCAATTGTAGCAGCCTCACTGCCCAGGCCTCACACACAGCATGGCTATTCACAACCCTGTTACATCCCTGCTCCTACCTTTCCACATAGCCAAGGCTGAAGGTCTACAGGGATACGGTGTCATGGAAGAATTTGATCCTAACTCTTACAATGCCCAAGGCAATATTAGTATTAAAACTGTCCTTTGTATTTGTCACACCATTAAGAGGCTACCTGATTTTCACTTACCTTATTTTCAAAGGGTACCGTTTTTTTTCTCTGCCTTTGTTAATATGCACCACACTGTCAAAGCACAAGTAACGCTAGCCCCCAACAGTGTTCTGTGAACCTCATTTAAATGGAAATTGTACAATTATAACCCCTGTAAAACTCCACCACTGTGAACTGAGACTTTATGTCAAAGATGCATTTTTGGTAATGCAATTACTGATTTTGAGTTTCTTCTGCCTTGTCTGTTGGGAGGGAACACTGATTAAGGTGTGGTTTGCCTCTAAATGCACTATAGCAAGGATAATGGCAGCTATCAAGTGCTTTTTTCTTTTTTCACAAGGTCCGCACACAGGGAGCCTATGAGACAGAGTTGCAATAGTAATCTTCTTTCCTGCATGACTCCCACCTTTAACTGAGCTATAGGCATGGCCTGCCGGCACAGTAGCCTCACCACTTATTATAACCACCTGCCATTTACCCACAAACACAATCCTATTCTCTGACTAGGTAATTACTGTGTTTGCTTCCACATTGTTGTCTCCACCATGCTGACAGTCTTGTCCAAAGATGACAGCTACTGCTGGTTCTCCAAAGGCTCTACATGTGCCATATGCACCTTTTCCAATATTGTTTATCTTTCGGTCCAAAGTACCCTGAAGAGATCACATGTATCACATCTTGTTTTAATGCTTGTGTGTATTTTTTTCTGTAAATTTAGCCAATTTCCTCAGCCAGACGGTACAGTCAAATGTATTGCGATGGGCTTCTCGAGATGTCTTTTTCCCCAGCGTGGCTACAGCACCAAGATGTTTACTTCAGGCTGTTTCATAAATACAAGGCTTCCCAACTGACTGGGATTAGCACTATGGGGAAGGGAGGTTCTATGACAGGGGATGGGAGTGGAATGTGGTTTTTGGGGGTAAAAAGCAGCTGTTTGAAGGCCTTAAAAGCTTCCATGATGTAGGTCCTGTGTACTTGATAATGATGACCCTGGATCCCAGTAGTCCAGAATCAGGGAGTAAACATCAATGCCCTACAATTTACAAACAGGATTCCAGTCTTTAATGAGAGGCCCCTGGTCTGGACTGCACGGGATGGCCATGTGATACAAGCAGTCACCATGGCTCCAGGTCACACAACAAACACACTGACCTCAGTATGACAGCTATATATTGTCCATCCATTAAGTGTATGGTTGTAGATGTACATAAAGCCAAATAAAATATTTAAGGTTAACAGTTATGACAAGTGTGGGTCACTGGTCATATTTTATATAGGTAATCTCCATAAAACTTGCTGTTGTATGGCCAAAAAACAATTTTTAAATATTAAATCATTTTAGTATTTATCATTCATCATTTAGTTTATTTTTGGCAAAACAGTGGGTTGTATTTTTTTCAAAAGTTAAAAAAAAAATAATTAAGTGGATTATTAAGTGATTAAGAATCATACCCAAATCCACCGGTAGCTATGCTTTGAGGTCTACGGAGATTAGTTTTCTCTTATGCTCATCTCTCATTCTCTACTACCTTTTTTCATGTTTGGTTTTAAGAGTAATGTGTGGAAATGTTTTACACAAATATTTATTTGAACAAATACAGCAGTTTAATCTAGCATTCAGCCCTATAATCATTTGTCATCTTAAAAAATATTTATTGCCTTATATTCAAACATGAAAACTCCCTTATTTCAACATATCATGAAATCAATTTAAAGGGACTTTAGTTTTTTATTAAAATAATCCACACCCAACTGGCATAAACCAGTAGTTCATATTATGACTACAATTTTAAGTGGTCTGCTTAAAATTGTAGTCATAATTGTAAATCAGATCTCTGTAACAAATGTTATTTTCAAAATAACCTTTGCACATGGGAATCAGTGTATACAATACAGTGCCTTGCCAATGCATTGCTCATCTCAAGGGCCAACTGATAAAATAATTTCAAGGAAGGACAATTGGTCTCTACTGAATTTCAAAACTCATTTGCTGTCTTTTGCCAATTTTGACAGATGGGCAAGTGGCAATTTTGTTTAGCTCCCTGAAGACTAAACAAATGAAATGCTGTGGGGTCACTGATGAGCTCCTGTGGCTGAATTAACGCCACCCTTTTTATAATTGCTCTAAAATATGTGCTGTAGGTTTCAGCTCGATATACCCTGCCATCTTACGCACACAGATTTATCCAGACCCTGACCCCCCACAGCTGTAATTCACATCAGGATTAGATTTCCCCTCATGCTTCTTCCTTATTTTTCCCGTTATATATATGAAACTCCATCTATGTGCGGGCAGCATCCTCACTCAGTTGATAATACAGTTTATTAAAACCCACCATGGTGGGTTTGGTGGAATGGAGGTCATATAGGAGACTCTAACCTGTGTCATCTATAATTCATTGTCAGAATATGCTCTTCTTAGTGGGATTAAAGTTTAATAACTTGACAGGCTCTGTAAATACCCTTTTGTGCAGAGCTAGTGTCTTGCCTTGTGTGGGGACCAGTGCAGGGGCTAGATCTTGTGCTGAGTTGGGGGCTAGGAGAGATGGGAGTATCTGTTGGGGTAGAGGAGGTGCAGTAAGCCCAGGTTAAGCCCTGAGAGCCCATCGTCAGCAGGCCAGTCTACTGCATAAGGACAAGGCCCAGCTAAAATGTGTTTCCCTGTAGATAAGGTCCAGTCCAGAATGGGGGCATGGATGAGATGTGGCCCCTATCTGTTATGGTTCTTATTGTGCGGGTGAGCGATTAGGTTAGGGGAAATGTAATACCTCTGTGAAGAAGTTTTGCTACGTATGTACCTAATGTAGTAACTTTGGGTGAGGTTAGACAGGGTTGAGGACATACTGTTTATTTTTCTACAGATGGAGTCACAGAGTTGCAGTCCAATCATCAGAACAGTATAAGCAAAAACTTCATACCGTGAGCAGCATAAAGCACTTTCTACATGGCGTGTGTTTTTGTAACATGACTGACAATAAGTACATGCTTTTATATATTTTATTGTAGCAGTTTGGGGTTTTACAGTTGCACAGGAGTCTGTCTTTGCAGTGAGATGCATGAGTGTCTTTGGCTGGCCCTGTCATCATTATTAGGTCTATCTTTTTTATGGCTGCATTTAGCCAGTGGACTAGGTGGGGTCACAGAAAGGAAACAATCTCTATTTGGCCATCACTCAGCGCTTGTTACAAATTATAGCTTTTCTACAGCACTGAACTCCAGTGTTCCTACAGTACAGTAATACTGTTATCAGTAACTGAGTTATCAGTAACAGATCTCTAATGTGGTTGGACATCATAACACTTCAGTGTAGTGATCTTTCTCCTGCATCCTTTTCCAGTTAAGAAGCACACGAGTTTTCATCAGGCATCTGGAAATTTGCCAGTGTCTGATTGCTAAGCAGGAGTGTTTTGGCATTCTCAGAAATCAGTTCAAGTATGTCTTAAAGTCTAGGCTCAGCTTTCGTTGGATCTGTTTGGCACCAGACCAACCAATTAACCTCCCTTAAATGGCTGTCTGGATTGTTTGAAATCCTTTTCGTCACATTTAGGGCCCCTGAGGTTTCTATCAAGGAAGAACTGGTAAGGGTTGATGCATGGTGTGAGTGAGTATGTATGCTTGCTTGCTTGCGTGCTTATGTGTGTGTACATGCAGAGGTACCACTGCACTGTATAAGCAGAGAGTTTAAGGTGTAGTATCTGTGCTATGGCCTAGTAATTTCATTTTCTCTTTAATATAGCTTGAACTTCCCTTAAAGCTTTCGACATGGAAATGCATTTCTGTCGTTTTCCCCCTCAGTGGCCCTTCTCTTTTAAGGTTTATGGAGCACATTATGATCTAATTGCTTTGATTTGGATCCCGCTTATTAAACCAAACCTGTGGTGGTGTTCTTTAGACCATCTCCTCACTTAAAAGTAAAACCATCTATCTCTCCCAACCCTCCTATTTAGTGTTGTAGCTACTTGAGGAGGAAGAAGTGCTTCCCTTCAGCCTCATCTCCACTGATTTAGGCACTAGATTGCAATTATTTGTGATGGACAGGTCAGAAAAGACTCCCCTTCTTCACAAAACTCAATTCACCTCCATTCTATCCCATTCCAGTCCTTCATGCAAGTAACGTAAATTTGTGTTCTCTTGAGTGGGTGTGTGTGTGTGTGTGTGTGTGTGTGTGTGTGTGTGTGTGTGTGTGTGTGTGTGTGTGTGTGTGTGCATGCACACATGTTGCGGTGGTCTTGTGCTTTCAGCATATAAAACAACTTGGGTTCTGGGTCTCTTTGGGGCTGATCCTTTGACATAGAATAGATTAAACACTGGTGGAGAAGGATTTGTTTGATGCACTGAGCAAGTGGTGCATCGGCCAGGTAATGCTAGTGTAATGCATTCCCACCACACCTCTGTTCCAGCTCTGAATAGGTGGCCAGCAGCTACACTGCAGCTCTGAATGAGTGTTTAAATGTTGCCTTGTAATTTGCTGCAAGCCTTGTACCTTGTATTACAGTTCAGTGTTGTGTAAAGCATGAAAAATTCACACAATACTAGCAGAGTGCTTAAGGAGAGGAGGTGAAATACTCTGCTTGTTTGTATTGCTATTGTTGTCAATAATAATGTCTAGACCCATTAACATCCAATAATAAAAAAATATCTTTACTATATCTTCAAATGCATATTTCCTTTACCTGCAGGAACTTGCTGTATTCCAAAATGTATTAGAAAACAGCTCGCAGAGACAAACCGCTTGCTCAACAAACATGTTGCATCATGGAGATACTGTGTATTTCAATTTTTAAATACATGGTTTTATCTTCTAAGCCATCATCAAATTTAATGAGGACTCTTTTTGGGCAGTTGTGTCATTACTGTGCATTTTTAATTCTGATAGAAGAGAAGACATAAAACAAAGCCTGAGCCAGAATGTTAGGAACATGTGTGCAACTTTACCTTTAAATTCAGTTCACACATAATGTGCAATGTAAAATATGCATGATACATTCATAAATGGGTTTCGCAGGCATTAATGGCAATTGACAATAACAAGAATTGAAATTGCACCATAAGTAATGTATGGAAATATGAACATTCACAACATTGTAAATGCATTCACTCGATTACAGATTTGATATATTGATACATACATTTTAACCTTTCCTCTTACCTGAATACAAGTCATCTCTTTGTTCCTGAATTTGATCAAGTGGGATTCTTTTGTCAAAAATGATTCCTGACCATTTGTCTTCATTCAGAGAACAATTGCAGTGTAACCCAGGGGCCTTCCTGTCTCTATTGTTTTCCTCAGTTGTATTAATTTTTCTCAGGTGTGGTCAGTATGGTATTTCTGAGGGAACATAATTTGTACAGTTATATGAATCCAGAATGTCTTAATCCTCAATACACTATTATATGTTCATAATGAAATGAAGTCATTTCTTACTAACAGTAGTATTAAATGTGATCTTCTATGTGGCATCTCTGTAAACATTATTGTCAGAATCCAGTAGAGGGCACATTTTACTACTTGCTTTTTTTCTTTGAAATCCATCCATCCATCATCAACCGCTTATCCTGCGTACAGGGTTGCGGGGGGGCTGGAGCCTATCCAGGCTGACATTGGGCGAAAGGCGGGGTACACTCTGGACAGGTCGCCAGTCCATCGCAGGGCCACACATAGACGCACAACCACTCACATCCACACCTAAGGACAATTTGACAATTTAGACCAATTAACCTAGCCTGCATGTCTTTGGATGGTGGGAGGATGCCAGAGCACCCGGAGAGAACCCATGCAGACATGGGTCTGCATGAACATGAACAAAAGAACATGCAAACTAACTAACATGCAAACTAACTAACTAAGGCCGGGGTTTGAACCCACGACCTTCTTGCTGTGAGGCGACAGTGCTAACCACTACATCACCATGCCGCCCCTCTTTAAAATCATTTTATTTAAAATGTCTCATTTCTGCCACACTCCCTTCTCTCTATCACATAGCACATTGAACTCACATAGCAGAGATGACTAGGTAAAAGCATTGATACATTTTTAACGTATTTCCGCACTGTAACTGATTCTACTTACTTTTTTACATACTTTCCTGGCATTTTTGTTTTGTTTTTCCAGCCTATGATTTGAGCTGAACGAATGAGCCATTTGTTATGTATTCAGTGAAAAAAAGAAGAGTAAATGATTTCCCCAACAGTGTGACTTACACCATGTTTTAAACATAGTTTTTCCTTAGATATCATTTTTATGGTCAAAATGTAAAGCATTTGGGGTGTACCTGCATTTAAGTTAAAATATGAGAAGCATAGCGACAGGCTTGGCCACCTGTGTGTTAAACACATTTATGACCACCATCATGGGGCTCCAGGGAGAAAAGCTTGACATTGTGGCTACACAGCAGAAGGAAAACACATAGCAGTCCCAGTCAAAAGGGCCTCAAGGTTCAGTACTTGAATCTCAGAGATAGATTTGGAGTGCTGAACTCCAAAAATCCTCAGAATATATATGTTTTAAGCCGCTTGAATAAGCTGTGTGTCTGGTTTCTTTTAGTATCAGTGTGTTGCTTTTCATAGAAGAGAAATGTCACTCAGAGTTCATGGCACCCATTAGACGAGATTCACTGGCCTTTTAAACGAATATTTGTGGGGGTTGCAGCTCTTGAATGAGTTGAAACAGCTTGCAAGGACAGATGTATTAAATACCTTCCGTACAGTATGCTTGGTTTGTAACATTAATGTATGAATTGATTTATCACTCTTTTGCTAATTTACAGCAAATTAGAAATGCCTTACCAGATTTTGTGTTACTCAGAACGGCATCCTATCTTCAGGAATGTCTCGTCTTTCTGTTGCTTTTGTAAATGGTTCTGTTCTTTTCATTTAGAAAGTGCCATATGTACATTCATGTAAATGTGGTTTTGTAAATAACAGTAGTATATAACTACTATAATTCCTCTACACTACCATATTGCTCTATGTTAAGGACAAACCAATCTCTACACTAAAGTGTCCCGTTTCTTATGGTCTTAACCAAAAACATATTTTGCAGATGCTGTATCACCTAACAACTGCAATAAAGACTATATTTAATACAGATAGAAAGATAAACAGATAAATCTGCTGTTTGGTACATGATTATAGATCATAACAGAACGGTCCTTAAAGAAAAGAGGGGCAACACGACAGAGCATTTCATAGAACCTGTATTATGTAATAACATGTCGCACTTTTATTGAATACATTTGAATTTAAGTGGAGATGCCTGTTGAGCACAGCAGTAAGGGATAGTAGATAGTTCAAAATCCTGATGTGTTGATATACTTCCTCAGAGAGTTTAATGTAGCACATGAAAGACAACCTGCTGTTTGGAAAAGAGTGTAGCAGATACAAGTATACATCAATAAAACAAAGCACTAGAGGGGGGACAAAAAATACAACTTGAGTAGGAAGTAGTTTATAATATGGATCATCCAACATGAGGTTAGCTGGGTTTTGCATGTTGGTGGGAACATACTGGATATATTGGGCCGAGCCTAGCGGGTTACTCATAGCTATACGATTAGATTATTTAGACCACTTGGTTACTGACTGAGGCAGAAAAAGTTTAATTTATTAGGTAAAGTCTTCTTTTTGTATTAGATACTTTGTTCATATCATTTTTTTTCTTGGCAGTTCTATATAGACTACTAATTCTTGGCCATTTATTTTTGTCAGTTTATTCCTGTCATAGTATAAAGGTCTGAAGCGTCTCATTGTCTAATTTGGATGGATTAATCTGATTGTAGCATTTAAAAACTGCACAAAGTGTGTCAAAAAGACAAATGCCCCCACTTTTTTGTTTGTTTGAATGTGGGCACTACAGCATGAAAATATGCAAGAAAGGATTGTAATCCTCCATATGCTGTAAATTTATTCATAATGTCAAATCAATGTAGGACGAAGCTTAGCTTAGTTAGCACATAATTCTGAATGACGATCAAACAGTTTTACTGGAAGAATCTGGTTATACAGAAATGATGGGCATGCGGCATCCAAAAAGTGAGAATTCATCTGACATTTTTTATGCCTTCTATGCGCTGAGGTATCTTAGAGATGAGCGGAGATTAAAACAGCAAAATCGCAGCAGCTCCTCCTGTAGTATTACTGGCCCTAAACAACCCTAAATGACTTCTGTGTAGCCAACTTCTTATTTGCTTTAATTTTCTCTGCTTTTCACTGAAGATATCCTTTACGGACAACATGGCTGATTTTCAACCAATAAAAAGCGTCCTAACAGATTTTTTCTTTTATTTCTAGGAGTTTTTATTTATCTTTGTAATGGCAAATTGTTTCTTTTTCCAGGGTGAACAGTCTTCTTAACCAAGTCAGGTCCACAGAGCGTCAACTGCTCTTTTCTGCATCATGGTGCATAATCATTATCTCCAGTGAAACGTGTATCACTTCATACTATTACAGCAACCCTGCTCACATTATTGTGGCGATAATACTACTTTTTAGTGCTTGATTATATCCTTAGGACAGATCAAACAGTGACCACCTTCCTGCTGCAAACTAATCAGCTCCAAAAAATTACTTATTGATCCCAGGCCAGACCAAGGAGGGGGATTTAGTGGTGGGGTCAGTGGGAGGGCCTGTGGTGCCTGATTGTTAGCCAGCATTTTTGAATCATGAAAATACACACACACACACACACACACAAATGCATACACATCCATGAACATGGTGTGACTTTTAATTTTTCTAACAAAAATGAACCATTTACAACTCAAAACATGTTCTTCTAACAAGCTTTCCTTTTACAAAAACGCCATGATAGATGTAATGGTAGCTGAATCTGTTTTTTTATGGAATACTCCCCCGGGACATCTGTTCCCCTTAAAATACAAAAATTGGAAATTGATTTTTATATATATATATATATATATATATATATATATATATATATATATATACTGTGCATGACATTTAGCTCGGAAAAGTAATATGATGGGAATGGAATTGAAAAATCATCTCCAGTAGGAATGCTCACTGTATGATCCTATTGAGTTTGTAATAGCTCACTGTGGGAGTTCAGTCATGTATTGAGGTGCTGAGAGGTTTTAATATCGCCGTTGTACAAGAGTGATACAACAGTTCTATGTTATATTTTATTGATGTTACATAGTAAATGTGTTACTATATGCAGTTACAGCTCACCAATAATTACAATTGTATTTTATCAATAATTTCATTTTCAGTTCATTTACAGCACTCGTTGACAAAAACATGGCTCACATATTTTTCCTGTATTATTCCCAGGGCATGGCAGTTCGCATTCCAGACAGCATTGATCGGATCTTTTAGAGATGAATGGATTAATTACAGGCAGTAAGAGGAGTCGAAATACAGTCTGGCTTGGGGACGAATGGAATTGAGGGCTGGGATTGAGAAAGCCATTAAGGCAAATTGAGGGCATTAATGACTGTAGCACTGCCAGGGGGCCCCAGTGGCCCACCCTTTTCCCTGGCACTATGGCTGTGTAATGGCTTCCTCAGCTGCTCTTTCCAGGTATTGGTTGAGTTGTGGCTCTGTGGCAGCATGTGTTTTTTTTTTCCACACCTCTGAGACTTTACGAGGTCTCAAAGAGGCTGCTGTCAGAAAGCACAAGAACCACCTGCACCACATTGTATAGACAGTGCGGGCCATTAATACTGTTTAAATATACAATACGATTCTCCAGTTTATAAGAAATACTGTTATCTCTTGTGTTATTTCTAGTATGGGCCCTTGCCCTTGAGCAGTATGCCGACACATGAAACAAGACTTCAATAAATAATAAATAGCAAAAGGAAATGTGGGCATTGTGTTTATCTGATTAAACAACATCAAATATGAATAACAATAAATTATGATTTGCTTATTGGTTGTAAACACCACCACTGTAACATGGACCAGTGTCTCTTTAAAGTCATATAATTTAGGTTTTAATTACAAGTTGCAACTCAATGTACATTATGCCACCACTGAATGCTACGGACATGAGATCCAGGATTGTATTGATGTAACAATAAATAATTATAATAATAACAACAGTATTTAAAATAATCATAGCCTTTGTGCCCCTCTTTCTTTTTCTTTTGTAAGTTTGTTTCACCCCTTCTCAATGTCTAGGCTGTTTAAATCTAATCTAGCTGAACACATTACTCCGCTCACACGGCCCCCAGCTGAATGTAACAACTCATAAAAGCCCAATATTTCAGCCATATTGATTCCTCTGGTAAAATTGGTTTGAGCTATGAATGTGCTGCAGCACTGTATACCGAAATGTTTTGCAGCCGTGGGGAAAACGAACGAGGGTGACCTTGAATGTTTTTTCCCCTCTTGTACTTTCATATCAGTTTTTCTCATTCTGCCTGTGAGCACTGTTTCATGGTTTTTATCCTCATATATGCTGTAACTTGAATGACCTATGGCACAGTATTCACATTCTCTTAACCTGAATTACATTCTCTATTCATGCCTTCTCAAAAGCAAAAAATACTTGGATTTGTTCCTAACTTTGAAAGAGGAAATGAGGAGAAGCAGTTCTTGTTTGATCTCAGGTTTGGATCATTTATATGACTGTTTCTCTGCTTCCCTTTAATCTTTTTAGCTTCTTCAGCAAGAGTTCAGTCAGATGGAAAGTATGTTATGTGTTTGTATGTGATCCCTGACCAGGATTTCAATAGTATGCAGCTGCTTTTCTCTTACAGCACACTGACTAAACACCACGGCTTGGTGATACGGAATGTAGCATGCAGGGATGGCTAAATATGAGCCTCTCAAAATGGAATAACCCCTTCTAATATCTTAACCTTCCTCGAACACTTGGTGGACACTTGGTTTTCCTGTTTACAAGAGTAGTAAGAGTAGGTTTAGCTTCATATGCAGTTTATCCTCCTATTAACTTCATTAATATAAACAGTTGAAAGATTTTTGCTGCAGCTAGCTGTTGAATTTGTATACACATCCATGAACTTTATCAAGACCACAGTAGTGGTTTACAGCTATTAGTACAAGTAATGGGCATCATTGGGATTATATCGATACTGGAATCATTATTGGTACTCCTGATTGGCATCAATACTTATCAGAACTCTTATTGATACCCCTCCTTAATTTTAACAGGATGAAAGTGTAACTGGGTAAACCAGTGCTGAATGTAAAGTTTATTTCTATTTTTATTTATTTTATTTTATTTGCAAATTGATCATGGAATACCTTTAATTTCGTCTACAGATTGAGATGAGATTTACGTAGACTGTAACTGATTAACTGAAAAACGAGCAGCCTATGTTGAGACCATAATTAGTTGCTTCATAAACATCAAACATATCATATGTAAGGAAACATTTAAGAGCAGAGTGCTATATACTGACAGTAGGAAGACTGTCAGACAACCACACCTTGTCATGCTAGCTTAAGTTGATGTTAGTGTTTAAACTTTTGTTTGAATGGCCGCTGTTACTCTATAAAGTTAATAACTGTGGGGTTGTTTCATCTGATAATGAGTGATGCCTTGACCTGTGGTTAACAGGGTAGAAACCACTTTGCTCAAAAAATCCAAAAAGCTGCAAATGTCATATTGTCCCATAATGCCTCATGCACACTAGAGGACTTTCAAATCCTAACCATTTTTAAAACGTGGAACACAAAAAACAAAAGCACAGTATTAACCATTTTTGAGTATTCTAATCCTAAGGACCACACATTTATATAAAAAAAAATTTCAGAGGAGCAGTTCAGGAGACAAACGTGACTTCAGACGTAAACACACAAGCACTTGTGTGTGCTATTTTTTGCACAAAAAGTCAAACAAAAGAAGAGAATAAAACGTAAAGAATCGATGAACTCATGGCTGAGAAGATGGAAACAGCATGGTTTACATTTTATGGTACTTGCAAATACACAGCAAGCTTTCCTGTTGACTAGGCAACCCATATTCAAATCATAAATTTATGATTATAATCAGGGTGCCTGTCAATCCAGTTGGTGTCCTTAAGATTTTGTCTGTAAACCCCTCTCTTCAGGATCATTTGGGCCGATAATGGGTTCCCACCATCCTTGGCTTGAGAACGATTGTCGGGGCGGGGGCAAATTGGACCTAAAACCAGCCCAATTATTAGTCCAATTGGCCTCTAGTGTGAGACGAGCATTACATCGCCCGTGTTATCCCTGGTACATACAGTTGTTATAAATGTAGTGTTACCTACGTTTCCTTTTGCTGTGCTTTATAGTTGGCCGAATCTGCAGAGCTTTGTTACCTGATGCTACAATGCTATGAACTACAGTCCATATAATGTAAACACACACGCGCACACACGCATAATGTAGTCTCGCAACACTTAAGCAATGAGTCATCATTACCAAACAGCTACATGTTGAAACAAAGTAAAAATGAACAGTAGGAAAACTAAAAATATCTTACAATTTTAATAGTCTGGGCAATCAGGATCTGTTACCAATTAAAGGCTGGTCTTTGGTACCCTAATTAGTACTGCTATGAGTCAAGGTATACATGTGCACACAGGCTTATGTATGAGTGGTATGTGCATTCATTCATCATGTCCACGTCACATTGTTACCTCCGTGCCCATGCCTGTTTTTCTCTGCATTGCTTGTCAAACAGTCAGCAGTAGAGGGCCGATAGATCTGACAGTCTGCTATGAGTGGAGGTAGCAGCAATACAGAGTGTTCCTCCAACTTTTTGCTGGCCACAATACTCGTCTGTGATTTGAAAAACAAAAAAGAAAACGCAGCCCTATTGTATTGGTTGACATCGTGGTGCAGACAGAGTTATAAGTCCAATGTTGTAATAAAGCAAAGGGGTGAGACCCAAACTCAGTAGAGACTGATGGAAGAAAGCTGGAAATTTTGTGCCAGGATCTTCAGCAGCAGGTCCATTGTGGTGAAATTCTACAGCTCCAGAAAAAAGTTCCACCTGATGGAAATAAATTGGCCGGGGGAGTCAGTGCTGAGCCGGAGTCTCTAAAGACAAACCCAGCTTCTAAATGGCTCAATTTAGCTTTTGTTGGAGCCAGGAACCAGAGCAGGTCACTGCCCCACAACCTGCCACAGTGAAAATCAATAGGTAGTTTCAGAACAAGGGGCCTTATTAAAACAGGTCCTTTTTCTGTGAGGTGTTTGGATGACACTGTTTTGAAGAAATCATTAAGCTCAGCTCAAACTGCTTACCACGTTTAAATTGTTGCAATACCTTTTGACCCACACATCCTCTCTTGTTTTCTTTTATATCCTTTTTTGATCCTGAAGATAGTGGGAGTGCAATCACGATCTGCTGTAATTGTAGGATACCAGAGAATGTATAGACATGAATTTTTCAGTTTATAGCTAGCACACAATAAGGGGAACAAAACTAATTCTATAGGCTCAACTCTAAATAGCCACAATAAATATCAACAAAGACTTTCAAGAGAAACAAAAAACAACAACATAAACAGACTTAATGCAACAGATAATGCTGAATGAATGTTTATTTCGATGTTCCTTATCTTACAACTTCTACATCCATTTGTTAGCAAACATAGATGTTTTCTATCACCTTTTTTCTCTCTCTTCTATCTTTGTCTCTCTTTCTGTTGTAAAAGTAACAACCTCACGCTTTTAGAGCAGAGATGACCTTTTCGGTTTTATGTGTTAGACCTTAATGGCACACAGTAAAGTCTCAAGGCCAACAGCACTGCACAGCAGTGTAGTAAAAATCCAAATAATGTTGTTGACCCAAGGCCGCATGCCCACACACTCATTCTGTTTACCTCCTAGATGGCTGTAACACCGACTACAGCAACAGTGGCAACACCCTGAACGTGGCGAGTCATGAGGCTTCAAGCAGCTAATTTCTTTCTTGATGATTTTTAAAGAGGTTATTTGAGTCACAGTCTCACTGCAGAACTTATTCACTCCCATATGACTGCATTGCGATTTTGTTTGTTTGGTTATACCTCCATTCTGAATTCATAATATAATTCACTCCTGCAGGGAATGCATTTATAATTTATGGTTGTGTATTGTTAGATTGTTGTGGGTTCCGGGTTCTGTTTTATGATAACTGTAAATCAAAACAAGGGAAGAGATGCATCAAAGTGTCAAGCTAGTGCATTGCATTAACCCGAACCCAAACACAAATGTATCTATTGACAAATGTATGTGTATAAGCAGATACAAGTAGACATACCATAGCTGCAAACTCATCATTTCTTGGCGAATTTAAACAAAAAATGTGATTTTCCACAGACGCAGTGTGTGTCTCCATTAAATCTTGCTATAGAATAAAGATGTTGTAACAATATTATTAATAAATTATTATTGTTATTAATAAAAAAAGTGCACTGATTACTCTTGTGTCACTTTAGTAAATTATGCCTTTTAATTCCTTCCTACCTAATATAACATCGAAATTGATGTATACTCTGTCCACACACACTATCTAGTGTCTTTGTCTGCCACTGTGTTCATCCTATATTGTTGGGGCGTCAGGATTGACTGGGGGCATGTGTCTTTATGGTTATGCCAACCTTGTGACATTGATGTGATTCCATCTGTTGTTTTAGATCAGTGTTGATACAGCAGCACAAATTCAAAATGCAAACAGGTTGATATATTTGTCCTTATACTGAATGGCAACATGTTAATAAGATAAAGGTGCTGCAACATTTACTTAATTTGTGATAGAACAAAATATCTACGTATTTATAAAGAGAAGATGTTTAGCGAACAGCAGTGTCAGAAGCCCTGATCTCACCTGTAAAGTGCACTAAATCTGAGTAGGGAAAGGAGAGGGGGGATTTAAAGGGAGGAGGGGGAGGCAGGACGGTCATGATGGTGTGGGTCAGCACCAAAGGGGCCGGGGAAGTTGTTCCACAGAGAGAAACAGAGAAATGGTGCCAGAAACCAAATGGTGCTGAGTCTGGCTTATGTTGTAACAACAGAGAGTTATCCAGAGGAATCAGCATCTAATTTTATTAGTCCAGATGTGGCCATCTTGTAGTTCTGTGCTAAAACCAGATGTCTGTATAAGACTCTTTCTCTAGTAGTAATTCCCTTTGTGTTGCCCACACAGTCTATAAAATGTGAGCCACTGACCCATTTCAATTGAGACCCACTAACCCATTTTTATTAATTAATAAAGAAAATAATACATTTGTTGGACAGATCCAAAAACTGTCCAGTGGTTGATACACTGCGCTATCTTACTGATGGGAATGTGAATACACATAACTAGTAAAATGTGTGTTTAGTCACTATAGTAAGTAGAACAAATGTTTGAGGCAGAATTTTTAATGTGCCTGGAATTAAAGAGAAAGCAAACATCTGCTGTCTGTAGTAACAGCTTAGAACTGAAGAAAGAGCTCTCCTTGGAAGAAGAGACAGTGTTATACAGTGTGGGTTGAAAGTAAGCCAGATTAGACAACAAAGGCAAAGAAAAACAGTCGATTGGCTGTTTTAATGACTGCTTTAAAACAGATTATGGGAAGTGCAAAAATGCTCTTTGAATGCTGCTTACAACTTTGATGTTTACCAGCTTCAGTTAATGTACAGTGTACAGTAACTGTGAAAAATGACATCTTTGATAGATGTTAGAGTTAAGCAGAAACACAATCTCCCTAAGCTTCCCATTGTTTGGCCTCATTCTATCACCTTTTACTGTGCTCTGCCGCACAAATAAATTAGAGGAAAACGCAGCATTGCCTTTTCTTTGTGCCATTTTAGTATGTAAATGAGTAGTTTGAGTAATATGCTTTGTTTCACTTTCCAATTAGGCATTCTGTTTGCTGCATTAAAGTTCTGCAGTACCAGTCAGCACACGTATAGCATGTTGAGAGTTGTTTACAACAGTTAAAATACAATAAAACACCATAAATAAAGTGAAATTATGATTAACATGCTATGTAACCATAAAGCATTTTAAGATGATTTTAAGTACCAATGCAGCATTTTTGTGTATTGATGACATCATGGATTTATAGCCTGCTATTTAAACAGCCTTTGTGTATTCATAGCTTTCAGGTCTGTTTGGCTTAATGTCCCAGTGCTGCCGGCAGTATCTGTGGCATGGTGCAAAGTCTGACTTCTTCGGTGCTCAGACTAGCCCTGTAATGGCTCTGTTGGGACAGCATAAAAGTGCTTCTTCAGCGCTCATTAATGGAGCAAATTGAACAGGTCTCCAGGCCTACTTCTGTAATGAGGGCCTCCTCTTCTCTGCCCCCCACTCCCACGATCATCCTGCAGTCTATTGTTCACCTACAGTTAGGGTCAGAGCTGCCAAGCAGTAATTGTATCACTCTGACCCTCTTTTGGTTTTTATTTTGTCACAGGCACCTGCTCTTTATTGGGTGCAGGCCATCCCTCAGGTTGTAAAAGCCACAGTGCCCCCTCCTCCCATACCTACGGACAGGGGTGCTGCCTGCCTGCCTGCAGCCAGCGATCGATATGCCACTGTCGTTAACTGGATTTGTTGCTGTGGTGCTTGCTTATGAGGCAGCAATTAGAGTGTGAAGTGGCAAGGCCAGGGTACGAGGCTGTGGCTGTGCGAGGTTTGGCCCTGGGGGATGAAAATGTCAGGGGCACAAGCCCAGTTTCATTAGACTATGACGATCCATACTGTCTGTGTAATTCATTTCGCCTAGGGGGGTAAGAATTATTTGTGGGAGACAGTTAGCAAACAGAGAGAGAGGTCACAGGTTAGGAGTAGCAGTGGAAACTTCCTCGCTGTGAAATCCACTTACACCCTTGTGGAATCCACTTACATGCCTCCATTGTTTTATTACCAGATCAGTGGTTTGAGGGGAGCTTAGCCTGAATGATGCATCTGAACTGCACCCTTTTGTCATGTAACAACTCAACTGTCTTTTACAACAAACTAACAAAATCAATATATCCTTCAGTTATGTGCTTCAACATACAGTATATTCTGAGTTTTGTGGAGTAGCTTTTGCCAGTCCTTCCTTAAACATCATCACCTGCTTCTTGTAGGCATTTGTGTTTCTGTTCATGTGTGTGCGAGGTCATGCCTGAAAATAATTAAAGGCCAGCATGGTTGTGTCCTGCATCTTCTGTGTCAGACCATCACTCAGCTCAGATTGGGGACATTGAGGCATTTATGGCAGTTGTGGTGCCCCGGGCCCCCGCCAGTGTCTGGATATTTTTCTCCCCCAAAAGGGTCATGGTGTCCCCTGGTCCAGCATGGGGAAGGGGTGCCCTAATGTGTCATTTGGGACTGGCTCTGACCTAAGGCTCTAAATCACTTTCCATTTTGGGGGACAATTAAGTTTGAACCTCTGATGTGCACTGCCTTCAATTGATTCTGTCGATAGCACTCAGCATACAAGGGCGGGGCTGTCTATTTAAGTGGAATACCCCTCAAATTTAGAGTCAATGTGTTTTATTCAATGCAGTGGTCACGGGCAGTCCAAAAGGTATCGATAAATGAGAGCCAACTGAGACTAGACTAGACTAATATAGACTAGACTAATATTCTGATTTGTTTATTCATGCTGTTGTGGTAAACTTGTGTAGAAGATCGCTTATATGTATGTATGTGATCAAATGAACTTACTGCTATAATGCTATAATATTTGTTCTTCATTCACAACCACCGCAAGTCATCCTGGGTAGAGTTAAATTGCTCCATGTAGCTGTACACGAGCAAGTCGCAGACCAAAGCATGCAACATTTTCTTTGTTTTTGGCAACAGGGGAAAACAGATGTTCAGATTGTCCCAAGTCACATTTACCAAATCTGAATATTGAGATTAATGTTTTCCCCCTTCTGACTTAAGGTGAGTAACACAGCAGACAATTTTTATGACATCAGGGGTAATGCTGTTTTTGTGGTCATGACAACAGCAAGTTCACAGTGTAGAGGGGGACAGGGAAATAGAAAAGGTTTTTGTAGGAACAAGAGAAGCAGTGAGAGGACCAGTTTTAATTCTGGGCTCTGTTCTAGAAGTGAGTGAAGAGATATTTTGAGTGTTATCTTGACTGTGTGCAAGAAAGAGCAACAGCCTTTTAGCAGAAATAGGTTTTATTTTAACCTTTTTATTCACATTCATATCCCCTGGGCTTTTGCTGTAATAGGTGCATTGTAATGTTCAGTGAGCTCCTGGACAGTGTGTGGCACTGTTTGGCAGCGTCAGATGCACCGATACATAACGTCTCAATTGGTTCTCAGGTCTGGGGAACATGAGGGTCAGTCAATGGCATCGATCCCTTTGTTGTCCAGGAACTGCCTACACACTCTGGCCACATTAGGTCAGGCATTGTCCGTTATAATCATATGTTGAGCATCCCCATATTGCCAAAATGACATGATCCTGGTTTTGCTGCGAACTGTGAGATTGACAGTCGAATCAGGCTCTGCCCATCAAAGCATCGAATCTTCGACTATTTGGGGTCAGCCCTACAATAAGCACAGCCTTTAATAAAGAGATACTACCCTATGTAAAGCTTGCAGTGTAGTTCCACTGTACATTTGCTACATGCTAACAGAGAAAATAAATTGCATGACTTCCAACAATGGGAGAGTCCAGCGATCTTTAAATACTCTTTATTGATTGCATGCCACCACTCCAGTAGGAGGTTTAATTAAACTCTTCATGCTCATACCCACTCTGCTTCCTTTAACAAAGAATAAGACATATTTACAGCAGCTAATACAAGGGGGTCATAGTGATATTAAACAGGAATAGCTGGTTGACAATAAGTAAAAACACTGCTTGGTAAAGGACAGATTCATATTTACAGTAAAGGCTATAATAAATTACACAGCTTGGAAGCAGTAATGAAGATGAGCACAATTTGTCAACACAACCAATTAGAGAAAATGTACACGGTGGATATGCTTGCACATACTGTATGTGCTGATGTAAGTGTGACATTGTTGGCATAAGGCAAAGTGCTACCAATCATACTAACACTACCAACTGATCTGAAAACCTTTCCAAGATTATCTCATTAGCCTCTCATTAAAAACACATTTATTCAGTTCAATTGCTAGCCAAAATAAACTCTAGATCTGAAAATATACACTTCATATACTGTCTTCATCATCATGTGAGAAACTCTGCAGGTTAATAATGGTATGTATTATTACACAATGAATCTTAGACATTTAAATGATTTGTGCTTCCTGTCTTGTAAAGTTTATTCTCCCCAACAAGGCGTGTAAATTCTTGTGCCCTGATTGAGGATCCTCATGCCAAGTGTCGGGGAGACTTGGCAATTCTTTGCAATAATGTTTTTAATGAGGGAAGAAGGAAAGTACTTTGAATAAGTGATGTTGATAGCTGAAATAAATCCATTTGTCCGGGTTGCTTGGGTGTTTATGAGACCAACGGTGCCATATATATATATAATGCAGTGGGTTTGCTCATGCCAAATATAAAACCAGACTTATCAGTTTTTATAGTCCGATAAATTGCGCAAGAAAAAGGGATTTACAAATAGTAGACACAGAGCCGGCTCAGAGCCTTGCTAATGATGTCTGTAGCCGTCAAAGGAGGAGTGGCGAGAGGAAGGACAATGTCCTAACAGATAAGGAGGTTGGAGAGATACTTGAGAAGCTCTTGTCCTCCCTTCCTCTCATTCCCTCCCTTCTCCCTTCATCACATCTCAAGTATTCACTTCTCACTCATTAACAGCTGCTGCCCTTCGCTCACTGGATGAAACTGTTTACCCTGCCCTGTCATGACAATGCCTAGCACCCTGTTATCAAGGTCTGCCCTAGGTGGGGGGTGACCGTTGAGATGAGTTTTCACATGTGCAGATTAAGCGGCTATGTTCAGGAAAAAGTAGGCCAGCTAATTAGCTGCAGCTCTCAGGACTCTGGGAGTGGGCTGTTTTCACCTAGATGGGGAAATTCCACAAATGACAGGAATGTAGTTGAAGAAGAGGGGCTGGAATATCTAATGCCAGTGGGAGGAAAAGATAGGCTGACATAAAAAAGAAAAAATGGAGGAAGCAGACAGATCATCCTGTTTCCAAGTTTACTTTGGATTCCCTGAAACTGAACACATCTTGCAGTATACTTTCTAGATTTTGTGATTTTGATTCCTTTGTTGGGTAAAAAAACAGTTGTTACCGCCTCTGTACAGGAGTAAATGTAAAATGTTGCTCAGTCATTGGAGTCACTGATGAGCTGTTGCACAGTATTTTCTTTATCATATCATTTCTGTTGGTTCTACATTTTGCTGAAGTATGGTTTATTAAAAAAACACATTTTCTTCAGTTTCTTTTTATGAGTGATGGTATCTTATATGAACACAATATTTTCTTATTTGCCACAGTTACAACAGTTTTTGTCACGTATACATGTGCTCTACTTGGTCCCATATTACTGCCTCATAGTTGCTGCTTATTCACATATATTTGCTAACAAAATCACATATATACTGAATCATATATATACAAAATCATATATAATACTGTTAGCTACTGTATTCAGTACTTCACTTGACATGAAAGTGAGAGAGAACAGTGGGAAATGAAAGAGCTGAAGTTCACGTGAAAAGAAATAATTCCTATACAATAATCCCCAGTTTTGCAACATTTGATAGGGCACTATATCTCTCTTCCTGTGCCTTTCAGTGAACACAGAGGAATGCATTACATACCCAGTTTATGTCCTGCTGATAGAAGCCTCTCTCCACATTGAGCTCAGGTGTCATGTCCTCCATATTTCCTCCATCTGTCCTGCCTCCTCCTTAAGCCCCTCTGAGGGAGTATCAGAGACTAGAAAGTGTAACATCTGTTGCATTTACTTCCATTAAATGTTTTATTGCCCTGAATAAACCCATATCTGCCATTATGTTTCCAAAAAACTGGGTTCTTATAAATGTCTCCCTATTCCATGTATCATATTAAAGCCACAAGCCTAAATAGCAGTGAGGGTCTGTTCAGGTTCAGCCTGCCACATTTCTGGACAAAGACTTTACTGTATCCTTACTCAGTAGCCATATAACCATTTTTGTGGCTATGTGGATCTTCACTGCGGAACGGTATGATTTGCATGCTTGGACAATTCATCATAGTGAGAGGTTTGTCACTTTTTCAACATAATGTGATATTGGGTTATGTGTATTAAAGATTGGAAGGAGGGGGGGGAAACATATATCTAATCTATGTATTTTTATCATGCTGGAACTGAATCTGTAAAACTTCCTAAGTAAGAAAGTAATATTTCAGCAAATGTTAACGCACATGTAGTGATGTGTTTATGACTTATGAGTGTGCTGTACTCTGCTATGTGTGTGTTTGTGTCTGTCACTGTATTGTATAGAAATGATTGTGTCTATGTGTGTGCCTATGTGGGTGTTATTGCCGAGGATAGTGCGGAGCAGAGCACAGCTTAATATCTATGTTTGACATAGAGGCCCATTAATAAGGGCCTGATCCGAGCCTAGTGACAGGACTGCTGACAGAGGAGGATCATGGGGAAGAATCATGCCCTGCTGAGGGAGCCTGGGCTGCAGGTAGGCCCATTTTGCCTTCCCCAGGTGTCATTACGGATGCTGGGGAGGGAGCACAGGAGGGAGGGACGCTACTGACATCTACATTAATCACCCCTCCACACATCGCCTTCCATCCGCACACTGCTGTCCCTCCAGCTCCTAATCATCCCCACACATCCAGACCCAAACCCAGTAAGGGGATACTCAGCCATGAAAGATATCCAGCTAAGAGCTCCCCAAATACCACTCTGATCTGATCATGAGTGATGTTGTTACCTGAACCTCTGACCTGGATTACAATTAAAAACACTTTCCTCTTTCTCCCCCAGACATATACATACAGACAGAGGCAGCTTTGCTAAAACTATACATTCTGTCACTGTCTGCGTTTGATTCATAGTTTGCATTTGAATTGGAAGTCAGTTACATGCAATTAAAATGCAGAACATGTATCTGCTGGAATGTGTCTCCAAACCTCAAGAGTGTGGGCTGCTGTTGTAACACTGATTGTCTCTCATAGATATCACACTAAGGAACCCCCATTGATCCTCAGCTTGGCTTTTATCTACAAAAAAACATTGATACTTCAGCACTTTGTGTTCACATGGCTTAACTATAAATAAAGCACAACAAATGTGGATAAAGGATACTTAATCATTTATAGGACAAATTGGAGTTTGCAGTAATTAAAGAGTGCAGCACTTCAGAATTAAAGTAATCATTTCAATCCTTAATAAGAAACTTAACATTTCTCTATGTTACAGTGAGCTACTATTTTAGGTATTTTTATATATGTAATTATTTAACTTAAGTTTTTCCACAAACAAATATTGACTTTGGGAATAAACTTGACCGATTTAAAGCCATGTCACTTAAGAAGTGGACAAGGATAGATGTAGGTCACACCAAGCAACCTTCCTAATGAATGGTTCCACCCAGGACCTGCCAGTGAGCAGATGTCCTGAGGACAATAATGGGAAATTATCTGATTGATTATTAGTTTTGATGTAATAAAAACACGTTATTGCACAAAAATGTGACATTAATTATGGCATGATTAGTTTAGGTTAAAACAAATGATCCATTTCAGCATCTGGTGGTGAATTCAAATTGTCTTTGCAGGGATAGGAGAAAGGGGGGAAGGGGGTGATTGCATACAAGGCTATGTTTTTTTTCTTTTTAATATCTTTGGTTTCATCTGTGTTGTTGATGCAGTCGTTCCAAACCACCAATCTTGCTTTACTTTCCCCTCAGTGACGTCACACTTATTTGTATGTGGCTACCCTCATCTGCATGCTCTCAGTTTGAGACCAAGCAGATAAAAGAACTAATCAACACAGAAAAGCTCTGTTTGTCAGTAATATTATGAATGCCACCTTAATGAAAGATCTGTGACGTTCTTGCAATAGTGGAATAAAGCATAAGCTCATATTATAGTCTATGAGTTATCAGTCCGTGGCTTAGCCCCACCATCTCATTTTTATGTAACATGCCTTGTCGTGAGTAAACACAGCCTCCAGTTTAATTAAAATAAATCCACTTTCAGCTGATATTTAGAAAGCCAGGGAATATCACTGCCTCTGCTACAGATACAGTGATTGAAAGTGGGGAATAAAAGGCTGGGCTTGAGGGAGAATTACACTCTACTTACTTTTCCATCAATGGAGCCATACATTCTATTGTTTATGTTTGAAGTGCGCTTTTCTTCTTAGTAAATTACCTTTCTCCACTTCCATTTTTTCTCTTTATTTGCCTTGAACCTTCAGCAACACTGATGACACAATACATTTCAGTTTGTCTTTGTGTGTGTGTGTGCACGTGTGTGCAATTGCACACATCTTGTTGAATCTAGGACACTATGGAAGCACTGAGAAGACAGCATTTGCATGCAGCTCACAAACATTAAAATATGAAGACAAATCACTGTGTCTGGCCAGCTGACAGCACTGCCTGCAATGGGAGCAAGCTAGCAAACTTACAACATGTGGCAGTTCCCAGTAAGGCCTTTATAGGGCAAGCTTAAACATGCAGCTTGACAAACAAATGGAAAGAGAAAAAAACACTCAAAAGCTATTATTAAAGGCAATAGAAGTGGCTCCCTTTGCCAAAGCCATCCTGTGATGGTTACATACAGTTTTCACAGACACCTTCAGGGTACATACTGTGAGTTTTGAGGGCTTTGTTCTATGGCTGACTTTGATGTAAGTTATAAAATGGGAAATCCAAGCCTTTTTAGTTGAGCTCCTGCTACTGTTGCGTCTGCTCAGGTAAAAACAAGAGGCCAACTTGTTAGATTGATCTCTTCGTGTTTGTGTGGTCATATTTTTTCTTTTTTTAAGTAAAGGTGTTGATTTAATGTTGCATACAGCTACAGAATTTGCATTATGTATGTTTTCTTTTGGATAAAATAATAAACCAATGCTCATTTGGTATATTATGTGGGAAAATAAAAAGGCAACAGTACCCTAATTATTATTCGTTGTAAGTGATTGTAAAGTGAAAATTAGCCTTACATAGTTACAAGATATAGCTACCAGTCATATAACTTTGTTACTTTATGAGTTGAAGCAGCTCTTCTGTGGTATTTATCAAATCTGCTTAACGCTGACTGAACGCTACTGAAAGTAACACAACAATTCATGTGATGGCACAATCATGTTACACCAATCACATTGCTTTAGAAAATATTTCAGTTGGCTACATAATGCAGTCGCCTCTTTATATACCACTTCATAGAGCAGCATTAAAAGCATGGCGACAAGACGATTGCTATAACTGACACCAGTAGGGGGAGCTCACAGCTCATAGCTCACTGCATAATAAACTAGTAGGACGGCAAGAAGAAGGTTGCTGGGCAGCAGTGCAGATCACATACACGACTCACCACCACCCCCTCTCTATGTCTGAACCTCAACATTGCTTGGGTCCTGACTGCTGTGTCCAATCATATTACCTACATTTCTCCATAATTACGAATAAGACTGTAATGATTTTTTGGTGTGCTTGCTGTATTCTGTCTTTGTCGGCACACGTTTCCCTGAAAAAGACATGTATGCAATATTGGTATGCAGAGGTGCTGCCTCTCTCCCCGTCTTGGTGCAGGGGCTCGGTCAATCAGTCATTGATTTCTGACAGAGATCGTATTTAAAATTCTGCTTCAATATCTAAATACATTAACACCCAATTCAGCTTCCTGTTTCTCGTATTTTAATATACATACAGATATGGACTCGCTGATTAGTTATTTCACCATATTGTGGAATACATTGTTTAAATCATACTATCTGCATTATTCTCTTTACTAAATAGAGTTCCCGTTATATAAAGACTGTGTTATCACATATGCTTGTTGGCTGTTTTAGTGTGTGTATGTGTGTGAGGCAAACAATTTATTTGCTAAACATTTATGTAACATTATAAATTGTATGTAACTCATTCATATGTGTGTGAACAGAGTTTATGTGGGTTTATCATCCACTCCACTACATCTCTGTCCAAAATGATTGTCTTACCTGTAGCCTAGTCTTCATTTCTTCATAACTACAGACAAATTTAGACTGAGATCCAAGCTCTCCTCGACTTTTACTTCCCCTCACCGATCCGTGTTTCGTGCAAGTGCGTCAAGCTTCAGTGTGGTGGGCTGCGGGCAGTGCCGGGTGCGCGTAGACCGTGCGCTCCTAGCGGCAGCGCTGTTGAAACCAAAAAGCAGAGCATGAGAAGAGGACTGACTTGTAGTACGACTCTACATTTACGGTTCTTTATCCCAGGCAAAGCACATGGGTCTTTTGAGAGCTGGTGTTCCCGTTGTAATAAAACAACTTTCTGGGAATGCGTGAGAGTTGAAGGCTGGTTCCCAGTCAGTGTGTCAGTAGAGCCATGTGTTGAACTGTGGAGACATCGCTGAAGATTTGAGCGGTGCCAGAGACGCGTCCCGAGGACCCGCGGAGAAGTGCACGATTGTTTACCATTGTGGACTTTTTAAATTTTATTTATTTTCTCTCAGGCTCTGTTGGCTTCAGTCTGTGTAATAGGTCATCTTGGAGAGATATCAGAAATTGCGGATAAAGTCACGGCGTAAGCAGGGATAATACTCATTTCCGAGAGTTTGGTTTCAAGGTTTGTTTGGTGGATATGAACACCCCGAGCAGCTCCGGGTGACCTACTGTGAAATGGATCCTCTCAATTTCTGGACATTGAAACTGGCTTTTGTCAGTAACTAGCATCTCTCCATAACTCCCAGAAACACGGAGTAGACTTGCTTATCATTTTGGACATATTTTTTTCTGCAGTGAATTCGAGGATTTGCGCGCCCGCCGTGGATGTTTTAATATGCTAGTATGGGTCCGCTAGCGTTCATCCTTGTTGGTGGATTACTGTATTTTCAAGTTGATGGTAAGTTGCCCAACATGTGGTGTTGTGTAAAACTTGTCATTATAGTTAGCTTAATAAAAAATCTTAAGTTCTGCTTTGCACATACTTCGTTAGACACTGTCTCTGGCATCCCACTCCCTATATTTCCCTAGTTTTGATTGGTACTTTGTAAATATCTGTTTTTAGACTCTGGTTTGCGGGAAGCAAACACGTTGCATTCATTTATTAAGTTCTGATTAATAACGACCTGTTAAGTTGGCAATCATTTATTATCAGGGAATACTGTTAATAGACTAATCTTGTGGACTTGTGACTTAAATGTATTTCACGTCATCGCAGCAAATAGGCTATTTTCCATTGCGTTTCCATTCGAAGTAACAAAAGTAAAACATGAACAACCAGCTGAATTCAACAGATAAACCCTAAAATAAAGGCAGATATTAAGCAGATTTTTTTCTTCCGATGCAACAGATAGAAGAAGCTGTAGCTTATGCAGTCCCTGTTCTAAGCAGTAGGCTGTCTATCATTAACTGATAATCAATAGTATTACAAGAAGGAGAAAGCCTGTTTCCTCTCTGAGACTTGGTCAGAGTAAAACAAGGATGTGTGAATATGAATGATTTTCAGGTTCTGTTACAGAGGCCACAGGTTATATCTGTAATGCAGAGGTGGAGACTGTTTTGTCAAATTTTTTGTTAATAATGGTAAGCTAAATCGGTCTGAGTATTCATGGGGCAAAATGAAAGGCTAAGCAGTCTTAACACAACAGACAGTTGTTCAGACCTGTGGGTGGGTGGCTCTCTGGCTTGCAGGTGTGTTGTGAACACCCTGGCTCTGCAGGGTAGTAGATAGTGGCTGTGGTCATTTGGCTATAGGATTTCAGTGCTGCAATTGTGCATCATAGTGTAACACAGCTTAAATTCAAGATTGGACAATACCCAGATTAATATTCCCATTTGTGTAATTAAACTTTAATAATGATGCAAATTAAATGTATACTGTTAAATTTATGTAGCCAAAAGCTTCAGCTCTTAGTACAATCAGCCATTGTGGGCTAAGAAAGCATCTTTGTATTTTATTTTTAAATTTAAGATTTTACAAGGCTTCTTGGGATTCATTGGCCTGAAAGAGAACTGGTTCAATGGAGGAAATAAAAACAGCCTAAACTGCAGAGTTAATGTGATGACTCGCATCAATCATCAAAATAGGAGGGCTTAGGTGAGAGAAATCGTTACAGGGATCGGTCCCACTTGTGAATGGTGGAATGATGGGAGGCATTAAGATATATTACTTGTAAAATTTATAAACCTAAAGTCTGATTGATTGAATTTTGAAATGGACACACCTTTCCACAGTTGTGTCACACACACAAGCCTGCACAGACAAAGTGGGGACTCATGGTCATAGAATGAGGAAATAATACTCCCAACATACTGGGACATTATATCAGCACTGTGCTGTGAGTGATGATTCACATGTTTGCTTTATATTGTTTGCACAACTTAGCTGTATGTAAAGCCAAGTTTTTGTTGTCGCTGAATGCCAGAGCCTGCAAGGCCCAATTTTTCTTTTATTTCACCTGTCAACTCCCGCTTTAGTTCTTCACAGTTGTGAGCTTTGGTTCTGAAGCAGTCCTCATGCCTTCTGTAGTGAGCAAATCAAGTCCCCTTTCTTCTGGGATTTGAATATTTTTCTTTTTCTGTCTTTTACCTTTTTTTTTGGGTGTCTTTCACTCTGTTCAGCCAAACCCACTGGTTGCTAAGCAGTAGCTGATGGCATTGCTAGCTGTCCAAAGGAAGAGGGTGCACACCTCCCCGGGAGCACTGGATCTTCCCAATCATTTGCCTGTCACCCTCCTCCCCCCTCATGCTTGCTCTCCACCTCCATCTCTGCAGATCCCACCCATCACCAAGCCCTTTTCAGAGGTAATCTGAGGGTCCTTGGAGAGGGAGGAGCTTCCTCTAAGAGTCCACTTAAGCAGACAAAAAGGTCTGGAGTTGTATTCACTGGGCTGCATAGGCAACAAAGCCAAGGCTTGTGAATGGCGTCAGTCACTGTTTAGTGGTACTGTGATTAATACTGCTAGTGTGCAGGAGAGGAAGAGAAAAGGTGTGATGGAGAGAGAATAGGGGGAGACACTGAGTGTGTGTTGGGTGCTGTTACCGGGGTTGGAAGAGTGCTGAGAGAAAATTGTGCATCTGAAAACAGGGTTACCATACTTTTTAAAGAACCTGATTGATTGCTATTGAAGATATTTCCAGGAATATAGCAGTCAGCAGCTGCCTGGTTATCTTTTAAACTCCACGTGCTGCTTTTGAAGCTGGATTAGAACATGCTTTGCATAGTGGACATGCACTCCTGACCCTGTACTATTCTAAGATCTCCTGCATGCTTGTCTCTGATGTAGGAGCTGGTGACATCATGTCCATCTTGGGTGACACTCTGAGAGGTGCTGAAATATGGTCCAACTTAAATCTGTCTTAGAAGCTATGGAGACGGCCCCCAGGGGTCTTGGGTCGCCTAGACAGTGTATAGCTCCCCATCTGACAGTAGGGTTGTGGTTTCAGTAATGCTGAGTCAAGAGAAACTTAAACCCTGGAGAATGGTTGTGTAAGTCAGGGAAAGGAGGAGTGGAGGGAAAGAAAGAATGAGTGCAATCTAATATAAATATTGTGAGTTGTTTAACAACACAATCTTTTAAAGGTAAATGGCGAGGATGAGGCTTTATTACCAGTGCAGCCGGAGACTTAGCAGCTCTGTCCATGGTCATGATTGAATGAGTGAGGTTTAAAGTACTGCCCTATAATGGAAAGTAAGCCCAGATTAAAACAGTCTAGGTAAATGATGAGGCAGGCTGAGGTCATTGTGTAAGAGCCATGGCAATGTCTCGCCCCAAATGTGATTGTTCTGCTTGAGTTGGCAGCGTTTAGGCAGCGTTATTGTAATTGCGGTTCATTTGCTGGAATGGGGCTGCTGTAATGATGAACCCTCATCTGAGATCTACAGGAATCTCCTCTCTACTGTCTCCCGCAGACTCATCACTGTCAACGATGGCGCTTTCCTCTGCCTCAAAGTGCACTACTGTTTATTCTCTGATTAACATCAAAAAATGAGTGGTGAATGACGACAAAGGTGGTGATCATAAATGGAAGTGAATGAACAGGGAACAAAGAGGTGTGCACTTGTCCAATGAAAATCAGCTTGCAGGCCCTTGTGTGTGTGTGAGCGATAAGTGTTACTTGACCAGTGACGTGGGCCTGTCAACTCCTATGATATTTTAACAGCCATGTCTGGCTACTCCATGGATCACGTTTCAGCAGCCTTCACTCCACACGTTCAGGATGGAGCAGAATAGACTTTGAGCTCTGCATACTTCTTTTAAGCCCAAAGTACGGCTCTATGATCACTTAAAAATGAAAGCATTCACAGCTGTTTTAAATTCTGGGATCATGCTGCTTGATGTCTTTCCATTTTCATAGTGCAGAAGTGGAAAGCAAATGTCATCGTCAGACAATGCACATGGCTGATTTTGCTGTAAGACCATCCGAATGCAGGGAGGTAATACCACCTTTCCCTGTTTTACCTCCGCTTTATTAAGCCCCAGCCAAGCATACTTCTGACATTTACAGAGCAGAAAAAAGGCCTAATGTCTTGATGCTTTTGCCTAGAGAAACAAAGACAAAAGAGGAGGAGAGGTTACATCAAGAAGAGATAGAGGTTTAATGCTAACAGGTAGGCAGCAGTAAAGGATAAGTATCTTTACTCACATGATTTATGCTTCCAAACTTCCTCAGACACACCTCATTCTTCTCTATCTCTCCCTTTGACACACTCTCTCTCTCAAACACACACACAAATACAACTATCCGCCGTTGTCCATTGTCCATGAGGGTGGAATTCAAACACCGAGGGGGTTGTTGTACACCTGTGATGGCAGTATAGTGGGAGTGTGTGAGTTGGAGGGGATGGGGGAAGAGTGATATGATGAATTGAGCATGCTGACTATGAGGTAAAACAAGCGGTCGGGGCCTTCACCTGTCTCACACACCTGCACTTACAGAATACACACCTGTGCTTACCCTTCTGGGCCCCTAGACACGGATATAATCCTTGCTCTCTTCTCTTGTTGTCTCTGTTTTCCAAATGGCCTATTAAGAGTTTGAGGCAGGCCAGAAGATAGAAAAGGCTGATCTAATTACCATTATATAATTCCTGATGATTAGGTAATAGTGAATTAACCATTATTGATCAAACGGAAATACCAACCAGCGGTTACAGTTCAAACTGCCTCTGTATAGGGCAGATTACTCATTTGCTGTGTGAATGTGACAAGCATTCTTTTCTCCACAAAACTTGATTATCTTAAGAGTATGCCAAAATGCAGACAGGAAGTCAGGATTGAGTACAACAGAAATCTGTGATGCTTTAAAATTACTGGAAATGACAGCATGTTTGCCATATCAGTGTTTTTATGTTGCGTGTTGCGGTGAAACATCGTGTTTGGGGAAGTGTCTAATTACTCTCAATGCCATTGCCCTCACTCTGCCTGCCCCTGGTTGGCTGTCTCACAGTAACCTTGGGATAGAAGGGAGGGTTGTCAAGGTTGAGTGATACTATATAACTTTACACATTCATTGGTGCGAGCCCACATACACACACTGCAAAAAAAGAGAGAAGCATACAAATTCATACTGGCACCCATGCAGACATGAAGGCACGGTGGAACAAGTAAAGAGACAGTTCATAAATGCACATGAGTTGAATGGGGGGAAAAAAGCATTTGATACATGCAGGCATGTATTAATTCACATCCCTGTTTATTGGACATACCCGTCTATGGTATATTTCTAGTTATTATCCCGTTCCTTCTTTTTCTTCTTTCTGTTTTCAGTCTGTAAACTTGTTCTTCCATGTCCAGAGTTTGTGTGACAGTTGTACCTAAGCCGAGTACCTCACCGGTGCCTTGAAGATGAGGTCAGACCTTGTGATAAAAATGCATGAGCTGTCTCTCAGTGTGAGGTGTGTGAAGATGGACAGCCAGAGCATGACACTCAAGCACATGTCCATCACACACAGCAGTAGTCCAGCGCAGATATAATGTCCCTCCGAATGGTGGAGACAGTGAATAAGCATCTTGTTCCACCATCTCCATCGCTGGTTTGGTCTATGGATCACCCAGCATTGACAGCTTAGTACATTTTCTTCCCTGTAACCAACTGGGGAATCTAACCCTAGAAAAGAACATAAACTACAAACTGTAAACCATCACTTATTTTTTATGTAGAAACTGTAGTAACTGGGCTGTCTTCTGAGGGACCTGAACTCTTGTGAACAGACTGATATTTCCCAAGTCAATAAAGGCATGTCAACATTCACATTACTGTATAGCTGGTTCCCTGTGTACTGTCACTGTTATTGGGAGATCAGTCTGCTACATTTATAATACCTTATTTGGTAATAAGACATAGTGTTCCCTGGCAATTTATTTCTAAATGACAGTGTTGTGTAATCAGTGTGCCAATTTATGCTGTTATGTTTAATAATAGTTCAGTTAAGAGGACTGTCATAAGGACTGTACCGTACGCCCATGCTGTGGGAATCGGTGTTTTCTCTGTCCCTGCTGCAAGTACATGGCACCACACTGGTTTGTAAACTGAACCAACATGACCAGGGGTGAGTTCATTTACTGTATATAATGGCTACTGGTGAGACTGTTTTTGTGGTAGAAGTCTTAGTGAGGAACATGGCATGAGCCAAGTGTCACAAGCATTGCGGCGGTTAAGAAGAAAGCCTTAATCGCACCCTTGAACGTTTGAACTCTCCAGTTTCACTTCCAGGATGGTGATGATTTTTCTGGCGAGCTGCTCACAGGCATTTGTCATTTAGAGGCCATGTAACACCCTGCCAGGGGTAGAATTATATAATGAAGCGGGTGTATGTGTGTGAAAGTATTTGTGAGCACCATTAATAACCATCAAAGCCCATTGTTGTTGGTTTTTTTGTGTTAGCATGGATTTATGGTCCTGAGTAAATTGAATGCGTCCTTCATCCACTTACTGCTAGCTCTCTTGACCCTGTTCCCCTAAGCCAGACCAGATGAACTGTCCCATGGAATAGAAATTTAATATATCTCATTTTGACTTGCTATGTTGTAGCTTAAAAAACACACACAGTCAGCTGTATGGACCATTTGATTACCTCGCTCTGGTTTCTGCATCCATCACTTCTGTGTGGTGTATGGTTATAGCTCTTATTGCTCATGTTCACTAGGGCTGGTCCGAATTCCATTTTTTGAGCTTCGAAGCTTCGGTAGTAATGAACATCGAATATTTGAAGCTTCGGAAAAATCAATTTGTATAATTTATATTTAAATTTTCGAAGCTGCACAATCTCTTTAGGCTGCCTGTCCATTTGCATTTTGTTTATTTCCAGAAACTGTTCATCCAAACGACTTCACAGGGGAGTACAGTGTCGTAGTAATATATATTTATTAAGTAACTATAACGAAGTTATATGTTAAGTATTATATTTTACCAGATTTTATAGTGTAAAACATATTATATTTGCACGGTGTGCAAAAAAACCAAACAAACAAAAAAAACCCCCAAATATCCGAATGTCACATTTTCAAATCGAATACCAACTCACCAAATGAATATTCGAATATTTGAATATTCTAGTCCAGCCCTAATGTTCACATGCGGATCTAAGGACCACTGGAGTAGCTCGAGGTGGTGACTGCCCTCATTGACATGCAGGGACACTCTAACATGTTCACTACAGGTCAGCACCCACAGCAACCCTCCAATTATCCACTCATCTCTCAACACAGTGTATCATAGATACCTGAAGCCCTTCCCCTCCATCACCCTCTTCCCTTCGCCTTCATTTCTGAAGCAATAAAGCACTTATTTATTTCACCCTATTCAATCTGCTGGGGCAGCTCATCAATGCAGGTAAAGAGATTACAATGCTTGAGGGAGAATCAATTGATGCCATTCATTTCATTACACTTCTCTCAGTAGGAACTGTTTAGAGTAGCCCACACTTGAAGGAAGGGAATTGGTGATGTGAAATGTTGCACCCATCTGTACAACATAAACATTGCTGCTTGTAAGTAGTAACCAAAGAAAAGTGTGCTTTACTGCCTTAGTGTTCTACTGAAGACCACTGCTGGACTCAAGGGCTCCTCTACAATAGTTGACAAAGAAGGGGAGAATATTAATCATTGAATTCACCTCTTTAATTTTTACTACTTGTTCTGGGATTTGAGTCGTTGATTTTCCACACACATCTTCAACATCAAGGCTACTGCCACAGTGCAAAGCAAAGGCAGGCAAGAAAATAGCTGAGCACAGGCTGCTCAGAACGATCTGCAGGAAAAGAGAGAGGGCTAAAGAAGGTGGGGTGGTGCAGCAAGCTACATGCTTGAGTGGCCCTGGCATTGGAAATCATTTAATCTGCATCACAGTTTAGTGTCCCAACCAGTAGCCTGACAGTCCCACAGAGCTGGTGCTATACTCCTTACACTTGTTAGCCTCCTCTATTTATATTTAGACTCTTGTTTCAAGTTAGAAACCTCACCTCTTCTGATACAGGCTGTCTGCTGAAATTAAAGATAACATCAACTTTTCAGTTTATGGCTACTGATTGTGGAATGAAGAGAGAGAGAATGAGAGTAGTTTGGTGAAAAAACAAGGTAGGAACTGATTGATATGCAAGCTATGTGATTCATCCGTTTGCAGCACAATCAGATATTCTGTTTCCCACAGTAATCTATTTATATATTGCATGGGGAAGAGAGTGCAAATACACAGATGCAGAGTCAATACGACCCCACCATGCCACTGCCCAAAATACACTTGGAGTGGAACTCTATCTGATATTTGTTGGAGGCAAGCATGGATGCAGTGAGATGTTCGGAGCAGCTCCTAGAATTACCCTTGTGTTTGCTTTCAGAGTATAGATCTTAGTCGGAGAAGGGGGTGGGGGGCAGTAGAGTGCTGAGGTGGAACAGAGCCCATCATGTGAGCTTGCTAGCTTGCTGGCTCTCCCTCTCTTGTGAAGGAATATGCTCTGCACCTATGAACACTCTTCATTTCACTTTATTTGTCTTCACTTTATGCTGTGGGCTGGGAAGGACTCCAATTGATACAGCAGGTTGTCTTTAGTGATACCTCACCAAGATGAGCTGTATGTCTGGTATTGGAGTATACTGGAGCTTATGTGGTGTGACGCCACTGACAGATCGCTGTAAAGAAGATGAATCCTGGCTCCAGAACGGGCTGCTTGCAAGTGTCAAGGCAGGCCAGTGCAGAGGCGAGGACGGCCGGTAACATCATTTTATCGCCACCCCCAGTTTCCCCCTTGCCACGCTCTCACATATCCCTTCTGATGACATGACGGATATGACTCTGTCACCCTCACAGCAAGGGTAGGATGTAACAGGACAGGGAGCAAGTGAAGGAGACAGAGAGCTATTGGGAGAGGGAGTCACAGATATATAGAGAGAATGAGATGGAGTGGCGAGGTTGAGGAGATGTGAAGAGAGCCAGGAGAAGTGGGAAGCAGGGAGAGAATATATTTCAGAATGGACAACATGGATCTAATGCATAATTTATTCATTCTGAAATTTTTTTTAGGCTTTAGTCTTTTTTGTACAATTTTATATTCACTCAGCTGGCTGAATTTCTGTGCTTTCTGCCTGAAATGCCTCTTTCCTTGCAGTATCCACATTATAGGGTTACTGCGTCTTGTCCTGGACCTTGGTTTTCATTTCTGATATTTATGGAGCCTCAGTGACTGTAACTTTTTTCTTGTTCCGAGGTTGCCGTTGGTTACCTGTGATCAGCGCACATGTCTGTTGGCAGAATAACTAACATCTCTTTGGGGAGTCCTTCCTTTTATGCTCTGGCTGAGACTGGTGTGGGTATTGATTTGGTTGGTGGGCTAGAATTTCTCCTGGGAGCTAATAAAAATAATTACTAAAAGATCATCAAAGGCCTGACCTTCTGTTGCACACATGAATAAATATGTGACAAAGATAATAGAAGAGCCCTTTCAATGTGTGTGGCCATGGAATATGAGGGAGAATAAGTAGTAATGATCGTTAAAGAAGTGTTTATATCCTAAATAATCCAAATCTAACAGTTTTTGTTAAAAGTGGATGTCCTGTCTGTTATCTTTCAATGATAAATGTGAAATGAACACAGAAAAACGCCACAGTGTGAGAAAGCATGCTGCAAAACTACGCATTTCTTGGATTGCTTGACTTCTTGGGTTACTACTTATAAGCAGCAGTGGATTTCTTGCAGCATTGCAAAATTGCATCTGATCTCAGTGAAGCTGACATAAGTAGACTGAAAGAAAAGGCAGAAAAGAATCAGCTTCTGGTTCAGTAATCCCTCTCTGGCTGCATTCTCTGTGTGCTTGTTTGTTTGTTCTCTGGTTCCTGCTTTCCTCCAGGAGAGGATGACTGCACAGCAGTGGTGAAAAGTAATGGTGGTGTTATTGCAGACAGGGGGAAACACAGCATTTTGATTGGAGCGTGTGCCCTGAGACCCAGTGAAGTGCACTCGCCTCAGCTCAGAGAGCACTTGATTGCACAGCACCAATGATCGCATTAAAAGGGCAACAGAAAGCCCATTTACCGTAAAGAGAGTGAGAAAGGGGGCCCAATAGGAAGCTGAAAATTGACTTTCACTTCTGTGAGGAGCTTGGTCTGATGCATGTTTTTTTATTTGATCTTCTTGGAAGCATTTGTAGTACATGGGTCACAGTAAAAAAACAAACAAAAGAAACACAACAACACATACACATGCAGTTACATTTTAGAAAGTGAAACTTGCTCAACAACAGTACAGGTTATCCTGTACTGAGCTGAGATTAGTGTGCCTCTTTTAAAACATATTCCATGGCATATGAATGTGCTTTTAACCTTTTCTATTTCTACACCTGACTACCTCCACTCAGGAAGGACACTGACCAGTTACGTCTGGCTCTCTGTGCACCCATCTCTGCTTTTTGCTGGCAGTGAAAGGACAATTGTAGAGGCATCTGCTGTGTTCATTTCCACCGGAAAGAAGAGAGCAGATGGAGACTCAAGGTTTAAGTGATTAGAAGGCAGTAGATTGGAATACAAATTGGATTTAAAGAAATTAGATTGATATAAATCGAATGGAGTCGCCACAGTTTAGTGCTGTGCATGCTCAACGGCCTTAGTGGAAAGCCACCGCAGGGCCTGTGGATTATAAGGGAAGCAGATGTGCCAATGAGATAAGAATAAATGTGCGTGTGACACTCCATCTGAGGGAGATAGGGGTCTCTGTCCTTTATCTTGCCTTCCATTTATCAATGTCATGGTGTTAATTACTGCTCCATTTATTAAGTCACTTACCACCAGAATACAAACTTGCCCCTATGTCCCTAAGCTGACAGCGAAACTGAGTGCATGCTACGTTACTGTTACCTACCACTGGTGAAAGAGATTGGGTTAAAAACTGCCAGCAGTGTACTGTAGGTTTGTTCCACAATAATGCCAATGAGATTAGATCATGCACTCTGCAAGAAGGCTATCACTGCAACAAGCCCCTGTCTGTGGCCCCACTTAGAGCAAGACACTAGAGCTGATCACTAATCAATGACAGGAAAATGGAAGGAATTACCCCAAATTAGGAAGAAGAGAGAACAGACTACCTCCTGTTTAGGGGTCGATATGCCACTGTCTGATGCCTGATCCCTGTTGAGACAAATGGTGGACTATTTCACATTTACTTAGTGTGTTTGCATGTATGTGTGTGAATGTGTGCACACATATGCACCACACTCAGTCTTTGAAGTCTATTTTGCTGATCAGTGCTGATCTAACTGTGCCTGTTCTTTTGCCCGCAGACTCCTGGGCAGAAAATACCAGGGTACAGCGTGTGTCGTTTTCCCCAGGGAGAGTCAAGTATAAGGGGTAGTGGAACATGTGCAAACCCAGGCAAACAAAGAGCCGGAACCTTCACTCTTTTGCCTCCATCCCATGTTGAAATTAGCCCTTACATAAGCACAAAGGCCTATGTGGTACACTTCTCTTCTGTGCAGCAGGCATCGTCCTATTACCCCACTGCACTGCCCCAGGGAAGGGCACAGTCATCAACTCAGCTCAATCACATGCACACCTGCAAGATCTAATTTTAAGACAAAGAGCCCAGCACTCTACTTAATGCAACATTTGTGGGTTTACATTTGGCCAACTGAATCAAGAGTTATTGATGGGGTATTGAATTTGGTTCAAAAGAAAAGGGATAAAGAAAGGGCTGCTGGAAAAGTTTGCTTCATTCCCAGTACTCCTTACTGTGTCTTTGATTGTTTGATGATGGATCAAACTCTTTGATTGTTGCATGGTTCCCATGGCCTCTGTGATGTAAATGTGTGTGTGGCCTACAAAACCTTATCTCCATGGTTAAGAGCTGGTCACAAAGACGCACACAGCACTCTGACTTGGGGAGCATTATCTTAGCTGCCAGATTCCCGAGTTCACCCACTGCAAGTCCTAATAAAAAGGAGTAGGCCAAGGTTTTGAGCCACAGGGGATTAGCATTTGACATTAGTCTGGACCCCCATCATTCATATTCACATCACATATACAACAGTTTTACTTGCCTGCACCTAATTGAAAGCCAAATATGTAATTTGGGTGTCTGTATACTTAGTAGGTAAGCTGACTATATGCCTCCATTCACTCTTCACCCATGGGTCCAATTACCCACAAACCCTTGCATATAGGGTGGTTGAGATGACCAGATGGCTACCTTTTGACTGGCCTGAAATTGTGATTAAAGGCTCCAATATATTCTTTAGTAACTATTAGTTAAGTTCTTCCATCCATTTTCCAATGCTTATCCCGGTCTGGATAGCAGTGGCAGCAAATCAAGTAAAATTGCTCATATGTCCTTCTCCCCAGCAGTGCCTATTTGGCACCTGATTTTGTGTTTTTGGGTGTATGTAGATCAAAGTTTGTCACATTAGCCCTGCTAGATGGGGAATGTAATCATGTTGTGTTTATAAATTTAATCTCTACCTTTTCCCTATTTATGTAGTGTACCTGCTGACTATCATGTTAAAAGATGAGGCTATTGATTTTAGAATCTCTATTAATATTAAAATATTGAGCTGAAACAATGCTAAAAGTCTTTGTTTTTTCTTCTGTGATTGATTGCATCTTTTCTTTCTCCTCCAGGATCTCGTCTGCGCCAGGAGGACTCCCCACCCCGGATCGTGGAGCACCCATCTGACCTGATTGTCTCCAAAGGGGAGCCTGCCACTCTCAACTGTAAAGCAGAGGGGCGGCCAACCCCAACAGTGGAGTGGTACAAGGATGGAGAGCGGGTGGAAACGGACAAAGATGACCCTCGTTCTCACCGCATGCTGCTGCCCAGTGGCTCTCTTTTCTTCCTTCGCATTGTTCATGGACGGCGGAGCAAACCGGATGAGGGAGCCTATGTCTGCGTGGCCCGGAACTACCTGGGAGAAGCTGTCAGCCGTAATGCATCTTTGGAAGTAGCATGTGAGTCAGAAGTCTTCTTCATATCTCCTCTTGGCATTGCTTAAATATTTTTGCACAAGTCTTTTTGCTAGATGATAGATTCTTACTGTAGGGAATAATAATTTAAAAAAAGTTTATTTTTGAGGCAACTGTAATTACAGTATTTTAAGAGTTGATTCCATCTTGCTTTGGTGTTTTCTGTTTTTGCAAACACTGAAATAATTTCCTGTAGGTCCTGTTAGGACAATTAAGCTCCTAGTCTCACTGCATGTGACTTTGGACATGAGATAAATTTGATATATTTTTACCTCAAGAATATTTTATTGAAGTTTTCAGACCTTTTGAGTTGGACAGAAAGCTACTGTCAAACTAACTGAGACAAACATGATGGCATAGCAGGCATGGGTCTCTCACAGGTGGGTGGGGGTAGAACGTCGGGCCCAGATCAAAGTCCTGATGGACATTTGACACAGGCTGCCTGGACTGTGTTGGTGAACACTGACAGGGAGAACCTGAGCTGTGGATCAAATTACCTTTGAAGATGAGCCTCCCCAAGGAGGCTCAGGCTTGGCTTCCTCAACTGCACATAAGGTGGAGCGGAAAGTCTCCATGTCTTTATGATGTATGAATTTTAGTTAACTATGTTTCAAACAAGGGCTATTTTCATGAGACATAATCCTGCTATAATATGTTTGTTTAGTGATTTTCACATATTTTTTGGATGCTTCCCTTGATTTGTGTTATTTAACATGGAGGGGAGACTTTGAGATCTCAAACCATAAGTGACATGAACTTTAGGCATTGTAACTGTATTTCTAAGGTGATTACAATGATAAGTGGTAGGAGGATAGGTAGTGGGTGGTTTGTGATCCTGGGAAATGGACTTTGTGTGTTGAGAGGAGGGGGTTGCTCTCTGCCTCTGATCCAGTCCCCTGTCTTCCCGAGGGCTTTCCAGCAGCCCCCAGGTGCTAACTGCGTGACAGCAGCTTGATCTATCGATTGCTGTAAGAGGGCTCTCCCAGTCTAAATGAAAATTCATGAAAAATTGATGAAGTCTCCAGATTATTTTATTTTCCCCTTCTCATACTGTTTCTTATCCTTTATTTTCAATACAATCTCTCTCCCTCACTCATGTAATATGGGTTGAGCAGCAGTGGGGATTGAATACAGGCATTGACCGCTTGAATGGCTTAAATGTGACGGGTGAGAGGTCAGAAGGCCAGGAGACAAGGGGATAGGAAAGAGCTAGCAAGGTGAAGAAATAAGAAGACACCTATAATGGGTAATACTAGTGATACTGGGATTGAGAGATAGCGGTTCGGGCCAAAGCCACAGGCCACACTCTTAAAAAATAGTAATACAGAATTGTACCTTGTTCATAGCTGTCCCATTGTCGGGCAGCACACTGTACTGGCCAAAAAACCTTTACCCAAATACCTTACTGTGGACAAAATTAACATAATGTAGTGCATGCTCTGTTGCCATGGGCTAATTTACTAGTCACTTTGCAAGCACCAAGAACTGTGCAACATCTCGGTAATTGATACACCTTCTAACTGGATTTTCTGGATCGTTTTTAATCTTCTACCTTTGTTCTGCATCAATAAGCCCAACCAGGACCATCTTTGGGCACAGAAATACGTTGTTGCCAAGGGTGCAACTGAGACCAGAGGAAAAGTAACGGGCATGGAGGGAAAAAATGGAAATTAAGCAAAATGAGTCCTTGTCTACATTCACTTGTTTGTCAGAAATTGGAAGATCTCCTTCCATTTATGGATAAACCCATTTTGCCACTACACTACCTCACACAGTTTTGCTTAAATAGACCCGACCCAACTTCACAGTTTAAAAATGACAGCAGTGTTGGCCTGACCGAGGTGGAGTGGGTGTAGGAAGCGGTTTTGCAGGTGGGTCAAGTGCAGTTCAATAGAGTCAGTTACTATGCTACTTGATTATGATGATGTTTTATTAAAGTAGAACAGTGTTGATATGAATCATTTGATCATGAGCAGATCAAAGCCTTCTGAGGCACTTCAGAGAAAATGGAGAGAATGAGGAGTAAGAAAAGAGTTTGAAATATGCACATGGGGTATTATAATAAGACATTAGTGACTTGTTGCAACTTTAATGGGTATTGAGTAGGAATTTCCTGAAGCTGATCTGCAGGACTGGTGTCTAAACCAATCAAGTGTCTCACCTAGAGCACCAGAATGAACAGAATCAGTGCAGCACTTGTCTAACGTAGCTCCATTATTGTTTTGCCTATATATAGTGCTATTTCCATTGTTTGAATGCACCCTCTTTCATGCTCCGTCTCTCTTAAATATACAGTATCTCTCTCCAAGTGTAGTTAATAAATCAATTAATTTGTTCCACTTCTTTGTGAAATATATATTTAAACAGTAAGTATTTGTTAACAACAAAAATGAAGTTATGATCAATTATATATAGTATAAAATTACCTCACTGACATAAAGATGTGACCATCTGCAGCATATTTTCTTTTTGTATTTTTTGTTTTCCTATCGTAGATCCCAAAGAGGAGGGAGGGTCATTTTGCAGAGCGCTCCATGACCAGCTTGCTTTGGGCCCAGGGCTGTCTCAGCTTTCTCTTTCAGCCAGGTCTTTAGGGGGACTGGGGCAGAAGGGGGTGGGGGTGCTAAATCCCACCGCATTGGCTTACTGCAGTGATTAGCTTTATCAGGTCCTGACATCCGTCTAGTGATTGCTAAGCCAAAGCTAATCGCACAGGAAAAAGCAGCATTTAAATCTATATCCATGTTGAACTGGGTTTGTGTTAATGATATGTCTCCCCCCCCTCGCCTTTCACCTTCCTCTCCCTCCCTCCCTCATATTGAACACACCTTTGCCCCCCTTCCGTTACGAGTGGTTGAGCAGAACCCTGGTGAGATAATTGAATTGCAGCTCTGAAACAGATTGAACTCAGTGTCCAGTGAGCAGAGTGGTACTGCTGCATGCTGGACATCAAGCTGGGCAGCACTCACCACTCTCTCTGTTAGATGGGGAAAGGTGGACTGGAGAGGAAGAGGGGGAAGAGGCCGCTGAGAGGTGCCCCTGCATTATTAATGTGGACCAGATTGAGGGGACTGGTGTGGTTACTGGGCTTAGTCTTTTAAACATGTTTCCTTTTAGTGCTGTTAGATGTTGAGCACACATTGTTCACAAATGGGTTGACAAGAGCATGCACTGCCTTATGTTATCAAAGTCCATGGTGCATGTGCAGAGTTGGAGGATCATGCTTAGACATCACTTTTTTTCTGCATTTGGGAAGAGATTTCATTATAGCTGTTGTTCACTGTCTTGTACTTGAGAAGATGAAGAATTTGTAAACGTGTTGCCTAGAGGGTGTCTGAGCAAGTCTGCTTTGTAATCCTTTTCCTCCTCCCATGCTCTCCGTTGACTGCAGGCCGGCTCCATGGCATGGGTATGCCGCATATACGAGGAGATGTGCCCCCTTTTCTCTTTTCAGAATAAACTAGGTCAATGAGCAGGTTCATAAATCATTGTGAAGCCTGTGTCAGAAATGCTAGCTGCAGCCACTGCTACTGAATAAATTGCTAGCGCTGCGGATATCGGTGTATATGTAAGTGTGACAAGGCACACCTGGGGCGATAGGATCCCGAGGAAAATGTTAATTAGCCCCATCTTTTCAGGTGGATGGGTAGCACACGTTCATAGTGCTCTAGATATAAGCATGCAGGATGATCAGTTAAACTTTTAATTGAGTGTTGAATGTGACCCAGGTCCTCTGACATGTATGTGATTGTGCTTGTATTAAATGTGTCTAATTGTAAGGCGGGAGAGGCATCGCAAGGGAATGAAAACACATATTCTTGAGGTGTAGATCTGTATCGTTGCTTTGTTCAGTTTGTAACCTTTAAAAATGCAAATGACACAGAAATGAAACAGATGTCTTGGGTTGGTTCTAAATGCCGGTTGGAATGGGATTGGATGACTTTTAAAAAGGTCCTTTGATATCATCTCATGTACCACTTCTGCAATTAAGTGAATCGTTAGGTAGCATTTGGTGCTCGTACAACAAGGTAATTAGCAGGAAAATAGAGTTGGGAGAGGTGTGAGTGGTGAAGAGAGGAGGGAGGGTACCAAGCTGTTCCTGTTGTGTCCAGCATGAGGGGAAGCTAATAAAGGGACAGGCCAGGAGGAGCTGGCCAGGTGGGGAGTCAGACTGAGCTGCGCTGCCGATGCTTTCACAAGCTCATCTTGACTCATTATTGTGTTTCAAAAATGACAATATGGAGTGACAAGTGCACACAAACAACAGACACTCACGCAAAAGTGTACACAAACACCTGCCCTCACGCTCGTATAAACCCCAGTAGGCTGAGGTTTCATCTGCACTGAAGTCCTTGAGAAATAATGAAGGGTAATGAAGGAAGCGGCAACAATGCAGCCATTACAGCACATTAATGATGCACGTTACAGTTAGGAAATTAAACACGGGCTCAAAAACTGAGCCCTGTCTAATTTGTTTTTAAATATGTTTTACTCTCCCAGTACATCTCAGTGTGTCTGAAGTGGAGTGTATTTGTGTATTCCCATATAATTTTTTCTTTGAAGGGTATCCTCTGTGTTACTGAACATAGAAAAAGAGACACTACCAAATGATTTAATGATCTAATAAGTTTTCAGAGAAATCATGTGTTGGCTGTTATTTTGGCATGGCGGATAGTTCTTAATACTAAATACACATGAGCCTCTGTCGCTGTTGCCATGGTGAAGAGGCCACTCTTAGGCATCAATCAGAGCAACAGTAAATTCAAAAATCTTTGTTGTTACAGTTGAGAAAAAACATGCTGCCATAGTTGCATAGCTGCTATGTACTTCTTTGCATTTTGATATCAAGAAAAAAATGATCAGAATGACTTCTGTTATTGGTTAATTATGCAGCACTACTGATATTTCTTGCTGAAAGTGGCCAAGTTCAGTGCAGAAAGAAGCAGTTACATGACATGTGACATGAGGAAAAGCGAGAAGTATGGATGCAGAAAAGGTGAGAGTGTTGTCCTGTGATAAGAGAGATGGGGAGGGCAGGCAAGGGTGTGAGAAAAAATCTTCCCCTGATAAACTGTGAGAGAAGAAAAATCCCTGATTAAATGTGTCAGCTGTGTCTGTGCTGCTGCAGTTTGCTGACCTCTGTAAAGAGGTGTTGTTATCTATTGGGATTTACTCACACAATGCCAACACACATACACACACACACGCACACACACACACACAGTTGTTGCCAGCCGTATACAGCAGCATGCAGATTGCTCTCTCATTTATCAGCCACAGATGGCCACAGCAAATGAGAAGATCCCTCCCTCCACCACTGAATTCCATGGAAAAAGACTGGCCTGCAGAAATGGAACAAAAATTTGGAAAACTCTTACATGGAGATAAATCATAGGAATACACTGCAGTCTCTACCAGCACTCTAACCTTTCACTGTCACACAAACAAGCACATTCATACACGCACATAATATGTCCTGAGACTGCACTTTTACTTTTCTCAGCAGACCTTGTGTCCCAGCTCTGACCTCCCCAACTCCACCAAGGGAAATAGACTGTCTGTGTTACCTTCTTCCTTTAGAGGAACTGAGTATAGTGCTGAAGATGGGAAATATAGCATGCCTAGACCGTGGCACTCTATGGCTGAACAATGACCGCAATAATGGAGTAGTGCAGCAAGAGCTGAGGACAAAGACGGAAAGTGTTATGAGAAGAAGCAGAAAGTTCCCAAAGAGATGGAGCGCTTGATGAGATCCAAGTTTGGGATGACCTTTTGACCATCTTTCTCAGCCCTTTCTCAGTCTCTTTCACTCCCGTTTTCTCACTCTTCACCTTTCTACTTCCTCCATTGTGTCTCCTTCAAGTGTATAAACTGGATTAAACAAGAGTGTGGCGTTCCGTCATGGATGCCATGGCCCGTCAGTAGAGGAGTGAGCCATCAAGCAAAGAATGCTGAGCCAGCCACTTCTCACGCCCATTAGTGCCCAGCAAGATGAAGCACCCGTCGCACCGGGTTTTGTTGTGTTTCTTTTATACACCCTACTCTCGCTCCTTCACACTCTCCCTCTTTCGCTCCTTATAGTGACACTGTTATTGATGGCCTCTTCACTCTGACAATACAGAGCTATAGCTTTGTCTCTCCTGCCTGCCCATGGTTTGCCTACTCTGTCCTCGTTCTCCTTGCTCCCTCCACCCCCAGTCGTCTCATCACCCATGCTTCATACTGTGGGTGCTCACTCTGCAGTGACTGAAAAATAAATCTCTGCATTAACATTGGGTCCCTAAATTGTACAAGCATTGCAGCATTGTTGTAAAAAGTAAGCATGTTCTAGAAAATGAACTTACCCTGCCTTGCCACTTCGTTTACTCTCATCAGACAGTTTGAGATGTAGACTGAGCTGTAAATTATTGAGATCTGTCTTCAGGCTGATTATTGATCAGCTTTAAAACACAGACCGGCTCAGAGGCTCCTGTGTTCATGGATGGATTGCACTTTGATTTATGTTTTAATATTGACTTATGGTTTTATTCAAACCCTGTGTAGCTTGCAGTTTTCAGTAAGCAAAATTATTTTAATGATCATCAAAATATCTTCCAGAATATACACTACTTTATAGGTCTGGTAGTCCGTTCTTCAGGCTGTGTGTAGATAACCTTACATGTGTGGTTTCCAAGTCTATGTTAAATTGTTCCACAGGTGTGACATTTACCAGCATATAGATGAATATGCCTGATACCACTCTATTTGCTGTCAGGTGGGCGAAGGGACAAGTGAGTGATAATAATATTAATGGAAAAATGTGACCCTGAATGAAATCCCTATAGACTGCTGCGTTCTGAGACTGGCTTGCCATTGAGTCCAGCCAGGATTGGATCCTCTGACCCCTGAAGAACCCTTTGCCCTGTCCTATCAACCCCCGATCTCTGTCAAACCATAATTCCTTAACCCAGCGCTCCCCTCCGATGAATGTGTCCCTCTAGTGACTGACCTCCCCCACCCACCTTCCTCTCTCTCCCTGCCAGAGATGGTAATCCATCATATGGAGCTTGGGAGGAGGTGACAGGATGGAGGGCCGAAGTTCAGGCGCTAGCTGATATGGGTTTGAATCGAATGTCGCTGAAATTGATTCACCCTCTCCTGTGGTGAATGGTGTTATTTCTGCACTGATGTTCCTGGTTCAAATGCCCATTATTTCCTTGGTTACTTTCACACACACCCTTAAACACACATTCATTCACACGCATACATGCCTTTGCGCAACACTGTGGAGTGCACAATGTTGCTGGGGATTGATCTTGTGGAAGGGTAAGGACTCAGGACCAGATCCATGATTTAGTCTGTTTATTTTAGGTTCCAACTGTCACACTGCACACTGGCAGTCTGATGGATATATCTTGTTGGAAGCTGTTGTGCACACACAGTTACTCAACTGCACAAGCACGCACAAAAATACTTGAGGTAAATGGCTTTTGTGGCTGTTTTTCTAGTTGTGCAGTCATTAAGGAAGGACAGTCCCTCCTTAAAGTAGCCCGTTGGGAACATAGGAGACACAGAATTTCAGCTTCATTAGGTTCTCAACTGAACTGTGTGGATAGGTAGGAAGTAGGAAATTGGGGGAGAGAGGAGGGGAAAACATGGGAAACAAATTCAAAACTGGCTCTAAGAAGTTGAGAGTTCATAGTGTACAATTTTGGCTGCATTGTGATTTTGAGAAAAATGCATCCAGAGGACCACTCTTTTCACAACACAACTTAGTTTATGTTGTCCTATTAATTAATGGTAAATATTTATTCCTTTCTTTTTCTCCAGCTGTTTTTCTTAAACGGTTACCAGGCTTTATTTGGCCCTGGGTCATGGCAGAGTTATTGTGGGTCCGGATGTGTTATGACTTGGTGATCTCTCGATGGCGTGGACAGATATTATGTTTGGCTTGGATTACAGTTGCTGTAAGGGACACCTATCAGCCACCAGAGCCCTCAACAGCTGCAGACCAGAGTTGAAATCTTATCTCTCTCCCTCTATCACTCTATTTCTTTTTTCCCATTTTCCTTCCACTCCCTCTCTCCTTTCCTTTCCTGCTGTTTGAAAGTGATACTCAAAGCATTTTGATCACTTTCAAAAATGAAGGGAGACAAGATCAAGTGTTTAAGACTGTGGTTTTTAAGACAGCTGTGGTTCCATTCCATTTTACAGCCTGACCTTTTCATGACTGTGCCGCTGCATCCATTGGGCATATCAGCAGAGGAATTTGGGCTGCTGTGCCTAGTTGAAGGTGACCTTGTGTTTTGCAGAGTAAATGGCTTCCCATTTCGAAGTGGAGTGTGTCCTAACTGCTGCCTCTGCCTGTTAGACTGCTCTGGGATCAGGCCCAGGCTTGGCCCGGGGTGAAGGAGGGGACAAAGAGGTTTGATGTTGTTCACTCAGCAGCCACCAGTTCACTGCAAGAGCTGTTACCTTGCCTCCATTGAGAAATAAATGTCAAAGGTTCTCAGCTTCAGGACCAGCATGTGATTTCATAGAGGGAAACGGGCTTTCTCAGTTATGCGTAATGCAGTGTGACCAGGTGCAGAGAGATGACATCACATGGTGAATGAGACTGGGAGCTGTGGTATGTACGGCCACCTGCTTCTGCAGCTGGGAGGATGATTAGCAGCTAGCCAGGCTGATTATTAACCAGCCAGACTCATCCAGCCAAACGGACAGACAGACAGTCCTGGACACTGACAGACATTGCATTGCCAGATATGAGCCTGCACATTGGTTGGCAGAGTAGAGACCAGACAGACTCGCCCAGACCACTTAAGTACTAGCATGGCCAAAGGCCAACTGAATAGAAATCAGAACACCCTATTCAAATGCTAAGCGGAACCTTATCTCAGTGCCTCTTGCTGCTGGCCCTCATGCTCTACACTGTCCGGGGCAAAGCTATTAACGGACATGTAGGTGCCTCCCATGTTTGTCTGTGTTTCATTTAGAGTGTATGTGTGTTTAGATGGGTGCATGCTCAGTCATCTGTATGTTTTTCTGCTTTGTTTCGATGAGAAATTCAGGAAGATAATGCTTTAGCAAAATTCTAAGAAATGTAGTTAGTGTATTTCTAATGTTGTATTAGTCAACTCAATAATGCATACACAACAGTGCCCACCACCTAGTGAGACAGAAATGAAGGATGTGAATCATCTTAAGCGCGACTATAATTGCAGGGATTTGTCTTGGATCCACCGAGATCTTTTTATTCCACAGGAAATGAAATCTAACGACACTGAGTGATCACCAGGGGGTGTGTGGCTAACTGATGAGCGCGCTCATTTGACTCCAGCGATCTTTAAAAGCCATTAACGCTCTCCCGTTTCATGCACAAATTAGGCCTCCACACACACAGGCACAGAGGCACAGCAGCACATAGACGTTTGGAACTCGTTCGCAAGACAGGGTTTGTAAAGGCACATATGCACATGCACACACATGCTTGTACCCGCACACGTACACACTTTTGTAACAGGCTCCAAACTACCTTCTTGTCGGCCAACTTACATAGTGCCCGTTTGCCCATTTGAAGCCTAAATGGCACAGTAAGGGAAAAATGAACCCCAAGACACCCTGTTGTAATGGAGCTGAAAAGAACAGCTTAATTGGCCAACATAAGCCATGCCCAGGAATTAACTGTGAAATTTACATGTTGGCTTTCTCTAGTCTTTCTTTTAAAGGTCCCTGTGGTGTTCATGTGGAACACATGAATTACATTTCTGACACTTCATGAATATCGATTTGGCTGCTGTTGCTGTGCAGGAGGTTATGGAAAACAGTATTATTCAAAACATGATGAGTGGGATACATCGGCAATTAGTCGGCTGTTAGTTGATGCAACTAATGTGTTATTAGTTTAATTGCCTGTTTTTGGTAATTCACTTATCCTTTTATACACAACCTCGTTCTGTGAAAAAACATCCTGGACGTTAAAAATAAACGATACTTTAGAAATATTGTGGATACGTCGGTAGTTGTTTCTGTGATCCCATGATGACTAATATTATTAAATATTAAATATGAGGATATGGTAAATTGCTCTTATCAGATTCTCAGACTCCGAGCAGAAGGGAGTTGTCCATATGATTTAGCGCCATTCACAGCAATACAGGAGGATGATAGGCCAGTTATACCTCTAGGTCAAGATAGGCTGACCTTTGGTCAGCTCTGGATGTGACCTCCGACTGATCATCGATTGACCATCATCTGACCCCATGGCTTGATAACAGAGCTGCGTATGAGTGCATTTGGCAGTCTGGAGAACATCTCTAGCACACATTGCTAATAAAGTTACCCGAGTGTTATTGGGAGATGTATGAAACGGGAAACAGCCCGGGAAGGCAGGGTTATTCCTGTGTCAGAGGAAGAAAAGCACAGATAATGCAATTAGTGGCTAGGGGATATGAGCATATGTCAGCTTATTCATTCTTATACTACTCAAGTTCTGTTGTTACTGCAATAACCACAATTTGAGCCCAGGTTGGTATTCTGACATCTATGAACCTTTACACCCTTTGTTTATCATGTTTTATCATTTTAAAGCACAAAGGGCCTGTTCTGCTTTGTATGACATTTTTTGAAACTAAACCTTGCACGATCCTTCTAGATTTGCTGAGTACTAGACCAGATTCTGCTATCTCTCCTCAGCATCTTCCCACTCTTCCACCCCCATCCCTCCTCCATTTCTCCCTTATCCCCTAAATTGCTTTTCCCTAACTGGCTTACAATTTCAGCCCAGCAGCCAAAACACCCATCCATACCCCTCCCCTTGCTATGAAAAATCAAATAGCAACCTAGTGACTGACTGCTAATAAAATTAGCAGAATTTCTCATAACCCTTAATAAGACTGGACTCGATAAAGGATGCTGATGAGGGCAGGAGACAGCAATGAGATTCAAAAGAAAAGGGAGGGGGATACATCATTCATCTCAAAAATCACTCAACGGTGCCAACTGGGGTGTTGATTGTCATAAATATTCTTGGACCTTCAATTTTCATCCACATGCCCCACCTCACCCTGCAAGATCATCTCACCTCCTCTGACTACATCCATGTGCCAGCAACATCACCCTCAGTCCTCTCTCTCTCTGTCTCTCTCTTTTCTCACACACAGCAGGGGGATGGTTGGCCCAAGAACGTGGCATCATTAACTTTCTTGAGTGGCAGACGTTAGACGTACAGAGGGCTGTCCTGTCCCACCCCCTGCTGGGTGTCCCTCTACCCCCATCACTCTTTGCTGTCATCCTCCATCTCTGCGCTTCTTGCTTCTTCTCCCCCAAACAACCATCCACGCATTTCATACACTTGATGCTCAGTCAAGGGTGAATGAGAGGATACATATCCAATTTCAGCGTCATGGGAGTTTATATGAATTCATGTACAGTATATGTGTGGTGTTGATGGTAAATTTGTCTACATTTGTATAAGGGTCCAACTTTTGAACTGCTGTGATACTGGCTCTTTATAAAAGTGTGGACAGTCCACTACCATACAGTGTCATGAGTTTTTGTTGTTACCACCAGTGTGGCACGTGCTGATGAGCTCCCTGTGGCGCAACGCCCTGTCTCATTAATCACAAGCCCTGTGCTGGAGCCCTGACAACCCACAACCTGGTGGCCTACCACCTCCCCTCATGTATACTGGGAGGGCTCTACACCATTATCTTCTCACAGGAAAAAGAAAACACAGCAATGACAGCTGGCAGTGGTCATTTGAACCAGCCCCCCTTTCAATTGAAACTCCTTACTTCGCATATCCCCCACCAAGCTTTTTGGCTTTCTTCCGTCTCGGGTTCACAAGTTTTGAATCGTTGGGGCAAAGGTCAGTGGATTTCCCAGGTCGTCACGGCAACTCTCAACAACATCAGATGTCAAGAGAGTTGGCTGACCATGACGGAGGCAAGCAGAGAGCTCTGCTTGGCCGACCACTTCTTGCTGGAGAGCAGAGGAAGAAGGGCAGAAGGAGAGAACAGTCTTTTTGTTAAGCATACTCTCTCCCTCTTCCTTGGCTTCGGTTTGTGTCTGGAGTGATGAGGGTTGTGGCAGAGGGGTACTTAGGCTTTCATGGGGGAGTGTTAAGGGCTTGTTGGGGTCCAAGTCAAGCTTGTACTGTGGGGTGCATGGGCTCAGAGCGGTGGCATGGTCTAGATGTGTCATGAGCATGTAGCTGAGCTGTCACTTGTCTCTAATTGGCTTAGATCAGCCCACGAGAGGCTCAAAGCTCACTGACCTACCCCCCTCTCTCATTCTCCGTCTCCCTACCCTTCTGTCATTAGCTTTTGTCTCTCTGCCAAACTAAGACAATAGTATCCACATGGTTCTTTCCATTGGGCCGTCTGATCCAAAATCTCTGTTGCTCCACCAGGCCTGTCATTCTCAGGCTGCATGTATGTCCTTTTTTTTTGGGGGGGGGGGATGCACGGTGCAGCTTGATCTAATCCTGATTGGACACCTGATTGATCTGGGCTCCAGGGTCATCTCAGGGTCAATACATGGACTGGTGATAACATGGTTCACTTTAGGGAATTAACGCTGCACATTCACATGGCGTTACATCTCATATCAATCCAAACAACAATTCATATTAGTCAAATCCACCATTACAGTTAAAGATGTATTCTAGCGTCTCATTTACCAGTGGTGCAATCAGTCAGATATTCTGAATCTGCCAGAGTGGGTGCTCCTTCTTGGGCAGTGTAGGATTTATGATGTGCGACAAGGGTTCAGGGAATGACCCTCTTGTGTGCATCCCTGATGATGTTCTAATTGGATGGGGTGACCTTTCTTCACTGTAATTTTTAAGCGTATTTGGTCCTTGGGGGTGGGAACAGATTAAAAAGCAGCAGGGGTGGGCTGATCGATGTGTTCTGTTGTTGCTATGGCTGTGGATGGACAGTGACAGGCAGAGGGACAGTGACATATGAGTCCACAGCTGTTGAATGGGAAGGGATGTACGTACAGACTGATATGGGTGCTGGCTACAGCCAGGTTGACTCATTGCTACATTCTGGTACATGATCCCTTGTAATTTCTAGAAAACCTATGTGATTGAGTGCTGGGGAAGGGGGAAGGTTTTTGTATGCATTGTTGTTGAACATTTTCCCATTGGCCATTTGCATGTGTGTGTTTGTGTGTGCCCCCAGTTTTTTTTGCTTTGCATTCATGTACGGCACTGACACAGTGCACACAAAGCTTCCAGTATTTATTTATTTATTTATTTGTGTCAATATGAAATGTTCTTTGCTTTTCATTGTAGCCAGAGTGAGTTGAAGTGTGGTGAATGGGTTGTTTTGGTGCATTGACTGGTGAATCCTATTTTGACAGAGTATGAAGCTGGAACTAATTCCTGCATATTTACTTGGCTTGGTTTAAGCAAGCTAAGCACTAACCCTACTTAATATTCCTAGGCATGCTAAAAGGAACAGCCTATTGGTGATAGCAAAACAGCCTCATACAGCCTTTGGAAGATTGTGAGTGGAAAAATCCCGGAGCCTCCGAATGTCAAAATAATTTATTTGCTTGCAAATTTACAAATGTAAAGGAGCTAGGATTTACTTTTCCAGCTGACTTTTGTTATTTTGTCATTTAGTCTCCCGCTAATATCTGAAAGCCGTGCTAAAATACTGAGAGGAAATAATCCAGTCAATAAAAAATACTGCTATAATACTGAAAGTCGCTGTTAACTGGATACATTGGCTTGTTTTAATTATTGTCAAAACATTTCCTTCTTCAGTTCAGTTTTATCTCTCAAAGATGGTCGGCCTTGCTGTAAATTACTTGTTGGGTCTTAGTGTGTCTGTGTATGTACTGTACAGTCTGTGTGCTATAGTATGCACGCCTCGCATGATAGATTTTCCTTTCCTCTGCTCTGGTCAGGTTGACTTTATAAACACAGGTCTTTGTGCACCTCTCATTGATATCGTCAACCAAACACCCAACCTCAGTTGACACCCTTTATCTATATTCTCCCTGCATCCCGTCCAACATGGACAGAAAAGAGGTAAAAAGATAAAAGAGCATAAGGAGGAAAGAGAGCCTCATCCCCTTCCCCCAGCCATCTCCAACAGGCTCGAGGTGCTTTGTTGTGGACTGCATCTAAAAAGATCAGCTTTAACAACCTAAGCAAATATCAATGAAAAGGCTTGTGAAGGGAGGGCATTGAACCGTCTGTGGAACAGGTGTGTTTTATAACGCGCTATTTCTTCCTTGATCTCTAATGTGCTACAGTCCCACATTGTGTATGTATGTGTGTGGTTATTTATGTGTGTATTTCTTAGTGGCTGAAGCACCATTATAGCGGCGAGCCTGCCCCAGCAGGAGGGCCACAGTCAACCCTGTGCCATGTGAGAGCTGCAGGGAGTGGGCTAACGAGGTGTCCAGGCAGCTGACTGCTTTGTCCTGCCGCCTGTGAGTGGCGATGGCACAAAGAGTGTCCTGGCGGAGAGTCCTGTCTGTTCTTTGTGTCTGCCTTTCTCCTCTGCCCAGCACTTTGGAACGCAAAAGGAAGGCATGCAAGGCAGCATTCAGGTGGATGAGGCCTTGTGCCTGTCGCCCATTTTCCCTCCTCCCCATCCGTCTCTTCTCCAGACCACAAAAAAGCTTATACTTGAGTCTTGGATGGCTGTGAATTTGTGTCTCATGCAGTTTGTGTGCTCCTGTGCTTTTTTCACTGAATCCTTTGCAAATAACTATCATTTTATTAGATTCCACATCCACTTTCTTGTTCTAGCTTGCCTTTTCTTTCTTTCCTCTCCTTTTCACATCATGCTAAAGTGACTGATGATCCAGAGGGCAGGCAGTTCTCTGTCATGTGTTTGCTGCCTGTACTTGCTCAGTCTCCCATCTTCCTCTCTTTGCTCTCCTTTCTAATTTATGAACTGCTACACTTGAGTGGGCCTAGTGCCTATTAAAACCAACATAGCGCCTGTGTTTGTCCTGGCCTTCCCTGCTCCACAGGAAGCTCATCTCGAGCTCCTACTAGTTAATGTCACTGCAGGGGGGTGAGCAAGAAACATGGACACCTCTGTGGATCTTCTGCACACTGGAGGGAGAGGTTTGACGCTTCTTTTAAAAGGCCAAAGTCATTTGTCTTTGTTGTTTTCTGTCTCCCAGGGATTGTTTAGAGGGAGAAAGACAGCAAGAGAGATAAAAAGTGAAAGGGAGTAAGAGCAAGCAAGACAAGCATGCATTTCTCACAGGAATCTTTTTGTAGATGCTGTGAATGTTTCTCATGTGAGCCATTGTACTGAAAGGTGTACTTTGCTCTGTTCTACGTTCAGTTTTCTAACAGCTGTGCATTGTCTCATCCTCACAGGGAAACATTAGGTAGAAAATCTGAACAAATTCAGCACTGATGTATTTAATATTTTTAAACTGCTCAACTTTCTTTAGTGCCATAAATCAAACTTTGCCAACACCATAGAGTATGTGTGTAAAGCCCTGGAAATCTCCATCAATATTTAATCATTTGGACAGCAGGTCTGAATAACGGTCTTAGGATTTATGGTACCTCAGAACAAATACTCTGAGCTTTGATCCTTCAACCTGTGTGTTATTGTCTTTTCCTATGGCCCGAGAAGCTGTGTTGCTCTGTTGAGTCAACATCATGATCCGAATATCCATGTGGAAGCCAGACATGCTCCAGTCATGTAGAAGCAGACACAAGCTTTAACAAAGAATACCCACCATAGACATCAAACAATATATTCACATCCGCAGCACAGCATCACTGAACTGTTTTATATGTGAATACCACTTGCTGAGCTCAACCGCAGTGTTTCTATATTGTTATAGTAATCAGATTTAAAACAGAGGAACACAGGGGCAGATAGTCAAGAGAGAACCACAAGAATCACAGAAAGGTTAGAGTGGAATCCCACAGGACTACAAATCCCTCCTCTGAAATCTCATTGTTTGGAAACCATGAAACCGGATTCCTGTAACAAGTCTCTGATCAGTGGAGCCTCGGCCCAAAGGACTCAATTAGACCAGAACGGCCCTTTCTGACCAGGCCTTTATTTTGCCTCTTTCCTTCTCCCAGCATGCTACTACCACTGCAGTGGAGCTGCCTAATGCCCCAGACTGGGAGCCCGGCCACACAGCACTCTCTGCAATCACATCACTCAGCCTTTGCCCTTGTTATTATATACCAACAGCATGAATCCACACCAGGATGTGTGTATGCATCTGTGTGTTTCTTCCCAATAAACTTGTGTCACTCCCCTTGACTTAGTGTTTTAATTGGCGGCACGTGTACAGTAAACGTATATTTAAAACATTGGCAGAAAATAGCAGTTACTGAAACATCCCTGCATTCGGAGACAGTAATGCAGTATTTAATTTCAGTAATTTTGCCCTCCTTCACTTATGATTAGAGTGAATTATGATAATTTCTTGATTATGGTTTGGCCCCTGCCTGTGAGCCTGACAACACTCCTTGTCTGAGCTCAACAGAAGATGGCAATTGGGAGCATGTGCAACTCACTGGATCTTTCTTGGTGTCGCCATAAACACAAGCTGTACTTCGTTCTGCATGTTTGCCCTGCAGTTGCTGTAGCACATGATGACAATGTGGCAGGTATTTTTTTTCATTCAATTCAGTGTTTGCAGAAATATTTAATTCTTTATATATGGTTCAACATCTGAGTTGTGTCTAAAGGTATTTGTATGGAGTGCGATGAAAAAGGTAGACAAAATATGAGAAACAGGACATCAGAAGCAACCAAGAAACAGCTATGCTGGTGTTATGGGTGTGTGAATTAATATTGGTGTGATAATGAGTGAGTGTATATGTGAGAGAGAAAGAAGCATCAGCATTCGGGTCAGCAATCTCCCTTACTTGGCTTCCATTGTCTGGAAACGCCATACCACACCACTGATTCACATTCAATCAGTGATTCAATCAGTGATTCTGATAATACAAGCTGGGTCATCCACATTGCTTTCTTCATGCGAAAGTCAATTAGAGGTTCATTTAAAAAGCAAAATTAGTTGTTATAGATTTAATAAGTGACCTGGGCTGTGGTGGACTGGGCAGAGCCTGCGAGATAGTGGTTGGAGGTCCATGGGGAAATGAGGGCCTCCTCTCTAAAGCCCACTGGTAATGACTTCTGTTTAGTCTTGATAATGTCTACTAATTAGTTAATCAAAGACAATGGCCTTCTACATACACCTACCACCATAGCAGCTTCTGTCTGCTTCAGTGAACAAAAGCTCAGAGTGTAAAGGCTTGAAATCCCCATTCACTCTCATCCCTGGCGGACACACCTGGTTGGTTTTGGTGTATGCCTGCAGCAAGATGTACAACACATTAACTTGCTGAATTAATGTTAATGGAGGCATGGGCAAATAATTACGCAATGATCTGTGTTAGAAAACATGTAGGGGGATAATGAAATATTACAAAAATAATACAATTCATCTAATGCGAAGTGTCCATGCTGGTCAGAAGGTCGATATAAAGACCCTCTGGACTGAACAGGCTGGAAAACCAGAGCATTGACAAAGTGTCTCGGCACCCCTTGGAGCTGCCATCATTGGGTGAGTAATACTCTGTTTTCTCCATAATCAATTAGTAAGCCTTCATTAGCTAGCCCATTCATTATGTTGGCGTGTCAGGGACGGGACATGGTGCAGTGGTCGCCCCTGGGATGGGCACGTCAGTGGGTGCTGATACATGACGAGGCTCTCACAATCGCTCTTGCATCTAAAGAGGACACAGCCATTCTGTTGCACAGCAAATCAAACATTACTCAGTGTGGCCAAAGCAACATTACTTTGTAAAGCCGGCCAAGTATAAGCATTATTCATTTTAGTTGCACAGCTAAGTAAATATTATTTACTGCTCTTACACAACTAAATATTCATTACACTGAATTGTTAAAACCATTTGAGTTAAATTATTTTTCATGTACAAACACTATTCTCAACAAGGCTGTTTATATATTATATATATTTGGGAGTTGAATGAAAACAGAACATGTTTGGGGGTTCTTAAAATGAGACAGTGCAGGCAGCATTGCTGTTGGCTTTTAACTTGAACCACATAGTAAGATATCCTAAACATATCCCAATTACTCTGGTTTCTCACAGCACTTGTGAATATTACAGTAGCTTCTGAGCTGCACTAGGAATCATTAATGTAAAACAGATGTTAGACACATTCCCTGCTGCACCACCTCTCATCACTGGAGTCTGTACCACTGCAGCATCAACTGCACTGCTTGTTTGGATGTATATTTAATAGAAACAGAATTGATTTTTCAACACACACACACACACACACACATATATATATATATATATATATATATATATAGTATGTGTGCATGTGTGTGTTGGTGTGTCAGCGTTTGTGTGTGGGCAGTGTTACAGATGCCCACAGCACAGTTTACGCCCTCTCTCCGTGTGTAATGGCCTGTGCTACAGAATTATGATGAGGGGCAGACAGAGATTAAAAGAGTAAGATATTGAATGGCCCTATGATGGATGAGAGCTGTTTGGGGATCAATTAAACAATAAGGAATTAATTCTGCCAGCGACATGCTCATTAGGGATTTGGTGAAAGGAAGGCAAGGGAGAGGAAAAAAAATGGGTCTCTGCTATATTTTATTAATTTCATCCGTGCATGTTTTTTATTATTTCTCTTTTAATCATTCACACTTTTGGAGAATATATATATAATTTACTAGCAGCAAAAGTTTTATTTCAGCACATACAAAACATATGCTAGCAACACTGAACATGATGATATATACTGTACTGTACTTTTGTTTGACAAAAGGTGTGCTGTCTGCATACTGCCACTCTCCAGATCTCCTTTTATGTTTATGATATTGCTGACCTTGTTTAAATGCCACAGCTAAAAAGCTTTTTTCCTTCTCCCACTGAAAAGAAGCTTTTATCAACCTTGGACGCTACAGTGCGGTTGCATCTTTGTGTTGCCTGTTGCAGCTAGATTTTGGAGAGAGAAACAGAGAAAAGTCAACTAATTATGGGAGCATCTCATATCAAAGGGCAGATACGCAAGCCAACAGATGTGAGTAACAGCTGCCATGTTGAGTGTCAACCTTCTCTGTGCTGTCAGTCTCCATTTGCCCTGTGCACAAGTAAATAATGTGTTGTCTTAATTCATTTGCCTCCACTTGCAACAGCCGGTGCGTAATGGATTCTAATATTAAACATGATCCCGTTCCAGTGTGCAATTAGTGTGTAGCTCCACCTATTAACACATACATATTAATGACATTTTCCAGAGTTTGCTGAATGGTGGTTGTGGGCCTAGTCATTATAGCAGTGGGGTAGACCAGTTGGCAGGCAACAGCGGTTGGGGACCCATCAGTCTGCCTGCCAGTGGAGCCACTTTGGAACTTCTCTGCTACTGTGGCAGTAGCAGAAACCCAACCCCCCACTCATGGGAAGGCTATCCTGATGCGCTGGCTCAGGGGGTAAGCACACAGACGGACAGACAGGGCTAGTTGCCAATCTGGGCCACTCAGTGCAAAGTCTGTGTGCAAATGTCTGCTTGGGGGGTTTGATGTGGATGGACTGCTAAGTGGAAGTTGAGAGGATGGTGTAGGGGTGTGGCTGCTAAGTGAGAGTGGTCCAGGGTGCACTCTGTACAGATGGGGGGATGGAACGTTTGCTTGCCGAACAGATGTTTTAGGGGTGTATGTTTGTCTAGGGGGTGTGACATGGTCAGTGAAGGGCAGTCAGGGGACTATAGAGAGGGCATTTGTTGTTGAGCCTTCTGCTCTTCAGAGGCTGCTCATCCAATAATGTTAAAGGTGAGGATGGAGACTTGACATCTGGGAGTTAGCTCGGCTCTCAGGTCAGGGTCTCAGAGCTAACTCTTCTCTTTGTTACAAATATCCCTGTTGCTGTAATCACTTGAAACATGTGTCTCATTAATACAGTTTAGGACTATGTTAATGTGGCTCTTTGGTCAAAATGCACCTTTTATGTTTTTTAGTGCGTGGTGTAGTGGGGGCATTGATTAGGAATGTGCATTACAGCACTCCCATCATACCTAGCCTATCTGCTTGTCTTCTGTGGTGTGCTATGCTCTGGTGCAGAACAAAACAGATTGGAGTTTTCATTAAAGCAGAAAAACTGTCAGATTCTTGACAGCTTTTGTTCTGGACATATGCTCTGATACAGTGGAAACAAACACAGAGACCAAGCCTACAAAATCTCTCTCTCTCATCTCTATCACTCTTTTTTGATCATCCCGGTACACTATATTTCTGTATCTCTGTCTACATTGTGTAGTCAGGGAGAAGTGCTCTGGTGCTTGCTTGGAGCTGTTTTTCATATTTTTGTGGATAGTGACGGGTCTCTGAGTATGGATCATGGCTATGTAATGAGTCTCTCTGTGTGCATGGGTGAGTGCCGGGTGTAGACCAGCACTGAATGGGATGAATGTGGGGTGGAAATGAATTTCTAAAGGCCATGGTGCTTCATCACGGGCCCAGCACTGCCCGTCCCACTCCTGCCTAAATAACACCAGAATTATCACTCAGAGGGAGGAGAGAAGGATGAATACCTCCAGCTACTACACCCTAGGGACTTTGGTACCCGCCACCCCTCCTTGTTGCTTTCTCTTCTACACACACACACACACACACACACGCACGCACATGCACACAGGTAGAGATAGGGAAGGGGGGGCAACATTATGCGCTAATGGTGTGCTCCATTAATCATACAATGATGAAGGCCATTTCCTTTATTTAATTGGCTGCCCGTATCTCAGTGTCTTTGTCGCATGTCAATTTAGACTCTCATTGGAAATATGCTTGTGTATGCTCCACTCTTTTAGCTAGAGGAGGGCCGTATAAGGGTATGGCTGAGAGCTCTAGAGACACATCAAACAAGTGTCTTTTGTATCTGTTCGAAGCATATCGCTAATAGACTGAACAATATGGCATGCAGTATTACCACAAAATCTCTATCAGCATTCAGTTAATCTCAAGCTTATTTTATTTATTAGAACATGCAAATGTAGATGAAAAGTTTTCTTAATTAATCTACAATGATTTTTTGGTTACCATTGAAAACCACTCAAGGAGCTATAGTTTTTAAATGCTAACATAATAACCATTATTAAAATGATGAAATGTTAGAAGTTTACTAGCAAGTACACATATTGTAAAAACTGTCTAGAAAAAATATGTTGTAGGTTCTGAGATTAGTGCAAGAGAACCTAACTTGAGAATTAAACCAGTGACTGCTGTGTCATATGAAAGAAACAAATGTGTTGTACTGTAGAGCATGTCTTACTTTTGTTTCTTAAGTAAGAAGGGTATAAATAAGCTTCATCATTACTGTCACCCGTACTCTTTCCTTACTGGGTGTTTCCATTCCTCCAATTGTTTTTTATCATCATCCACTTCACTCTGTAGTTTGGCTGTAATTGTTTTCATTGTCATTAATTAATCAATTAATTAACAAGAAATAGGTGGACAAAAAGAGAAAAAAGGTCTATTTTTGTCTACAGCTGGGTGGATTGCTATTAGATTATAAATGTGTTAAGTAATATTTAGCAGTGAAAGCTTAGCTGGGTCCACAAATAGGCAGTGGAAGGGGTTACTGAGGGGTAAAGACCCTGTCTCCCTAAAACAGAAACACTAAGTTGTTTTCAATTCATAATCACAATGAGTGTGTGGATGTACAGTTAATACTTTTGAGACCATACATTTTATCCAATAACTTTGTTGTTACTTGTGGCATGCTATAATGGGTTTTTGTGCAGAAATACAAACTGACTAATATATATTTTTTATTCAGTGTAACATGCTATGAATGTAAGTATGAAAGACAGATTGATTCATCAGCGATGCCCACAAACAGGATTGCCTGCGTGAGAACTTGCTGTGGGCAAGTACAAGTAAGCTGATTTGCCCACAGTAGCAGATACTGCATTTTTAACTATATAGTAGTAAATTATTGGCTTGTAAATAACTTTGGTCAATGTTTTCTTCTCTGCACATCCAGCATATCGATAGAAAACAACCACCACAACAAAAACTTTCTTTTTTAGGCCATAACTATTTAGTCAGAAATGTAGGGATGTACAAAAAAGCTAAAGTGAATGTTTTTGTTTCTGTTAATTTCAAAACATATTCTGTACACAGTCGTTTGTGCTTATTTTAATTAGATAAGACAGGTCTCACAATCCAATAATAAGAGAAGGAAAAAAAATATGCACTTGTATGCAATTATGTACTACTTACAATGGCCTTTTTGATTTCCAAAACACTTGGTTGCAGCTTTACACAGTCATGTCTATTATCATAATGCATACTGTCTGTTCACAGTGTGGAGAGGATAGCAGGAGAGGCAGAATGCTGCAGTTGGCTTGTTTTGCTCTTTGAAGGCTGAAGGAGGGCATGGTGATATTTACTGAGAGAGTGCCCCCCTTCCTCGGTCCCACCCTGCTAGGCTGGCGTTTCAGCTTCACAGCCGGGGGATGTGTTTTGCACCAGTACATCTCTTCTCCCTCCCCATCCCCCTCAAACCCCCCTATTGCTAGCCCTCTACGGACACGCTGCACAGGGACACCCACTTCCTCATTAAAAAACCAACAGCCATTAATGTTAGATGAGGGCAAGAGGAGCTGGAGGAGGGAGAACAGGGGGAAAGAGGGAGGTGTTTTCCCCTTGATCGACTCCTAAGGATGCATGATGAATCCTCACAGACACACAGGCCGACATGCTGAGAAAGGGGAGGAGATGAGAGGCTGCAGACATTTTTCCCAAAGACCGACAGACTAAAAGACAGGTCTTATAAAATGGCTGCAGCGCATCATAGAGACACACAATCTGACATACTGAGAAATTGATCAGAAATTGAAACAGAGTAATTGAGAAGTGAAAGATTTGCTTGGCTGTTGGAAGCATAGTTAATGACAGATTTGTTCAAAAATGTGCCTCCCTCCCTTTCTCTCACACGCTAACACAGCTAGTGCCCTGTATACATGGACTGTTAATACCCAATATACCCCCGCTGTGAGGTCTTAAATTGGTAGGCTCCCTGGAGTGGGGGGAAAAAAGTGACAGGGAAAGGAGGGGGTAACACCATCTCAGCCGTAAATCTGGGGTCAGAGTGTAAAACATGACTTAGACTTTAAACATAAACAAACATGCACACACATACACACCCAAATGCAATAAAGAGTTCAAAGAGTGCTGGGCGTTGTTCACACTTGCAGAAATCCAAGACTGCAATGGTCAATTCCCTCTGGCCACTGACCAGTCTGCTGAGAGCTTCCACTTGATTCCACATCTACCTTTACAATTGTGATCGACAGTTTGGTCCAGATGATCAATCCCATCAATATTTAGATTGACCCCAGCTCCACAGTCTGGAAATACTTGAGCACACAGGCTCAGATTTTAAACACAAATGCTTATGTAGATATTTACATGCCAGTAGTTTATGTATGTCACGGTGCTTTTCCATTGCTGCGGCCATGAAGATCACACTGTGTGTGTTGATGTGTGTGGGAAGAAATCGGGGTCATTGTTATTCCAGTGTTTTTACAGAGAATCTCCAAGAAGACAATGAGATTACAGCCCAAAGCAACGTGGGTGGATGTTTCATAAGGTGTGTGTATGGTATTCGTGTGTGTAAGTGCTCGTCTTTTCTTTCCACATATTCATCCAATATCTTTGGGGTTGCATGGAGAGTTCCAGAGCCCTGATGAGAAGGGATGGGGGGCTGTGGCTGCAGAGCTGTAGGCCTATAGCGGTGGCTGGTCTGTGGGGAGCTTACTGTGTGTGTGCGTGTCTGCGGGCCCTGTCTGTGTGCAGAGAGCTGGGGGAGAAAGAGACGGAGAGAGCGGGCAACCAGAGCTAGCTGGCTGGGTAATGAATTAACTCCTGCGGCACTCTTTAAAGCATAATTACACTCATCAAAGCCAGTAAGGTCTGTCTCGCCCACTGACTCCTAGCTAAAACAAAGACAGAGCAAAAATACCACGGCTTAATTCTCTTTCCATATTACCATCCCGCAGTTACCACTACAAACCACAATATCATTTTGTATGTCTTTTTCTGTCTTTAGCCAGAGCGCAGACTGTAAGTCAGATTTTTCTGTGTGCAAATGACAGTCAGTAACAATTTGTGGGCTGAAGGGAATAAATACTGTAGTTCAGTTTAACTAATTTCAACTATACAGAAAGTCTTACTATTCTTAAAGTACTTCCATTCTCACAGCTTTCAACTATCAGTTCCCTCAGCATCCTCATTGGTTGCTCTATTACTTGATCAAAGTTCACATTTTAGCTCAAATTCAACCCCACGTTTCTCTTGCCATCGCTGTCTGCCTCCTTTGTCTCTGCTTGATCCCCCTCATCACCTTCAATTTCTGTGGGAAAAGGTCAAGGTTGTGTGTGAGTACTTGGTTGTGTGTCCAGAGGGGGGGGTATGTGTGGTAAGAATACAGAGAGAAACTATGCTACACCTGTTCGAGCCCTGGTGATGAGACAGGGGCAGAGAAAAGGGGCCACAACGCACCACCTCTAAATACTGTGACAAAGAGGACATACACTGCTGCGTCAAAATGTATTCATACATACACACACATGCAGTAATGCATGCGTACAGACTGTCATTCATCTTCCTTTTTGCAATTTTGTAATGAGATTCTAGTACTATTATTTTATTGAAGGCACAAGTGTACTGTATTAATGGAGGCTTCTGTTGCGTATTTGGTGTCATTGACACACATTAGCATCTTATAATAATGACTACCAGCCCCAGTACTGATCAGCCTCTTTCTTAGAAGTCACACTTATCTGTTATTCAGTAAAACATGGAGCAGAAACATCTGCCACTTTGATCAGTAGACATACATTTAGTTCATGATTTGAACCATCAGGAGACAACATCATATTACTTGATATCTGCTAAGTGACACATTAATTAGGAGGAAGTCCCTTTTCATCCTACACAAATGTTGTGTTTCTTTTGTGAGCTGAAGAATCTCTGCAAACGATTGGCGGCATCTTTGCCATACATTGTGCCATAACATAATGTAAGCCAATTGTTCCTTCAAATTCTATGTAGTCTATAGTAAAGAGAGTTAAGGCAATGCATTTATTATATGTGCTTTTGTTTTGTGTGTTTGTGCAGGGTGTGTTTAGTCTAATTACTGCAGCCCTCCGCTCGGTGAGGTGATTTACTCATTGTTTTTCTCCACCGGGTTTTTTGGTAAATTTGAGATAAGCACTCTCTCTCTCTCACTCTCTCCCTCTGTTTCTCCCTCTGTCTCACTCAATCTTCCATCCAACTCAACATAATAAACAGTTTCAGTGTTTTGTTTTCCTCCGCAAGGCCTTTGTGTCTCTTGAGGATTTATCATCTGCCTACAGTATTTTAAGGGTCTTAATCTCCGACCATTTGATTACTACCAGCTAATTAAACAGAGAAGATGCCAAGCAGGTGACAGAGGGATGGAACAGTGAGGTGGCATCTGTCCCTGTCTGGAAGCCAGGGCTTCTGTCTTGTCCTCTGCTCTGTTTGCCATAATCTGCACAAATAGTACGCCTTAGTTGGACATTATAACAGCACTCATATGAATTTTACTTTTTACAGTGAAGTACAGTATATGTTCAAGTCTGTCTGCTGAGTTGTTTTTCTTCTTGGTTACATAGACCTAGTTTTTATTTTGCTACTGGACTGCCGGAGGCCAGCAAGAGGGAGGAGTTCTAGATTTCAAGGCTCTGCGGCTGGGAATAAGGAACTGCTGACATCAGCATCCAAAAGCCATATTAGTGAGAAGAAAATGATCCCAGTGAAAAAGAAAATGTTTATAGATTTATTTCTGTAAAATTCGGAATTGGCTGCAACTCCTTCCACTCATGAAGTTGCTTAAACAGAGGAGTAAAATGATGGCATAGATATGTAGGAGACAAGGATAAATGTCACAGATGACAAGGAGTTTGTTACAGCAGAGAGATGCCCTTTCCCCCAGTCTCTTAGCAGAGATGCTCTCTTCACAGGTCTCAATCCCTTGTCAAGTGGTTGAACCTGCACATCCATATGCATGCTACTACACATGAAACAGCATGCATCTGCTTGTCGTGCTCTGCGGCTGCCCTAGCAGACAGGCAGACAGGATGTCCTTAGCCCCAAGGCCAGTGAAACAACACAGGATCTGCTGACCGCGAGAAAGGGGCCACCAAGATCCTCAGGGCAGACTGATGCACTGCTGTGACTGTGGATGAACTACTGTATCTAGTTGACAAAGTAGACTCTGTCAGCATATCAGCAGAGTGATATTCCAACTGACTTTTGTTGGCAATTCACCAATTTACTGTCTTGGGAATGAACAATTGTTGAGGGAGAAATGATTTTTTGCAGTTCTCAAGGTGAGCATGCTGAATGACTATTTAAGTTCTTTCTAATTATACTATTTTAGAAGGCGGAGCACATCTCTTTATGTCTTAATTATAGTTATTCAAATAGATTGTTCATAACCACTGAAGAGATATCAATCTACCTGCTTAATTAAGCATTTATTGGGGTAAAGTGTGAGCAAGACGCTTTGAAATTAAACAACCCTCATTCATTTTTTTTTTTAAATTTTTGATTATCATTAGAACTTAATAGGTTTATTTTTGTTCTTATTTTGCAATCATGTTACTCCATTTTCAATTCAACAGAAAATGTATGACTATTTTACTTCTGTTTATTCACAACCAGAATCATCCTTTACAGTCTCTATTAACCATTGGAGAAAACAGAATATACTTTTCATATGTGCTATCTTGAAAAAGGTTGATTTATTGATTAATGGTGTAATTGTTTTATATTCTCAATTTGTGAAAATAAATCCTTTATAAATGATGTTTCTGTATGACTCTTTAATGCTGTACTTTAGTGATAATAAAACCCAGTATCTCAAATATGAAGTGGCACCAGCAACACTTAATTAATCTTAATTGCTTTGAAACAAGCCAGCCTGCAGAATCGCCTCATTTTTCTAAACGACTCTTCCCTCAACAATATTGCATACAACCATTTTTCCCCTGTCTTTCCTGGCGTGATGAAATGCTCTTTTCCTTGCTATCTATTCCTTATCCACTCTGTTCCGCCACACACTCTTCTCTCCGGCTGAGGAAAAGCTTTCGGAGGCTGCCAGAGCAGACCCGTCATCTGCTGGCAGTCTATTTGCTGTTGTTGGTGGGGGATGAGTAATAGCAGCACCACTGTCCTTATCACCAGTCCACACACCTGCACTTCTCCCTGCGCCACACACTTAATTGCCCCCCCAACACCCCCACCCCTGCTTCAGGCCCTGATATCTGCCTATGCCTCACATTCCTGGATAAGAGGCCTTATGTCCATTAGTGCCATGGCTGCATGGGATTTATAGCTTTTCTATGGAAGCTAGGAATCAACATTTTGGGCTTGGTGATGCAGAGGATGCTGCTGTCTTGCTAAACTGGTGAGGAGGGTCCTGTTGTTTTTTTTTTTGTTTTGTTTTCAGCACGGCAAGGGGGCAGTGTTATCCTCCTTGGCAGTGAATGTGCTGAAGAAAAGGAGGGCTGACATTTGCCTATGATTTTCAGGACTGAGAGATCCCTTGTGTTCAGGGTCAAAGCTGGCATACCACTGAGGCAGAGAGAGCGCATTAAACAAATAAGAACAGAAGGCATGGAGAAGCATTGAAGTGAAGTCCACACAAAGACAGACAGGCAGTCCTGGAGTGAGGGTCACAACAAGGTGGATGCAAATAGAACAATCGGTCCTCATAGGTTGCAGTGGTCTCTCTTCTCACTCTGATGCATACCTTTCACTTTGCATATATGAACAAATGCTTTATATTTGCATACAGCCAGACAGATACACAGCTTTTATTAATTTAGTTATTTTGGACTACAGTAAGCTTTGAAACACTGTTTCCAACAGAATGAAGCTCAATACACTACATGTTGGGCTTTCCATTGTGTTTGCTAGGTTGGGGATGATCCAGACATTTTTAATTGAATCTGTATCAGTTGTATAAAGCCTCATTTATTCCCACATCTTTGTTTGCTCTAGGTACACACTTACCTTGTTCTAGTGCAAAATGTTGCAAATGAGTGAACTGTGAAGCAGATTGAATCTGCCTCCTTTCTTCATGACTTCTTGTCTCCCAAACGTTGCAGCTTGTCCCATGATGCCAATTTAAATGAAGGTTTTGTCCCTTGTTGTGAATGCCAGGTCAGAAGATGGCCATGATGTCCAGATGCTAAAATTGTAGCTAAGAGTCATTGGCTTGACAACAGAGAATGTTTCTTTATATGGGAGGTACAAGACCAACAGGCAGGGACTTCACATTGGCTTTTGTTGAGATCTTCCCTTTCAAGGCAACATTGCTTTGGGTTGCTGAAAGGTAGGGATGCAAACCCGAAACCGAATATAATGCAAAAACTTTCGTGAATACCAAACACCGAACGATGTTTTCCACATTTTTTCCATTTATTTTGCCTTTTTTTACCATTGCATACATTAAATAGTCTTAAGTCTAAATACCTTAAATAATGTTTTTTTTAAATCCAGTGTTTCCACGCAGGATTTGGAGAGACAAAAGTAGGTGGGTCCGAGGCCCAAGCTGGTCCGGTGTGTCCATTTACTTTTAATGTACACATGTAATAAGTATCATACTTTCTGTGAATATAATTCAATTAATATTATTCTATTCTATATAGTATATTCTATACTATATAGACACATTATTGTGAAAATCAGATGTCGTCACATGTGTGTCCTTGCACTAAATTCATCAAGTCTGACCCAATTTGATGAATAATGCTGTATGTGGTTCTCGTATCGCTTAACATGAAGACTTCATAGCCTCTCTTCAGGTAGCACTTTCATACTGCAACACTTGTCTTTGTAAAGTAAGAAAATATCAGGATAAAGTCACTAAGCTGGCTGTTAGATTGCACTGGTCCATTTCAGTGGATTTACCTTAAAGATTTTAATACGTGTGCACTCCAAATTTAGGTGCGGCTAGCTTAATCACCTTCTCAAAAACAAACGACAGAAGGACTCAAAGCAGGTCAGACCGTTTGTTGTCTTTTCTGAGAAGTCAGCCACAGATGGAGTGGATGTGCTAGGAGACAATTCAGCAGAACAGTGTCTGCAAACGTCGATTTTTGCATCTGAATCGGACACTTTAAAATGCTTCCATACTGCACGTCACCATAATTGTTCGGTAAAATTTATTCGGTCTTTTGGCTTACTAGGCCAAACACCGAAAGTGCCTTTTTTGCTACTTTCGGCCAAGCAATTTCGGTCGGCGAACATTCGGTGAATCCCTACTGAAAGGTAATCCTCAGACCCACTGGCCCTCTGACAGGCTTGTAATAGTCTTGTCTCTCAGTCACCAGGGGACCAGTAGACTTAGCTCAATTCATCTTCAAGGACTTGTGAAAGACCTCTCTGAGGAGACCATGATTCCACCTTAAGAGATTGGGTCTGTATGTATTGTCTGTCTTTCTAAACATACGATGGGATTATTAGCTTGGATGGGGACTTGTCTTTCCTGATAAATGCACTGGAATGCATTTATTCACATTTAAAGTGTCTTTCTTATCTTAAGCTGCAAGTGTCACAGCTGAGAGAAATGAATATTTGTTTGTTCTGTTAGCACTTTTCAGGGTTGATACACAAACAAGGTGAAGCGAAAACCTAAGACATGCAAAGCATTCCTGTGTGTGAGATGATTGCAGACAGTTCATTTAAGATAGCTTCATTCTCAAACAGAAACAGTGGCAGCAGTGGCTGCACCTCTGGCCTATAAAAAGCAGCAACAACAGCTCTAGTATCCATTTAAGAGTATCCATTCTCCTCTGAGCAAATACCCCAGAGAGTTCCTCCATTAGGGCTCCAGCTGGAGACAGTAGCAACCACAGTTACACTCTTGTCCTGCTACCAGCCTCCTAGGTCAGGAGGGTGCTAAGAGGCTCCTACTGGCAACCAACCCTTCCCCAGTGATAAATATCCAGAGGCACACGGGATGACACCAAATTTTTCATCATTAATCTGCGCCATTATGAGGCCGTTTCCCCGGCATTGATCCCCAGTCCAGTCCAGCTGACGCAGCCCCTCCGGGGTGATGGTGGTGGTGGTGGGAGGGGGGGTCAATGGGGGAACTGGGACATTGCCAGGCTAACCAGTGAAGTGCAGGGTGTGAAAGGTTGGATAAACACAGATGTGAAGTGTTGCATGTGCATACTAATTAACCTATACTATATGCTTACATAAACATTCTTGGATACAACTACCCATGCACACAAGTATAAACACAAGATACTGTGTTGGAAAGAAATGGATTCTGTGAGCAATATGATGTTGAGAATCAAGGCCAGATGTCCAGGTGTTTTCTGATAGTAAAAGCTTAATTGTATTCACATAAGTTGTAGCGAAACAGTTGCTCTCCATTATGTTTTATAAACACACATACCGTACATACACACACACCAGTGAACCCAGGGGACAGATGCACAGCTATTGTCTTAATTTCATTCCCCACTTTTCTTCAATTTGCTCTCCTTTACCCCTCCTGACTGGCCCAATTGAGATTGGCCTGCTGTTGCGCACACCCAGTATTCCAGAAAATGAGACGAACAGAATGCATTATATCCCAGTGGGGAGAGACGTAGAGCTGGGAGATTTACCTTCTTTTTACAAATGATATCAAATCAGGGAAAGGAAAGTCTGTCAGCTGTGAAATTACTGATCATCCGGGTCTTTCGTGTTTCTGCTCACTGAGAAAGAGCCATAGAGACCCTAAGAGAGGAGCAATGAAGGAAAATTGGATGGGAAGGTATTTGGCTCAGCATGCGTTCCCTGTCTGATTGCGTGTCCACCTCCTTTGATGAAGGCAGGCACCAAGATTGTCATAGGGCCACATGGAGGCAGTGAACTTTACCTCCAGGGTGACAGTGTGGATTGCTGAGGGTCACTCCACTAAAAATGTCTCTTTCCACACAGAAGATTGTCTTATGATGGCCATCGTGAATATTGTTTGCCAACCACTACCTTTTATACAATAGCTTTAGCCTTTATGTTGCAACACAAACATGCAGAGATGATGATCTTAAAGAGGTCATATGCTTTTTGGCATTTTCCCTCACCTTTATTTGAGTTATATACCTTTTTTGTGCATGTCATAGGTTTGCAAAGTGAAAAAGCCCAAAGTCCACCCCAAAGGGAGTTAATATTTCCCACAGAAAAAAACTGCTCTGAACTGCCTGAAAAAAGGCTTGTTTGTAGTCCAGACTTTTCTTACGCTTTGTCCTGACATCACAAGAAAATTTGCATCATAATGCTCGCCTAGCGGCTAGTCAGACATGCCCTCAAAAACACAGGTGGAAAAACACACTTAGCTGCAACACATTGTGACAAGACATCTACCTGCTGCCTCTCCTCTCGCTATCCTCCAGGCAGTCAATGGACATAACGTTGTTACTGTGACGTAGGGAGTGCACAGTTGAAGGATACATTTGTTACAGATTAATAACTCAACGCTCTGAAACTCTTGCTCCAGTCTATGTTGCTAAACTGGTAAGAGGAGCATATATAGCTGAACGGAAGCCGTGTTTACCACCTTTTCAGGACCGCCCTACTCTGATTCTGATTGGCTAGTAGTCCTTAACTAGGTACTGCGCATGTGCAACCCAACAAAGCTCTTGTACAGGTGAGATACATCACTCCGTAGCTAAAAGAGGTGAAAATAGGTAGTGACAAAAAATATGTTTTTTGAAAATGAAACCATGTAAACCTATTCTGGCACAAGCCCTAAATAAAATAATAAACCTGAAAATGAGCATAAAATGACCAATTTAAAGTTGTAGTATAATAGACCTGTATCACGTGTAGCCATATAATCCACATAGCTTTCTCTCAGACCAGTCGACATTGGTGTTGTGACAGCCAACTCAGTCAAAGTGGTGTGGTGGTGGCAGAGTTGCTTCTAGAGGGGAGGGGGTCAGATGGACGAGGTAATTACCCAGATCATTGAGCATGAAGGTGGGGCCATGGACTGCTGTCATCACCGGGCTAACAGCTGGAGGCTAAAGCCGCTTCAACAGCTGGGTGATTACATACACACAGAAGCACACACACACACACACAAACACATGTGCACAGTCCGCAAGAATTATCTTCACCTGTACTGAAAAGAGACAAGTGGCCAGTGCTGTGATAATCAATAGCACAGCCAGCCAACTACTTTACTATTTCTTTACAATGCTGTGCACTCCATGAACAAAGCAATGGGTGTACAAGATCCTCTTTGTCACACTGTTAAAACAGTCTTTAAGGTTGTATGAAAATATGACCACCTCAATCTCTTCACATCTTCCTGTATGTTTTTGAGCTGTTGACATCCCTGTCTGACTCTTTCATCCTCCCACATGACAAGAATAGAGACATTAATGGAGCTGGCAGTCCTACTGTGTGAGTTATTACTCTGCTCTTTCCCTAATGGAGAAAAATTTAATTATCAGCTAATTTGCTGTGTTGTCTCTGGTGACATGAAGTTCCCTATAGTGTCGGCTCCCATTAAATGCTCTGCCTTGACTCCTTTATTCAGACACAGGGAGTAAAGAACCCAGGTAGGCACAATGACATTCTGGGCATATTTGTCTTTTTTGACACATATGGCTTACAACACACCATATGTTGATATATTAGCAACTTTGCATAGCCCTGCATCCCAGTACCAGCTTCAACTTCAGATCATATTCAGATCTGATTCCATGCAAAATGAAATTTTAGTAGTATTACTTAGTGGGGGTTTCTCATATGTATTTAATATGCATTGTAGTTTTCTTATTTTCCTCACAGTAAATTGGTCTGACTTCATGATTACAAAGACAAGCTAAAATAGCAACAACACCTAATATGTGAAGTAAATTATTCTGTGTCCTCTGAGAACTATACTCAGCACACCCCTTTTTAAAAAGAAGGGTCCTACGTTAAACCTCCACATAGTCTGTCTTATTGTTATCCACTAAGTGTGTTCCATAGTGTTCCTCATTTATCTGTCTGTCTCTGCTTGTAACCACTGGGTATAATAATAGTCAGTAGTGGAGCCGTCTTCCTTCCACATATAATGTGGATGTCATCCAGTGGGACCATTAAAAGAATGTGTTATGATTGGGCGTCTTGAGCAGTGAAAAGAATTGATTTCCATTTACCCCCCATTAAATCCTCAGACATCTGGCATGCCTTTGCCAGCATGTTTCCAACTCCTCCTTTTGGTTTTCTGTTAAAATATTCAGGAGTACCTCTTGCTTCTGTGCTCGTACTATCTCCCTGTCAAAATACACTCAACCTTATTTATTTATTTATTTATTTAATTTTAGCATGTGTGTATACACTATGCACTCTTTATGCATAATCCTTTGACAGCTGAATCGAAATCAAGTGATATTATGTGATGTGACTCCATGATTGTTTTACCCCTCTGTGTGGTGTGTGTCAATGATTGAGTCTGTGTGCATGTATTTGTGTATGTGTGTGCGTGTGTGTGTTTGTGTGTGCATGATATAGTGAGGCTCTGCCAATGCTGATGTTGTGTTGTTGTATGTTAGACCTGCAGGCCATGCGTAAAGACGGAGGGGGCACATGAAAAATACATGATGATCATCCCAATACAGTGCACAAGCCTAATTGGAGAGAGGGCCCCCTCCTTATGTGTGTAGAGAGGCACCAACAGAAGTGGCATTGTTGGTTCATTAGCCCTTTGTTTTATTCTTACCCGAAGATGCTTAGCTTAGCTTTTGTTTGGCTAGTCTGTATTCAACACTATAGTTCATCATATGATTTTGTATTATATTTTTGAGTGCACAATTAAGCAGTGATTATGTATGTTTTTGGCTTCTTTCTCATTCTGTTTTCTTTTTTTTACAATACATTTCATTTTGAAAATCATTTTACTAATAATAGTGCTCCAGAACAGTGCTTCAATCTGAAAATTCCCGTGGTTGTTATTGAATTCGACCTGAAGCTCTGTCAAAAGGGGTGCAAATACATGGGTCATGAGTAGGAAGTGTTTGGCCACCCCTGTCTCTGCTCTTTCAGCCATTAGAACAAACACCACACAGCTGCTTATCCATGCATACCTCGCCTTCAAGACAATATCTTATCAGGAGAGAATCCACACAGGCCAAATCAATTAGAGCCTGTGAATATCTATGGATCTGCAGTGCGAAAGCGTCATCATCCCTCCAGCTCCTCCTGAGAACAGCCAAATTAATAACTCTAAGTGGATAATGCCCTTGCTCCTATCACCATCAAAATTGAATTCTTGCAAACAGCTGAAATATAGCCAGGGCATGTGGCACTGTGGTAGTCAGCATTACAGGCTTTTGCTTTGATTGCTTGGTATCCTACGGTCCTGCTCTGCACATTGAAATTCAAAATGCTAATGCTTAACAGTAACTAATTGGCAGGGGGTGTTTAATATAGAAGTGTTCCTGGAGCCATTTCTTTCCAGACACCCTCTGTTCAGCATTGATTCTCCACAGAGTGTTGAACTATTGAACAAAGAGACTATGAGCAGGGATTTACAGTATGCATAAAGAGTCAAGCAGAAACAGAAGTCAGGTCCACTGGCTAGCTGTGAAACTGGGGACTCTGGGAGGGGAGAGGAACCAGTGCTTGTGAAATAAGTGGAAAGGACAGACTAAGTGCTTTTACATAATACATAGTAATATGAGAGCCAGCAGAGCCCTTCTCCCCCTTTTTCTATGCCCACTGACTGTTGAGATCTCATTGCAGTCTCTCAATTGTGCTATTTTAACTTCTGTGGGTCATCTATAGTGCCAGGAGCACCAGAGCACACTCATTCAGAGAGTTCTTGTGTTGGCACCACTTAGACTATTCCCATTCACATGGGCTGTGATGGCATGGTTGGGAAGGATGCATTTGAATAGTCAGGAACAAATCCTTTTTTTCTTTGTATTGTCAACATTACTTGAAGCAGCCACACATCAACATTCAGTTGTTTGTCCCTGGAGTTTGTTAAAGTTAATCTCGCTCTGATTAGCTCTTTTAATACAATAAAGTGTCTGCTCTCTGGAGTGGTTTATTCTTCCCAGGGACCTGGCTTCTATGGGTTTCCATGTTGTACTTTCCAAGGACTTTGTCATGTCTTACACCTTATCATAAATTCAACTCAACAATGACCCTGATTCACACATAACCTCTTTCTTATCCTTTTCCGTCTGTTTTGCTCAATGAAGTTTTGGTCATTTCAAGGTCATAGACTTCCTGATTGCTTCCTGATCCACCTTCTCTTTGTCCTTTTGTCTTGTTCAATCCTTCTGTATTTATCGGTCTTGATGCCCCCTTTGCCCTTCTTCATTCGCTTCATCATTTCACTCTCGTACATCATGAGTGGATAGTCAGACTAAGTAGTTCTTGTCTTTGTGCGTCTCTAGTACGTCATCCACAATGGCCCTTGACACTGCCACGAAAAAAAAGATAACATGTTTATTCAACTCTTGAAAGCTGCAGCATGGACCCCTCTCTTGTTCAATGTCAAAAAGAGAAGTAGTGGCAAACAAGTGGGAAATAACTAATGTGGCAAAAGTGAAATAGCAACAGATAAGCTGCCACTGATCAAATTTGAGAAAAAATTAAGATGTATAGCCAAGTGAACCAAAAGATCAATAAAACATATGAACCAATTTAAAATTGCATTAACAGCTTCTAAGAAAGACAATGCTTGCATGTTCTTTTAGGCCACCATTTCTTTGTCTTTTAAAATGTTTAATGAAACTTCAAATAGTCAGGTTAGCTGTACTGTCTTTCTTGGTCACATGAAGCAGTGGTCAATGAGGCGGATGAGGGGTTAAGAAAGCTGCTGTCTATCCTCTCCTTTGTTTTCCTCACACAGCAATGGTATGTGAAGTTATTGGGGTCCACGGTGATCTGATAGAACGGGGGATGGGGTCAGGTAATCTACTGGCCTGCCTGCAAACATTCTTTCATGCTAGACTGCCTTTCAATAAATAAGAAATGTTGTCTCTCTCACCAATTTAATATTAACCTGATCTCCCCCGTGGAGTGTATGGGGGGTACCTCCGAGGTTAAGGGAGGTAGAAAGGCCTCCAGGCCACACTGCTAATGGATACACACGTACACAGTGTTTGAGGATTAGATGAGAGCCCATCTAGGGGGAATATAGCCCAGGAAAGCAGAGGGGAGTTGTGGAAATTAAATGTATCTCATTTCTCTTCATTTCAACATCAAGTCACCACCACATATTTACCTGGTGGCCGTAGAGTTCACAATGCATAATAAAGACTAATGTGATGCACATAGCAATAAAACCAATGTGTTGTTAGTGAAAAGCTCATACAGAATGGGATTAACTGTGTTGAATCATATGGACATACGAAGGATGGGGAGAGCTGATACTGAACTGTGGAGCAAGCTGGGGTGGAGGCATGTTGGAGCCCTCTGTAGCTGTGGCTTCATGCTGTGTTTACCTTTGACTCCCTCCCACTTCTTCTCATCTTAAATTCACTTTTCTCTGGGAGAGAATCTATTGGTCACAGTCTGGGAGTAAAAGTAGCATGGCTTAGGCCACATAGGATGAGCTCCATCCTAAACAGGTACTAATGGACACTTTCTCATTCAAAGTCCCTTCCAAATACCAACACTCTTATTCAGCTGATTTAAATCATTTTGAGGATTATACAAGATAAAATATTATGCTGGAGACACAAAGAATAATTGCCAATGGTGGATTTAGAATGGCCTCATTCTGGAAATGAGAATGAGGGTGACAGAGAATATTTCAAGTCTTTATCTTGAGCTTTCATTAATGCAGTTTAATGGAAAGGATGCTCAGAGAGGACTGTTAATTATCACCATTCGTTTTTCACAGAGCATAAAGCAGAGGATGGTTCCACCGGAACAAAGATGATTCAGACTTCTTGTTCTCATAACCTGTGCTTGTGAGCCGATCTGTCTTGTTGCATGTTAATGTCGCTCACAGACGGCTACTTATAAGAATACTTTTAGTGCAAAACACACTCATAGAAAGCTTTTTTATGCCTGTAGTCAATCAATAGTCATGTTGAATATTGATCTTTTTTGTGAGCAAAGAGAGTACTAAATCTTAGCCATGTATCTTTTATGTATATCTGAGTTCTGATATATAGGAAAATGATCTGAAAGGTTGAGTTTGTGTCTTGGTCTGTAGAGGAATGCAGATGTGGTGGTGAATGCAGAGTGGATGCACCATTGTTCACTGTGTGGAGCTCGTATATAATTTACAGGGTCTCCACCCCTCTCCGTCACTAATGGATGGGGGTGTCTGCTCAGAGACTGAGAGGGGCGTTGAAATAGGCTGGAGGATTGCCTCTTGAAGACCCCCCTCCACAGCAGATAAAGAAAGCCCACTTCAATTTGGTGGACGTCTTGTCCGTGCAACGGGTTACCAAAGATACCAAGACAAATCTTGAATACGACGTTAAGGTTTTAAGGTGGGACATCTCTTGAGTGTAGATATTTAAGCGAGGCCTGGTGGAGGAATGGAAGAAGGGTGTACAATGTGGAGTGTACACAGATCATTACCATCCCATATAGCTCCAGGGCTTGTCATGCTGAAGGCAGGCAGATTGAAAGGGCTAATGGGAGCCAGGGTGATGCTGTGTGGAGTAATTTAGTGCAGGAGGCGTGGTGGTTGAGAAAGGCACAGGGAGAAGGAGCTCTTAATCCTCATCATAAAAAAAGGAGATATAACGTTTCACCTTAGTGTGGGGGAGCACCTTCAATACATTGAGGACAGGTGCTCAGCTGAGAGAATGATGGAGGTCACTACAGCCCCTAGGCTATATTGAAATGACTGTATGGCGAAAGCAGCCTATCCCTCTCTGTGTAGTCAGCTCAAAAGAGAACAGCCTTTGTTGTTGGCCTGTTCAGAGCCTTGACACCAGATGTGAGTGTCAGCCACAGGATGAAGAACAGCTGTTGTGAGGTTGGAATGGTATGGCTTGGGTAAAAATACTCTCCACGTTAGCCTGTTAAGTTCTGTGGCCATGGTGATAGTATGTAGTCGCTGGTATGGCTAAGCTAGTTGGGCTAGGCCGGGCCAGACTAGAATTTGGGCTGAGTTAGATGTGTCAGGGATATGTCCATGTCCACAGCAGCCATCTGAAACACTCCACCACACAGTAGCTCAAATGTTACAATGCACTCATTCTGACTGACATTCACGTTTCCTTTTATTATTCATTTATTTGCTCTCGTCTTCGATGGACTAACCTCACTCTTCATTTATTTATATGGAGAGACAGAGACATTTCTCTCCTTCTGGTAGAGGATGGATCAAGAAACAGGGGTTCCATCCAGATAGCTTTAGGCAGAGCCGTGTGATGAGAGCCTGATGAAATCATTGTTTGAATCTGAAGGACACAGAGGAAGCTGTCTGAAACAGTTAGAATCAATTTAATTTGAGCTTTGGGATCAAAGGCAGGCCTCTGGGCTGCTCAGTATTTTTAGTGCTGCCTTTAAAGCCATCAGTCATTTTCAATCCTGATTAACTTATGGAAATCACAAGCTATTTTTGAGGTGTTAATTCTCATTAGATTACATATGGGTAGACGATGATTGATGCATAAGCACGATGATGTTGACTGAAATTCAATTGGACCCTCTATTGATTTTTTTAATACACGCTATGCTGTGTTTTTTTTCTCCTCAGTAAAGCCAACTTTACATACTGTAGGCCCATGGGGTTTATGTTTAATGATGCTGTTTTAATGGTGCCACTGTGAAAAGGACTTCACAGTAGTTGCTCAGTGACTCGAGATCTCAAGTCGTGGCATACTTCCTCATACGTAACACTTTGTAAAAGCTTTTATATTTTATACATAATCTTCTAGGTATTGTAGTGCTTTTAAAAGGTTAGATACTGTGTCTGACCTATTAATACGTCGCCTGAGGACACAACACTTTAGCTTGGGACCGACTACATGGCTGTGGACAAAGCTATCGATAGAATCTACGCCTCCTTTGAGAAGACCAGAGGTGTCATCGAATGTGTACATGAACCCGCGAGACATCAAAGTGTATTAGTATTTATAAAAGCAAGAGAGTGAACACACTCCAGTGCACCGGGATTAGCTTGTGTGGCCTGGTGGGCAACCTGCTGTTTTCTGCATCATTTCCAACCCTGGTGTTTTCAGAGGAAGATTAGGACAAGGCCAGATTGTTGAGTAATTGGTGGAGAGAGGCCTCAGCTCCCTGTGATCCCATCACACTCTTCACACCTCACTGGAATTCCCTCGAGACCAGTGTCATTCAGACAGGAGTGAGAGCTGTATGTATGTGTGTGTTTATTTGCAGTATGTGTTTGCGTGGCAAAAGTGTCAGAAAAACAATTGGTCAAGATGCAGATAAATGTTGCTGAGAAATACAATCTTTAATCTTTACCGCCCTGTCTCTGATGTTGGTGTGCGTGAATGGAAGCTGTCAGTGCTGGAAGTCTGTTGACCTGTGCGCCTTTCTTGAGGTTCACGCCTGGATATGCAATCTTTCCTCAGCTAGCCCCCATTGGCTTTTTTTTCTTTCCCTCTTTTGATCTCAGACGGATAAATTCTGCCTGGCTGCCCCTCCGTCTGAGGAAAACCCAATGGTGGGTTAGGCAAGGTCATGTAGAGAGAGAGAGAGTAAGGGTAGGAGACAAGGATATAAAGTGTGAAGACAGAGAACTGCTGGCAACAAAGAAGAAAAAAGCACCACAGAAAATTTCACCTGTCATTTTAACATGTTGCATCAGCACTGTATGCTGGTTTCATCACAGATCAAGGTGTTGACATAGTGCTGGCATGTTTAGCCCATCCTGTTGTTCAAATGCAAACAGAGTTGACCCCTTTTAACACAAAGCATTATACTCTGTAAACTATGCTGGTCAAACACGAACATTTTTAAAAAGATTTGAAGTTAAGACTTTCTTTACAATCAGCAGATAAGCACAAATTCTCTGTTAATACTAGTGGATCACAGAGATAATACTAGTAACAGGCCAAGGCAATATGCTCCCTGATACGATCTACTTCAGCTTCCTTATCTGGACTTTTCCCTACCTTACCTGACAGCCCACATTGTCCTAATGTATATTTGCTTAGTGGTTAAAACAATGCTGATACCACTGTCATGCTATCATCCTGCAGGGCTCTTTATTTATTTACCAGTCCATCCTTTCTGATCCTGCTCTTGTATTCCCTCTGTCCCTGACTCTCTTTCCTTTGAAGTAGGTAATTTTATAGGAAAAGGTCATTCTCGCTCTATCTTTACTATGCAATGACTCCACTCTAATCTCTCTTTCTCTATCTCTCTCCTGTTAGTGCTGTGCAGTGGCAGTGGTGGTGAATGAGTGACTGCCAGGGGTCCTCTCCTCTGACAGGCCTGTTGACAGACTCTGTCCACATATGTGTGCATGTGTTGTGGGGGCAGTAGCTCAGCTTTGTCACTCACTCAGCACCCCGCCGTATAGAATGGACACATGGCCGCATGCCTGCAATTAGCAGCATACAGACACACAAAAGTATTTTCATCCCCTGTGTGTGCATCGTTAGAGGCACGCAGACATTTGTGTGGATACACAAAGGCATGTGCATGAATAAGACATACAAACGCAAATTCGACAACTAGATCTAGACAAAGCTGTATCTTGTAGTTGAGAGAGATAGAGAGAGTAGATTTGCCATTTCATAAATTTCAATAAACATCCTAACAAGTCTTTATGTTTTATGTTGGTAAACCTTCTTTAGTCTGACACAGACTGATTCAATTTTATAAAATCGCTGGAGTCTCTCTCTTTTAAAGCCTAGTTGACACTACACGATTTTTTGCCCGATTTGCTGGTCGGAAAGCTTTGCGACCGTCATGCTGTGATCAGGGCTAAACCAGCAATGGATCTGCAGTCGCCAGTCGTTATGTGTGAAGTTCTCAACGATGCATCAAAATGGCTCCCCATCACATCACTGACACATCACAAACAGCAGCCAGATATTTTGCATGCCAAATATCTAGCGGAGTCAGCTGACTGCTGACCACCACCAGCTTTTTCACTGCAAAACACTTTTTTCCCCCTCAACTCTAGCTCTCTCTGTAGCTCAGACAATCCCTGCTACCTGCGTGTGTTAATCTTTCACCCATATCCTTTGGCTTTGTAATTGCGATGTTTATAATAACAAACAGCTGTTACATGTGTAGTGCGCATCATTTCACATTTCATGTGTGTGTTCACTTGACAAAACGTGGTTTGGAGACCAGCTCGTGTAGTGTGTGACCCCCTGTCACTGATCTGTCACATAGTGTGAACGCCTCAACGACTTCAAGACTTCCGTCACAAGACTGCAAGTTGTGTAGTGTAAACAGCATGGCCATCGGCTGATGCTGAAAGTTGTTGTCTGCACGAGCCTTAAGGTGACTTAGTTGACTTTGCTGAACAACATTCTGATGAAGTTTTGTTATTTTGTTGTTGCTTTCTCCTTTGTGGCAACAAATGTGCAAGTCAGTGTGCTGAAGAAGTTGGGGAGGGGGGAGGTTGATGCCCCTTTATGTCTGCTGTTTACACTAGTGGTCTTTCTACACAGCTACAGGCATACTGGAAGACATAGTAGGTGTAAGGTTGGAGGTTTGACCTAACCACCACCAGCTAAACCTCACACCCTCAAGTCCTCCTCCATCTTCACTGACATCCCTCTATGGACCTGTACCCCCAGCAGCAATGGTCAATAAATCCCTGCCTGATCCAGCACTTCAAAAACAACCAGCCCCAGTCCCTGTTTAGGCTAAAAGCATCATGAATAACAATTAACACCCTCCAAAACACGGCAGTAACCTCCGATTACTCCAGTCTATCTAGCTTTGGGGTGAATTTGCATTAATGATTTCTCTGCCTCTTTCTTATTCTCTCTATCTCAGCATGTCTCTTTTTTTACATGCACTCTATATCTTGGCCAATCTTTGTCCTCTTTCAAATATATATCTGACAATTTCAGCTTTAGATACAAGGCTGCAATGTAGCGACAAAATGCACTCATGAATGTTAACATAAGGAAGATTGTCTTTTTTCCCCCACCTGTGTTTTGTTCCTGGAAAGTTGAGTAGTCAAAAATATGGAGTATTTTAGATTATGTGTAAATCCACTGCAGTGGTTATGAGACTGCATACATTTGTAAGTGAACATAAAATGCTTACTCACACACTGTTTTTTATATTTTTGAACCCCAAAACTCTGTCTAATGTTACCCTTCTCTGTTCTCTCTCCTTCCTCTTGCTGGATGATGTCCTTTCCCAAATCTCATCATTCAGGTGAGTTATTTTTGCATCCTGTTCAGTTATTTCATCTTCACTCAAGAAAAAAAAAACCTCAAAAGTGATTGTGCTCAGAGTTTATTCCTCATATGATTTCTCTATAATGTGATGAAACGTCACTGAGTATGGTTTGCTTTCGTCTGTGCTCATTATAAATCATACTAACCAGCTGTAAATGCAGCCACTTGCATTGTAGCACACTCAGAAACACACATGTAGACATACAGTATGTGAATGTGCAGACATACACACCTCAGTCACACCTACACCCATAACTGCTGTCTGAATAAGCTGATGGGTACTAGAATTGTCCCACGGGATTTGGCTGAAATAACTGTGATATTCCTTTGAAAGCCCCTTTAGAGCGCAATGTAATGAACACTTTCAGCATGGAGCCTGCATTCTGTGCTATGAAATTGTCATGCGGAGAAATGAACAAAATGGAATATAGACTTGCTTTTTGTGGGGAGCACATTCCCCACACTCCACGCCCGCTTCACTTACCAACTTTACTCATCTACCTCTGCTACCTGTTCTCTCCTCCTCTTTTTCAGCTTCTTCTGCCTCTCCTCCTGCCTGTAGCATTTCCCTTCCCACCCTTGTTTCCATGTATCCCCCCTCATACATTTCCCTTGCTCCCGCTTTCTCCTCTCCTACTCCCCTCTGTCCTTGTCTCCATATGCTGTGTCTGGGCTCGTTTACATGGCTGGAGGAAAGGAGAGGAGAGGGCTAGTCTGAATTATACATGCAGCAGCAGTAGTGCACCAATCCAGTCAGGACTCACCAGATGCTTGCCCTCCAGATTCACTGGTTTTGTCTCTTTTGCCTCTCTTAACATGCACTTGTTGTATCTGGCTTTTCTATTGTCTGTGTGTGTTCTTATGTGTCGCCCTATTAGATATATTTAGAATGGTCAGATTATTAATAGTACAGTGGCATCGTCCCAGAGAAGAAACTGTGCTTATGTTTGCGTTGTAATCAGCAGTACTCCATAGGACTGCGGATAAAATTGCATATAATTGTATTTCCTGTCTTAATACTTCCCTCTCTCATGTTTAACTCATGAACCAAAGCTTTCTACTGGGTCCTGGGGTTAGTGGCTCATTCTCAGGTGAAACACATCTGGAGTTCTCCGTGCCGCAGTTGAGTGTCTGCAGCATATGTGTATGTGTGTGTATACCTGTATGTGTGACAGGGAGATTTACATGCTCTAATGATGAGGGATCAGGGTGAGGACAGGGCCTGTCAGCACCCCTAATGAGAGAGGGCCTGTAGCCCGGGGCCAGGGTAAAGAATTGGAGAGGAATATGGATGGGGGCTGAGGGGTCGCACTGATCGGGGCGGGGGGCTTCCAGGGCGACAGAGGCTGGCATCTGTCTTTGGTGACACTGCCCACACGGCTAATTCACAACACCCGTCCTGAATTCCGCTCTACAGAGATAATGTGGATACAAGAAAGAGGTGCCTCTACTCTGTTAAAGAGTACTACTGATTAGGGCTGTTACACTCAGCGAGGAATGAAGCCCTTTCAGTCAGGCACACAATATCATCCCGCTGTCTCAGCTCAGTCCAAATTATGCTACTTATTGATTCAGAATTCAACAACCCCATGCTGGATAACTGGGTTTGGATTGAAAAAATGAATGAAAAAAATCAAGGATCTGGAGTGACTTCTAATGTTTATAATTTACTGGCACTCACCAGAAGTTTTCATTTATTTATTTTATTATTGATTTCAACCACATGCAGGCAATCAACAGTTTCTGTAAAGGTATTTTCATTTAATGTTTGATCCGAATAAGGCAGAATCCCAGGGATTAGTTGAGTCTTATACTGAGCCTCTAAAGATGCCCTGTAGACCTGAGTAGTTTCTCTACTCTCACCTCCACCTGAGGGATTGTCTTCTCAGCTCTGTATTAGTGTGAGGTGCTGGTGTAAAATCACACCTATTTCTCTACCTCAGGCACTCGGGCCAAATGTGTTCAAACCAGAAATGTCAAGACTGACCTCCCCACTGGCTCCTGTGCCCGGATGGACTTACCCACTTAAAGATAGTGCATACATGCTCACTCTGCTTGCCTACACACACAGTGCAAAATAAACACAAAATAAATTTGAATCAGGGTAGTAGCTTGTGATCATTAATCATAGCAGACTGATAAATTCTGCATTTTGTTAATTTTTCTTTGTTACCAAGGATAAGCAATGCAGAGTCATCAAAATCTCCCTAAAAGCTTTAATTATATTTGACAACACATAGTGCATTACGGCAGGCCATTGACTTGACCTCTGACATGAGAAACATCCTTAGGGCATGCCCCGGCTGTTGGATATATCCCATGATACACTCTCTGTCCACACATGTTGCAGTGTGGCTTTGCTAAAGACCATTGATAATTCAGCTAATGAGTGTGAGGGGATGACCAGGATTAACCCTCTTTAGCATCCCACTGTCTGTCTGCCCGTCTGGCTCTGCCTCACTGAGCCCCTGCAAAAAGACAATCAATAGCCCGAGATATGTCACACATAGCTACTGATTTGATCCACCACAAGAGACTTTCTAAGCAAGAGAAAGCATGTGTTTTGCTAAATAAATCCATTATTTGTGCATTACTAGTGTCATGCTGCATTTACAATATGCTGTACAGAGGCCCCCGTGGTGGTCCCAATTTAGTAAAAGATAGAAAGGATAAGCATTAGAGAGCTGTTTACAGAGAGCAGCCCAGTCTTGCCACATGCAGCAGGCAGGGCCTTGTCCATGGATGTGTTCTGTGCCTGGCTTCACCACATCAGTAGGGGAGGCCTCATCCAGCAGCCCTGCCTTCTAGCTCCTCTCCACCTCCTAACTCAGAGGCCGAGCCCAGGCCCTGCCTCCATCTCTCTAATTATAACGGGAGCTCCACAATCTGTAATTTATAAGTCTAAAACACTGTAATTAACTACAGCTTTTATAGGGAGTCATAAATAATGTCAGGCCCTTTTTATAAAGCTAACTTCTTTGCTCTGGCCTTTCCTTGTCGGCTCTTGGTTTGTTTCAAGGTAACATGGGGAGACCTGGGATTATTATTATTACCTCATCCAACCCCATAACATCCCTCTCATACAAAGAACTTAAAAGATTTTTTTGTTTTTCCTAATGGTATGGGCAATTTTGTGGGGATACCCAACAACATTACATCAGAACATCTTGTCAAGTCTTGCCGGTTTTGGGATGTTGACTCAAGGGTGGGGGTTTGAATGACGCTGGCTTAAAGGGATAGTTCTGGATATTTGAAGTGGGGCTATATGAGGTACTTATCCATACTCAGTATATTACTTGCAGTAGATGGTGATCACCATGTCCCCAGTTTGGACAAACAGAGTGTAATACCAGCCTGGAATCTAAGCAATGTATTGCTGTGGACAGGTAACGTGTTTTAGCCACCTCAAAAAGCCCCACTGAAAAAAAAATCAAAATGAGTTCAAGTGTACACTGTGTGTTTAATTATTTTCACACTTAACCTCATTTGCTACAACACTTTCTGACCCAAACAGCTGATCTGCTGGCGTAATGCAATGTGCTGCCAAGTTGTGCTTATGTGTAACACTGAACACTGAAGTTCTACGATTAAGAAAATGTAGTTCTAAAGGAAATGAGTGTGTGACAGCAAGGTCAAGCGCTGAACATTTTAAACATATAGGGTACAATTGAACTGATATTGATTTTTTTTTAGATGGACCTTCTTTTAGGTGGCTGAAATATGTTTGCTGCTGACCCTGTCCACAGTAGTACATTGCTTAGCTTCCGTACCAGTACAACTCTCTGCTTCCTCAAATGTGAAAACGCTGGCCTCCATTTACTGCAGGTAATATATTACTGGGGAAGTAAGCAAGTAACTGCAAATACCCCACACTTTCCCTTTAATATGTCTTTGGTGTTCCTGGAAATGTTTCCAGTGCGGTGAGGGTTCCCTCTGAATGATCCTGATGTACTTGTCTTTAGAATAGTGATGTAATTAATGACTCTAACAGAGCAAGACAGAAAACCACAGAAGGCCAGGAAAATGTTACCATATGGTTGAAGTAAAGACAGATTTCTCTATAAAGCCCTGAGAAAAATATAGGACACAGTGACAACACACACAGTTTCCAGGTTAACCGTTAAGAAGAGGCTATATTTTATGTATCTGCACTATAGTCTGGTCTCTGTGTAGTTAAAAATAAATCTTGCACTGTGTCTCCCCGCCTTTTTATAGACATTTTACTCGTGCAACGGCAGATTTTTCCAATGTAGTTGAGATAGTCAGATATGCAAAGGAGATGTAGGTGCATACAGATGATGGTTCCTGCTGTAATCAGCTGCATTGTCTGACGGCTGTTCTCCTCCCTGCCTGTTTGGGTGGCTGGTGATTTATGTGGTGGTCTTTACATTCAGTCCTTAGGGAGGGACAGCCACTGAACAGGCTGGAACAGCTCGACTCAGCATTCTTCTCCTGTCACAACCAGCCTTCCAACTTCTTCCTCAGACAACACAAAACAATCCGCACAGAGAAAAATGACCCACTCCCTCCCAAAAAAAAAGACAACAAATCTCTGTTTTTTATGAGAAAAGGTTAACAAAAGTGAAATACATAGTGAGGCACAAAACAACAGCAAACAAAACTGAGTGTAACAAAGCCCAAGGCTTAGGACAGACAGAGAGGTGAAGTATGGGATAAAGAATGGGCCACCCTGGGCACAAGCAAAACTCTCAGCACCCACTCCCCAGGACTCAACAGACAATAGTCCATCTGCTGGAAACACACAGGCGCTTTCAGTCTACAGAAAAGCCCCCTCGTTTGGATTCAGCCTCCCAGTATCTTTTCTCTCTCCTCCCTTTCGACCACCCAGACACTGCCGCCGCCCCATCTCCCCACTCTCGCACATCACACATATGCAGGAGATGATTATAGTCCTCCCTGTCTTACGGCCCTGCCTCCAGTTTTTTTAGTATCCACCGGAGACAGATCCTACTGATAGTTCAAGGCAGACAAAGGCTCTGTTCTATTGCTGCTTAAACCCTTCTCTTTAGCGGACCATCCAGCTTGGAATCAATTAATCTCAAGCCTGCCTGGTAAAAAGCCTGCAGGAGGGATTTTAGTTGAAACCAGCATTTTGGGTTTTTTCCAAGAAAATGCGCAGCTGAGAATTTGGTTTTAGGTATTATGAAGGGCTTAATAGAATACTGATCCACTCCAATGTCTGCCTCAAGAGATAAAAAGAAACCCTTAAAAAGTGCTTTTTTTTTCCTTTTTACTTTTGAAGATGCATATAATGAATGTGCACACATATGTCTGTCTGCTTGACAGTCTGTGTTTCTGCTTGTTTGTTCGTGCCTTTGTGTGAGCAGTGCTGCGGCTGGGACCGAGTGCCGTCCTCAGCGGAGTTGCTGGGCCTCCTGAGATGTGGCTCTGGGATTTCCTGTGCTCCCTTGCCATGCCATGGTCTTTAATGACAATATGGTGGCCCAGGCAGTGGCGGCTCCTCTGAGAGGGAGAGGGGAGGGGGTGGAGTAGGGCAGGGGCTGATTAGAGAAGAAGCCAAAGATGTTTACCAGGCTTTACTGCTCACTGGTTTTAACCCCTATCAGGCGTTCCATGGAGATTAGGCTTTCATTTTGACTCCACCAGAGTATATGCAGCTTATCTTAGTTCAGCTTTTATCACCTTCACTGATTCTTGATCTGCTAGGAAATAATTAAAGTTTGTTGTTGGTTTATTGTTGCAAATATTAATGAATAACTATTAAACTATTATCAGGTCATAGGGCAACCAATACCTCTAACCTCACCTGCTCTCCATACCATCCATCAGGCTTCTAAGGAGTCCTGGATTGTTGTGGCCTGGATTCCAAAGGTTTTTAGTGGGTTTACAAAATGGGTTTTAGTCTTAATATGGTTGGCAGTTTGCCAATGGTCCCACACTGATTTCTGTTAAGGATAACTAAAGTAAGTGCGCGTGTGTGCTTGTTTGTATGTTCTTGTGGATGTTACAACCAGAAAGCTCTTGACGTGAAGTAGATGTTAATCCTCCCTCTAACTAAGCTGCCAGCTCTTGGGTATAATTTGAACCCATCCAATCTAAATCTCTGCATGCCTCTTCTCTAAGTGGTAGGTTGTGGACTGCAGTTTCCGTCTGTGCGTGGCAGCTTATATCTGATGACATAATGTGTTGACCCTCCTCCCTGCGTTCCATCGGGATGCTGGTTGTACAGTCGCGTAATCCGGAAGTGGCGGGGAGTGGGGATGTTCTCTTTAAAGCTTAACTATCTGCCTAGCAGAGATGAGAGGGTTCAGTTTAGGGATGAGAGTAGCTCAGCACATCGCTGTGGTCTTTCTCCTGCCACAGCCACTTTTCAGGGACAGATAGAATAGATGCTGGCAGATGAGGGCAAGCCTCCTCCTGTCCCTGCTTCACACTAGTTCACCACAAATGACTCTCTATGGAAACACACACCTGTGGGAGTAATAGCAACTGCTTGTGTAACTACTGTTATTCTGTTTACCAGAAAACAACATAAGCTACAGTGCACATACAGTGCATTTTATATCACGGATGTAAATGCAAATATATTCATTATAGAGCCTAATTTATTCTCTGCTCTTTTCATTATTCAATACCAGCCAAAAACCACATAGTGACCTGAAAGCAGGAGCCTCTACTTTGGGAGAGTTGTGTACCATGTGGGGTGATGCTACAGAACCATTATCAAATCAATGCCAGTAAATATGTCTCTTGAGCTGAGCATGCTTGGCGTTAATGACAGAGGTGTTGAGATGTAGCAGTATTCTGAAAAAAGGGACTGGGTGATTTATTTGCTGAGGAAATCGCTGTCACAGCAGCGCTGCTCTCAGCCCTTTCCTTGGTGCCCAGTGGGCCAATTAGACCAGCCTCTAATCCAAGGTACAACACCTAACTATGCCACCAGAGAGTATGTGCATACACAACACAGACTGGCTGCTGTCATACCTATTTCAGTCACAGAAACGCACCATTTTGCATTCATATCAACCTCCCCTCTGTCTTGGTTTATTCCCACCCTTTCTCTCCCCTGTGGGACCTCCTTTGCTGTGGGCCAGTCAGGCAGTATGGCTGCATGGCCGTTGTCGTATAGTCACAGCCGTGCTCAGGTGATTAGGCCTCATTATGAAGACATTTGTGGTACACTAATTAACGAGCCTGTTGTGTTGTGTCTCTCAACCTCTTCTCTCCTTCCCTCTCATGTCCCTGCTTAAGTTCAGGCTGTGGTCTCCCACCTGCTCCACAGCCTGACGTTTGCCCTTGCACTGCAGCAGCTAACAGATTGTAGACTTCACACTGTGGCTACTCTTCCCCCGACCAAGTGTTGACAGTTAATTTGACTTCACCTTCATCAAGAGCAACAATAAATCAGAAATACTGTGACGTTCAATCACTGAAGACAGGCAGTATGTCAAACATGGCTGTGTGGATGTTTGACACAGTTTTGATCAGATATTCATCTGTATGCTTTCATCCCACTCTGTGGCTGATTGTTTGTGGCCGATCATTGTACATGCACGTTTCCAACTAGACACTCCAACAGACAATCAGTCACTCAAACACTGACTAGCAGCTGTTAGAGAGGGACAGCCCTCTAATCACTGCACTGTTATATACACAGAAAAGAGGCCTCTTCTTGTCCATCCAGACGTTAAAGCATGTTATTATCAAGAAGAAGCTCAACAGGCAGGTCTCTACGTTCCGTTGTTGCCACTGGCCTTCCGTTGACAGTGGCACCATTAGCAACCAGTGTCAGGGCAAGGGCAAATCTGGGCGGCAATGGATGGTCTCCAGGGGAAAGCAGGATGCTCTATGGTGGCTGAGGACAACGGGGTTGGGTGTCATATTGCAAATCATCAAACAAAGCAATGAGATTACCGCCAGTAACCAGTTTTAATATCAGCTCTAGGATATTGCTAGAATCTCCTCAGTGCCAACTTAAAAATGTCAAACATGATTTAAAAGGTTATTACACTGCCTAGTGGGGAAGAGGAGACATTATCCTTCTTTTCAGTCTTTTTTCAGTTTGTTTGATTTTGATAATAAATCTCTCTGTATTCTCTCTGCTTCAGCTACCCTGTCTAGAGTCTGACAAGTATACAGTTCAGTATAGTTTCTGAGAGAAATGATCTGTGAGAAAGATACCAAAAATCAAAACACATTACATTCATCTCGTAAAAATCAATGTGTCAACTTTTGTGTTCCAAAACAAGTCTTTCAGTGGGAAGTCTCAGAAAACTACACTCAACAATATCCTGCATTGATCTCAATGTGGGGTCTGTGTAGTCTCATTTTGGCTCTTGTCATGATAGGAGGCTATTGTGGTGCCTGTGTGATTGTGCTATGATCTAAACACACAGGGGGCCCCCAATCCTGTTGTCTCACTGTGTTATTGCCAGGGGGGGCCCTGTTCGAACAGGCCTTTCCTGGGGCAGGCCTTTGATACTCATAGGAACCATTAGATGTCTTGTTCAAGCACATTAGTTCCAGTGTTGACTAGGGATGACTGAGAAGTACTGAGATGAGCTGTACCTTGATGTTGGTCTCTGGAAAACCATAGTTAGGCCAGAGAGCAAGACAAGCTGGATTTGCAAAGCCTAGGCTGGGGTCAAAACAACTATAATTTGCCTCCACTCTAGTTCTTGAAATCCACTGCTTGCCATCCCTCTTGAGGATTATTTTTCCTCTAAGTCTAAGTAGCATGCATATGCAATGATTTCTGCACTCCCATTCACCTGCTCTCCCCTCTCTGCTGCTTCCACATATCTAGGCCCCTCAGGGGAAGAATGGAACAGATTTTTTTTTGCCACCCCACTCCACCCTCATCCTCCCACCCATCACCACCACCCACCAGCCAATCTCCTGCTCCACAGTTATTCCCCTCCTGCTGGAAAACCTGCATGATATGATGAATTGGAAAAAACTAGATGCCTGATAATCCAACCTGCTGAACAAAGATGATATATTCATCAGACACTACACTTTCATTTACTCATCTCCTTGTATTTCTTTTAAGATTGAATTAACTTTATCTTCCTAATGGAGAATTACATGGTACATAGAAGCTTTGGACTCCCAAAGTGGACCTGTCTATGAGTTAAGCCAGCAGGCTGTGCACTGCACATTTTTGCTTTTTTTGTGTCTCATCAGCAGGATTGTGGTGTGGCATGTTGACGTGCTGTGTGCTCATTTTCAAATTAGTTTGCTTCATAAATTGGCTTTCTCCGTAGTACACTGAGAGAAGAAACTGGCAGGGAGTGAAAAAGCACTCTTTAAGCACCCCCAGCTGCTCAGCTATCCTGCACGTGGAATCCTCCTTATACACAAGGGAAGACAGTGCAAATTGAACCAATCCATCAAACAGGGCACAATTTGTTTAACCTTCCCCTGTCAGATATTTAATGGCTCTGTTACTACATATAGGGAAATGCCACACATAGTGTCCAAACAAGGTTAATAGTTATAAATATGAGTAAAGATAGGAAGATGCATGTTGTGTATGTGTATATTCACAGACTGAGTGACTAATGGAGTACTGTTTGTTGTGGCAAGTGTGCTGAAGGGAATAGAAGACTGTCGCAGAGAACACAGTGGCAAAGAGCGTTAGACAAGAACCAAAGAGAATGTAAGAGGAAGAGCGTATGCAGAGAAGTGGAAAAAAGTGCTGGAATAATAAAACAGTCTCTCTGGCAGGCAGCCAGGCAGAGTGTGAGGGCAGGGTTCAGATAAAAAGAAGAATGAGAGACTTGGAAGTCAGCCAGTTAGATTTCACAGTTTTTTTCCTTTTTTTACTCTCCCTTCTCTTCCCCCTATTTTTTGTCAATGCCAAGATCTTTTGCCAGAAAGTAATGGAAACTCCCTTGTAGCTAGTGTTCCAATAGTGGAGTAGAAGAGCAGGTTTGTTGATAGGACACTTTTGGTTGCTGTTGTCTTACATGTACAGTATACATGGTTTGCTGCCTTTGCAGTGGATACAATTGTCATCTGTATCTGACAACCTTTGAATAGACCATTCTGTGTTTAATATGAGAGCTGTACTTCACCTGTCCACTGCACAACCCACCAACTCCACTGTCATCGTAGATATGGTTATGTTATTTTTGTTTTTGTGTCTTTACCAACATATCCATTTAAAATCTCTGACAAAAAACAGGTAGAGTACCCTAAAGAAGTCTGCTTAGGACAAAAAGGTTCCCAGTTTGACTCCCATGTGTTTCTGAAACATGGGTGGAGAAAGTAAATATAAATATTCAGCAACCAGTCCCGGGATGGAGACTTTAGTGGCTGTGCATTTTCTGGGTGGCAAACAGTAGCAGATTGGGCAGATTCCATGTGGGAATGTCACTTTGTGATTTGCTGAGAACACAGCATACTCAGTTGACCTTCCCTGCATAAATAAAGGATTGGGGAAAAATGTGTACCAAACATTAACCATGTAAGGACAGAAGATGTATGGCGCAGAAATTGCAGCCTGCTTGTGCAGTTGACATAACGCCCCACAATGACACTTATTAAATTGTAACAAGCCTGCCCTTGGCACACCATCTTTGCCCCCGCAGCCCCCGCCTCCTTCCAGGGGTTTGTTAGAGCACCAAGAGGAAAATGCTGACATTGTGGGCTGCTGCTGTTCCTCATTATTGCAGCCCACATCTCAGAGCTGTCAGGAGTTAGCTGGTGGTGACGTGGGGAAATTGGACTGCTTTCTGGAGGGTATTCCCCCTGCTGTTCCCTGACCTGAAATATGAGCGAAAGGCCACTAGTCACTGGACCATCACCTGCTGTAGTTCTTGGAGAAACAATGTCAATTGTACCTTAACTAGAGGCAGCAGTAGCCAGCATTTGGATTTCAAAGTTTGTTTAAGTAAGTGGGCACTCGTCTTAGCTTTTTTTCCTTTGCCCTCTCTCTTTCAGCTGAAGTGAGAGGAGTCTTAAGAGAGAGGGATCTTGAGTAAGACTCACCAGTGGAAAGAATTTATCAGCGATTAGTAGAAGATTGGATAAACTAATCCTTGGGAGCTACTTCAAGGCTCCTCAGTCCCTTCTCCCGGGGACAGAGGATTGTGTGTGTCAAGCTAATATCCAAACACCCAAACACATACTCACAAACATAAACTAGTATAAACAGAAATACACAATGAAAAGGTTCAGGCATTAAACAAGGCTTTGCAATAATGCAAATGTATTCAGAGAAACTCATGTTAACACACATGCACACACTGAAACAAGCACATTCATGCACTACCCACAAAATCCCTTCTCCACCACCTGCTAACCCACATCCATAATGTTTTCCTCTCCCCTGCAGCTCATCAGGGATTAGGGAAATTGCCTGGAATGAAAGAAATATGGTCTTTGATGGCCCTTTTTCATGCATATGGTGGCACAACACGCAGCTGGAGGTTCTTTCTAGAGACAAGGAAAAGGTTTCAGCTGTAGAAAACCCAAACGTAGTGTATGAAAAAGCTGTTTCTTGCTGTTTCAAGATACTCATAGTAGTGCACATAACCATTCAATTTATTCACTATTTACATTTTGGAGACTTCAGTGGCAATGTTATGGATTAGGCATAAGTTGTCTGCTGGTGAAGTTTACCATGTACAGCATCATACTCTTTCAGCAGATGTTAAGTGAATTGGGACATCCCGAACCACAGTTTGCCCTTCTCTAATCTAATTGGCTCTCCAGCCTACAGAATTGCTGGAACATTTTGCAGTGGTGTTACATGATGCCGGCTTAGTTTCACAAAGTACACATGGCCTCTCCCTCAATTACACCACATGTAGGCACCACAGCTCCTACTGCATGGCCAACTGGATTCCAGCAGCCTGATGGTGAGGGTAGAGGTAATGAACCCCTGTGCATGCGTGGGTGGGGCTGAGAGGGCAGATGAGCGGGTAGTGGTCTATAATTGTACCCAGTGTGACTGCATGTGGAGGGTTTCAGTTGGCCCATCTCTACTTGATGGTCTGCGAAAGAAGTATATCCTGTTGGGGGTATTGGTGGTGTCGGGGGCTGGGGAGGTAATTGAAGGTTTTAGCAAGGTCTGCCATTGTAGCACACAATAAGTTCATGTTCACCACCACAGGAGGGCAATAAGTAAGATCTGTATTGGGTCTTTTGAGTGTGAGGAACATATGAGTAACCAAACCTCACTGCTTCCTTGGAAGGAGGATAATTATACAAGAGATTTTTTCTACATTGCCAGTGCAATGGGAAATACGCTGTAATATGTGTTGGATTGCATCCTCCCCATATGGCCAGTTAAACTATATTACAGTGAGAAAGTTAAAGATAAGAGCGTAAGAAAATGTAATCAGTTTAATTGTCAAGGAGAGATGTATGCACTCATGGGTCATTTCCATGCTCTGCTCTTCATTTGTCTGCTTCTGCTGTAGTCAATGACACTCCTAGCGAACATTGATCTATTAGCAATGTGTACATATTGACTAGCTATGCAGTCATGTTTATTCCTTCAATTCTCATCCTTATGCATTTCCTCACCTACAACCTTTCCACAGCCGCAGGCATTTAGGCTGTGGTGTTATGATACTGATTATACATTCTGCTATTGTTTGTAGAGTTGAGGAACAGCATGCAAACTCTGACAGTATTCGGGCCATCATGCAATCTCCCAGAAACTGATTTATTAACTAAAATATCCATTTGTTTGTACAATTTAGTAATAAGTGTATTACAAGTATTACCTTTGATATTAGCTTGGCTCTGTATGTTGGCACAACTCACATAGTGGTTTTATTAGCAATCAAGTGTTATTCTTTTCATTCTGAGCTGTTTTCTTTTGCTCCCTGCCTGTCTGCCTCTCTGTCTTTCACTAAAGAATAAATATCCCTTTTAGTGTGTCTTTTTGTGGGCTCGGCTTGGATGTTTGCTTTGTTTAAACCACAGCAGAGAGACTTTGATCATTTAGAGATGGACATTGCTTATTTTAGGACATGTATTTCAAGTGTGTGCTAATGATCAGCAGAGAAGCTGATGTGGACAGCAGATACTGTATACACTGTACAACGAAGGCGCAGAAAATAGGACAAATCATATAGAATGCCTGTAGATAATTACTTGTTGGCCTCTTTCTTTGTGTAAATTGTACTTAGTTTGGAGTACCAACCATGTGGCCTTGTCTCCACAATCTCAGTGGAAAGGAGTGGAGCTGTTTTGTTGCCCCAGTGAAACGAAGGGTGGAAAGGAGGGGAAAAAAATGCTGGATTTGAAATGGACTCCCAGTCTGGAACTCGGGGCATGGTCCAAGAACCACAACCAGACCAGAGTTACTCCTCTGTGGTCACCCCAGGCTTGTAGCGTCCTGGCACAGTCCGGTGGCACAGAAATAACAGCAAAGAAAAGGGAAGTCATTATGGGCCTGGGTTAGTGTTCACATTGAATTATTATGATGGTGTCCAAAATAAACACACACACCACAGTTCGTTGGTGTATGAAAAAAGGGGGAAATAATCAAGATAGACAAATAAATCTAATTATAAAAAGTGGCATCATATTTCCTTTGAACTCTACAGTTTTCTTATTTTGTTCTAATTCTACTCGTTCTGCCAAGAGAGCTGGCAGTAGATCCCTAAATACTAGATATTATTTTGGAGTTGAATATAGAAAGTGCGGAATGTATCTATTTAAGGACTTCATTGAATGAATTTCGGAGGACATCAGTAAAGAAATGTATGGACAAGTTAAGTAAGTAGTATTGTCCAGTTGTCCCAGTAACATATTATCCAGCTCTACCTCTTAATATTCTGAACTCCATTCAGAAAATTGACAGACATACAAACACTCAGCTGCACAGAGCACTTCAGTAACAGAAACTCTAAATCCGCACCTTCCCCTACTGTGCTAATGGAGGGCTCATATCTTCTTAGTCCCACAGGATAGTTGTGCTGTATACCTTCCCATTGTGAGGCTAATCTCTAGTTTATGGGCCAGAGAATATCTCTCCAACCACAAGTAACCCTTAAAAACTCTCCCACAAACCGCGCAGGGTCAGATCCAAAGTAATTAACTGAGCTAAGCTCAACACATAAGCTGGCTGCTTTGAGGCGTTGGGAGGCAGAAAGACAGCACTTGCATGGGGTCCTGGGATGGTGACTGCCCTGGAGGCTATTGGAATTGATTGGATATCCTTACTTAGGAATGGCCGAGCTTCTCTAAGCGTTTAGCATGCTGACCTAAGAAAGATGAGGCCGGGGTCCTCTTGGCAATTTCCACACAAATCTACTTCTCTGCAGTATTCAACATCAGTCTCCAGCTTCTGTTCACTTTAAATCTGTGTGCTTCAGAGAGGAGATGAATTTAATGACACTGGGGTGGTGCTGTCCCTGTTCATCTTTCTTACCCTTCCTTCTGTTGGAAGAGCAGCATAATGCCCACCCCAGGGTCACAACATCAGGGCTGCAGTGTGAAGGTAAATAGCTGTGGACGGTAATGCAGTAGATGAATAATAAATGTGGGAGTGTGCCATGTGGTGCCAGGATCCTTGGGCAGGCAAGAACTGTGGGGTGTATGAGGGTCTCTCTGCCTTGGGGTCAGAGTCCTCACAGTTGAATGGGTGCCAATGCAAATAGTAGATCATCAACTGATCAACAACAGGAGCATCCTGATGTTCCTCAGATCTGATCAGATCAGGCCTCTGGTGTCTGGGTCTTCTTGAATTAAAACGGAGACCTTTTGCTAGGTTTGCAGCTCCTGTCCAGACTAAAATAATGAAAACAAAGACCTAAAACGGAGAAGTTTGGAAACGCTGCCGACCCCGTTTTGCGTTTCTCAACTCCGGAGGGCGTTTTAGTGACGACAGGCAAAAATGGAGGACTTTAGAAACGATGATTCAGCCGCTCACGCTCGGCTCTCTGAATGGCTCTTATAAGTCATGCAAAGCAGAAATACGATGCTAGTGACAGAGTTTTTGAGTTGTTTTTTAAAATTAAAATATTGTGTACCTTGCAAATAACACTTACGCATATCTGCCTACACATGCAGGCAACTGTGCATGTTGCCATTTACTTTGCAACATCTCCCAGTCTGTTTTTCACCGCCAAAGTACCATGTTACATTCAGTAACAGTCCCAGCTTGATTCTTCCTCTGCATTTCCTTATTCTTTCGCCAAATCATCTGTAACCAGGGAACAGACCATCTGCTTCATTTACACCGGCACGCAAATAGATGTGCATTTTCAGTCGTTTTAATGTAGATGGAGATAAACTCATACAAAGCTAAAACGCTGGTCTGGACAGAGATCGTATTTGTAATAATTCTCCGTAAACTAAAATGTAGCAGTGTCGATGGGGCCTTAGTCATCACTGGGGAAAGCCATGGCTTGGTTTGACTTGGTTGGTTTCAGTTGTATGTTTTGTGGGGGGGTTAGGGTTGTTGTTTTTTTGTTTTTTTTTTCATTTTTCTGATTCTTTCCCATACAATTATATAAATACAATATATACTGTGATGATACTTTTGGGTTTTATTTTTTAGTGACTATGAACCTTTTTCATTTTATCACAATTTCATAATATAAAGTTGCAGACCTCTTAAAAGCATACAGTGTGTGTAGTTTAACATTAAAGCATTCTTTACTTGACAGTCCAGTGAGTTTGCAAGTATGATTAAGTGACAGGCCTTGCATTCATGTCTTTTGACATGGGTGAATACTTCTGATTGTGTTCTTACCCTTTTAGAGCACCAGCTTTTATGTAGCAATCAGTGTTAGTTAACAGATTAGGATTTCAATGCAAAGGGGAAGAATAAAGTATAATAGGTTATCAGTGCTTCAGCTGCTGTTTCGCCTTGGGGATGCAGGTGTATTGCTTTCACTTGTCAAATATCTCCTTAATGATTGCCTGTGACATTTTAGCTCATTGACAGTGTCTCATTTTTAGATTGAAAAAACTTAACACAAACTATCTTGCCCTTTCCTTCTCTTTGCATTTGCTATTTCTATTGTGTGTTCAACCTCACACCCAAGAGATACAATCTTCACTTTTAAATGTGTGCTAAATATGGGGTTTTGAATCCACACGTTTATCTTTGAGTCATTGCAGATATCCAGGCATTTTGCTCTTAGTAGGTGTCTAGCACCCAGTCTGGCCAAAGCTAACATGCAGTATAAAAATCATGTGGGCACATTATTCATATGAAAATTCCTGCTGCCTGTAGGTATTAAAATGTAATTGCCACAAATGTATTCTGGATGTGTGGAAGATGTCTTTGACAACAATAAAATATGTTATAAATAGCCATTTTCTGGTAGACCAAAGGCACTACACATAAATTATTATTGTTTAGTAACACCACTGACACAAAACACCTTTTAGCCCCACCTCCTGTTATATATCCCCGTTGCCTTTAGCCTGCAAGTGGATGTCAGTTCACGGGAATTTAAATTGTTTTTCTTGGCCTCAGACAAGGGAATGATAATGGATAATGGTGATCCGCCAGGCATAAAGTGGGAAAAGAGAAAGAAAATGGTCAAGGTTGAGAGAGTAAATTTCCTGGGGTCAGAGGTCTAGGGATTAGCAGATGTCAGAAGGAAAGCTGGGAGGATGTGGTGATGCAATTGTGGAGGGGGGGAGAGGTAGAGGGTATGTTGAAATATGGTAGGGAATATGATAGTGTTCTCAGACTGGGCTCTAACAGTAACCCCAGGTCACAGTTAGTTCCTCTTAGACCTATGTAAAATACAACGCTTACATCCTTTTCTTTCTTACTGAAAATTGCCATTGCTTTCTGTTTGCGTCTAACTGACCTGTTGTTTTCTTTTTTTCATGTCTCTTCCTGGTGATCCTTTTGTCTTCTTCTTTATCCTTCTCAACAATGGCCTTGCCTTCGATAGGTAAGTGAAACATTAACACAATATAGATTCATCCACAGTATATACGTCACACGCAGAAATGTTGTTGTTAGCCAACACAGACAAATAGAGATATCATGACAGCTAGCAAAATGCTAAGAAGAGAAAAACACTTGGTTTAGAACTAATGCTTTTAACAGGATTTTCAACATATGTTCTCATGCCCCTAAATTACACACTTAAACAAGGATCCTACCCAATCCTCCCAGGCTGAGCAGTTAATATTTGTTCTGAGGACCCGTCTGTGTGTGTTTAAGCCCAGCTGGGATCCTGGCGAGTGCAGAGGGAGCGAGAGCGAGATGCTGAAGAGAAAATAAAATCTAGAATATCAGCTTAATTGGCTTGAATTAAAACGTCACAGGAGAAATTGGAGCGGATGTGGAGTGAGGTTATCTGGAACGGTGCACTTGTACAAATATGTGTATGTGTATTTTTGAGAGGACACATTGATAGTATTGCTTTAGTTCCTTCCTTTGGTTGTTTGGCACCAGATGGGCCTGAGTGAGGAGCAGCTGAGGAGTTTGATGAGCCCCAGCGAGGCCCTGTTCGGTAATGTGAACGAGACCCCGCCTTATGTAGCTCCATCAGGGGGGTGGAGGTATACAGGCCTTGGGGGGGCTGTTAAACTTTCACCTACAGTCATCCTCCCAGCTTCCACAGATGGTTAAGCCCATATCCATGGTCCCAAAGAAGCCAAGGGCAGGGTCACCAACCCCTGTATAGACATAAAACATGCATCACTGAGACTGAGGGAGAAGTTCCTCTACTCCATTTTTTCACCTGCCATTTTTCTTGATATAGTTTTAGCCGATTTTCCTTCACCACACAATTTTTGGGAATTTGGGTAAACTCTTTTGTTTTCCCTTCATGTATTGCTGTTTGTTTGGCTTTCGTCCACCCACATTTACCTTACATGTGATTTCACTCTTAGATTTTTGTAGGGAGGCAAATATAGGCCTGTCTGGACCACATGTTGTGTATCACACTCCTCACTGCCTCTATGTCTCCCCTGGGTTACTGTCAGGGTGAAAGGGAGTTGATCCAGACACACTCCAGCTTGTTGGACCACAGTCAGATAGCGGCTACTGAGGGGCTCCTTTGTTCTGATGACCTTTTGTATCCAAAAGGGAGAGATACAGAGATCAGACAAAGCCTCAAAAAATAAAATAAAATAAAATGAGTGTAGTGTTGTATAGTGTTTATCTCTGTGGACAGGAAATTATTAGAAATATTAAGACATGCCCTCCATATGAAGAGCTCTTCATCTCTGTTACAATTCTGCTGATTCCCTGATTTACCTTGCTTTACATACTTTTAGTATTATCATCATGTCTATAGTAAAAAACAACTAGGCAGGTTGTCTGGGGCCGGTGGTTCAAGTCACCAAGCAGCAGTGGAGCATATAGGAATTGTCTGTCAGTCTAGCACAGATTATATGCTGGCAGTTTACTGATAAGAAGGCAGTAGCATGGTAGTGGAGTTAATGAGTCAGGAAGCATTTGTTCTTTAGCAGAGTTCAAGTTCAAACCACAGTGACAGCCTATCTCAGGTGTATTTCAACAAGACACTGAATCACTGTCAGTTTCAAGAATGCTGGTTAGTGGAAAGCAACCAAAAATGCAATTACTCAGCATGGTGCAACAAAGAAAAAAATAACCCAACATGAAATAAAACCAATAAAAAGTCAAACGGTGATGTTTGTCCGTAGCCATGCACAATGGAACAGGGGCTTTATGTTCTCTGTAGGCCTTTATTTATTTATTTTACTTCTCTCCAGGGGCACTTGATGACATAACCAGAGTGAGTGAGAAAAAGGGAGAGGAAATGACTATCCATAAACATGGCATGTTTCATCTGCTCTGTTGTGATTATTGGAGAAGGCACAAAGATGGTTGTCTTTAGAACATCTTTAATGCCCATCTCCTCTTATTCTGTGACAGTCGGACAGGCTGACATACCGTATCTCAGTGAGGCTTTCCAAGTCTGCCAGCAGGGATTCTCCCAGCCTAAATCTCTGAAAGATTTAACTCTGTGTGTGTGTGTGTGTGTGTGTGTTGTGTGTGTGTATGTGTGTATTTGGGTAGCATTGTAGCTTTTTTCATATGCACATAGAATTTGTATTTGTGGCAAAAGACTTGTACAGCATGTGAAGCAATTAATATAATGGATTTTATGGAGTGCAAAAAATGTAAGTTGTATATGATACTGAACTGCAGTATCAGTCTCAAGTCTTAAATTTGTGGATATTTGTTCATAAATCTTGAACTGGAACCTTGCACAATCAGACATCATGCTGTACCAACATTGTCTAAACCAAGAGCTACAATGTGAATTCACACTGTGAACAGCTTTTTATAAAGCGTGTTTCGCTTGGTAGACATGCACACTCAGTACTTAAATTACACTGCAGGAATTATAATTGGAAAATTGCCCCTGACTTGATTTGCATGTATGTGATACAGTGCATTAGGAGCTAAAGAAAAGGTAATGAGTGCTCCACCAACCAAAACGGTGCATTCAAGCCTACTACTACTATTGTTGTATTGTAATATAATAATAACATATATGTTAATTTATTTCCATGTTTTACATTATAATGAATTTGGAAGCACTTTTTGTTATATTTGTTGAAATTCTGAAAGAAAAAATGCCATATCTGTGTCTGTCGCCGGACTTTTATAGAACAACTAAATGAAATGATTGGCTGGCCTACCTGGCTGCACACACTCTGTCCGTGCACTCATTGCGCATAAAAATGTGTTTTGGTGGAGTGACTTTGGAGGGAGGGCTGAAGTGAGGGGTTGGGATTTTTTCAGTTGATTACTTTTAATATCTAGATCTCTCTTGCTAGTTCTCCAGTGTTGCCTACCCCAGCTTTAAGGGCTTTGGGTGGGAAAAATGTGCTCTATTGTCCATCTCTGCATTGGGTATATATTGGCAAACCAATTTCATGCTGACCTTAATGTGCATATGTCCATCAGTGTATTTATTATCATGCGTGATGTTTATGCAGCACACAGAAGTTGGCATCTCTACCAATCCATGCCACCTTTTACTGTTGAAATAAATCCTGAAAACTTTCCTAAAGTAGTTTTAAACTTGCTGGGTAACATTGCTTGTGTTCCTCTGGCTGTGATTCCTCATCCCTCTCAGACTCAACGGATGGAGTGGGCAGGAGAAGGTATAAAATTTAGACAGGTTTATCTTCTTACCCAAGCTGCAGCACAACTCTGAACTGCCTGCTTGCTAACCCTGTCAGAACCAGACAGAGGACTCTGGTGGAATGAGACCTGAGGATGACTTGTGTGTCACTCTTGGCTTATATCCTCTCCCGTCACTGTTTAAAAGCCACAGGCTTAGCAAGGAGGCAAGCTGAAACACACAGTGTGGGGAGTAGCATTCCTGACATTGTTGCCTGAGCCAGTCAGAGGTAATTGTTTATTTGAATATTCTGGTGCAAGACAGCTTCCCCATGTCATCTCCTCAGAAAACAAATTACGATGAGCAGCGCTGTTGAGAGAAATTGGATGATGAATGGAGCTGAAAGTCCCTATGTGCAGAACTTGGCAGAAAATCCTGCAGTTAGAACTCACTTGTACACACTGACAGGATTTTTTCTTCTCTCTTAGCTTTAGGGAAATGCAATCATGCCCTGACCCCAGGATTTAACCTGATCTTCTAACTGACTCTGCACACTTCCACGTTTTGTTTACAAAGTTTAACCTGCAGGGTAGAGAGAACACACAAAGCAGAATCAGCAAAGTAGTCAGAATAAATACTGCAGACCTTGAATTGCTATATTTCTGTAATGGTTAACTACACTAGAAGTTCTCCCATGGTCTTTTCTTTGCCCTGGTGGTCATGTCCACATAGAATATCAGTGTCTGGCAGTGAACACATCAAAGGCTGTTTACCCATCAAACAGTCTGTGTGGAGTGGGAGATGTTTATTTGGCCCTGGGCTCTCATTCAGCTAATAGGCAGGGCTTCACTCTTGATGATTTGTCAAAAAGAAAGTGCCACATTCCTCCTCTGATGGCACTTTGAGAGTGTTATTGCTTTTTATTGCTTTCCTCCCTTAATGAGTGGAAGGGAGCCCAATTACCAGCAGAGGCCATCAGGTTTCATCTCCGTAACACATTTCAACCGGCAAGTATTATTATTGTTCATTAGGTTAGGGCCAGAATCTGTGTAGCTAATGAGAAAGCTCAGCAGCCAAGAACCCTCGTGTACCAACAAGACCACAATTCAATTAATTATAACATATTGCCTAATAATGCCTTGAGAGAGAAGGGCGATCATCAGATCTTATTTTCTTTTTTACCCCCTTCTTTAAAGAAACATCACAGTAACCTGCATTGTGGGGAGTGTTTGTTTTAACAGTGACTCTCAGAAGGAGTTGAGTTCAGTAGAGGACTGTTGAAAGAGAGCTCTGTGTTTGTTGGCAATGAGATGGGATTGGGACTAGAGGAGGCCTGCCAACACTGCTGTTTAAGTACACACAGCCTTATTGGGTTACTCCAGCAGGGGTGGGAGTAGACTTGGTGGGCCCGGATTAGCACGGGGGCAAAGAGCGGACAGCTGGGTGTTTCTGGTGGCACAGGATGGGGCTAGGCATACGTTTATGTGCGTGCCTGAGAGGGAAACAGAAGAAGAAAGGAAAAGATAAATAACACGCACGGCCGCTTTAACAGCCGCTGCTCAACCATTTTCTTCGCCACATTTACTCTTCCTCCTTTTGGGGCCATTTTTCGTTTATAGTCTGTGGTGTAAACAGGGAACAACTATCCTTTGGTGTGAGAGGGCTTCAGGTGAAAAACAGAGGCTATCACCTCCATCTCCATCCCCTGTGACTCACCTCATCTTCTAGTCTACCAGTCCCGAGCTCGCCAAGGTCTAATTAGCTCACCGGTACAGAACGCAGCCAGAGTAATGAGTGTGAAAACTCAGCCCGTAGCAACCTGGCTTGTGTACACACTAGGCTGCTCATATAACGCGGTGCTGTGGCAGGCGGCCACCACAATCTTCTCTTCTTTATTTATTCACTTACTCAGTCACTTAGCCTTGCTTGTCATCCTCGCTCTGTCGCTTAATCAGATTTGCCACGCAGTTAAGACTGTTTCAGTCTTTATTTTGTTCTCTCTGGCTTTACTGCTTTTTTATTTGGAACTGTCAATCTTTCTTGGCCTATTTTTTATGTATGTATGTTTTTTGTATGTATTTTTTTTTGTTGTTGTTGTTTTGCTATTTCCCTGTTTGTAAGTCTCTGACGATAGTGGTGAAATTAAGGTCATAAATTCAGACCTCTTTGATCCATTAGATGCTTGAGGATCTTTTTTTCAGCTAATTGCTGTAGTCTTTTTGGAAAGAGTGTCAGTCCTTTTAGAAAGACACTGAAATCCTGTTTCTAACTGGCATGGTTTCATACATAAATATAAATAGTAGCAAATATTTATTTGACTAATACTACATTATTTTTAGGGACTAAAATGGGAGGAACTACAGTGTACTTGGGAAATTATTGCTTAGAATGTGTTTCACAGTCTTCTGATTTATGACACTTACTCACCAAATAAAAGACCAAAAAACTCTTTAGACTTTTAAAAATCCAGTTTCAGTTATGTGATTAAAAAATACACAAGAAACACACACCTTGACACGTGTTCAAACACAAACACAGAGCTTTTACACAGAAACAGCAAAAGGCCTTTTTCGAAATAAATGGAGAGACTATTCACTTCCCTTGAGACAGCAGTATTTAGTAATGTCACCTGGGGCAAGCAGAGAGGGGTCAGAAAATGGAGCCATTTAACCTTCACCATCCTTCATCCTGATGGGTGGTTTAAGGGACGAAGGAGGAAAAAAGGAAGCTGGATTGGAGAGGAGGACAGTTGGAACATGTGGGGACTCAGACCAGGCTTCCCACTATGATGGATAGATGATGTTAAAAGAGAAAAGAGCTGTTGATCCTAGGTTGGCTGCAGAAACAAGGGAATAAAGAAGGAAGTCTAAATAAAAGGATTCATCACAAGGGAAAAGGTATTAGTCTGATTGAAGGACCAGTAAAGAGAGTAAAAGAGAGGGAGGAGCGAATGGGGTAGGGGCAGAGGGACTGACATAATCTCGGAGGTGTAAAGGTGAAACTTTGGTAAAAGAAGGAATTAACACCGGCTGGCAGATGGAGCATATTCCAGAGAATGTTAAATAAGCATGCTGAGTCTAAAGAGAATGGAGAGAAATGGGTATTGTTTTGTCTTATCCTGTGCCTTCAAAGTGCCATTTTTCCCCCTGCTGTCTGGCTACTGCTGGGTCATTGGTGTTAGGGGGATTATGAGTTTTGCCAGGCAGGCCAGGGTTAAGATGAATGGTTGTCCTTTTGGTTTCAAGATGGTCATTATCATTCCCACATGGTGCCGCCAGATAAAGCCCTAAAATCCTTTTTTATTCACGTGGGTTTGTTGTCCGTCTCATTTGTCTTTTGTTTCTTTTTTTCCTCAATAAACAAGGTTCTACTTTATATCTCTGAATCCTGTCACTGTTCTGTTTGTTAGTTCTGCATACATAATTTTTAAGTCTGTTAAAACGGCTATAAATGACAACAAACGATAGCAGTTTCCATTTCAAGTTACTGCATGGAAATAATTTTGGGAGAAAACCAATGTGGACATACTTAATCAATTAGTTGCTCAACAGAATTAATCAATCGTAGTTTTGACAATGGATTACTTTTTAATATAGAGACATTAGTCATTTATCAAATAAAAATAACACTTTGTCTGTTTCAGATTAATAAAACAATTGATTAAAACAATGAATGATGAAGATGTGTCAATATGTTAAAAAAATAAATGGGCTTAATTGTTAATGTGGGCCCTATTTACTCTTTGCAGTAACTTTCCAAAAGCACAGTTGAGTATCATCAGCTTTGTTGTGTGTTGCATAGTAGGGTTTTTTGATTGACATAGACAGTTCTTGGCCAACCATTAAATTTTCTGTAGTGAGACAACAATAAATGTGTTTCCATCTGTTGCCTTGGTAGCAAATAACAGGGTTTAAAACCATTTCTCACATGGATTCCCTTAATGGCTATCTCTGTCTCATTCTTCTCCAATCAGAGCCCAGTATGATTAGCCATGTCAGTCACTGGTGGAAAGCCCCTCATACTCAGTGGTGTTGCAGTTTTCTGTCTGAATAGACTTGGGAGAAAGCTCTCCAGAGGCAGCCAGGACACTGGAGCCTTTTATATTCACATCCTCTTTAATATTGTAGTATGGGGAAACATGTTGACATTCATCTCAACAGGATTATTGTCGGTCTTGGTGCTGTCTGTTATGGCCGAGTTGCACATTATTCCCAGAAAATAATAATACACCACAGCTTGCTACATGGTTCTCTTAGGTGGAAATGGGTTTTAACTAACAAGGAGATCAAAGGTCAGAGTCTGGTCAGCTCATTGGCAGATGTATTTTGGATCCTATCTGTTCAGTCTGGTTTTGTGAACTGTATGTGATGTTGATGGCTAGTTATGGTGATCTGCATGCATATATTAATTCTAGCATGCTGACGTGTGTCTATGTATTTGTTCATGTTGACAGTAAAGAGGCACACAGTCCACTCTGTAATGTACTTTGCTTTAGCCTTTTACCCATACCCTACCCTCCTCTTCTGTACCGCCCATGTTTACTCAGCAGTGGACACAGGCCTCAGCTAAGAGCATCTGGGGTGCTATGATTAAGTATTAATTCAGGCGTGTGATCGATTTCCCTCCAGCTGCTGCAAAAGAACTAAACACAGAGGGCAATGTTCAAATCCTGACTCGGATTAGTGTTCAACAAGAGACATTTTTTTTCTGTTTTACTCTGGAGCGCAATGTACAATCTTCACTGCTGAGCCGACCAGACAGACTACACACAAACAAAGAATTGTCCTCTCTTGAATCAGATTCTTTGTGTCTTCCTTTCATCCAAGAGGCGCAACATTGTTTCATTTTGTAGTATGAGAGATTATCTTTTACTCTTTCTAAGAGTAGCAAACAGTCTCAGACACACAACCCCATCCCTTCAACTCTCCCCTACAGATCACTTGATCTCTCACCCCTGCTCAGGATAGGTTGACACACATGCCACTCAGTCCGTATAGAGGCCTCCTCTCCCCACCTCTAACCCTGCAGGTCACCAATTAGGCTGTGTGTCCTTCATCCAACCAGCCTGCCCCCCTTTCCTTTAGATGATACCCTGCCACATCGAGGCCATATTGGTCCTGTCCATTTGTCTTCATCAGAGTCTATCACAGTGGAGGCCTCACTAGCCCCAGAGGGGCCCCCATCTCTGGTCATGTCTCACTCATTGCCTCTAACTTTCCCTGAGAGGTCCACGAATATTCTCATCAACCCTTACCTCGAGAAGCACCTGATGGCAGGTACAATGGCAACCTATTACGTTGAAGCAGTTTTGTTTTCAGCATGATAATGAAGAGTAGGAAATGGGGTGCAAGCAGAGGACAGCGCATTGAATAACGATAGCTTCAGAGGGGCCATAGTGCACTGGAGCGTACAGTAGGGCTTTGCTGGCCAGTATATTTCCCTGGAATTGCATGGTGTGAAACAAGGCTGAAATGGCAGGGAGAGGCGAGTTAATGGGTCTGTCAACACAGCCAACCTTGCTTTGAGTTTACTGTTTTAGTATCATTTTCTGTGTGTGGGTGTGCTATGGTGTGTATTTCTGGCCATGCGAGCATACATGTGTGTGCATATGTGTGTGCGAGGGCCTGCTCCCTCATCACTCAAGTTGAATTGACGTCAGCCAGCAGTGAAATTAGACTGTCTGTCCCTCAGTGGTGGACTGTCACTACTAAGATGGAAGGAGGGTGAGTACTCTGGTCCCAAGGCACTTTTAGTGGAGGCCCATTTTGAAGTGTTTAATGTTTGACACACACTGACACACTGTCAAAAGCACAATGACATACAAACAGCCATATTTTCCATCAAAAAGGTATGGCAAAGCCATAGCATAGGAAAGTTATACACCCATTAAATCAGGCAAGCAGTGGCTCTCTATTTTATCTAAACGCCTCTATTTGGCACCAACTCAAAAACTAGCTACATCAATTCCATGAAGCCAATCCATTTGATTGCCTGACCACTAGAGAAATTCCCTTTGTTACTCAGATACAGTGATTTTTGGAGTGAGATGGTTTTGGTTTTGCCATCATTTTTGAGAATACTCTAAAAGTCTGTATTTGTCAAGACGTTTTATTGGTACATCCTTAGATTTCTCTCTTTCATCAGAAGCTTGGGATTATAAGGTTTTCTAATTACTGTAGAGGGAATTTTCATACCTTACTGTTTCTTTCACTGTTGACATTCCCCATCACTCTTTATGTTCTAGGCATCTAATAAACAACACACTTTTTTACTCATTTTCCTTTTTCAAAGCCACAAGCTAAACATTTATTTTTGTAAACATTCTTTGTGAAAGTTTTTTTGTTTTACACATTCATCAGAGTAGCAGACAGGGGACATAGAAGCAGCTGCAGATGCACAACAAGTTGTGACTTTATGGTGATGTTGCTCATGCACTCCCTAAAGCATCTCTTTGTCTGGCGGCTAAGTGGAGTGAGGTTATAGTCTCTTATTTTATCAGGCTTTTACCACTCCTCCGCTTCCCCTTTTCTCCCATTACAGGTCATCCTGCGACATCTCCCGCCGCTGAGCTTAAATGTTTAAAAGCCTTTTCCCCTTCAGCTTTACTGTTTGTTTACCTATTTATTATGTTACCATGCCTCTCATTTATACGGTCTGTTGTAATATTATTCTATCTCTCCTTTTTCTCTTTTTATATCTAGCTTGTTTTTTTTTACTGTGTTTGTGTGCTCTGATAAAAATAAGTGCCTAGCCAGGTGCTTGGCCTAGCATTTATACGAGTCTACCATTGATCCTAACACTCACACTAGACCAAATATGTCCACTGAGAACTGGAGGAAGCCAATTTTTCTTATATACTGTATCTTTTTTCTCTGTTAATTTATACAGTTATTGGATTCTTCAGGTCCCATTCTCAGCCTGTGATCTCCTTGTTTATACAAGGTCTGGTTGTCCTTGCAGATTTAGCCACTTTAATTTGCGGTTGCCCATAAATGCTGTGTTGATTCACGGCTGGTAATTTAACGTCTGGCCACAAGGGGAGTGGACAGGCCCTGGTTCCTGCTCATTAATAGTGGGGCTGCGACAGAGAGTGAGTGGAAAGACTTCCAGGCTCCATTGATTCACCGTGTCCATGCTGCATACTGATGCAAGCAGCCCTGCCTAATGCCCTAGTTCAGCAACCTTAGTGGGTAGAGGGCGGGTGAGGGAGAAAGACAAAAAAATGTCTAGACCTGACAGAGATTACTGTCTCTACTGAACAGCTTCTCCGTTTCCCACCCCAGTTACACCACGACTCTCTAGAGAGCTGACTGCATAATGCAAGGTCCGTGTTTTGGTCTCTTAAGTTTTCTCCAACTGTCAGTGAGTCTTAGTCATCTCAGAGTTACAGTATGTGTTTAGGCAGAAGGCTTGAGAACAAGGAGATGTGTTTAGCAGGTTTCTCCACCATGTAGCATTTAATACCTCAAGTTTGTAATTTGTTGGTGGTACATGTGTAGAATGGGTTCTGATGAAGACTAATGGCTCATTAGCTTCCACTTAATCACAGTTGATGGTCAGTAAAAACAGTCATGACCTTCATGGCCCTTCCAGATACCCAAGGGCTCAGTCAACTGAACAGGGGTGAAAGGTCAACTGAAACAGTTAACAGAGCTAGAGTCACACCTGACCTGACCCCACTGTAACCTGAGAGGCAAAGAGTGGCCGCCGCTAATCTGTCACTTCAGACTAGGGATGTCCCAATCAGGTTTTTTTGCCTTGAGTCCGAGTCATTTGATTTTGGGTATCTACCGATACCGAGTCCCGATCCGATACTTCTATAATACTTAAAAAACAGATCCAGGATGTTCCTTATTTTTTATTTAATTCACCTTATTTTGACATTCAACAACTCTGTTAACAAACAGAGCACTTCTGTGAGGTAGCTTGAACCATCAAGTAATAAATAACATAAATTCTTCATTTTGGACTTTAGTGCAACAGTAAATAAAAATATGAGAATATATATACAATTATATCCGAGTCCTGATCGGAAGGTAACGTCCGATTCCGATCGAGTCTGAAACAACGTGATCAGGCTGATTTCCGATCTCGTGATCGGATCTGGACATCCCTACTTCAGACCCTCCCATTTTAGCATAATACACTCACGTGTCTGCACACACACACACACACACCAACATACATAGGTCCTGAACACTGGAGAAGGCTTTAGTAAATCTCTGCTGTGAATAGCATAACGGAGAACTGGAGGTGCAGGGTGTGTTGTGACAAAGATAGAGAGGGAGAGAAAGACTGTCATCTGACTGTCCCTCTGGGGTGTGGAGGTTATCAGAATCATTCATTGCTGTGGAAGCAACACCATCACACATATGATATGCCATACTTACTCTAGATATGATGTAACCTAAAAAATATTGAAATCCCCTTTGGGTGAATAATAAACTATGTTATTATAAAAGTTAACAATCCATTAGTCTGTTATTATAAATATAATTTCTAGGATTATTGTTGGTAGCCTTTAAAAAAAAGACACCACACAGCAGATACGTCAACAGATTAATTGGGGCTGAGAAACATATGCATATGTTTGTTTTAGAAACCCCTTTCTTCCCCAACAAAGAGCCTGACTCTGCCAGCCTTGATGCACCCCTGTGCTCCAGTATGGTGGCTATGTATCTGGTGGGCCTGTGAATCAGGGCTGCTGAGGCCCTGTCTCCTCTCTAGGGAGTCCCCTTCTACTTACTCACTTCATCCTCCTGCTGTTGCTACCCTGTGGGACACAGAGGCACACAGAGCCCAGATTGAGCCACTCTTGCTTGGTCCTGCTCCATTCCTCCAACAATGCTAATTACATCTCAAATGGTAATAGATGAGGCCTCGTTAGCAGCTCTCACTCCCTTGAAAGATTCACAAACATACATCAGAGGGGCCACTGATCGGTCTGAGCTCCCTCCTTCAAAGGCTGGACTTCACAGGGAGCTTGGGGCCCGATTCGCTAATTACTCCTGCAGTTCCACACGGCTTCCCTGTGCACTGCCTGCACCAAGCAGACAGCTTTTCTCGCATCGTCAGCGCTACTCTGAGAGGCCTACCCTCAAACTCAGGCTCAACTACATAGGCGTGTTAAATCTATAATTTAATGATTAAATTAGCTCTGTGTCTATTTTTGTCTCTCTGTGAACCAGCTGCTAGTGCAATGACATCGCAGAAATCAGTTCTGTTGTAGACACTGACAGTTTTAACCTCAATTTTGAAAACTCCTGCATGTTAAAGAGAAAGACAAAGGATATGATGTCATTATAGTTCTTGGGGAAAAATGCTGACAACATTAAGTATGTCATTAGTGCTCCCTCTAACAAAATTAGCCTAATTAAGGCTAGAGTTCGTTATTAAATTATCTTACCACAAAGCATGTCATTTTCTGCGCTCAATATTAGAAATGTAATTTTATGCTGCAGAGATCCACTTAATGTGATGAAAAAAGATCTGAAGTTTTGACTGCATTTCCTCAAGTGTGTCATCGCTGTCTTTGATGTGGGTTGGCATGTGCATGTAAATATGTTTTTGTGTCTATGTAAATAAAGTATAGATTTTTCCTGTTTTCCGAAAAAAATACATTGCTTTGTTCTATTTGATTTTATTTTTTAGTTATATTTACTCTTAATGTTACTTTTGCGTAATTTTCATCCTTACCATAATTTTCATCCTTAGAAGCTGCTCTTCTGGCTTGTAAAGCTTAGCTTAGCATATAAGATATCGACTGTTATATACTTTTATCATGATCTTTATTGGTTCAGAGCTGTGGCTGGGCGATCTTCATTGTTTTAGTGATTTAATTCTACAGAATCCCATTAGATTTCATTATCATTTGTGTTTTATTTGCTGGCTGTTGTGAAGGAGATGGAGTCAACAAGAAGATCAGACACTGCTCTAATTGTGGTGTGGTTTACAGTGGCCCTGTTTGCCTGCATTGATCCACTGTGAGAAATAATAATAAAATGGAAGTAAAGCGATGCAGGGAAGGAAGAGGCGGCAAGCGAGCAGGGCTTGTTACTGAAGGAATGATGCATCGATCGCGTCTGACGGGGTGCTGTGGACGATCAATTCTGATGGGCAAGAGGAGCCTGTTAGGAGATTCTCCTGGGTCGTCAGGGTCACTCAGAGAACAGGCAATGCGAGAGAAATTAACTCATCAAGGAAAAAGGGTTGATGGGAAGATGGATGGCTGCATGAATAATCAAGAGAAAGCATTTTAGTGTTATAAATGCTAATAGACAATAAAAAAAGAAAATAATTTAGTTTATCTTTTGTACTTACATTTATGGTGGTACCATAAGGTTAGAATGTTGTTCATTTGTGTATGAATGATTGGACAGCCATACAAATGAACCTGCTATTCTTGACCTGTTACATTCTGGTGTTGAAAAAACAAACGAGAAGAGCCAAGTGGTGTGAACATTTTGTCCTGTTTACTGCTTCTGTGTATAGTAAGCAGCTTCCTGCCTTTTCACTCTATTTTAAGTGATTTAAATTAAGGTATTAAGGTAGGTAGAAAGAGGAATACATTCTGTCAAAAGAAGGTAAATTACTCCAGAGTAAAGAAGGAAGCACTGTCGGAACAGGATAATGGTTTTAGATAATGAGGGAAAAATAAAGCAGAAATGAGATGAGATGAGATGACAGAGATATAGTATTATCTTTTTGCTCTGTCCAGCAGCTATCCAGGATGCCTTTCTCCTTTCCCCCTGAGTAAACTATGCCTGGCCTTGCTCAAGCTAATTGATAGCCTGTACGTTAATTTAAGTCAGACATGAATGGCTCCTATTAATGAAGGTGGAATTTGCTGGCCTGACAGTGAAGTGAGGGCTCACGGGAGAGTGATCTACAGCTTGAGGCGAAGTCTAGAGGCAGATTCTGGAGGGGTGTAGAGTAGAGCAGCCATTACATTTCAAGAAGGCATTCACTGTGAAATCAAAATGAATCCACTTTCACAGTAAAATTACCTCTATAAATTGATCTAGGAGACATTTTTGGCATGTAGAGTAGAACTGCAAGCAAACTTTTCCTCCTCAATGGCTTGAACAAAACTCATAGATAGTAATGATGAAGGTAGCAGGAGGGGGTCACTCCACAGTGGCAAACATAAGATTGGGTTTGTTTGTGCTTTATCTGCGGAGATCGATAGGTCCGTCCACACTGGCAGCCCATTTCCATTTAGCCCCATAATTGCTGACATTAATAGCACACACATTTACAAAGTATTGTCAGCCATGAAGTGATTATGGTAATCAGCGGATGAATTCGAAAAAGGCAATTTTAAACTGCTAGTTGTTTTTTCCCCTGACTTATTATTATCGGCTTCAATCATCTGAGTACTCTAGGGAAGAGTGGCCATAAATTATCTGTGTTAATGACAGGTTTTTAGCTGGGCAAGGGTGTTTGCACTATAATGTGACAAAGCAAACACACATGCGTTGTTTGTTTCAGTGTGTTTGTCTATAGCACGGTGCTACAGGGTCATGTTGATGTAAAACATGCAACAATTACCTGGTTAGATCTGACTCCTGTGGAGAATGCTAAGTGCTAGTTGTCACTGTGGCATGGTGAGGTCAGGGGTCCCTTTCCCCCTGCAGAGTGCTCCCATGTCACATTTCTGCTATTTAAACAGAGGCTTTTTGCCCTATCTTCTCTTATCTCCCGCCTTCTTTTCCCCACCCATGTCTCCTCCTCTCCCCTCTTGCCCTCATATTTAATTCAGTAGCAGTCTGTGCAGCAGGACCACTGTGTGTGGCTTACTTCTTAAAGGCTGGACTGAAACAGCGAAAAGACCATCATGGCCCCTTTGTTAATAGTAGTAATAACAAAGTTCTCTTACTGACCTAACCATCTTCAATGGCCCATTAATGTAACACCCGTCTTAGAAGTACTGGACAATAAAAGCATCTTTATTTCTTCATTTTTTGAGAATATCTCTAGTAAAGGGATGGGGGTGCAGAGATCCATGCTGAAATGGACGTAGAGGAAGCAGTCATGCATGAATGGAGCTCGTAGCTCTTCAGGACCTCTTTAGAGGAGGAGGGTGTTTTCCTGTGGCTTGTTATGCTTCCCCACATTCAGACATGCTGTATAAAAATACATCCCTCCATCCCTGCTATCATGGATTCAGTTATTCAGTTATTCATGGCTTGAGGCTGAATAATGAAAGATGTTGAAAAAACACTTCACCGTGCCTCTCTCTTTCCTTGTCTCTTGACTAAATTGCTACTTAGGTCTTGACTCCTATTGAGCAGGGGCATCTCCAGTATAAGGGAAGTCAATAATATTGGGAGAAAAGTCACTAAAATGACATTTGATATTCAATAATGCTAATGCAAATTGAAAATGATTAGCTAATCTATATTAATTAAATCGTCTAAATCAGGGTCACAGTCACACAAATGCACAAGCTTTCTCTATGTGCATTGCCACAGAAAGCAGAATCCTATGTTTTTACACTATTTTCCAGCCATACAGTATGTTTGGTGCATCTTGACAGTGATCTGTGCCATCAAAGAGCCCCAGATTGATGCGGCACATGAATACAGAAGTAGCTCTTTTTACAGCTGTGGTGGAGCAGAGGCTTGCACAGCACAGCGGCTGCGATTGCCACCACTCTGTTGTGCTCTTTTATGTGGCTGTGTGAGATGGAGGTGTTTGAAGACAGGGATAAGTCTGGTGTCAGCCACCACTTCATTCTTCAGCTACAGTCATTTGAAGGCAAGAAATCCAGCTCTGAGACGTGCCAAGCAGAAACTGGGAAACAGCTATAATCTTTGTTTAATTACATGCCATACAGAGAGAGACGAAATCCTTGCATCAGCCGAGATCTAAATGCATGATTATGTATGTTGAACGATACGCACAAACAACATGTGGTTCTTATTGTGCAGTAGGTCGTGGTTATTAGTGAAGGCTTTGCCTCTGTTGTATGTATAGCGTTATGAAATAGCATTTGCCAAAACAGACACTCAGTGATTTTACACTCATTTGTCTTGATTAAGCCTCATATAGAGAACACATTAACCCAGAATACATGATGAATGTAATTTATCTCCCTTCAGTCCCTAATTCTCCACATGGACCTGCTTGGCTGTTTGTGTCCAGCAGGGGGCAGATCACCAGAAATGCAAAACACAATCGTTTGAAGGCTGTTATCTGTATGTGTAGCTCTAACTGAGAGAACTGATAAAACCACACACCCTAATTGGGTTTTACAGCAACCGCAGTCTCACAATGCTCTTTCATTTCCCAGGGGACAGTGCGTCTGGTTGTTCCTGTGTTCAGACATACCGGGGGGTTTACAGCGTGTGTGTGCGTATGCGCACATGTGTGAGTTAGGGTCTGTTGGTGTGTGCCTATATCATTGAGATGTGTGTTAACCTCCACACTGATCTGAGAGTGCAGTGCCTGTGTGCAATCAGGGATTCCAGCGGAGGAAAGAAAAGCAGCTCAAGTGGTGTCTGCAGCCCCAATAAATGTCCCAACTACAGAAGTCTCGCCTAATGGCTCCCCATCGTCCTGCTTTCTGGAGTTAGACATGACTATTTCAAATGTCATTGTATCACAGTGACCTTCCAAGGACCTGGAATTAATCAAAGAAAAAAAATTGTGCCTTCTATCCTAAATGGCAAGACTAGTCACTTTTGATCCAAGCCTAGATGGAATTGTCTTCAGAAGTGACATGATTTTAGGTTGGTTTACTGTAAAAGGCCTGTGGGTTTTTTTGTTATTACCTGTAGGAGTAGTATTTGTCAACCTTTAAATCATACAACTGCCAATAGACCCTTTGCTAAGCCACGCCCCCCTTAGTTACTGTTGCTAAGTCTGACAAACTGTCGGACATTTGTCACGGCGCTGCCACTAACTATTATTGCACTCCCTGGAGAAATGTCTGAATTTTGGAAATACACTATCTCAGAAAGAAGCAGACAGTTTTGCAGTCACATTGTACATTTGAAGGTTTTATTCAAGCTGTCAAACCGACTCAAACTGACATGAAAAAATAAAGACAGATGCTAAAGCCTACTGATCACAGGTCAATTGAGCCTTCGCTAACCAGCTGGCCAATCACAGCTCACACTCGCTCTCACTGAGGTCCAACACTTTCGCAGCTGTGCTCCACTGACTCTAATGCAATAGGAGTAGTTTTCTAGCTTTTTTTGCTGTATTTTTCCAAGATATGGTCAAACACTGTACCTGGAGCACTTGTAATAATTACAGTTACTAGGAGAAGTACCATTTTTCCATCCATCCATCGTCAACCGCTTATCCTATGTACAGGGTTGCGGGGGGGCTGGAGCCTATCCCAGCTGACATCGGGCGAAAGGCGGGGTACACCCTGGACAGGTCGCCAGTCCATCATAGGGCCACACATAGACAGACAACCACTCACACTCACACCTAAGGACAATTTAGAGACAATTAACACACCTAAGGACAATTTAGAGACATGCAGTCTTTGGATTAACCATCCAAAGACTGCATGTCTTCCAAAGACTGCATGTCTTTGGAAGGTGGGAGGAAGCCGGAGCACCTGGAGAGAACCCATGCAGACACGGGGAGAACATGCAAACTCCACACAGAAAGGCCGGGGTTTGAACGCACGACCTTCTTGCTGTGAGGCGACAGTGCTAACCACTGCACCACCGTGCCGCCCAAGTACTATTTTTTTTCTTTCCAAAACCTAAAACAAATTCAGAAAAATGTAGGATTGTTCCTAATGTAATGGTAGCTGGCTTACGCTAGCTAACTTTCTACTGAATGTAATGTTATAAAGCACTACTGTTCTGCTTTTTAATGATTGTAATAGTGACTAGAGACCTACCCAGCTTTACAGGAACTTTGTTAATCCTTATTATTTTTGTCCTCTTTCTCAATAGTGAAGTAATACAGTGGTTTACTTTTACTCTGTGATTGGTAGGCTTAAGCTTCTGTCTATTTTTTTCACGTCGGTTTGAGATAGTTTGACAGCCTGAATACAATCTTCAAATGCACAATGCAATTGCAAAACAGTCTGCTTCCTTCTGAGGTCACTGTTTCCAAAAAATAGACAATGTATCCCCAGGGAGTGAAGTAATAGACAGTGGCAGCGCCGTGATAACAGTCAGACACGTCTGACAGTTTATCGGACTTAGCAACAGTAACTAAAGGACGTGGCTTACGGAAGGGTAAATTGGTCAATTTCACTCTTTTGAGTGTTCAGCTGACCATCTGTCCACTGACTAAAAGACACCCAAGTTATCCTTGGAATCAATTGGAATTTATTATTTGATTTTTTTTTCTTTTTAATTAGTGCCACATTATGTTTTTGACGTAATGTGGTATGTCCAATACCACATGTTGATGTTCATGCATCCCGATCTTGGTAGAGTAATAAAGCCATGTTTCCCATTAACGGAAAATGTCCTCAATTCACTGGTTGAAACACCCTAAAGAATAACACTTTTATTTTATCTAATTTTATCTTCTCGCTCTAACTAGATACATGCACAAAGCTTTGGTATCTAACATGCATGAGCATCATTCACAGCGGACATGTGGCCGACCACAGCCATACCCACTCCACCCCCTTCCCACATTCTATCTTTAGCAGTTCTGGCTCAGTAGTTCTTGCTCACTGAATTATTAACTAATTGCCAGGTGAAATCAGTATTGATTGTTTGCTGCATGGCAGCAAGTGGTAATAGCTGATCTCAAACTGGGTTCTCCTACTGTGTGATATGAAAGCTGAGGACTGTAAAGATCAAGTAAAGATCAAGGACACTGCATGGATGGAAGTAGAAACACTTGCCCATGTACACACAGTATATCTTTTAGCATGGTTTCTTTTGCTGCAGAATCTGTGCCCTGGAGAGCTGTGTGATCACTGTGCATTGCTGCTGTTCAGCCACTGTCTTGTCCTTGCTATATAGGTCATTGGTGCCCTCCAACGATATCTTTTTCCATCTGCAGTACAGTCAATACTGTTGACAGAACTCCAAATAGCTTCGGAATAGAAGTCGCCTCATTAACTTTGTTCCTTTGCCTAAATGATTAACCTCACATCTCCAGTCGGCATAGATGTATTGGACAAGTGTGTATGAACAACACATTATGAAACAGTGCTGTTTAATCTGCCTGTTTGATGTGTTGCCTGAGAAAAAATTTAAGAGGGTTGGGATAAACCAGGGGGAAAGAAATGGAGAGGTTTTAAAAGAAAAAAGGGAGGACTGAGGGGCAGAACAGGAATGGTTTAGACACAGTGCTCTGCACTGATCCTGAGCATGGCAGCCAGTGGTGTGTTTCAGATTGTTTTCCATTTGCATGATAATATGAGCATGGATTGACTCACATACACACATACACGTATGCACACACACAAGGGTTATTACATACAGACTAACGGTTCCAGCAGGCCAGATTACCTGACTGAGTATTCTGGGTTTTTACTCCATGCCCTGAAATGAATGATATTCCCCCTATTAGCACGCAGGTTACATAAGCCTGGTGTACAGGTATATCCAGCTGCACTGAGGCAGTAAGCTGATTACAGAAGGAACTAACACAATTACTCCTCTGTAATGCAATTAACATGAATTGGATTGTGAAATAAGCAACCGGACTGTCATGCGGATTCTGTCAAGATGTAGAGCTCCTCTGCAGAATGACGCCAGAGAGGCTATAGCTTCAATAAATCATTTAAATGCTCCGATAAGCTAGTTAATGTTAGAGCATTTCAGCATACACACTGAAGTCTTTCACGTCACATGTAAATGCACAAACATGTGAATCAGCTGTACAGTAAATTGCGTATGAGTTTGTTGTCTCCTGGGATTTTTCGACTAATGGACTGTATATGAATGTAACTGCAGCTATTTCAGTGAAGTATAGAGTGATCAGTTTCCTATTAGTGCCGTTGGTTTCTTGCTCTGCTGTGTAGGCAACTGCTTTCCATACAAACTGACAGACTCTGCAGCAGAGACACTTGAAATTGTAATATGTGTGTATAAGTGTGTGGTACTTAGGTGAGCCTAATGTAGCAGTCATTTGCTGAGCAGGCAGCAGTACTGTTACAATTTATTCCAAGTATTTAGATGTTATGCGCAGCATTCAATCACACGTCAGCAGATGCACATAAAATATATAGCACATCTTTGGGATGATAGTGGTGCTGGTTGTAGAGACGGGAATTTCCAGATGCACATTCTGACTAAATGGGGAATTGCTTCTTCCCTCTCAATCATAAAGTGCTCACGCATATACACACTGGGACATAGAGGCGGGAAAAAAATCCCTGTCCATGGGTGGTGAGGCTTTTGTAAAGGTCATCTCCGTATCCAGTTTAATTTTTGCTCTTCCTCAAGAGTTAAGATCTATAAAGTGATCAATAAATCTCTTTAAATGTCTCTGCATCAAGGCTGCATGTGATTTAACACCCCATCACATCTGCTGCCTGCTTTCTTTTCACCACACTGACAGATCTCAACCTTCCTCTGCTCACAAATCTAACTGTAATCACCCCCACGGCCAAGCCACCCACCTAGAAAATGGCTAGACCTTTACATTTGATGGATTTCAGAACAGGTTCAAAGTCCTCTGTGAAGTTCTGATCCAGAACCACCAGATGATTCTTGGTATGGAAAATGTGTCACCTGTGGTCTGCATTGGGGGACAAAGTGTCCTTAGGTGTGGGATTCTTCCTTTCAGGCAGTATTGATTGAAGGAAAGATGATCTGAGGAGGCCATTAAGAAGATTGAGGAGGGTGGAACAGGCAAGCAAGGGCTGTGATGAACACCTCTCTAATCATTATGCCAAATACAGCACTGCCTACAGCATCAGCCTCACATACTGATTCTCAAACACACACGCAGCTGGACAGTAAAGTAGGATTAGTTCAGAATTTATGGCAGTAGTGTGAGATCAGTCTTCTGTTCATCTAGTTCATGTAGATTCTTGTTTGTGCCCATTTTCTGCCGCCATGTTGTGGGGCTGGCTCTGCATCTGCACCAAGACACACATGACTGCACACCACTGATGGGTGGGGCTCTGTCACAATGAGCACAAGGAGACAGTAATGGCATACACACACACACACACAAGCACACAGAATTTTTATGATGTCTCCCAGTATCTTCTTGGTCCAGGCATGTAGATTGGTGTCTGGGAGGGATGCTGAGTACAGTAAACTGGGCTGCCTACAGCTGTTGTAAACACCTCCTTTCTTCCTCTTGCCTGTCCTGCAGTTATAGGGTGAAGCACATTTGCACTTGGGGCTCATCAGACCCAGCTAGATAAAAGCTGCTCAACTCCAGCCGAGAGCTTAATTAAAACGGGGCTGCCATCACGGAGTGACACCTTTTACAAGCTCCTAACGGCTCTCTGCTCGCCGTTACTGCCAATCCAATTATAGACCAAAACAATAAAATAGATATGGAAGGGGCTGCAGTAAATAGGTTGGCATAAAGAAAAAGAGGGGGAAGCTGTTAAAGATTATATGAAGATTCGCACAATGGACTGCAGAACTACGCTGCAGGGGTTTCATTTTCACCAGAGATGCCCGTGCAAGGATGCCACACCGGATAAGCAACTAAGCTTCTCTCTTCACTCTGTGTGTGTGTGTGTGTGTGTGTGTGTGTGTGTGTGTGTGTGTGTGCGCGCGCATTTGTGCGGTCTCTGAGGAAATCCAGCTCTGTTCTCTCAGCCTGGACACAGTTCAGCAGCATCCTGGGGATTATCTTTCCCTGTGGAAGGTCACTACCTCAATGTCATTAGGCCAGAGCTCACACAAATATGCTGAAGATACACATGCTCGCGCGCACACACACACACCCACACAGCACAAACAGCATTTCTGACTTTGCTTCAAATCTGGCAAAGTTCTATCCTAGTGGCTTCTAACACTGCTCATTTTTTCAATGGAGTTACTCCTCTACTGTGCGACACTGTCACAGCTGGACTTGTGACATCTGTTATACTTGAACAGCCACATGAGAAAACTGTGGGGGGTTATACATATTAACTATAATACTGCAAGTGAGAGAGAGAGACAGTGTGGGGGAAAGATAATGATATAGTAAGACATTGATTGAGGCGAGGAGAACAATATGGCAAATGAAAGGTTGGTATATTCTTATGTGTATGGAAAATTAAGTTTATACTCATGAGAGAAAAGTCAAGCGAGCATGTGTTTAATTTTCCGTTCTAAGACCTGTTGGTTCCACTGGACATATTAAGTCCAGTTGTGTGGCAGTTTGAGCATTTAGCCTACTTATAATGTGTTACACAATGCTGATTCAAAGTGACTTGGCTTCCTGAGTCTCACCAGACTAGGAGGCCTGGAGACCACTAGAGTTAAATATACATCCTGGGCAAAGAGGAAACTATGGCCAACTTGTTATCCAGAATTTTCTTCTTGATAAGAATCAATATCCCAGTCATAACAAGATGTAGAGAGAACAACTGCAAAAGGGAGTTTGCTTTCAATGTGTTGAGCTTACTATTCACCTTTCAATATGCCTACTCAGTCACTCTTTTGCATAGAACTATTACATTCCTAATCATATAACTCCAGCAGCTTCCATACCATATTATTTCTCAAGTTTATGTTGGACTGATGCAATAGGACACTAAGAGAGAAGACATTAACAGGAGGCATTTGCCTGTCTTCCTGAGTGCACTACTTCCTCTCGTCTTCTTCGTCTCACTTTACGTCCTCGCTACTCTTCCTTTACCCGATGCAGGAACAGATCCACCTGCTCCATCATGATGCCTCACTACCTCTGTCTGTGCTGTCTCTGTGCTGGAATTGGCAGGAAATCAATCCCGCTCTCATCTACAACCCCCGACCCCCCCTTCTTCTGCTTCCTTTACGTCTTACTCCCCCTCCCGGCTGTAAAGTGTCCATTCTGGACTGAGCACAAGCATCAGCACAACATCATGCCTTATCAGAGCAGGCACAAAGACCCATGGGCACATTGTTTGTCAGTATCAGCCAGCTCCAGTTTCAGCGCACTGTCTGCATTTGCCAAGCCCCCCAAAACACATTCATGACCATAAACAAGACAACAGAATGATAACTGGCCACCAAAATCATTTTGGGGCAAAATGCATCTTTAATTGTAGTGCCTGTTAATTACAGAATGCTATAAAAATGGAAAAAGATAGAAAGGAGGATACAGTACATCATTATTTATTATGCAAATATATTCCATTTTAGACACAATTAAGTGATTAGAAAGCTGTCGCTCTCTGCTCTCTTTCTTCTCCTTGTCCTTACTTGTCTTTTTCTTTGCTTTTCAGCATATTACTGTAATGAAGCCATTACTTCTTCAAGTGAATTTTAATGGGTTTTTAACTAACATTTTAATGAGCTATACATTACCATAAAGCATGGATTAAGCTAAATTGAATTGTGTGTGTGTGTGTGTGTTGGTATTGTTAAAGGGTGTAAAGGAAAGAGGTTCATTAAGAGTTAATTATATTGTTTCTCAGGAGCATCTCATGCATTTTTCCTGGATTGGCCAGCAGAATTGCCCACTGAGGTCTTACTGTCATTACTGTGCTGACCAGGGGCTTGTTAGGCCAAATTAGAGATGCAGAAAAGTGAGCTTTGAACGGGGACGCTGTTTAAATAAGGACGTTTGTTTAGGTTCATGTACTGAATCAGAGGTAATTCACAGTATGTGGTATGGGTTTGATGGAATGCACTCCATTTATTTACAGTCAGTCCCATCTATTCAGCACCTTTGTACTCCTCTCCGCAGTCTGACCTTGATCAGGCATCCTCTCGTCATCATCCCCTGTTGTGTTGTGTTATGTCTTGCCTCTTTCCTCTTGGCGTTCTCACTGGAGCACACATGCTATGTCTCTTTTATTCCATTCAAGGCTCTGTTAAAGATGCACATTTCATGATATCACCACCCGTGATTTCCCCCCACTATGGTATCACTGCTGGCCATATGATTCTCTTTACCTTCACTTTTTCCCATATTTCCTGCATCTTATCTGTGAAAGTGACAGTGTTATTTACAATCCCTTAGCTCAGGATTTGCAGATAGGGAGAATGGTGGTGGAGATCATATCGGGCATGGCCATGCTCTATGAAGAATGATTGGGTGTGCATGTATATGGCTTCATCTGCAAAACCTCATCTGCAGTCAGTGCAGAGAAAGCCCTGACAAGCCAGTGAAAGTGAGTCAAGGGGGCAAGATGCAACACATGGGACAATGCTGAGGGATTTGGGAAGAAATTGATGAACTGAGAAGATGGAAGAAATAGAAAAAAAGAGGATGACCCCTGATTGTGATAGGAGAGAATAAGGCAGACATAGAGAGATGGTGATGAGTGTTGTGTTAATGATGAGTCTCTACTCAGTTCTCAGAGGAGGTACAGCCTTGGGCACCGCCAGCCGGCCATATTTTTGCAGCTGTTTCTCTGGTCTGACCTGCAACCCCTTAGTGGAGGAATATAGGAGATATGTGTGAACCTGCTGCTTGCCTGCCTGCTGAGGGGGTAATTTCTGCATCTGGATGGAGGGCAAAGGTTAGCTCTGGCCGGTGGGAGGGCAAATGAGCGAGTCAGAGCTGGAGAAAAAGCTTGCATCCAGACAAATGGGGGACATTTCCTTTCACAGTGTAGTATTATATAGTGTGACATTATCCTTCTCCTGCCTTCAGCGTCAACAGTAATACCAAACATCAATGACAGCACATAGAGTGGGTTTGGTATGTTTTGTCAAGTGACATATATATTGTCTCTTTTCTCTTAGGGTGGAATTGAAAATGGCGGTATTATAATAGCACTCTGCTGGTTGAAGCTCAAAAAGCACTCGAACAAAATGATATTATAGCTTGGAGCTACCTCTCTACAGCTCTCCGAGTTTGTGTGTGTGTGCATGGTTTATTTTCTAATCAGAGTGTGGGTAGAAGGTGGTGGGTCTGGGTGCTGGGGTATGGCCCCAGGCTTCTAGCTGTTGTAATCTCCTCTGTGTTTCTTAGCCCCTGACCCAGGAGAATATCTATGAAAGCACGGAGGGTCTTTTTCTCCAGTAAATAGGGAGAGAAAAGTAATAACAACCACACAAACATACACAAACATTCACATTTGCAATATTACAAAGAGATACAAGACCCTGCAGCTTTTAAGAAATGTTTCACAGTTTGTCAGGGTTTGTGTAAAGTTATTTTTGTGTGTGGAGAATGTCTGTCAAAGCAATGTGAATGTCAAAATATAGGGGACAAAATTGGTTTTAGACATCAGTCTGTGGTGTTGTGGCAGTGAGTGCAACCTTTGCGAACCAAAGCTAGGTACGCTCCTGTAGGTGACTGCATTTGTCAGCACTTATCTCAGTATGCAGGCTGGACGCCTAAGTCAAGGCTCCCCACTAATCTCACCGACAAGCAGTGTCACCCTCCAGTGAGTAATATCTTAGGTTAGAGAAGAGAGTGCACTGTTCAGAATATCTCTCCTCATCCTGTCCTTGCCGTGCCACCTCTGTGCTATGATGCCGGGTGTTTTTGTTGTCATGTATCTGCGTCAGGATGATTTTTTGCGCTGGAGCGCACACACACACACACACACACACACACGCATACCTTACTAATGCTTGCTGGCACAGGCCTCCTCCTGCCAATGTAGGACAATCTGGTTTACAAAGTAACTGTGTGGGCGTCTCCTTTGTGTTTTTATTTTGGCAAAGACCCCCACTCTCAACCCCTTGGCTGTTTCACAGCGCAAGTTGCAGCCCGATTCCCTCCCCTTTAAGTTTGAGGCGTTGAAACCGTGCCAGCTGAAAGAGCTGCACATTTGCCATGCTTTGCCCCCTGCCTGATGCTCCTTCATTCAAATCGGCCCACTCCTCTGATATTTGGGAAATAAATAAATAAATGAAATACGAGCGGCAAAGGCAGATTAATATTATTCAGATATGGGTTCTTTTTAGCCTGTAGCCAGATTGACAGATGTAGCACTTGCCAATAGAGGGGTGTAAATGTAAAAATATATAAATATTAATACGCAAGTGAGCAAGACGGCAGAGTTTGGGGCCTACTGGAACTCCATGGGAGGTGAGATGTTTTCAGTTGAAGAAGGACTGAGTGTTTCAGGGGGATAGAAAGGCAATTACCTTACGTCTGTAAGCTGATTCAGGCCTGAATGCCTACAGGAGCTCAGAGTTGGAGGTCTGACAGCAAATACACAAACCTACTTAATGATACACATATCAAATGCATCTCACATAGATTAATAGAGAAAACAGTCATATCATGATTCTAATATAAAAGCACTAACTTGCCTTATGATCCCTGACATCATGTAGTACAGCCCATGGAGGTGCCCGCAGGCACCAGTGTGAGAGATACATGCTCATACTGTAATGAAGCAAAGCAAAAGTTACACTGAGGTGATGAATTTTCGAGCTGTGTGTGCCCTTTAATCGTAGGAGGATGACCTTGGCGTTGACTGTGGCGTTGTAGTTAGAATTAGATTGTATGCTAAAGTGTATTTGTATCGGCCCCTCCCCTCATTTATTTAGTGAGTGTATCTATTCAGTGTTGTCTTGGTATTAACAAACCCTGAACCAACACACAGGGCATAATCCCCTCACCAGTGATGTGTCATCTGTTTGTTTGCTTGTAGCTGTTTGTAACCCCGTGTTTATCCTGTCCTCAACAAGTGTGTGTATATTGTATTTTATTAGCTGGAGTGTGAGGCTGCTCTGTTTTTACTTTTCTGTTTGTACATTTTGTGTATTTATTTAGATTGCAGGGTAGGGATGCATTTACTGTGATGCACTGTGCAGCATTAGATTAGACAGCATGGAACAAGCACCGTAATGATGCACCTAATGTGTGTTTCTTTTGTCACTGTTCTGTTTCAAAGGAAATTGATTCTGACAAAATCCCATGGGTGCTAGCAATGAATGGAAAGGAGCAATTAAATCCAACGTGATCTTGAAAACAACAGCCAGTGTATGGTCCAAACCAGGCTATGATTTTAAACAGCAGGACTTGTTTGTAATGCAAATACAGAGAGCCCAGTGGTGATGGCTGTTATACCCACCCTGGCTAGGGGGTCGGCCACTCTGGAGCTGGCTAATTACCTTAGCTCTTTAGATTAGAGGGCACTGCATGAGAGGGAGAACACCTCTACTTCCACCTATTCTGTATTCTCTCCTATTACCCCTCTGTAAAGGTTTCATTTGAATTCATGTCACACAAAAGTCCCACTCTGTACCCCTGTACATCCCCAGGATAATTGGGTTGAAAGCTTCCTCTCTTCCCCCGCACAGCTTTCCCTTGGTCTAAATAAATAAATAAGAAGACAATGGTTGCGCGGCTTTCTGCAGAGAGAGTAAGAAGAGTGAATGAAGAGATGAGAGAAGCCTGGAGCACAGGGACCAGTTATCCCCCTCTTATAATCCCGGCCCTCCCCGCCATTGTCCCCAGTGCCATGTGGAATTTACATAAGGACCTGTGGTGCTGCCCTTAATTTAGCCCTTCTCAAGCATCTTCAAACATCCTCCAACCAGCTCAGTCCTTTTATCCTTCAGAGGAATCATATGTCCCACGCTGGATGGACACTGCTGAAGCTGAAATTCCTAAAGTGCTACTTCATGGATTAGATTTATTGTAGATCAAATGGAGAACGATCTGTTTGAGTGCACACAGCAGGAGTGAGCCAGAGCAACCTATAGTTTGTCTTTAAATCTTTTCCTTTTACTTCATTATGTAGTATGTATTCATTTGTATCTACATTGTATCCTGCTCTGAATACCCCACTGACTGAAGGTTTCATTTCTTACAGTTAGTTTAGTATGTGTATGTATGTGCTTTCACATTTGCCTTTGTGTGCTCATGCATGTGTTTGTGTGTGACAGCAGCTCTCCTTGTTTGATAATGAGCCGGCGTTATGTGTTTTGCTGAACACTATGCAGGGTCCGAGACTATCTCTGTGATGAAAGGCCTACCTGAGGGTGATTAGATACAAGGCCACAGTTGTTCATCAGACCACCCACTGTTTTTTTTGTGTGTTTGCACGTATCTGGTTGTGTGTATGTGTACATGCCAGCAAAGTGAAGCAGTGCTGCACCCCTGTGAGCTCTCACATGTGAATGACACTAGGCTTCAGGGCATTCTGTCTGTTTGTTCTGCTACCTCCACAGGGACCTCCATTAGCTCCAATTAGCCTTCACTTGTGCTTGCCTTGTCAGATGAAGCTGCACATCCCATTTAAATAACCACGATTAAAGCTGCATACATTCACGCTGTCTAGTGCACACAATGTAATACATAAGACATTTTGAAAATAATGAATTTAAATATTTAGCCATGAGAAATTAACAGTATGCTACACAACTATAATCATCCTGAGCCATTTATTCCTTTTTCCCTTTCCCTTTAGTGCTGCGAGATGACTTCAGACAAAACCCTACAGACGCGGTGGTGGCAGCAGGAGAGCCGGCAATCCTTGAGTGTGTTCCTCCCAGAGGCCATCCTGAACCCACCATCTACTGGAAGAAAGACAAAGTGCGAATTGACGACAAGGATGACAGGATCACTGTGAGTACTATTACCATCTGTTAGAAAACCTGGACTGAATGGGAAGAACTACTGTCAATGTCTATTGTGTGTCTATTATTAGCATGCAGGCACACAAAAATATCTTGGATCTGGAATGCCATATCTGCCACTGAACACATTTGACCTTTTTTTCATGTGTGTTTTTTATGTGTTTGAAGTGACTGAAAATGTTTTAATAAGGAAGGACTTCAATGCATTAGAAGGAGAAAAATGGGAGATGGTGAGAATAAATTCAAAATGTATTATCTGTGTTTCTTCAGATTCGAGGAGGGAAGCTAATGATCTCCAACACAAGAAAGAGCGATGCTGGCATGTACATCTGTGTGGGTACCAACATGGTTGGAGAGAGGGACAGCGAGACAGCACAAGTCACAGTGTTTGGTAAGCTTTATTTGTTCAGTTCCCCAGAAACAGTTGGTCCTCAGTGATGTAGCAGAGTGACTTCCACACAGTGCGTGATGTGTTGCTAATGGAAATGAAGCTTAAAAGTGGAAATACTTTTAGGGCAAGTGTTTTCCCACTTGAATTATAATTCCTGTTGGTCATGCTTTTTACTAGTGTCATTACTATATTTCTTTGTCCATATAATGATCATAGACGTGCTAATGAACAGACTAAGTTAATGACTGAGGTAAAATGAATTTTTAAGCAATAAAACAGAGTAGGAAAAGGCCACTGTGTGGGGGAAAAAGTGTTTAAACAAGCACATACTGAATTGTCACACACCAACACAATCCAATTGCATTGCATTATAAAATTATCTATTTCTGTACTCTGTGCCCATTCTGCAGAGCGACCAACCTTCCTCCGGAGGCCCATCAACCAGGTGGTCCTGGAAGAGGAGATGGTGGAGTTCCGCTGCCAGGTACAAGGAGACCCTCAGCCAAATGTACGCTGGAGAAAAGATGACGTTGATGTTCCTCGTGGGAGGTATGTACAATTACAAGAATATTCTCAAAAAAGGCAAAGTAAGAAATGCTTCTTTAGACAGTGATAAAATGGCAAGTCGTAGGTGCAAACAGTTCACTCTTCCTCTGTTACATTATTTAAGAGTGTATGTGCCTCTGCATACCAGTATGTTTGTGCTTGTGTGTGTGTGTGTGTGTGTGTGTGTGTGTGTGTGTAGTACTGATGTGACAGGCTGCACCTAATGCTAAGGAGATGTGGAGGTATTGCTGTCAGTGCGAGTGATTGTTTCAAACTAATTATAACCCACACTTTGAGCTCTCACCTGGCCTGGCTGCACATTCAGGATAAAATGACTCCACCCTGGTGTGCCCTACAAGAAAGCACCCACAACTATAACATGTCTCATGTCAAGAAAGGGAGCAGCATGAAGACAAACAGATATTGAGCTAGACAATTAAAACTGAGTGACAGGTAAGTGGGCAGGGACGCTGAAAGGTAGACATTTAGACGAGCATCTGGCACACTGAAAAGCAGACAGGTAGAGAGAGAGACAGATAAAATGACAGGTGATACAAAGAGACAGAGTCTGCCTGCAGACATGGCCCTCAAGTGTCTGTGCACAGGTGCAGCTGTTCAGGTGAAACCTTGGCACAGACACTTCAGAAACCTAGAAGATAATCATTCCCTCCCTTACACATTTAACCCCATTCAGTCTGTGTGCCCTCACTGACATGACATATGCATTTACACTCAGTAGCAAAAACAGAGACTGGTAAAAGAAAAGGCAACAAAAGTCTGGAAAATACTGAGAAAACCTAGCATCATTGCCAGTTAATAGACTAGCTCACTTCCTGTAAAAAGCCACTGATGATACGGTGATACTACTCTTGTTTGTTCCCGTGTGTTGGCCTGTTGCTTCACCATGAGTCACTGGACTCACAGTCAACAGCAGTGTAATGGTCAGTGTAATGGTCAGGAGTGGACTTCAAAGAGACCAGTGTTATGTCCCTGGCTGGCAAGCCAGTCACACACTGCTTGGATCACCTCATAAAACATACACTCAGTGGACCTGACATCTCCCAAGGCTAGCTGCAGAGCTAAGCGTGGGTGGGTTGTTTGTGTCTGATAAGGATTTGGTTCACTGGGCAGTGGGACACGAGCACTGTGCCAAAGCAAACACATAAAAGTATTTCACTCATGTCTTTGATAGGGAGTTGGCTCTGGAAATGAGTTCATTTGGTACACTAATTAACAGATTTATAAGAGAGTAGGATGAGTGTCATATGCCTCCATCCTTGCTAACTGTAACATCCCTTTGAAGTTCTGCCTTATTTGGATATGGAAAAAGAACTGAACACAAAAAACAGACACTGCCAAAACTAATAAGGAATACATATTTTAGTGTTTGTAATTACAATGTGGGAGCTTTTGTTTTCCTCACTATATTTAATTCTCCAGTTTTGCTTTGAAGCAGAAAGCAAGCATGAAGACTGTGATATTCTAATTGTGACATTTTCTGCTGCCTTTCTCACACAGCAAAAAGAAGACTCTTCATATTGCTAAATGATGAACTGTTCCTGCTTTCTCTGCAGCTTATCCTCACTTAATAAACATGAAACATGGCCTGTCTCTGACTGACAGAGGAAGTGTTTAAAATCCAACAAAAGAATGGTTTCCTGATGGAAAAATAGCTACTGTAGTACAGCCATTGTGTTATTACACTGTGGGCGTCTGTAGCTGTATCAGGAGTGGTCTTTACCATAGGAATAAAAGACAACTAAAGATCAAGCACTTCTATATTCAGTGGGGAGGGGTCTTTGTTTGCTGTTATCCGAAAAGGTTACAGTGTCCTTATTATTATGATAAGCTGTAGAAAAAGAGACTTAGTCAGACCACTCCTTCTTTACCATCAAATTGTTTTAAGTTGCCTTTGCTGGTACCTTTACATGCGTTGTGCATGCCTGTGTCTTTGTGGGTGTCTGTGTGTGTGTGCAACTTTTATGCTAGGAAGAAGAGAAATGGAGTCTCAGCTGAGTAAACAGGTCTTTAATATGCTCAGTGGCTCCAGCAGCCTTCCAGGCAAACACACACACACACACACACACACACACTGGCACCTAGACATAAAGCACGCCAGGATGGCACTGGCTACATTCTCTGAGGGATTGAAGAGGAGATAGAGACAGCTCAAGAATGGTTTCAATTAGAGGACAAAGACAACGGTGCTGCTCTTTTACCTCTATGTGGGTCTTTTACTGTGTTTGTAAAAACTAAATTAAAATCACAAATAAAGCTTATCTGCTCAAGGTCACTTATCAACAGGCCCTGGCACTATAATATATGCCAATAAAATGAGTCAATTCCATATTTTTCAGTATATGTAATTATGAAATATCCCAGTGCATATCCCTGTGAAACCATTCAAATAACAGTTTGGCACATGTTAGAGAGAATGGCTAAAAATGTCAAAGAACAACAGGTGCATTAATTAAGATTGGAAATTAATGTTGGCCCCATACTAGAGGATAATCTGGCAGATTTTGAGTCTGATTTACCCCTCCTGACCCTGACAATCGGGGTGTTCCCGATTCAAGGCTGGTCTGAACAGATTATCTGCCCAAACACTCGTGTAAGTGAGGGGTTCAGATATGTACTGTAATATTTATGGTACCGACTGGATCAGAGTCTCCTCGATTTCGAATTGTCAATATCAAACATTTGATAGCCAAGGTGAACAAGCTGACCGGGAAGCATCACCAACTGGATGCTTGCGCTTTAAAAAAGCCTACTTACTGATTTTGTCTTTTTCACCATGACTTTATCTACAGGTTTGTTCTTTTTTGTTTGTTTGTGCAAACCATAGCACACACAGTTTTTTGTTTTTGTTTTTTTAAAGTCACATTTGATCATGTGAGTCCCTGTGAGATCTCTTGAGCCCCTGAAATTGCCACTCTGAGATCATTTAGTAAAGTCGAAGGGTGTGGTCATTTGTCTTGACTGAATCATCTGGAGTGTGCATTCTTAAGATTACCAATCAGTTAAATCTGTCATTATGTCTGTGGGTTCCCACATTTTTAAAATCTGTTAAGATTTGAACATCCTCTAGTGTGCACCAGGCCTTAGATAGTTCTTTATGTATTAAGAGATCATTTGCATGGACTCTTAGCTCTATTAAATACTACTAAATAATTAGGCTACCTTGTTCATATGAGTTGCTTAAAGTACCCAAAAGTATCACTTTTTCTCAGAACATTCACATAAACCCTGTTCGGACAGGATTAATATTCCAGGGGAGTGGGTGATGGCAATCAGATTTTCTGGACTGTATTTTCCCCAATACCAAATTACAGGATCTGGTTCTTTAAAGGTACAATAAGTAAGATATAGCCGGAATTGTAGTTTAAACTTTTAAAAAATTAACTACGATGTGCAGAAGTAACTATTCTGATGTTATGTCAAAGATTGTGTGGCAGAGATATCTACTGAAGTTTGCATGTTAGCTAGCCCCAGCCTGTACTGTCTCATATTACTACACCTCAAGAGGCGATAGTCCGATAGTGTAGCTCAGGCTCAAATGTTATCAAATTATCAAATTGTTCTTTCTGAATTCCTATTATATCTTTACTTAAGTGCAGGACTGGAGTCTGTGAGGTGTTAGGGTTAAATACATTTAGTCCACCACATATAAAATTAGTTATAGGAAGGCAGATTAGCCATGACAGAATAATTACCTGTAGCTGAAATTAGATCAGTGAATTTGTTGAGCTTGCAGGGTTTTCTCATAATGACTTTTCTTTTTTCCTTCATCATCTAGGCTCCCATAGAGGACTGTATGTTGCCATTGGGTCAGAAAAAACCTTTTTTCTACATCACTCTAATCTGCATGCTGACCTAACGAAACTCTAAAATACAACCTCTTTAGACAGGACGTAAATTATGAGAGGACCAATAAGTGTGCTAAAAAACAGCAGTAACCTGGGGCTTTAATTATTACCAGGGTATGAGAAAAATCACATATATGCGCTCCAGGTGGGATTAAAATCACTGACCAGCACATGTAATATTAAAATCACCCAACCTCCCCTAGAGAAATAAAGGTGGTTCATTCATTTTTTCCAATATACATATGATTAGGTTCAAGTGGTAGAGTAGTGGAAAAATCTTTGGCAGGTGTCATCAAGAAGCAGGATTTTAGCATGTGTCCAATGAGAACTCTGAAAGAGTTGTGTATCTACAGTGCCCTTTCATAATAATTTATACTCTCCACAATTGGTTATGCGTAAACAGGACATTTTAGTCATTTGAGGTATTATCGTTTTCAGAGTAATATCTGTCTGTCAAGCTTCTCTGCAGAATTTTGGGGAATGCACACAATAGCTGCTCCCACATCAGAGAGTTTTGTGTCTCCAAATAGAAGAGTTTCTGCCATAGTCTATGAAACCCAGTAAAAAGACATGGGCGGTTTGTGTTATCTCCCCTTGCCTACCCGCTCAGTGTGTGGCCCAGATCTTTTCCTCCTTTGGTTTCCCTCTCCCTCCTCGTTTGCTCTGGACCTGTGTGCCCTCTCCTGTGCCTTATCAGAGCTGCTTTGGTCTTGCAGTCTATCTGTATTCAGACCCCCTGTCCCCACTGACCTCCACAGCACAGCCCCTGCAACATTCAACAGAAAAGCCTTCTTTCTGACTCAATCCCTTTGTGGGGTGTGCGGGCGTGGGTTTGTGTATGATAGAGGTGTGTGGGTCATTCTATTTGAAAGAGCTGTTAAAGCTAGTGTGACAGGAACGCCTATGTTATGCTGACCATCCAGTTTCAGTGATTTCTCACCTCTGCAATTCAGCAGAATGAAAATATGCCAGGCTGTGGTTCCTGTCTCCATTACTTCCCCTGATATATAAGTGGATACATCTGGTATTTATAAGCTTGCATGTGTGAAAACGTTTGTTAGTGGAATGGCAGAAGAATGAGCAGAGGGGTCTTTAAGCTTTATTGACACTGATTGTGTCAACAACATAGTAAGGTACACTAAGATAATAATTCAGTTTTTATAATGAGGATATAGAAAATATTTTTGCATTAATTAGGAAGATGTGCTGCTGATCATTCATTATGTATCAATTGCTTTTCATTTATCTTCATGAATGATAGAAAAAAATACTCTACTGCAAGAAAGCACAAATAAATACCTGAACTCACATCTCTGACACACACGCTCACAAAGAGAGAAAGAGTAAGAGTGGCTTCCAGGCATCGGTCAATGGACTGTGCTTTGCTGTTTCTTTTTCTCTATCTGCAACATTTTCCAGCACAACCATGGCATCTGCTCCAAACCACTTTGACCAAAGACTGCACTGCTGCCACCATTGCTGCAGCACTGAGGTGAAGTAACTCTTTTAAAGGCAAAGTTAGGATAAATTTGCTCCCCAATAACCTCCAGTCTAACCATAATAGTTGAAATCTTGTGAGATAAGGTGATGAATGTCAGTCGGATTGATGAAAAACCCTGCCTTGGCTGAGGCGTGAGAGGTTCCAAGGGGGAGGGGAACTCTGGCTAAGGGCCTTACAGAAGGAAGATGAGAAGCGATAGCAGTTAATTGATTCCCTTACATGGGTGACAAGGCCTGGACAGGTAGACTCCAGCTCTTTTGATCAGGATGAGGTAAAGTAGTAGCCATGTGGTGTGAAACTGAATCAGAGTGTCAGAATGAAATGGAGCAGAGAGGGGACTTTGTGTCAGAGCAGTCAGGCCAGATAGCAGGCTAGTTCTCTGCTGTATCTTGAGTCTGATTCATGTGCTCAGAGTTGGCACACAACACTCGGCCTACCGCCGAACCCATTCACATGTACACATAGAGGTGAGGCAGATAAGATCCTCTTGGGTTTAGTCATCTTGTGGGTAACTGTACGCACACATTCAGTCGTCCATACAACCAAGAGATAAGATTCTCTTAATGTGAGTGAATTGGCACAAGTCTGAAGGTGGAACATGGGTGAGTGTGTTCCTGACAGACAGTTTCAAGGCAAATCCTCTGAGAAGATCCGGAGGATTTTTGAGATGTAGTGCTTGTATTAGTGTGTCCAATAAAGTGTTCCATCTTTGCACAGCTTTATCCATGCAGCAAACACATCAAGCTGACAACCCAGAAAAATACTGCTTTGTCTCTGCCTTTGCTTACATTCCCATCACTCCTCATCTCCCTGCATGAGTGAATGACTCTACACATGTGTTGGATGATTGTATACTCTGTTCTCTGTGTGAGTATGTGTTCAGTGTGCCTTTTTCTAGCTAAAAATGAGGGAGAGTCCAGCAGGGTGAGCTTGGCTCTCCTATCCTTTCCACAGCCCTTCTACATGTGCAATTACATTCCTCCTCTAATAGAGAACAGAGCTCTACCCCAATCCAGTCTCAATAAAGAGCTACTGTTCCCTTTCTGTGTGTACTTATGTGTGTGTGTGTGTGTGTGTGTGTGTGTGTGTGGCCACGACTACCTCTTATCCCTGAGTATTTCCACTCATCTTGTCATCTTGGCTGATTCCATATAGGAAGTTGATTACAGATTGATTGGGCTCATGTTTCCCACTAATAAGTCATGGACCAGCCTGAGGTTCTGTTTGAGAGATTGATGGAGACAGGACCAAGAACAATAAGCATGTTGTCCAATTGCATACATAGGTTGCCCACATGGCAAGGGCTTGGTCATGCAGATGCTAGGCTGTGGGAATGTGTATGAGTTGAACTGTTTGCCTTTCTATGAGTGATCGCCATGTCTGTATCTCTCATGCCTGTTCTTAACATCAAGTGAAAGAGCAAAATCAAGATGAAAGTTTTACTTTATTGTCCCAATATGTCCTGTTGTGGAAAGAGAAGAAGCGCTACGCTAGCTAGCATTGGCACATACTTAGTTAACAATATCATGCTTGTTCTACATAGCTGGAGGATATTTAGCTTAATAGCTCTGTAATTTTACATGCCAGCATCCTTTTTAGCCATGGTAGCAGCATGCCTCTTTGGGAGGCAATGTTACTCTGTCAGGCATTTGTTCGGTCAGTCTACCAGTTTAGTCCAGACTGAAATAACTATTGGATGGACTGGTGTGGATTTAAAAAATATATATATTCACACAAAAATTCCAGTTTCAGGCAAAAAGAAAAATCCCACTGGACTACATGTACATTTTGACCAAGAAAATTAGATCTGAGTTAAAAGAACTTGAAAAAATGTTGCTAAATCGGGATGTAGCAACCAACTTCTTAAGTGGAATATTGCCTTCCCTCCCTGTTAACACAGAACTGGTTGTTATAGGTTAATTGAGAGTACTGAGGAAAATGTACTTGTTCGCTTACTCTTATGATGGGTTGTTAGGGAGTCATGGTTTTCCCTTATCCCTAACTTGTCCCTGCCACTCTTTTGCTCATCTCTATCTCCTCTTGCAAGTCAAGAGTTCATGTTGAGCTATCCATCCTAGCTGGAGGGCAGGGTATGGGAGGATTTTCTTTCTATTAGTTAGTTTGTTTGTTTTTAAATCTGGCAACAGGCTGGTCCCAAAAGGTGCTGTCTCATTCCTTTGGTTGTCACTCACCCAGTTTCAACAATAAATGCTTTATTCACATCCCCCACCATTACCTGAACTGTACATCCCCTCTCTCTAAAACAAAGCATTCAGTCATGACTCAGTCATATAATCATTATGGCTCCTTAAGTACCTGTGTGGAGAGGAGGAACTGGCAGTCAAAGTTGAGGAATGTGCTTCAATAAAGCTGCCTTTGAATGCTTGCTCAGGAAATGTCATAACAGCAGGCGAAAAAAAATAAGACATGGATAGACAGGAGAGATTAGTTTTGCAGCTGCCAGTACACCTGATGGTCGAGCAGAGGGGTCTTTCCCGCTCTGAGGGAAATGGACCATAAAGTCACATCAAGTATCGCAGTAAATCATAGTTTGTTGCCATTTCTAATTGTCCAATATGTTATCCAGAAGAACAGTAATACACCTTTATGTTGTTTACAAACTTTACGGCTTAAATTATAACTCACTACTCTATATTATTTTATAACTATTAACCATTGCCATGAAGAAACAAAAAAACAAAAATTATGATATACCTCTTTCTCTATCTTAGCAACATCTGTAGGGAAAATCTAATATAGCTTATTCCTCTGTACCATAGAGCTCTATTGTCATCCAAAAGCCATTAAAAACACATAAAAGAGCGATACTGTTTCACTGGGTGGCATATTTCTTCATTACAATGAACATGGCCAGTGTAGTTTATTCTAAAACAACTCTGACTGTATTTTCAATCTCTGGGGGGTTAGGTCCATGTTGGGCAGACATCACTGCTCTTGCTTCTTTTATGCATTTTTAAATAGTTTGAAGTTTGGAATTTAATGGCACAGAGGCATAAGCTATAATAAAATGCTAAGATAATGTCAGGCTTGTCCTTAAATGCCCCCATGGGGATTTGAGAAATTGGGGGGTTCTCCAAGTGGTAATATCAAAAAAGACACTGTGGCAGACTACAATGCACATATTTATAGTCTGAAAGCAACTCATAGACTGCACCAATTTCACCTGTCTCATTTTTCTACAAACAACTAATTTGAACTATTGTATAATCCATACAGAAATTTCACACAGAGCCTTTAAAGGGGCCAACAAAGTGTCATGCTCTAATAGAGTGGCCCTTTATCTGTTCATCACAACTCTGTTCTCCGTGTCTGTGAGTGACAGACTGTAGACAGCAGAAGGTTGTTAGGCTGACAGACCGCAATCGCACAGCCCCAATACCCCCACCCCACCAGCACTCTACTTACATAATGCCAGGCCACCCCCTTCAATTACAGACTGGAATAAGAAACCAGACCAGCATCTTCCCCCCGTCAACTGCCATACAATTCACACAGGTCTAAGCAAACATACAACCATCTACAAACACACAAAAACTCACATATTTGCCTACTGCAGTGGAATTGAAATTAGGGCCAACTTTGCTTTAGTATACTTGTGTTGATTCTGTCAGTTGTTTTACTCTAAGAAATTGTAGCTGTATATAGATTTATTGCAAGTGTACTTTCATGCACATTGCACAATGGCTCACACACCCACAAAGCGTTGAATATGGTTTAAACATATCTACACACACACACAAACATCTTATGAATATTGAACGGGTTTTGAGGGTTCCAACCGAATGCACACCTCTGTGTACTGTGTGTCATTGTTGAATAATTGATCCTCCTCCTTGCAATCTCCATTTGACAGAATGAACAGTTGTGCTTCTGTGTACCTCTCCAAGAGGAAATATACTTTTCACAGCTACTGCCAGACAGCTCAACAGGCATAGGTGAAATACTAGAGCGCGTCTTATTTGTCACAGGGTTAATGTTTTATCTGAATTTATTATATTTGCATTTAATTCAATTTCATGATGTTACATCTTTGTTTACAGGTATGAGATCAAGTATGACAAGGACGACTATATGCTGAGAGTGAAGAAGGCTTCCATTACCGACGAGGGCATGTTCACCTGTGTGGCAGAAAACCGTGTGGGCAAACTGGAGGCCTCTGCCACTCTCACAGTCAGAGGTACAAAACAGAAATGTGTTCTTTCTTTTTTCAAGTTATGGACCACTGAGGTTATTGTACCTATACACCAGAATGAGGTTAGATTGGCTGTTTACTCCGTTGCGTCCCCTGTTATACAAATGGATATTCAGAATGCTGACGCCCACAGCCAAGAGAGATGTAGACAGTGTATGAATCTGTTTAATTATTTACATTTCCAAGTGCAGCGTCGACACAGTCTGCCACCCTCCCCCTGTCGTGGTGGTCTGCTAGCCACGCTACCCTCCATCCTGTAACCACCCAGTCAGCAAAGCCATTTCACAGATTACTGGTGCACACCGCCGGTCCCACACCTGGGGTTTGCAAGGTTAATAAAAACATTCTAACCATAATTTTCCCTCTTTTCACCTTTCTTCTTCCCATTAAACCCAAGTGTTTAAGTTCTCTGTGGGCCGCTTTGGAGCCACACAGGGGGCCAGAGGGAGGTAAAACAAGGTCTGGGTTGACTTTTCTTTTGACCCTTTTTTGGAAGGGGGATTTTGGAAAGTAGCATCTTAGAGTTTTACTTGATTGTGAGGACACTGGAAAACCACTACCTGCACCAACACCTCTAGATAGAATGTGGGATTTCAGAAGCTCCAGTCTCTGGCTGTAAACACTTTACAGTGTTTAAAATCTTGTTTGCTCCCTCTCTCTTGCTCTTGCTCTCTTTTTTCCGCTCTGTCCATCAGCACTAGCAATGAACGCACCCTCGCCTTGCTATTACAAACACACACCACCCATAGAATTGTAGATTTCATTATTGCAGACAGCGAAGGTCCAGTAGTATTTTTGTCTCTGATGAGTAGAACTGGCTGCTATTTCAAAGCAATTTTCTGACCACCAGGGGCCCTCGTATCAGACTGCCTTCACCATTCAGGTGTCTGAGAAAAAGGTTCTGAGCTTATCAGTACAACTGTCCAGCAGACAAAAGCTACTGGATCTTCTCTGCCATGCTTATCCTGTGCCAGAAATGTGTTGGCACCAACACAACATGTCATTCATTCTGACTTTGATTTCTTTTTGTCTTATTTTATTATGTTTGTTCTGTTCCTTTTTGTTGTTATATGTTTGTGTGTCTGTGTCTTTATTTGTTTCTTTTGTGTATCCACTCCTCCATTGTTGTGTCTCCAGCTCGCCCTGTAGGTAAGTACCCATCCTTCTGATTTGATTCCATCCTGCATGCCCTCTTCATACACACTACTGCGTTTGACTGCTTGACAATCAATTACCATTGCTTTAATATTACTGTATTTAACTAACACAGGTGTTACCTCACGTTGTGTACACCCAGAATTTATGTTTGCACATAGTTATGTAGTCTGTGTAGGGCTGGATGATAAAACAATAATGATGATTATCGCAACATAATTTTACCATTAAAATGTTTATTTTGTTGAGGAAAAAGGACCAAAGAATGCTTTTGCTTAATTTTGCTCATGCATATTATTTGATAAAGATTTTATCATAATTGAATGTTCTACCTCAGATTTGTGAAGTGATCCACCGTCTGGCCAAGTGTTGCCCATAAAGAAAAGTTTAAACCACAATTAACCATCAAGTGTCTTCAACTTTCACTCAGGAGCAAAAATCAGCCCTTAAAGTTGAAAGAAATAACAATTTGAAACTTACCGTGATAATCATCGATATCGCATAATATGAAACTTTTTGTTGTGATAACATTTTGGCCATATCGTCCAGCCCGAAGTTTGTGTAGATTTTAAAGCCTTATCTGGATTACTAATGTCAACACCAATGGTCTATCACACCAGGTCTGTCTTAAATTTGAAAATGACACATACCCAACCTAATCAATGCAGCCAGCTTCACTTAGTTTGTTTGGAGCACCTTGACAAAATATCCATGTATGTTTTGAACTGAATCAAATAAGTAGATAGAATTTGGTTCAAATACATGTCAACGAACTTAATCAGTATTGACGTGACATCAGTCTAGAGCTTTGTAGGGACTTTTCCAAGTACATTTTTAAAGAATCATTTAGTATATTGTTTACAGTGTAAATTTCACAATGCTAACATCAGCTGCAAAGTATACCAAATAATTGTCTTTGCCAAGTGCACATTCCTTTTATCATACTTGATCTTAACGAGCAGCTGATGGAACTGGTATAGGTTTCAACAACACCGTACAACAGCACAGACTTATCAAGTATAGCAACTCAAAGTTTCTATTACCAGTTTATCTCTTAAAGGCTCTATAGATTCTAGTCCTTTGCAATGACTGAGTAGTCTGACAGTCTGATAGTCTCAGACATTGTCATCTCATATGGTCCAAGACATGTTTAACTTGCAAGTCTTGAGCCATCTGTGGATTTTTGGAACACAAAGCTGAGATCTGTTTGCTTTGGACGAGCGTCTTTCCTTCTGAGACCCACAACACAGAGCTGGGAATCTCATTTAATTTCCCTATAGATGGGGAAAAGGTCATCACAGAATCAACTATGATACACTTAAAATGTTAAATTGTTAGAGTAAGTGAGTAAAAATGGGCATCTGGAGAGAAAGGTGTGCTTTCTGAAAGAAGAAACGGGAGCGATGCAGGAACAAGAAACATGCGTTAGGACAAAGAAGGGAGCGGAAAAGAATGGCAGAGGTGTGTGTCAAGACGGGCTTGACTGGCAGCAAAACCCAGACACTGCCTCAGTGGCAGGACTTTGGTTGCCAAAACAGCAGTGGCTGTTCTATGATTGTCAAACTGTCAGCTTTCAAGAAGATGGAGGAAATTACACATTCACTCTGCCTGTAGGAGAGACAGTAATTGCTGTCGACTTCTGAATAAAATATGATTGAACGTGGGATTTTATTGGAGAAGGCAATGCTTCTTAGTTTATGTGCCTGGGTGTACTGAATAGATGTCTGCCTCTCTGTCCATTTGTTCTTTTCGCCCTGACTGCTGTTTTTTTTTACTGAGCCTTCTCCAAACCAGGCAGATGTGACTTGTCATGAATTAAATATGGGCACTTGATTATGTGTTTCCTTAGGAAGGGACAGGAAGGAGCCTCTCACATGTCATTAAGGGTCTCTGAATCAGAAACAGGGCCAGTGTGAGTTAGCTCTGAGCCAAGTCGTGAAACTGTCACACTGACTTCCTCTTGATTTGTCTGAGTTTTTGATCTATGCTTCACTGTTGGGTCTCACTTTCCTTTTTTAAGTCAATCCCCCTAACATTACCCCTAAGTGTTTTCTTTCATTTTCCAGTGTTATTCAAAAAGATAGAAAGGGAGATTGAAAGTAGTACCACAGGTATAAAATGAGCCCAAGATAAATCTCAGGCCACCAGGAAAAGCAAGCACAAACTATGGTTTTGACTAATAGATACTTTACTCAAATCAAAACATTGGAGTTTATGTTTAGACTTTTTATCAATGGGTCAAACAGTCAATTGCAGTAGGAAACATTAATTAGGGTATTTTACTCCACTGATGCCAAATTGTTGGTTACATAGACTTTTACGTCCAGCTGCAAACAATCACCCATACAAGCAAAATCCAATTATAAACCTCAAAAACATTCACATAACTTTATTCTGTTTGACAGTACTTAGCATCATAAATGTGGAAATAAAAAAAGTTTTCAGTAGATGAAATTGTGTTTGTGTGCCATAACAGCCAATGAGAATGGGAAAGAAGGAAACACTGAGGAAGAGAGTGCGAGCATGGACAATGCCAGGCGGTACTATGATAGGGACCAGTCTGTAAGGTGTTAAACCATATTTTTAGCGAGTAGTTAGTAATGCAGTGTGTGGGATGGAACAGAGCAGAGGATGTGAAGGGAGGGAACTGAGTCTTTGCCAGAGCATGATTTAGGAGCTCTGTATCAGGTCCAGCATTGTGAGAGCCACAAGATATCCAAGCTGCAGAAGGCCAAATGGGAAGGCAGTAAATCTGTAGCCATCTGTACCATTCCCAACTGTGTGTATCTTTGACAAATACACACCCCCAAAAAGGGATTACATGGAGAAGCCAGCCAAATGGGAAGAGTGTGGCCTTACTGGAACCAGCTGGCTTGTCAGTGGAAGGACTTACAAAGAAACCAAAAGAAACAGAAAGAGTGCAAGATGTTTCATTGCAACAATTCATTTTTTATCAAATAATTTTACAACAATTTGTAGAAATTTCTCATTTTTTAAATTTTGTTTGTCTAAAGAAAATGGCCTCCTCTACCCATTGTCTGCACTTACTAGAGATTATGACAGGGACTCTAAGTCTTTATTTTGTTGGTTTTCATTATCTCAGCAAGAACCATGTTTCCTCTTGTGAGGACCGTGTCACTGATTTCTTATCTTGGCAAACATAGCACATGTCAACATGGGACTAAGACCCCCAGTGATGGTCATAGAATAAACAAGTAGAGGCAGTGAATTACTTCAGGTCAAAGTTCAGACAGTTAAAGGTTTCCAGTTTTACAGCTGAGGTAATGTGGTAATATTCTGCTGTTGCACTTATGATTACCATATGGCAACTGTGTAAGAAATGTGAGTCCAGGTTAGTAGTTCATAAAGATATACTATGAAGGATGAATATGTCTTCCTTGCTTCTGTGTATTCTCATCTTATGGAGGACACAGTATTTTTTTTTATAATTTGGGATAAAAACTGAATTTTTTAAATAAATTGCTCAAATATTAACATATATGTTAGTGTTAAGTCATAAAGTTTGTCATGGGCAAGGAGACACACTGTATTTCATTATTATCCAAGCTATGGAATACATCTTTGCTTGTTAATTGTTCAATGAAAAATGGTGAATGTTGTTGTAAATGTGAAGGAAGGGTGGTGTGAAATCCTGCCTATCTAACCTTCCATCAGAGATCGGTCAGGGAGTGAAGAGAGACAACACTGCACACTAAAGGAACGTGTACCTAATCTCTAAACTCCTCACTCTTCTCCCCTCTCTTTTTGAACTGCATCTGTCATGTTGTCAGTCAGAAATTTCTCACTCTGTCCCAACTGCGAGTGTGTGACAACTGCTCTGGCTCCTCATGGAGTCGTGAATATTGACTCAGAAAGCTTCACACTACCATTTCAAAGTTTGATAGCTTTTCAAGCCTCTTCTCTCCCTCTGATGAAGAGGTGTTAGCTTGAAGTGTGGTAAACACAAAAATAGTCTTTCATTCCCTTTTGGTACAACTTTGATCAGACGTATTGAGCCATTTCAGATCTTGACTTTTATATGAGGTATATACTGATGCAGACTAAATCCGACATATGGAAAGTTGGACATGATTAACCCTTATATGTCTATACCCGTTCATAGTTTTGGATGTTTCCAGGGCATGGGTGTGCCTTTGTGTTGTCTCAGATCTAAACGCCATTGTGACCAAGGCACTTCCTCGTGTGAATGCCAATGTGACTGTCATTCATTCAGCCTTAGCCTCACCTGGATGAATGGCTAACCTGGTTACCATGGCAATAATAGTCATTGGTGTACCTCCTCTGTTGAGAGCCATTAGAAAGCAAAATATGGATAAAATGCTGCATGGAAGCTCTTTATGCCACTCCCATTGTATTGCTTGTTTTTGCTTGAAGTCCCCAAGCTCTAATAATCTCCAGCCCTGCTGTTTGGACTCACTATGTACCACTGGTCTACTAAAACTAGTGTTTTTGCCCTTCAGCTGCACCTCAGTTTGTCATCCGCCCAAGGGACCAAATTGTGGCTCAAGGCCGCACTGCCACCTTCCCATGTGAAACCAAAGGAAACCCTCAGCCTGCTGTCTTCTGGCAGAAGGAGGGAAGTCAGGTAAGAGCAAACAATGTCACACAACCCAGTGTGCAGATTTTAAAAAAATCTTTTTTATTGCTTTTTAGCATTATTTGTACTTGGCAGCTTTTATTCTTTACTGTGTGTCAAATGTAATTAACAGTCAGCACTTTGTTTGGATTCACCTGGCTATATGCACAGTTGTTGAGTACTTATGATTCTCCTGCCGTGCATATACACACAATACACACAGCACTTCAAAATTCACTATCTGTCATCAGTATCTTTACTACAGACACAGATACACCTTTGTTCTCAGGAGCCGCTAAAACGACAGTGTGCCTAGCAAAGTGCTAATCGGTTTCCTGTGACCCTGCACTGATAAGAATGATCCTATCCCTCACTCAAGCAGATAACCCATTCAAATACCTGGTTGTCCTTACAACGCTCAACAACAGTGCCAATTAGGAGCCTGTTGGGGCTTGTAGATGAGCCAGAGATATGATTCAGCTCTGGCTAAGGTTCAAACACACACTCTCACACACACACAGACATAGACACACACACACACAGACACACACACACACACAGATAGCCTGCAGGCCAATAATTACAGCAAAGTTCTCTTAAAAGAGTCTACAGAAGTGAGACACATGCTTACGTGTTCAGACAAACATTTGGTGTAATACTCACCCACTTTACCCCTTACCACTGTGTGACCTCAACTGTATGACTCAGTAACACTGAGTAATGTTGTGAACTTGTTCAGAAAGATCAAATTTATATCCAGTGTGTGTCTCACATTGTCATTAAAGATGAGCATTTTGAAATTAATGCACTACAAACACTTTTGAACAAACGTCCTCGCCATCTTGGCACTTGTGTTTATCGATGTTTTCTCTACCTCACCCACACTGATTTATAAATGGTTATGAAGGTATTTGTTGAGAGAACAAAATAGTTAATCCAGTTCAGTAATTAAATGACAGCAAGGCATTTTTGTCACACTGGAGGATAATGGAGTGTACGTCTCTCGTGTGTTTAAAAAGCATAGAGACTCATTTAAAAATAAACTTTTTTGCATTAAAGTGATTAGGCCTAATTAAATCCAGCTCATGTATTTGCTGGTTACCTTTGAGGATCATAAGAAAAAAGGAGTACAAGAAAGAAAGAGTCAGGATAGAGTGCCTGAAAGAAGTAATGGTGATGTTTTGTTAATCTGATCCTGTGTATTTACTGTAAAATATGTGGGACTGATTATCCTCTCTAGCTATTCTAAAGATAGGTTGTGTTATATTTAGTACAAGCTCAACTCATATGGGGTGGTCTCTGTGGGTAAGGGAGAAGCTCAAAACTGCTGTGGAATTGAAGCAGATAGGAAAATAGTCATGAAGCCAACAAGAGTTGCCTTCATAATAGTGGAGCCTCTGGCTTGGCCCAAGAATAAGTATGAAACCAAGTCATCAAACTGTATACACGTTGGGCAGTTCTTCTGTGGTTGGTTAACCAATTGATAGATGAAAGTGTTGCTGTTATAGACTGTGTGTGTGTGTGTGTGTACATGAGTGTGCACAGTATATCTGTGAGTTTGGTGGTGGTTGGTGTGTGACTGTTTTGTAATTTTTCTGTTGTACTGGTTCCATGTTCTCAGTAATTGCAGTTTGTTTCTCTTCCTGCAGAATTTGCTCTTTCCCAACCAACCCCAGCAGCCCAACAGTCGCTTCTCTGTGTCACCCAGCGGAGACCTCACCATCTCATCAGTGCAGCGGGCAGATGCTGGTTACTATATCTGCCAGGCCCTGACCGTTGCAGGCAGTATCCTGGCCAAGGCTCAACTGGAGGTCACAGATGGTGAGCGAAAACTGACGCGTAAATTCTACCATGCCAGCACAGAACACCATAGTAACGCATACCCTTTCACTGCAAATGTGGTGAAGCTATGCATATGTGTATATTAACACAAATGTATTTTCAATACGCATGTTTGATTCTCTCTCACATGCATTTAAACATTTACCTCTCACAAATTATTATCATTATTATTATTATTATTATTATTATTATTATTATGCAAGTCCTATGCTTTACCAACTGCGCTAACCAAATAACATGTAAATGAAGGCTTACATTACATCTTATATTCTCACCCACGATCTAATGGTTGAAACGATAGCTCTGATGTAAAACTTATTTGCTGACCACTGCTGTATATTATATTACCTTCGTCTTCTTTTTTTTAAACATACATATTCAAAGTAGTGATGGGTGTCTATACTGCTTGAATTCTACCAGAAGTAGAACAAGAAAAACGTAGTGACGAAACGGGCTCTGTAGCACTGTTTGTCCGTTTTCAGCTATTGTAGAAACATGATGCCGCGACGTCCATGTAAGGGGGGACCAGCGGTTATGTAGATATAAATGGCTCATTCTAAGGTAATAAAAGCATAACAGTTAATTATGTAAGGTGTTTATACACCACTGAAAACATAGTTATGAATATTTTATTGCATTTCTGTTAATAGATCCTCAGAAATATTACACAACGAACCTTTAACATCAATGACATTTGATTTTAGTTTTGTCTTAACTGTAACACCTTTCTTGCTTTGCTGAGTTTATATAGGAATTTGGTCATTAACAACTGTGAAAGTAAAGGTACAACACAAACACAAATTATTATTTTTTGTTAGTCCATGTGTAAGGATACATTCAGCTACTGTTTGAGAAATGTCAGTATGCCCATGACCTTCAGTTACTGTGGGTTTTAATTTTTTTTTATTTTTGTCCCTCACACAATTTAATTAAAATTTTCTGCTTTTCCTTTTGGAAATGAAATAAAGCATTGCCCTTGAGTTCCTTCAAGTTTAATGATCAGCGTTTGGGTGAGTGGGCGAGGTGCAAGTATGTGTATGAGGTAGGGAGCAAGAGAAAGAGACACAGCGGAAGGGGGGAAGGGTGATTAAGTGAGTGAGTGACAATGGTTTTCTGTGGAATGAATTATGTGGTCCTCTGTGAGGTGTGGGAGCATCTAATCTGCTCAGCTGTTGTGATGGCAAGATAGACGGCCATCCATATGTCTACTGAAGTACCTGCTAGCAGAAAGATTAAAAACACTACAGAAACACTTTTTTCTCCAACAATTTGTTTGAAGCAGGAATGCTTCTATTGCACATACAAAATTGGTATGTCATTCAATTGCTTGGAATAATATATCCCCACATTTTGCAGACAAATACTCTTGGAAGATCAACAGTTTAATTTGTGTTTACTTTATGTTTTTGGATTCAAATCTGTTGTTTTCTCCTGCTGAAATGTGTAACCAAAGGCATGTTTGCAAGATAGGTGTTAGGCAGGTCTAAATGAAAAGGAGGGAGGTGAGGAAAGGGTGCAGGAAGGCCATGGTGAGGTCATGGCCACACCTGCTGCAGTCTTTATGTGATTTACTGACCCAAACCCCGACAACAGTCTGTGGAGTTCAAGGAGATCTGTAATGAGAAATTCCTGATCCAGAGACCCAAGGCCTTAGTTGAGCCTTGCCTCCTCCCTCTGTCACTCCTACATGCCATCGACACAGACGTCAGACGCATCAGATCCCAAGACCCAGCAATGTCTTACGCTTGGATGCACAACATAATTCAAGCCATTTAGTAGTGAACTACAAGGCTTTATTCTAGCTTAAAATATTGGTTTTAAATCTTAAAATGAAAGCATTGGCAGAATGAAAAATTTGCGGGTGTGTCTATGAGATAAGATGAAGATGAAGAAGAAGCAGCATAGTGTTTCCCGAGCTAGTAGCAGGTGATTTGAATCCTCCCTTGGCTTAGTTTCTGATTGATTTACATTATCACTTTGGATTCATCTGATTGCATTTGCCTTAATATGGACATTCCAGAGGACTAAAATAACAAGTGAAATATCATTATTGAAATTGATGTACAACATTTGGCTAGTGGTTGATAATTTATCAGGTTTCTGCACAGTTATTCTCTTTCTTTCTTAGATGGCCCAGAGTGAAGGGTGGCCATAACACAGCAAAGGTTTATGACTTGGAATCACTTCCTTTTGTCAGATGTAGCTGCTAGAGAGAAAATAGGGGTGAAAACAAGGGTGTAATAATGTGTTGAAAGGTTACTGAGGTAGACTTGGTAATTAGCCCCTGTAGGTCTGACATCATTAATCCATACCTTCTAATTAATGTGGGTTCTGTGATGCCAGGGGGACTCCACATTATTCAACTCTAAATATATAAACTGCCTATGTGCTGGAGTGCTAACTCTCTCTGAGATCACCTCTGACATAGCCACTATTTCATGAAGGAACCCACAGGCTTTTTTGGCACATTATAACAAATGAATTTGCTCATGTAAATGGAATTCCTCACAACATTAGCATTCATCTCAAGTGAGACTACAAAAAATAAAAGGGTTGTCTTCTCTTATTTTTTGAAGTTCAAATTCAAATACTATTCTTCACTCTGTTTACACCTCATACAAGTATCATAAGGTGGTTTCAGTAACATTTAGTGTTTGAAGTTCACCTTTCATCGTGCCCCACGCTGCACATAATGAAGTATTTATCTGAACCACACTGAGTCAATAGGCAAGTCTCACCGCTGAACTGTACCACAGAGTCTAGAATAGTGTATAAAAATAAGGCTACCCAGGCAGTAACTGGAAACTGCTTAGCATCCCTCTGCCACATCAATTAAACTAGAAAACACTACTCAGCTGTTCTTTCCCTGTTTCCTGGAAATACAGGATATGACCATTGTTCTGTGGCGCAATTACAAGACCTGCAGAGAAAATAGTCTACTTTATGACAGATACCCACATCCACCCCCAGTGCATTTTATGACCAATGCTGTCACTCAGTTTACTTTACAGTCAGATGCCTAATGTTAACACCATCATCCATCTAAACTTCAGAATGATATGGATAATATGTTCACAATTTTGTTTTTGTATCGCAGTGCTCACAGACAGGCCGCCTCCTATTATTCGGCAAGGCCCGTCCAATCAGACACTCGGAGTAGACAGTGTGGCACTGTTGAAGTGCCAGGCTTCAGGAGACCCCATCCCCTCCATCAGCTGGCTGAAGGATGGGGTCAGTCTGCTGGGAAAGGACTCCCGCATGTCCCTGCAGGAACTGGGCAGCCTGCAGATCAAAAACATCAAGGTAAAGGACTCTACTGGTCTCTGTTGGTATAAATAACATCTAATGAATTTATGCTTCTGTGCCCATATTATATCATAATAACTTTGTCCATCACTAAAGTTAACTCTGATCTATTATCAGATCCCTTATTGGTTCACACTTTGTCACCACTTTGTTTTATTTAGTTGTTTAAGTTGTCACTGCCCTCAATTATGTATCTTGTTTATTATGTTTGTACAGTTGCTGTATATGCTTTTGTCTGGCCATGCTTGCAACACTGCAGGATTTGAGCTTTTGTAGAATGCAGTAGGGTATGGCTTAAGCAGAACTTCGATTAGCAGGGTACGGTGATGCCTTAAAGAGATGAATAGGCAGCATTGATTTTTTTTTTAATTGTTTGATAGCATCACTTAGTGGCACGGCAGCTCCAACCAGGCTCAGCTGTGCAGGGTTGGATGGATGGACTCCAGCTGTCGGATAGAAACATGTACGCACTTACAGATATATACACACACGTGTACACACGTACACGTTTAGAGTAGATTAAATTTAAAAGACTCCCATCTTCCTTTCCCCACTCTGAGGCCTCAGTGGAATATCTATTACGCTTGACAAAGCTGCCGACCACTGACATGTTATTTAATAAATGGATGGAAAGCACAGGGACAAAAACCAACAAACAACGAAAGTTCCTTAGAGGGATGGAGAGACAAGCCAGCTGTCATCGGTCCAGGGGGTTCCAGCAGCCCACCCTAAATTAATTAGCCTGGCTTTGTTGTGGTCGGCAGGACAGTGGGGAAATAAGGAGGGGGAGTGGAAAAGTGATGGAGGGGTGGTGAGTAGAAAATGGAATTCATTAGTAAATTAGCGTCAGCACTTTGAGGCACTCACAAATGACACACAATTTGGCCAAGAGAAGGCTAGCTCACAAAGTCGCCCCATCACTTTTCAGCATTTCAGCGATAGGCTGATATAGGCATAAGTGGAGTTGTTAAACTCTGTGTGTTGAGTGTGTTTGTTTTTATTCATACTGTAAACATGCATATTCTACTGCATACTAGCTTTCAGACTCTGGGATCTACACATGTGTGGCTACCAGCTCCAGTGGTGAAACATCATGGAGTGCTTTCTTGGAAGTCAAAGGTACAAGATGGCATACTGATTCCATGTGACTGTATAATTGCAGGAACAAATTTTTTTTTCAACTAGTCAGCTGTAGTTTTTCTTGCAGAAAGTGGTTTAGCTCTATCGCCTTTTCGTCCTTCATTCAGAATCAGGTGGAGTGATGGTTATGAAAAACCATGATGAGAATGAGCTTCCAGGCCCACCATCTAAGCCTCAGGTCACCGATGTCACCAAGAATAGCGTGTCCTTGTCCTGGCAGCCTGGGATGGCTGGAGCATCACCTGTCTCCACTTTTGTCATTGAAGCATTCAGGTTTGTTTTACCAGTAACGTCAACCCCTCCTCATTATTTAATAGCCTTGTTATGCTATGGATTGCAGGTCTATGTATATGTACCATGTTAAAGGACAGTGAAAAATAATCTGAAATCACCATTTTCTCTTGCATTACAGTCAATCAGTGAGCAACAGCTGGCAAACAGTAGCAGATCATATCAAAACCACCCAGTTTACTGTCAAAGGTCTCCGTCCCAACACCATCTATCTGTTCATGGTCCGAGCAGTCAACAGCCAGGGCCTAAGTGATCCAAGCCCCATGTCTGATCCTGTCAGAACACAAGGTACCTAACATCAATAACCAATTCATCAACAAACACCTAAAACTAATCCCTTAAATTGACAGTGTTTGTTGAATGTATGTATAGGTATTTCAGAACCTCATTATCACTTTCACTGTTGGCATGCAGTTTTCCTTTATTGCTGAGTATAATTTCTGTTTCCACTGATAGGATGAGGTCACTTTGCTCCCCTTCAAAGTGTGATACTTATTGGCCCCTCTCATTAATCTGCAGTGAATAGCTATATTGAAACACTGCAGAACTTTCCAGAGGTCAAATTCTCCATCTCAGCCCAGCTCATTAATGCTACACTTAAGCAATTATGTAAAATAAGCATGTCTACTTTTGGAAAGCCTAACAGAGTTAGTGCTATCCCTGCAAAGTTAATGATCTTAACAGGAGAAAATGACTCCCTTCAGACCCAAAGAAGATTTGATTACGGTACTAGACAGACAACTGTCTCCAGATTACATGATGATAATGAAATGATAAATCCCCAGCAAAATAAATAAATAAAAAGCCACCTTTGACCAAGCTCTGCCAAATGCATGCCAGGAGTGTGTTTTTAAAAAAAGAGTCCATTTAAATTGCAGCATATCTTTCTTGTACTGAGGTGAAGGTCTTCAGATGATATATAGAGGTGTTTATTGACATGGAAGGCATCAATGACAAATTGATTTTTCACTTCTTTCTAACTGTGTTTGGCCTGCCTTGCCCTTTTAGTGTGGCCTGTGATTCATGGCTGTGTTGGGTTGTCTGGAGGACGCTTTTTTGAAATATAATTTTCTCGTGGGAGTTTTTTGCCTCCTTTTAGTAAATACATCAAAATGTGGCTCGCTTCAACGACACTCACTATCTCATACAGTGGAGTTTTTATTGCTTGTAACTTGAAACACATGCATGTGCAAAATGGGAAATGAGTTGGAAAATTGTGTCATAGTGGCCATTCATCTCCCATCCAATATGTCTGGGTTCGCACATTCAGAGTTCATTCGTTGATGTGGTTGTTCAGTCAGGCCCCAGCAAGTGCAGACAAGTCACACATCTAAAGAACTTTACCAGCCCTAGTCTCCTTTCTTTTCTCCAAACTAGACAAGTGCCTTAATACAAAATGGAATGAGGTCATTTTAATGCAGATGAAGTTGCTCCTTTTCAAATGAAGTCGTGATGACCAAGTGTGTGCTTCTTTGTTGAAACCGATTAGTCTATTCAGTCACTCTTTTTGCTTTCCGCTTCTGATGGTGATGGAGCAAGATTTTTTGTGAAGAACTGAGTGAACTCTGTAAAACCAAGAGTGGGGAGAGTGGGCAACACTTTTTTGGGAGTCCTTTCTCTCTTTTTCTCATTTTTTCCCTTTATCCCTCATAGATATAAGTCCTCCAGCTCAAGGTGTCGACCACAGGCATGTACAGAAGGAGCTTGGTGAGGTCATGGTTCGGTTGCACAACCCAGTTGTTGTAGAGTCCCACGACCATTCAGGTCACATGGACGGTAAGTGCAGCTTATCTTTTTGCATACAGAATACAACTTTAGCTAATGCTACACATACAGCAATTCCTTTTTTATTTAAGTTAATGTTAATATTAAGTAAAATTGTTTACACTTGAAGAACTTAAATATGAAAAATTATTAAATTTGAATGTGGTTTCTTATCCCTCTGCATTAAGTTTTTTAAATCCTTGATTTTGTAAAATTGAGCCATAAAGTCAAGATAGTTTATTCCAAAAATGTCTCTCTTTGAACCAAGCAAGGTGTTCCTTGGGGCTACCATTTGTTTTATGTCAGGAAAGTTTAGTCAGGTTGTTTCCTAAGACTGCACCTTTGAAATATTGTAATTGGTGACTTAAAAGTAGCTGAACATGAAATACCTGAGAGATTGTTTCTTTTAACCACACTGAACATCAAAAAGAAATGTCAGAGACATCTGGTTGTTCATCAATCTTCCGTGTATCTTCAGCTGCTTCCCTCTTAAAACAAAGATTTTGAACAGATGGAATTAGATTGAAATTAATGTTTGTAGTTTAACTGTATTTTGTCAAAGGTTTTCCTACTGCCATGAGATGATGCATTAATCTTCTTTTACATTCATGCATACATACACACAGTACAAACACACAGTACAAACACACACCTGCTTTTTCACCATACATTTGACAGTTTTATGAAATTTGAAAAATCAAAAACAAACAAAAAAACACACACCACAGCCTTGGTTAAACTATTTTTTATTTAATGGTATGGTAATACCATACCATTATACCATACTGTATATACTAACACATCAAAGCTGATGCGTTAGTATATACAGTATCTCACAAAAGTGAGTACACTGCTCACATTTTTGTAAATATTTGATTATATATTTTTGTCATGTGACAGCAATAAAGTAAAATACACTTTTCTACAATGTAAAGTAGTGAGTGTACAGCTTGTATAACAGTGTAAATTTGTTGTCCCCTCAAATAACACAACACACAGCCATTAACGTCTAAATTGCTGGCAACAAAAGTGAGTACAGCCCTAAGTAAAAATGTCCAAATTGAGCCCAAAGTGTCATCATCATCATCTTTAGAAGAGACTTCCCTCTAGACAACAACCATGCAGACCAATTTGAAGCAGTGTGCGGCGTATGGTCACACACTGACAGGCTGACCACCCTTCCCTTCAACCTCTGCAGCCATACTGTCAACGCTCCTACGTGTGTTTCCCAAAGACAACCCCTGTATATGATGCTGAGCATGTGCAGTCAACTTCTTTGGTCAACCATGGTGACGCCTGTTCTGAGTGGAACCTGTTGAACCGCTGTATGGTCTCGGCCACTGCGTTACAGCTCAGTTTCATGGTGTTGGCAATCTTGTTATAGCTTAGGCCATCTTTATGTAGAGTAATACTTTTTTTTTCAGATCCTCAAGGTGTTCTTTGCCATGAGGTGGCATGTTGAAATTCCAGTGACCAGTATGAGGTGTGAGCACTATAACACCAAATTTAACACACCTGCTACCCATTCACACCTGAGATCTTGTAACATTGACGTTCCGGCGGTTTGGACATTGATGGCTGTGTCATGTGTTATTTTGAGGGGACAGCAAATTTACACTGACTGTTATACAAGCTGTACACTAAATACTTTACATTGTAGCAAAGTGTCATTTCTTCAGCGTTGTCACATGAAAAGATAAATATTTACAAATATTTACAAAAATGTGAGGGGGTATACTCAGTTTTGTGAGATACTGTACGTGCTTTAGTTTTATTTTGGTCCTTCAAATCATCAGGTGTTGCTATTTAAAGTACACACCTATCATTTAGTGGCATGGGGTGCCTGTTTCCATTTTCAAATGAACCACATTAGCATTTTTCCTGGTGACATGTTTATTGAACCCTGTAATAGGTCTCACCCCAAGACTTGGTAGCTAATTTAATTCTAAAGCATTGCTTTATGATTGTAATGTACAATCAACACAAAACATGGCTACCTAATCAATCCATTAATAAAAGTGACTCACCAAGCACAGAATCCATTTTGCTGATTTACTAAGGCTGCACTGGTGAAAAACAGCTGCTTAATATCTTACTTGAAAGCCCCACTCACTTCTTCTACTGTTAACAAGCCATTACAATGAGTTATGCACTCACTCCTCCTCAACATAAATTCAGCTTTTTCTGTCTAGCTAAAAGGGCCCAAGTTTTAAGGGAGGGGCTTAGTCACTTGCAGGGGGCTATCACACTTCTAGTCTCTCTGTCTTTTCTATGGGACAGATCTACTGTTATCACCTCTGTTGTGTATTCTCCTCATGTCCCCAGGGTGTCCGTATTTGTTGCTGCATGCCATTCTCATACTCACCGCCCATCTTAGATGTGGTGGGACCTGCTTTGTAGTGTCATTAGTTAGTATTTATAATACATATGAGACATGTATATATCCTTTAAGGTGACATTATGCAAAATTTTTTTTAATGGAGGAGGGAACACTTTGGGAAAAGGAGCTGGGTGTATGAGGTTATGTCAGGGTGTTAATTGAGCTAAGTGTGTCGTAGATGGTGATAAAAAGCCCATTAAACAAGCAAGAGCCTCTAAAGTGTCATGGATGCAATCCTGTGAAGAAGAAATACATTGCAGAAGAACATCCATTGATATTATCTAGTGGCTGGCCCAAGACAGCATCTACCAATCTGCTCTGCACAATTCTTTTTGCACCGAAATTTAACAGTAATCTTGTCTTCATTCTCTTTCTCAGGTGGATCGTCAGTCCCAGTTCATCCAGGGTTACAGAGTTCTGTACAGGCAAACATCAGGACTGCCTTCACCAGGACCCTGGCAGACCCAGGATGTTAAGGTCCCTTCGGAGCGTAGTGTCACCCTCTCATCACTCAAAAAGGGCATTGTGTATGAGATAAAGGTCCGTCCTTATTTCAATGAGTTTCAAGGCATGGACAGTGAATCCAGGACAGCTCGGACAACAGAGGAAGGTATGAGGAAGAAGAACGTGCTTAGTACTAGTAGATTTAGTCAGAAGCAAAACAACATAGTGAGTCAAACTGTGGTGCGTCCACAAATATGACATGACAGATGACACATGACGCCATAGGCTGCTTTCATGTTTATTTTTGTCATAATATCACAGGAGTCGCTCTCCCTCCCTTTGGTACAGAGAACGGAGAGTTTGTGTGTAAATGCATGTGCATGCATGCAGGTTTGTTTGTTTGACCTTCCTGCTGTGCTGCTTTTGTTTTTGATTGGTGATGTTAGTGCCAGCCTTCTTCTAATCCATCACCCAGCAGCCACAGGCCTGAGCTGTGATTGGACACAGCCCACACTTCCTCCTGTGAATATGATCTGTCACCCAAAGCGTGATTCATACAGGCTCTGACACGGCAACAGAGCTGTGTGGCACAATATCTCTCAGACATACACACACACATAGGTCTGAGTTTGGATGAATGTGCTATTTTGACCTGTGCCAAAACAGAAATGCATCCTGCAGAACGACACCACTCTTGCTTCAACCTTCAAGTCAAATAACTGAAATTAAATTACAATGTGATCTGAAGTAAAGACACACAGTGCATGCATACAACAGCACAATGAGACAAATACAGACTCTTTACACTGGAGACAAACCTCATCTTGCCACAACATATTTAGGCCTGCATGTATAGGAGACAGTTCACCTCCTGTGTGTGTGGCAGTCCCATTTATTTTCCCTTTCTCAGAGCCACCATATCTCCTGTGGCCAGCCAATGTACGCACTGCCATCACATTACAGATGTCCCCGACATCTCACACAGTAAACGCATACATGCCAGCACACCACCTCCCCCTAAGGCCTCCAGAACCTGCATGTCCCAGCTATTAGCAATCCTGATAACTCTCCCTGCTTCTGCTCTATCTGCATCCCAATCCCTTAGAGAGCTCGACCGCTTTCTATTTCTGTCACAACCGCGCTGCTGTTCCTGGTCATAGCTGATACGCCGTCAAACACACAGCTCTAGGCTCCTCAGAGACCCTGGGACTATAGAGAAGGGCAGCTAGATGGATAGAGAAGTCTTGTTCAGAGGGTGATTAAAACTTAGGTTGTCCATTAGCTAACAAAATTAGTGAATCCCTAGAGCAGGTCCAGAAGGATGCATGGTTAGAGTATTCTAAGCACTCCAATGCTGTGTCCATCTTTATAGTCTCTCTCCGCCTTTCTCACACATTCTCTCACTCTCCATCTGGACAGTCATGTCATGGCTGATAAATGAACTCTGGTTGCCATCTGATTCTTACTGAATGATTGAATAAAGGGGTGCATCTTTTATGCATAATAATACCTATTTACGGGGATGGGAAATCAGTACAAATGTTGTGTTTGTAAAAATGTTCATTTGTAGTGGGCTAAACTACCTCCGCATTGATGGGTATCTCTTGGGAAGGTCCACAGGTTTCCTGCCACAACCACCCACTGCTTTACATTAGCTATTCTTTTTTGTATGGATATTATATGTTTGTATTCCTTCATCATGCGGCACATCATTGTGTGCATGAGAAACAGGGGGTCACATTCCTGCCTGCAATACATCACTCCGATAATGGCTCTATTAGCACAGCCCCAGAGGCCTCTAATGAAAAATGTGTATTGTTTAGTATAAATATGCATGATAATAAGCTGCTAAATCATTCATAACATTAACTTTGAACGACATTGTCTCTGATGGCTGCCATGCACCAATCCAGCACTTTGTCACCTGGATGTAATGCAGCATTGGAGAGCCCTGAGCATGATGGTTGATCAGATGCTTCCTTGCTTGATTGTTTCTAATCTGGCCAAGGTGTTGGGTTCATCATTGGACCCATTCATCTTCCACCATGCCAGGGCCTTCTGGCTCTCTGGGGGCCAGTGTGGCCAATCGTGCTGAGGGATGAGCACAGATTTACAGGGTGACACGTGCCATTTTGGATGGAGGAGAGGTGAGGGAGAGGCAGCCCAGGAGTAATTGACCTGTCAGTATTCTGCTGTGGTGTTGCTCCCCTGCCAGCTACTGTGGAAATCAGAAAACATTATTTTTAAAATGTTATTTCCAGTTGGGCCAACTGTTATTTATTTTTCCTCTGTTACCCCTTGTGGGGTCAGAAGATTGTTGCCATCAGAATAACAACATAGAGAGTGAGGTTTATGAAAGCTTGGACTTGTCTTGTCTCTATCCACTCTCTGTCTGCCTGTGGATAGAGCCGATTCATTTAGATGTGCCTTGCTCTGAAGCTTCCCTCTAATCCTTACCTACTGGCTTTAGTTTCATCTGGCTGATCGATGGAATCAGTCAATATGTTTACTGAGACCTTGTTTCCTTCCCCTGAAATGTATTTTTTTTCATATTTCCTTTTTGTCTGTGCTTCATTCTATAAGCTTGTTGACCTGCATGCCACCCATGCTTGGTCAGTGTAGGAGTCTTAGCTTGACTGAGAGCACTTGCCTGACTGTGCCAGACTGTCATTCCACAAATCAATACCAGTATTTTTCTGTGCAAATCCACCAGGCTGGAGCTAGAGAGGATGATATTTTAAATCATAGTGCAATGTTAAAGCTAGGCTATAGCCATGTCATACCTGCCCTGGTCTTCATTTAAACCCCCCTCTAATTAGACATCTTGACAGCCTTCAGCCGCCTGTGCCATCCCTGAAGAATAATATTCCTTGGAAGTGTATGTGTGTGTGTCTGTTTTTCTGTATGTGCACTTCTTCGGACATATTTATGAGTTCCTGTTCAAATGTACATTGTGTTGTCCCAATGCTGCTGCACATCCCAGTATTGTTGTTGTTTCTAAGGATTAAGTACTCTTCTGCTGCCTGAACTACAGAACAGTGTATTTGTTTGTTGACCTGGTTAATTTGTGCCTCTTTTTTCAGCTCCCAGTGCCCCTCCTCAGCAGGTAACAGTCCTCACTGTCGGAAATCAGAACAGCACCTCCATTAGCATCTCCTGGGACCCCCCTCCACCAGACCACCAGAACGGCATCATCCAGGAGTACAAGGTTTGTCCCAGAGAGTCAGTATGGATTCTCATTTAACTCATACAAAGCCAAATGGAACCAACTGAGTCTCTGTTCTTTCCCCTCTCTGCTTTAGATTTGGTGTCTAGGGAATGAGACACGTTTCCATGTAAATAAGACAGTGGATGCAGCAATACGCTCCGTGGTGGTGGGCGGGCTTCAAGTGGGAGTGGTGTACCGGGTGGAAGTGGCTGCTAGCACAAGTGCAGGGGTTGGAGTCAAGAGTGAACCTCAGTCTATCATCATCGGTAAGAGAACTTTTTAGTAACCAATTTGAAGTTTTTCCCTATGTGAACATCCGTGTTCACAAAGAAAAACATATTACGAAATAGAATATTGTATTTCAGTGTTAGTGGATTATTTCAGCCAAAGAACCAATAGTGTGATTGTTTTCATTAAGTAGTAGGAATTGCCAAATGGATGATAATGTTAAAATACTATCATTTTGATATGTGGTTTGTCCACGTATGATTTATGTGGAGCTGAGGCGGATTGTGCCTGATTTGACCCATAACTGATGGCTTGGCCTGTGGCATGTTCTTATTTCCCCAGTGTCACTCACATAATCCATCTCCGAGAGCAGAGCCCCAAGCTTGCAGTTATAATATATTGTCTGTTTGTGTGTATGTGGATATGCGAAAGTGTGTCTGTTCATGTGGTAACACTGTAATAGAGAGATGAGGAGCATTTGTGTAACATTACATGCATGTACATATAATTTTTGCATGTTTATCTTTATGGGTTTGTATTGGTTGCTGTCAGTGTGTGTGGGAACATTTGTTTGTGCTCTTAGCATGCTCCAAGAAACAGTGTCAAGCAGACTAGTCAGGGTGAGCTGCGATTGGAGATCGATACAGGCCAGGATCCTCTCCTCTCATTTCACATGGTGTGTCTTACCGGCAATGAAGTGAATTAGCAGCTGAGCTAAGCAAACAACCTGCTCACCTGGGGGTTTGTTATAAGCTTTAGGCTTTATCTTTTTCAGTCTGTACATTATATTTCACTACACATCCTTTAGATCTATGTCCTGCTCCCCTGGTCAATATCTCAGCTGAAATTCATCACACCTACTTTCTTTGAGCTTAATCTTAAGAATCTTTGAGTCTAAAACCCTTGACTCGATGTATCTAGGTGTTGCTTCTGCACAGTGAAAAAGTGGAATATTCTCAAACCCTGCTGTATTACATGACTGATTGTGTTAACTTTCACCTTGAAGCAGCAAATCATGCACATCAGTGCTATATTCATCCACCCAGCATCACATTCATGTTTATTCCCTGCCCACAGGTAAGGAGTACCGGGACGTGATTATACATGGGAACCGTAACAACAGCATCACAGAGCAGATCACTGATGTGGTGAAACAGCCTGCCTTTATCGCCGGTATCGGAGGGGCCTGCTGGGTCATCCTCATGGGCTTCAGCATCTGGCTCTACTGGAGGAGAAAGAAGAGAAAGGGCCTGAGCAACTACGCAGGTTAGACATAGTCTTATAGTCACCTAGCAAACATTCTTCCACCATTTATTAAATAATATATTTTGTTCTTTGTCAAAGCATTAAAGCAGTAATTTAACACTACATTAACATCTTTCAGTCCTAACCAGTGCAGTTTTGATGAAGACGTTGCTAGCAGTGACATTGAGATGGCTATGGTGTTAAAGCTCAACAGGGAGACAGATGTCAGTGTGAATCATTTCCAGAGGGCTACAGTTTTTGACAGATCCACCCACGGCGTTGGTTAATAGCCCAGAGTGGTCGAGCTGAGTGGGTAGACTGGACTTTCTGCTGGTAACTGAAGCTGGAGTTTGTCCAGTTCTCCTCCCACACATTGACCCTGACATCTTGCTGAGTGACCCCCAGTCAATACTTACAACCACATACACTGCCATGGGTACAAGATTTAATTAGAGAGCAGAAAATGGTAATGAACTGACACATTAGTGCTGCAGTCGGTGCAACAAAATATTCATTAGTTATTGCCTTATTAACAAGCAGGAATTCAAGAGACCCATATATTTATGTGGCCTTTTTGTCTTATTATTTTCAGTCCGTCAAACACAGCATGTACAGTGGCAGCTGCTATAAGCTTGTTTGGTTCATTTGTTCTTCATTTGTGTTTGTTGCATTTATTTGTTTGTGCGTTTTCTTTAGTTTGTGCCACTGTCTGTACACCTCTGTAGCAGAGGCCAAGCTGGCTGCTTTTCTGGCTGTTGCTCTGCACACAAGATGCCGATGTGGTCTTATAATATCTGACCCTCAGCACCTCGCGGCTTTCCTCGTACCAAGTGTGCAAATACCCCTAAAGCACCGCTTTTCTCTGCAGGCTTTTAACACACAACTTCTCTGTCTTCTTGTTTTGCAGTTCAGTCCTTCACCTTCACCCCTGCAGGTACTGTTCATTTGTCCCGTCTTTTCACCCCACCTCAACGCAGATTCATCTCCTGCCCGCTTATAGTATATATGCTTCGATTGTCAGACTGGTGGTCATGACTAATGCAAATCCAAAATTCACAACCATGACGACAATTCAACCAACAAGAGAAGCCAATTTAGCAGTCAAAGGAATCTAGATTTGCTATTGGCCATGACCAGAGCCTTGCAAACTTAAGTCCATATTCCTGCCAAACCTACAGCATCATTTACATATTTATATGTTGTATTAGTGTATATGTCTCTTGTGGTTACCAGATTTTGAATGAAGGTCCATCCTGTCCTCTGTATCTTTTTTATGGCAGTCTTGCAGTGCAGGATGAGATATTTTTTTGTCTTCCACCAATAATCTTAATCGTCTTTTTTTTCTTTTTAAGACTTGGATCAGGTTGCAATTTACATATCTGTTCTCCATAGGTGTCAGTTATGCAGCTGGTGTATTTGACCCCCCCCCCCTTTTTTTTCTAATTTACCCAACTTTTCTAATTAGACAGCCAAATGAGACATATTTGGCTACATTGTCACCATCTGTCCTCTGCTGAATTAAGCCTGTCTGTGGATGGAGTGGACTGAGAGAAAACTAGCTTGTAAAAAGAGAGTTTCAAGAGAAAGTTAAAAAAGTTAAAAGAACAAAAGGCATTAAAATTATAAAGAAATGTATCCCTAGAATCCTCTATACTGTACAATATCAGTATATCTTATACCTGTGGTACAGTGAGTCAGGGGTCAGTGCCCTCCCCTCTGTTTCCTGAATTTACTGTCAATCTTAACTAATACATTTTTTGGTCAAGCAGCCTATGGTCCCTGTGGAGCCTACAGCCAAAAACCTAATTTACTCTGGCCTTTCTACACCAGCTGTTACAACAGATTATGGAACACATTAATATGTTAGTGAAACTTGTCTGTTTTAAAATTGGAAGCACACCTCAGAGAAGCCAGAGAGGAAGCAGGTTATTTCACTAAAAGAGTTTTAAGTGGCAAGCACAAAACAAGGTCAAATATAGCAGAGATTACAGAGTTAGTGTGAGGTGATATTTAGAAAATGAGCCAGAGTGCGGCTGAAGTGTCTTACATTGCTGCTCTTCTATGTATTGACAATTAGTTGATGTATCGAGAGTGTCCTGTCTCAGCCTCCTAAAGCTGTCAGTACAGTAGAGGTAAATCACTACACTGTTGAGGCACACAGCCAGCAAGAAGGAGATTTGATGGAATTTTTATACACTGATTATGTCCACCCCCCCTTAATGCTTATTAAAGGGGATTAATCTGTATTCATATTGGAGAAAGTGCTTATCTGGAAGAAGGCGAGAAGCACAGCTATGCCGCCATGTCACTCTGGCTAACATAAAAGTGTTCCACAGCAGCCCAGAAATGTGCCTGAGCACAGATAGTGACTTCAGAGGCTTTGCTGCATAGCCTCCCCCTCTCTTCCACCTTCTTCTCCTGTCACTCCTCTCTCTCAAACGATAGAGAGTTCTCTAATGCAAGTTTCTTGGTGGTGGAACAAAGAGAAATGGCTTTAGCTATGACTGAAAAAGGTTTGCCAACTCTGTCAAAGCTATATTTTATTCCTGCAGACATGCAATGTTGGTTTTATCTGGGTAAAACTTTTATTGGCAGTAAGTATTTTAATTCCATCTGCAGCTATTCAGTTGTGTAAACCATAATGCAGTAAATAAACTATCAACTCTTCTGACATGCATACTAGACATGTTTTAAATTGTTGTAAAAATCCTGAAATCCTGTTCATGAGAGAGAAAACTGGATTAAAAAAGCTTAGGTAATGTTGATGATGCATTAAAATGTTAGCAGCCTCTGTAATCTATTGTGGGAGTTTCCTCTCCCTGTCATCTGTGTAACTACGTCACCCACAGAAAAGCCCCCTCTCTCGCCTATGCCTGGGCTTGTTGTGGAATCAACCTGAATGAAGCAGAAAAGAGAAGAGGAATGTTCAGCCTACTTCTTTCTTTAATCTCCATCTGGGGAACAAATGAGCCAAATTACTAACGGCACTCCTCACTTGAGTAAACCAGCTTTCTTTTTTTCCCCCTTCTTCTCTTTTTTCCCCCATCGGCATGCGGGGATTTCCAAAACTCTTGCGTCTGTGCTTCCTGTGATCCACTGAAGTTCTTACATGCTTTAGAACTCCTGATGCTGCTTTGTCATCATGGTAGTTGCACAGAGATGAAATGGATCCTTCACAGACGTCTCTCACTTTGAGCCATGGAGTTTTACTAGCCGCTGACAAAGAGCGGCCCTTGTTATCTATAGATCACCGTAATGGAACAGGCCACATGGCTTCTGAGGAGCCCCGCTTGCTGGAGGATAAGTAACTCAGCCTCTGTGCTTGCAGATAGAAAACTCAATGTGATTAATGAACCCTCTGCCTTTTCTAATCATTTTTGGCTGAGATTTAATCAGAAATCTGATAATAACTCAGCAGCAAAATAAGAAAGATGAAATGAGTTTTGCCTCTCATCAGGCATCTTGTCCTTGAGGAACACATGACGTCTCCACTTATGCAAAGCAAAGCAATATGCAATCCTCATCATGCACTTTTTTTAAATTTTCATAAAAGGCATTGGACGCAGAGGGGCATCTGCATCCCTTAGTGAATCCGCCAGCTAGTGTAAGAAAAAGTGAACAGATTAATACAACTGTTGAAGCACAAAGGCAAACTGGACAATACTGAAAAGACAATGTATTCTATCTTAATTATCGAAATAAATCCTTGTTGTTTACTATGTATTATACTAGAAATACTTAATCTCTGGCTTTATCTTTTTTTTCCCTCATTCCTTTTCCTATTTCTTTCTTTCCTGACTTTAGTGACATTCCAGAGAGTTGATGGTGGTCTGATGAGCAATGGAAGGTGAGTGTCCCACGAGGAACAAAACAGCAATCAGTATTTGAGTGCAATATCACAAGCAAATTTTAAAAAATCTTCCCATCATCATTATTTCATTCTCTCTGTCCTAAGCTTTACGTGTAGTAACACAACCTTTCCTTCACAGTGATGCATGAAGTCTACAGAAAGCTGCTTTTGATTCTAACACTGATAAATGACTGATAGATTGATAGATAACCAATACCTGTTTGTGTGCCTGCCATGCAAACTGGCGTGCAAATATACATTTCTACCACATCTCCGTTCATGCATCGATAGATGAACTCATAAATCTCCTCAACAGAATTAACAGAAACAATTTAAGCAGAGAGTGCTTTTATTTTGTCATTTATCTTCCGCTGCTGGCTACAGGCAACCCAGAAGCCCTCTGGAGTGATAAATTTGCCTGTCACCTTGCGTGGTCGGCTGGGATCTGAGCACATGTAATAATGTAAAAATAATTACCCAGGGGAGACATGTGTGGAGGTACCCCACTTGCACCCCCATACAGCCTGTTCCATTTCAGTGTGTGTAAGTGAAAGAGAGAGGGGCTACAGAGAATAGGGCACATCTCAATGACACCAGTTACTGAGTCTTTGTGGGTATTCAGGAGACTCCCTTGAGAATCCTGGCCTTCTGTCTATCTACTGCTTATCACACCTGACTAGGTAAAGCCACCAGACCTCAAACACTCAGCAATGAGATTGCCAACTGAATCTGACCCTATGTGTCTCTGGGCTTTTGGGAATGTGTCTGTTCTGCAGTCTGCTTGTGGAATTTCTATTTTAACACTTTTTCCCTCCCCTTAACGTGTGTGTATGACCGGATGCCACAATGGACAATTTTGCCTATATTGTTCCGTGAGCTGCACGCATGCTCTCAATGAATTAGCCACGCCACTTGCTGTGCTTTTTCTCATCTACTTTCTGCTGTAGTGTTTTTCCTTCAATTTTCCACCTAAGTGGTTCTGATTCTCACTCCACCGAATGGGATTTGAAATGTCTGTATTTGTGCTGCTCTTTATTTGTCATAACTTTAGTCAGTAGTAGGGACTGCCACAATTTTCACAAGACTGAAATTGGATGCAGTCTGGAACTCTTATTCTAGCACAAGCCTCTGATCCGTTAGTCACTTCAGTGCTATCAAATCCCAGATGTTGCAAGTGCCCATCTGCCCTGAGAGTGAAAATGTGTAGCAGAGAATCAGAGGAAAATGTGTTCATTTGTTACATGAGATGTTTATTGCATTAATTAGACAATAGCAAATGAAGCTGCATCTGTTTCCAGTTTCTCATTGGCTCCTGCCAAATTGCCCTGACTGAACAATTACACTTAATCGATCACAAAATAAATGATTCATGGAAGATGAATAGGTTGCAGATTGGTAGACCTGGACAATTTGACTTTGGCTGCTCAATTGAAATTGATAAAAGCCGATATGGGCTCATTCCTTATCCCCCTGCCAATAGGGAGATGGTAATTAGTAGGTAGTAATAACTTCCTATCTTGACACTGATCAATATTATAGCAAAGCAGATTCATTCCTATAGGCAAGGAGAATGGGTGAGCATTGCAGAGAACAGGTTTCACTAACCCTGTTGCTATGGAGATTCCTTTACATCCCAGGATATGAATGCTAAATGACAGCATGTTCCCTGAGTGTTAATCTAGAAAGGAATCTGTGTTTCCTATTGCTCTAAGTGTTAGTTAATGTCTGGACTTCCAAGTTCCATTCACTAGTCTGTGGGACCATAAACACCTGATTTATGAAGTTGCTTTGGAATTAATATCCCTCACTTGGCTTATTTATGGGAAGCTCAGTGTCAGGCATCTTAGGTAGTATTTATGATTTCCTACCCATCACAAGTAACTGAAATGTCTAACAGCAAGAGGAAATGCTCCAACGCAAATTTTATCTGCCAAGGTTGCAATCCATCCTATGTTGGGCAGGGATTAAAAGTTAGGTGTTGACTTTTCATTAGACATATGACCATGTAACCCCACCCCCTACCTACACACACACTCACACACACAAACATACAACTTATATATATATATATATGTGTATATATATATATATATATATCCCAGTAGAAATCAGTCTTATTCTAATTATCCTTAGCAGGAATGCTGCTGTGTGATAAATACAAGGACGATGCTGTCATTTCCACTGTCAGCTCCTTGTCTTTCAAATGGTCTTTCTCTAGTGGGCTGGGGGAGGACTACTCACTGGAGCACACAGGACACGTGGGACAAGTAATGAGTCAAAGGCATGGCCTTTTATTTTAGACAGTGTACATTTGTGGTGGAGTCTGGCTGGAGTCAACAAAAGAGAACAATGTCCTCTTCGTTTTCAGCTTCTTAAATGTTTCAGTCAGACAGATGCTAAGCGCACCAGAGGCAGGGAGGAGGAATATAAAGAGGAGGTGAATGTGTATGAGTGGAAAATAAAGGAAAATAAGGTTAGAGAAAGATGGTATGGCAAGAGAGAATGATGGCAGTGGGGGAACATGGCAGCCAGAAACAGAGGTAGGAAGGACGGGGAGAGATGTATTACCCTATAAAAGTGCATCTGTCTGATGCACAGCCATCAATTTGAATGACTTGTCTCCCCCGAGGGCCTGTTTTGGCATTCAGGAACCACAGCGAAGGCCCTTAGCTTGCCAGGTCTGCAGTTCATTGGACTCCCCCCTCTGTGGAACAGCTCTTCTCATTAGAACCTGTGGCTGAGGGAGAGACTGACTGCAGCACGCCCATTACCTGCCTTTGTCCTCGGGGCTTGACTCTCTCCCAGTCCCTCAGAGCCAACACATCACCTCACTGGAGCTAAGACAAAAAACCCTATCAGGCAGCCTTGCTGCTAACTACTGTGCTCCGCAGCTTCTCAGATTGCACATGTGTATCTGTAGTCTGCTACATGCAGCACTGCCGGGCACTGACAGCGGGGTGTGCTGTGTTTCTGAGAAACACAGTGCCATCCGCTTCATCACATGTGGTGCTTATCTGACCAATCCAGGATTGTGAGTTCTCATGGAAAAAATGTAGAAAAGAGACTCTCAGCCAAATACTAATTCTATTTGTGTTTATATTTGCTTAAAATGTGTTTATTTTGTATCATTTCTCTCCTGAAGTAAACTAGTGTTTATACACTCCTATATTTTCTTGCACTTTAATCCATTTCAATACAGATTCAATGGAAGAAGGTAGGGTTTGATGTATCAATGACACATTAACAAAGACATTTAACTCCATCTCTCATTCTCATTTAACTCCATCTGTGTTACCCATGGTAACAAGCCTCAGACGTGATTGTACAGTAAAGTGGCCCTAATGGCCTCCCAGCAGTCACCCATGACAGGTTAAAGTCTTAATGGCTGCTTTTTATGGTTCTCACCCCCTCAGGAGGGACACAACACCTGTTAAATGGAGCTGCCCTCTCCCATATGCAGGCATCCCACAAGTGGGTCGGGGCATCATGGTGGGGTGAGGGCCGAGGTTTGACGTCTCATCAAATAAGATTTAGACTGTCTGGACCTCGCCACAAGGGGTTGATGGGAAAACACAGCAGAATGTACAAAAATATTAATGAATAAGGAAGCGTATACATGTGGGTGTCCACATGCACTGCTAGTGCACATGTGTGTGGAGAGCAAATGCATGAATTAGTATCTCCACGGTGTGGTTTTGCATTAATAACTCAGGGAATGTGACAAAGACACAGCAGGAGAAACAGAGAGATAAAGGACTGTGTTTGCCTGAAGGAATTCCAACTTTGTGGGGGAAGAAATGTATCCGTACAGCCCCCTCCCCATCTGAGAAGTGTTTCATTAGCTTCAGTGGCTTATGGCAAGCTTATCTCACACAAACACACATTCTTGTTCAGAAACTAACATTTAAACATATGTTTCATTTGATTGTCTTCACATTGTCTCTCTGCTGATTGCTGTCATGATTTTTATTCATTATTTCTGAATCCATAACATAATGCATAATTAAACCTTGCATACTAAGTAATTGGTGATGTTTTTTATACAAAAATCTCTGGCATCAATGTAATTGCAAAGCCTATTTTTAATCCAGTGTTTCATCCTGTGTCTCTGCTTAGCCGGCCAGGCCTGCTGAACGCCAGTGATCCAGGTTACCCCTGGTTAGCGGACTCTTGGCCAGCCACCAGCCTGCCTGTGAACAGCAGCTCCGGGGGACCCAATGACCTGAGTAACTTTGGCCGAGGAGGTGAGTGCCCTGGTGCTGTCCCAGGTGCTTTGAAAAAAGAGACCATAAGAGATGAAAGATGATGGCCTCCCTTCCATTCTGTTCTACGAGCTGTTCATCATGTACATATATGCATGCATGATGTATACATATATGCATATTACGCATTAGGTATATATTTATATATCACATCAGAGGACAGCTAGAACATTAACAGCAGGGCCTCCACTGTCACCAAACTGAGTAATGGCAAATAGCCCAGCCTGGTGTCATAGCCCATACCTCAGAGCAAGAGTATGTGAGGGGAGAGACGGGCAGAGGAGCAGGGGGTGGATGGGTGTTTGAAAGGATGGTCTTGAGCAGCCAGTCGTGAAGGACAAGCACAGCTTGACTGGCGCAGATGCGGACACTTCCGCCATGGCTCTACATCATCTCCCCTTGACTGGGCATGCAAACCACAGAGAGAGTCTGCTTGCTCTTTCCGTAGCACGCTCTCTCTCTTCCTCTGTCATCACACACACATGCAGAGCAGCAGTATTATCCCTCATGTATATGAATAGAGAAAGGAGGGAAGTAAGATATCCACACATGTGGAGGGGAAAGGAGGCACCTCAACTGGGAGGCTGAGAGAAGGTATGCATGAATAACTGGAATGAAATTTTTGAATGAGGTGATCTTGTTCAGTGCTGTTTCTTAAAATGTGAGCTGACCTGAACGCATGGAGGCCCAGACTATAGTTCCCTAACCCTCCAGTACCACATGCCCTTGAATCCCAGGTCATTCAAGGCCTGATGCACGGGGATGGTCATCTTCTCTTTATCTGCCATAAAAACCAGACGACCAGAAGTTGTTATTTAAATACTCCAGGGTCACACTTGAGCTGGACATTTCTTTTAGAGGCCAGCTATCCTGTAACTCCCTCCCTTTATCTTTCCCAGATCTCCCTACCGGGCAAGGGGATAAAACAGGTACCATGCTCTCTGATGGAGCCATCTACAGCAGCATAGACTTCACCACCAAAGCCAACTACAACAGCCCTGGCCAAACATCCCAGGCCACTCCCTATGCCACCACCCAGATTCTCCACTCCAGCAGCATCCATGAGCTGGCTGTGGACCTGCCCGAGGCCCAGTGGAAGGCCTCACTCCAGGCCAAGCAGGAGATGGCTAACCTCGGTTACTCCCTGCCTGACAAGAACTCTTGCAACAACAGTAAGTTAAGGGGGTGTCCTAATGCCAATTTGTGGGTATGTCTTTACCCCCATGTGGGAGGTTCCGCAAGTGTATATAGTGTATATGTACATCTTATCCTTTGACATCAAAAACCAAATGAATTAATCCGGATCACAAGCCGCAGTTGTAACAAGTTTGCCATTGGGAATTTAAACGTTTCCACCAAAAGTATCTGAAGCCTTTCCAAACCTACTGTGGTTGGAGGAGGTTGTCTTACAAATAGTAGTTTTTTCACCAGCAGACATCATCTTGGTTGCTATCCAAGGCTGAATAAACATCTCATGAAGAAGTAATGCATAGTGCAATAGTGCACATCCATCCATTTTCTTGCTGGGTTTTCATGATGGTACCACTCCTCCTTCAGTTTCAGAGTAATTGCCAATCCATTTTAGCTTGACTAATATTTAAGAAAATAATCCAAATTAATTACCCTGGATTTGATGCAGGATTTTGTAAAGCCGAGTGGAGTTTCATACTTAAGGTGTAATGAGTATTCTGTGGCTGTATTCTAATACATATTTATGATCTCATTTTCCAACAGTCTAAAACAGATTAATTATAGTTTTCACATAGTCCCTTTAATGCAATGAATCTTTAAAAACTACTTTTCTAATTCTCTCTGGCATTAGTTTTAGAAATATGATCACATATGATTATGGATGATTATATCTCTCTGAAGGGGGACAAATATTGAATTAAAACCTCTGCTAATTGACTCGTTTTTTCCAGTTTTATGAATTGAAAAGAGTTTTGTGAAAGATTAGCGTTATATTTCTCAAATCAACAACAAATCAAATTTGTCCAGCAAATATATGCCTGTAGCATACAAATCTGTAGTGAATGAAAGGTGAATAAGTGCATCTTGTTGAATGTATGAATCCTGATTATTCCTGCTTGCTCAGTGCTCTAACTGCATGTCTGCATGTGCTTGTGCTAACTGCCAATCACCTGATTCCACTGTAATTTTTGCCCTTTAACCCCCACTTTAGCCCTCCTTTTCATTCCTGACTACCGATTGGCCGAAGGATTGTCTAATAGAATACCACACAACCAATCACAAGATTTCAGCACCACCAGCTCTCACAACAGCTCAGAGCGAAGCGGCAGTCTCTCAGGTTGGTTTACGCAGCAGAGAATCTTATAAAGCAAACTGGGACATCTCTGGGGCTCTGCCGCTTAACTATATGATTGACTGATGTCTTAATTACTTTATTGATCTATTTGCATGTACTAACCTGACGTCAATGAATTTTTTTATTAACACAGTCCTTCTCCCTCACCAGAGATGCTTTGCTCACTCAGCACCCACTGCTTACAGTTCATTAAATGTGAACGCTTTAAAGTATTTTTTTTAGTTATACAGAGTTTTGAATACAAAAGCTGCTACTGTATGTAGCCTTGTTGTGATATTCGATAGGAATCAACGGCTTATTGGAGCATAAAGAAACAGGACATTTAAATCAGAGAAAAAGAATAGTACTATGATCTCCCAACAAGATATGGCAGCAAGTGCTAATGCTGGGTTTCTGCCATCACTGCCGGTCCTTGTAAAGGCTTTGTCTCTCACTGTGTGATTGAGCAGACGGGAATAGGGGCAGAGGGAGTCTTTCAGACAGACTGGACTGTATACACACACACACACACATACACCATTAGAGATGCTTGGCTGAATAAAGTGGCAAAAATACCTCCCTTTTTCCCTCTTCCCCTAATGGTGGCTGACTACACTAAAACCCATGTTCAGAGAATTACAATGTCATTTATAGGACACCACGGCAGCCCTCTGCCTGCCTCCCCTCCACTTTCCTCTTTTATCTAGTTACAAGCCACTGCCCTAACTGGTCTCTAATTCAATGCTCTGGCACACAGTGGGCTGGAGAGAAGGATGTGAAGTGGCCATGCCTTATAGGCAGATTCTTCACCATAGACACACGGGTTACTTAGGGCTCGGACTAGGCTTGCTATATTGTAATTTCAAGAGATGAGAGAAATGTAATTAACAAACAGTTTCATGAACAGTATGATACATATATGACAGAATATGCTTTGAAAAACAGCTTTACAATTTTGGAAGTATTCTGCTTTTTGTACAGATTAAACAAATACAATGTACTGTACAAATTAGTGATCTTCAGAGGTGCTGGTAGGTGGATTTTACCTGTGAATAGCGCCAAACTAGCTGGTTACCCCTGCTTCCAGTTTAAGCAAAACTAAGCTAACTGGTTGCTTGCTGTAGTTTCATATTTAACAGACAGAGATGAGTGTGGTGTTGATCTTCTCATCTTCTCTATCTTGGACGGAGACTAAGTGTACTTCCAAATATGTTGACCTATTTCTTTAAGTTAAGTAAAAGGAAAGAATATAGATTCATTTGGATATTGGGAGGGAGGCGGATGAATGTAATTTGATATACAGAAACAAATATATTGTCTTAGGAATAGACAGTGTCCTTCCACTTACCCATATGGTGCTTTCAGACCAAAAGCAAACGAGCGTTTGGGGCGGTGAGTTTACATACAAAGTCAATGCAAACACGCATAGAGTCGCGATTTCCTGTCGGGCAGCGCAAAGCGACGCAAAGGGGGTGGTGCCAGAGGCGTGAAGGCAATGCAAAGGAATTTGCGTGAGTTAAATATTTTCCACTAAAAACAAAAAAATGTCCCAAGCACAGCAACACAATAAGGTGCTGGTAGATAGCAGGATAACTCTATCAATATCAAATATCAAATATTTTCCACTCAAGTGAGAAATTCCCATGATGCAGAGTCGCGATAGCCTATAAACGTTGAGATTGTCCGTACGTCACCAACAGCTTCAGAGCGTTTTGTGGAGAGGGCCAGGCGGAGCGGGCGATTGAAAATCTGCTGGCCGGCTGAGAGCTGCTAAACTTGGGCTAGAGGAGCAGGGATCAACGCTCCAGCTTTTGGGCAAATAAACTCTCATGATCTGACTGGATTATACTCTGACAACATCGCCGTTTGCTAGAGGCAGGAGCTCGGAGTAAACTACTTTTATTAAATTAGCTTTTTAGTTTTTCGATTAAAACGTTGATTTTATCTTCACTTGAGCATCTCAGCAGCTGGATTCCGTGTACATCCAGTTCCAGTGTTATTGGCATCGTTACATAGTAACCAATGGAAAAATATGAGATTAGGTAGAGGAATGTGTACTTTATAATGTTGGCTGGTACGTATTTTAGGTAGATAGACGAACAGCTTTGCACGATTAATGGTAAAATTTAAATATCTAAATATGACAAAAGAGATCATAAGTATCTGTGTTAATGATTATGGTCTAATTTGAAGTCAGTAGTTGCGACCAATTTGACCCATTATATTAGCACTAAAATGAGTTTCTGATTACATATGTCTTCTGTATAGTATATACAGCGCAGTGTACGCCTCGCAGTATATCTAACTAACAGTGATGGAAATTCGAATCAGCACAAGCTAAGATTTGATTCAGTGTGTGTGTGTGTGTGTGTGCGTGCGTGCGTGCGTGCGTGTGTGTGTGTGTTTGGGGGGGGGGGCAAGGCACTGGAGGTGCTCTCCCTCTAAGGAGATGGAAGGAATAATGAATGTCAGGTCTGAAGGAGGAGATCAGGATGAAACGGAACAGAAATAGAGATGCTTTTATGGCAGCATGGATATCCACTGGGGGACATGAAGCTGCTCATTAAAACCTTAGGTAGCTGGTGTTTTCTGTGTTTTCTGTAGCAGTTTGAGACCTTGAAGATTTCCTTACTCCCCTCACACTCTGTGAAGCTGCTAAGTCCATGAATATGTGAAGTCCATGGTTGTGACACGCACTCTGTTGCCTCTCACCTCATTATATAACATTTTTTGCTACTACAACTAATCAAAACAATGATTCATAACTTTCAGTTGTTTTGATGTCCTTTGTGAAATGATTCTCTCAATCTTAAGTTATATCCGGCTTCATAGCCTTTTTAGAGTCTCTGCTCTGTGGCTTTGCCCTTCAGCACTGACGCACCCAATGAAAACAAAGCAAGCTCAAGGCTATGCAGCCCTACAGTTATAGGCTGGGAGCGCCCAAACCTTGGGTATAAATACCCAACGCTGAATCTATATTTAGTTTGAGTTTCCCTTTGAAGAGAGGCCCATTTTGTCAGAGGAGATGGGTTTGCTGTGTAGCTCCTAGCCACAGCTTCTCTGTATTTTTCATATTTTGGGGGAGCTGTTGCAATTCCAGTGCCAGACCATCCTATGCTAGAAGAGGCTCATTTACAATATTGATGGTTGGTGTTGTGTGAAGGGACTAAGGATGATTGAACAATCACATCAGCTCACCATTTATTGGTAAAAGTCAAGCGTCGCCCAAAGGTACGATTAGGAAACCCAATTACTTTCAGACTATACTTACACTGTGGTGCTGCCTGCCTTGGGCTTACAGTTGTATCTTTTATTACTTCAATTCTTTGTTAATCTCATTCTGACACCTCTTCTATCTTCTCATGCCTGATATTTCCTCTCCTGCCCCAGCATTTTTAACATGCTCGTCTTTGAAGTCCTTTTGTTTTTCTTGCTGGTAAAGAATTTATAATTGTAACATTATCAGAATTTTCTGTACTTAAAACGTATTGTACAGATTGTACCTCATTGCTTCTGTGCATTTCTTTCGATGACAGTGATCTTCTTTTTACTGCGTCTGAGTCATGTCAGTTTATTAGATTACATTAGAGTGCATGATGTTACATTGCAGAGATGCAATATTGGCAGCTTTTTTGTGGCACAGGGAAAAGTGATTACAGGCCTTTGGCAGCGGAGGCAAACCAACAGATAACAGATGTGTTACGCAGACTTTCCGAAAGATGGCTTTCACTAGTCTGTGTGTCTGGTGACGTCAGTTTGAGGTATATCCTGGATTGAGATTAAAGGTGTTTACTGATAGAGAGGCACTTCAGCCCACCACAAATGGATTTATATGTGAAAACAGTGTTCAATATGCCTCCCTAGTCCCCTTCCATGTGCACAATCTAAGAAGCATGACAGACAAGTTATATATTAATAAACCTCCAGGCTCACAAATTCATGGTATAGGATGGGATTAAATGGACATGAACATGGCGATGCTATGCAGTGTGTGATAAACTTGATAGATTTTGTGAGGCAATATAGGATGCAATTAAACCAAAACCTATGCCAATTATGTCCTGATTGTAAATGCAGTCATTTTAACGTCTGCCATGACAAAGAATAGATTATCTACTGAATCGATGTATTGTACCCTTATCTAAGCATTGTAAAAAGATCCACTCACCATTTTCAGAAATATTTAAGAAACATTTGAAAATCATTATTTGGCACGTTTAGTCAAGCTTGAATGTTGCCTGTCTTCACAGAGGTAAAAAAAAAAGGTTTGTACAAAAGCAAAGATGATTGAGTCATAAATTCACTCATAAATATGCAAATTTAATATTGCATCTACCATTACAATACACTTTCTCATCTCAACTTTCTACATTATTGAATCTTGTCTTTTCTGTTATTGGAATTATTTCTCAACCAATTATTGTGTGGCAAAATATGGTACATCATGCAGCTGTACATGTAGTATACTGTATATCAGTAGTTTGTTGCTTTAACTCAGTAAAACAGTATATTTGGATAGGTTAGACCTGATGAAATATATCGATTAATTGATATGTTTGTTGAGTAATCTGCAACTTTCTTGATTATTGATAGGTTTTTGGGTTTGTTTTTTTGCAAAAATGCAGACCATTCCTTGGTTCCAGCTTCTCAGCGGTTATGATATGCTTATTTTTTTGTCTTTTGTGATAGTAAACTAAATATCTTTGTATATCTTGTAGTTTATATCTTGGACTGTTAGTTGAGCAAAGCAGGCAGTTTGAAAAGCTCACCTTGATCTTTAGGAAATTCAGATTATCAAAAAAAAGTAATGTATAAGTAATATATAATTTTAAAAAACATCATAGTTGCAGCCCAATTTTAGGGTAGCATGTTCTACCCATTGAGGTACACAAGACACCAGTGCCACACTCATGTAGTTGCTTGAATTGATGGGACTGAATTGTGAACAGGTAGAAGCGAGCTCTTGCCTATATATGTGGACAACATATTTCCACATATACTAGTGAGAACAGAATAACCAAAGGAGCTGGTAACAAATGTTAACAATCTAAAAACAGATGTTCTTTTTAAATTTAAATAAATTGCCAGCACTCAGATGTAGCTAAAGTTAATGTAAATACATCATATTGTTTGTGTTTTTGTTTTGTTAGCTTCATAGCATAACCTATGATGATCATAGTCTTCAAGGAATATTTGTATAATGTATATACCTCAATTTAAAAACAGATTTGAGCTTGAAGTCAAATGTGCTTTAAAGGGGAAAAAAGAAGAGGCTTTTTTCACAGTGACCAAATCGTATAAAATCCAGTATTGACCTGGATGGCAGATTTATAAAGATGGATGGGACAGAGGAGAATCTGGTGTTGGAGGGATATGAGTGGAAATGGATGGGTTAGTGGCTCTTCGGTGTAATAAAAGAAATGAAAGTAGTAATAGACTCTCAGTGAATTCCATTAGGGACACACTGACACTACACAAGCCATTCATTATGATGATGCTGTGAAGTGAGATATTTCATTGTGGAACCTAAAGCCTGGTGTGAAAGGGGACACTGAGGGATGGGTGGAGCACAAAGGTCTGCCCCAGACTCGTTTACGGCCATTCTTTCCTGTTTCTATGGAGATTTGAAGCTTTTCAGCCAATTAATCAATGGAGTCATGCTTTTCATCAGGCAGCCTTGAGCTTTTCTGTGTAAGCAATGACAGGCAGGAGCCCATTGAATTGCTGTGTTTGAAAATGTGTGTGATTTTCCAAGGGAATGTTGAAATTGAGTCTGTAATCTAAGTAGTATGTTTGGATCAAATTGAGTTTCTTTAGAACACACATTTGTCACATGGCAACAGCAGCTACTATAATTTGCATTACTGTCCTACATGTATATTAGTTTCTAATTGATTTTCTTTACAATCTAATTCTCATTGACTGTCTCTTAAATCCATCCCTTCCTCTTGCAGGTGGAAAGGGAGGAAAGAAGAAGAAGACCAAGGCTGGTTCCAAACCCACCAAAGCCAATGGGTCGAACTGGGCCAACGTTCCCTTCCCCCCTCCCCCTGTTCACCCTCTCCCTGGCACTGAGATGGACCATTATCCCAATGATCATCATGATGGAGGAGGGTATGTTTACTGAGGATGTTACCACATAAGAATACATTATTAGGATATAAATAAATAATGTGCTTGAAACAAATACAAATATACTGTACATGTTGCAGTAATATTTTGTGTTAAGTGCAGGATAAAACTTTGTTTTAAAAGGTGATGTTGCAATGGTCTTATTTTTACCTCATAATCAGACATTTGAACCTTGGCACTTTTGTGGAGAGTTAAAAATTGCAAAAAAAATGAACACAGAAAATGAAGCAATATAGCTGATTTCTTACAACTTCCAGGATATGCCCTGTCCACTTTAAAAATGAATTAAAATACTTATTTTTGTGAAATTAACAGATACAGAAAGTAGCTTTGTGGTACACCACTTATGTCTATTGACTGTACCTCAGAGATTGCCATCTCTGTTGTATATGCACTTGAGCTTGCTTATTGCTGTAATTGTGTGTTTCCTCCTTTGACATCCTTGGTAGTAAATAATCTAGGATAGAACATACTACAATCTAGGTGGACATACTGCACATATAACATAATGTATAACATTACAGAATTGTTGTTTTCTTTTATCTTGAAATAATCCCATACTTTGGACACTTTGTTTTTCGTCCCTGACTAAGCAACACCACACTTTTCTGTGTGTAATAACTGGGTTTAGCTCTGTTTTCTCTACAGTTAATTACTGTACTACTGTACATCTGGAGAAAAGTGAACAATCAATGTGTGTATAGTCTCCACAGGCAGCCAGATAAACACACACAAACACACACGCACACACACAAAAACTCATATACAGATGGCTGCAGATCAAACTGTCTGCTGATCCTGTCTTCAATCTATGGGATGACTTCATGGCTGGAAAATAAATGAAAAAAAATACAATGTTCGAGCAGGCTTCTGCTGCTCGTAGACACACAGATGGCTTCAGATTAAACTATTTGCTGAATTCCATAGTGGGAAAAAATCATAATTGCATTATTTCATAAAATCAAAAGCGAGAGATAGACAGAGTGGTGGATTTATAGCAGCAGAGAATTATCCACCTCTGGGTCTGAAGAAGATGTTCCTACAGATGTTTGACTCAATACCAATCACTCCTTTAGTTTATTGTGTTAGCATGTTTCTCTCTCTTTGGTCCAGTAGGTGCTCTATGTCCTCTTACTCCCATTTCCAATCTGGGAGAGTCATCTGCTTTAATAGGCTATCTGGCAGATGAAGGAGTCCTGTGCACTGTAAATCTGACGCTGCTCTTAATGGCAGCAGATTAAAACAGTTATGTCCCATGGAGTGTGCACTGACAAATTTCTTTAATGAACATTTTCTTTATGGCTAGTATTATTTCAGCATGTATAAGCACAGCTATGAGGAAGCAAAGCCTGATTACCTCTATAATTCCACCCAGGACTGCTGTAAAAAAAATTCTCACGAAAGTTGGAGAAGGTCAAAGCTCTTAAATTAGTATATAGGAATCGCTCTTAAAATATTAATGTTTTAATGCTATTCCGTCCCTTTTAAATAACCTTTTTAACCTTTTTTAAAATTTGGTCATTGACAATATCACACGCCTTATTGAAGTTCTGTTTTGGTCAATATGTTTTTTCCAGTATCTTTTCTTAAGAAGCGTAGATATAAATAAGTGAGCTGTATATAACATCTGTGATGTAGTTATAGTTAGTTTTTTTCGTTGTGGTCACTTATATATCAGATTAGAGCTGAAACAATTAGTCAATTGACGGAAAATTAATTGGCAAATATTATGATAATGGATCTCAATTGTGAGCATTTGTTGCTTTTCTTAGTCATATATGAAAGCATAGCAAAGGTCTGGGTTTGGGTTAAAATAAGGAAATTTAACAAACTTCCTTGGGTGTTGGGAAATTATAATGGGCAATTTCCTAGATTTTCTGACGTGTAGATAAAATGATTAATCGAACAGTTGAAAAATTCATCTGTAGAATGTAGATTTTATAAAAAATAACAACAATTGTTAGTTACAGCCCTAGATCACACTAAATATAGCATACAAAATTATCAAAACATCAACTGTAGAAGCTTTTGTGCAGTAAACATCTCTTCTCATGCCAGGTATGAGAGCGATGGTTGGGGCCCGCCCATGCCCGTGCAGACGTATCTCCACCAGGGCATGGAGGATGAGCTGGAGGAAGAGGAGGAGAGGGTTCCCACCCCACCAATTCGTGGGGTTGCCTCTTCCCCAGCTGCTGTGTCCTTTGGACAGCAGTCCACAGCCACCCTTACCCCTTCTCCTCGGGATGAAATGCAGCCCATGCTCCAGGCCCATTTGGATGAACTGACCAGAGCATACCAAATGGACATGGCAAAACAGACGTGGTAAACACTGCAAAATTTAAACTGGATTTAAATCTGTCTGTCTACTGTTGATAAAATATTCATTGTTGTCCTTTTAAAATGCTTACTATACATTCTGTTCTGCATGTATTGCTGCCGGGATTTATTTTGGTTCTGCAGTATCCTTCATGTCAACTATGGGTGCAGCGGAGATAAACCCATTAATCATGTCATTTTAATGGGCCCATGCTTCCACTTAGACGACTACTGTACTTGCTCACTCTAAGAGACACAATTTCCGTACCCACGGTTGTTTACTCTCCCCACACCCATACTGCACATTCCATTGTTGTTGTGCTCATGCAAGTCAGATGAAGGCCATGCTTCATTCTGTCGGCAACGCGGGGAGAATGAGAGACTGGCGTTCATTCATAATAGTGAAGTGGTGGGGGGGGGTAGGGAAGCCTTGTCAGGAAGGAGATGTCATGTTACCCAGTAATGACTATGTTGGTTAGAGAGCATCTCTGACAACACCAGAGGGCCAGTAATTACAACCAATTCCCACTGCAAAACACGTCAAAGACATTGCACTCCTCAAACAAATGCGGCTGTCAGCAGAGCGGGTTGCCACTGAGGTGACAGCCAAGTGTCGACAGGCCTTGGGAGCCTGCCTTTGTACCATCTACAGCAGCAATTAGCGGGTCATTGTGTTAGCATGCAACTGGCACTATAGAATTAGTGGAATTGTCCAAATTTATTCAGCGCTTCACATATGAAAGAGGTGAAATCTCTAAAATTAGTTCTGTACTTTCACATTTTTTCGCCATCCTGTAGTGTAGAAACGACTGAATATTCCCTTTATTCTCTATATATTCATCAGTCCTCCACATTCCTCTGTATATACTGTATGTTCACACCAGTAGATTAATATGCTATCTCTTTCTCATCCCAGGCACATGCAGGTGGGTTCACTTCCTCCCCAGGCTCCAGCTCCTCCAGTGGGCTACGTGTCAAGCACAATGGTTTCTGATCTGGAGACTGACCTGCCTGATGAGGATGAGGAGGACGAGGATGAGGATGAGGATGAAGGCTATGGAGCCAGGCATCCTCGTGGTATTGAGCACACACCAGGGTCTAGCATGGACAACCTGGACAGCTCTGTAACAGGTAAGGTAGTTTAATTTTTAATTGTGGCTATCTGACCTTTTTTGTTGATGTACAGTATGTATTTGTAAACCATATTCTAATTTTTTTAAAATATATTCTCATGATGAAGATTCTGGAAAACATACCAGTACTTGTGCAATGCATATGTACAGTATATATTTGTAGAAATGAATAGTGTTATTTTTTGTCACATTTACATTTTTGTTAGTATCAAAAAGACTGCATTCTAATTACTCTAAATGGGAAAACATCCAATTCCCATTGTTGTTAATGGATCTTGTAAATGGATTGTTGTTCATGACATGTTCTTCATCAGTCTGCTATGTGTACATTTTTATATGAACAAGCTTACTGAGTGTCCCTCAATCAAGTTTTGTTAAGCACTTTTGGCAGACTCTGGGGAATTATAATTATCATTTCCAAAAAAGAGATAAGAAAGTCCATGAATTTTAAACAGGATAGTGAGAGGGAAATTAAGAGGAGGGAGAGGCATGGCGGGCAGGGGAGAGTGACTGTGATTTAACTCGCACACAGCACCAGAGCCAGTGCCACCCGTATCTTCCTGAGGAGATTTGAAATAAATTTCACATGCAGCATATTCCATTCCAGACTAGAGGCACCATTTCCATTTTTACAACTCACTGAAAACTTTTACAACCGTCTGTCAGGGGGACATATGAAGGGCATGACATTGCAGCAGCAAAGCTGGGTTCTGCTGCTCTCATACTGACCTGACCGCACTATCCATCTGTAAACTAGAGGCTAAAACAGGAGAGATGTTTATGAAAAATGTGTGGCATTTGGATATGATGCACTATAGGGACCAATTGTGATACAAAATGCTGGTGTTATGTAGGCATGTGACACTGTGTATCTATCAAATCCTCCAATAAAGTCTGCTAATACTAAAAAATAAAATATCTGGAAATTTATGGGTGAAGCAGCGAGCAAGCAGAAAAATATACTGCATCTGAAAGTAGAGGAGCTGAACCAGTTGAGAAAGCATGAGAATAAGAGGGTTGACAGCAGTGCTTGTTGGTCTACCCTGTCAGTAGCAGCCCTAAATAGTAGTTTTCCATGGGATGATGGAACAGTGGTTTGGGTAACGCTGACACATGCTACTGCTGATGTATTTAGAGGAATATAAAGCAGCAACTGGGCTGTAATCTACTGCATCTCTCCTCCACTGTATTACTCTGAAGACGGCACTATTTCTTCTTATCTCTCTACAAGTCTGCCTCGCACCTCATCGTTTGACAACACAGACACAGTCCTAGCTCCAGGGTTAGCGGGAGGAAGAGAGGGAGGATAGGGGAAAACGCTTAGATTTATTGTGGCCACCATTTTGAGGCTATACAAATATGGGAGGGTAGGAATGAGATTCCTGTCGAGCCTGGCTTGATAGATTTGTCATTGTTTTAATAATATGGAAATAGGCCTGTTTTCATAATGTTACAAGGCCAGTAAATCAAACATTTCCACTGATGCTCCAGAAAAAAAGCCAGCCTCCTCCTCAGGGACCATTTTTCACCAGCAGATTGTCCGCACCGGCTTTCCAATGCGTTATTCTATCCTCAGAGATAATACAACACATTTTTTTAGCAGATAAATGTAAATCCTGATGTTGTGGTGGGTATTGCAGAACCATGTCTTGCTTGAGCCAGAGAGATGAAGTGAACACAGGTATTACCTGGCTTTGTGTGTAGGCGTTATAGGTCGTGTAAAGCTGAGATGTGGTAGCAGTGAGGCTGTTACACCTACAGTGAGCTGAAAGCTGGGCTGTTCTGGGCGATTACTCTGCCATAAAGCCTTGCCAGGTTTGTGAGGAGCAGGGTCACGTCTCCTGGCGGCAGGTAGAGACGCCTGCTCGTCAGGGGGAATGATTTTCCCCCTTAACGACATGCAGATTAGGGTTTCCGTCTGTATAAATCAGTTTTAGTGGCAGGAGGGACTTGGGCTGGGTTTTACTGCCCCCCAACCATCTCCCGTTTACTGGCCTTGCTCTATCAGTGCGTGGCGCACGGGAGGTGTCAGCCAGTGGTTTTTAGAGTACATGGCTTGGCCCATTGCTCTGGTTCAAGACATGATAAAAGGACAGACCCGTAGTGCAAACCTTGTTCTAGAGCTACAAAAAAGAAAAAAAGAAAACTAGATTGAATTTTTTATCAAATTATGTGACAATGATCACAGTTTGATTGGACTGCTATTTCTGAGAGTAGAAGTGCTCCAGAGGTTCAGCAGTAGAAAGTGGCAGTTAGAGCAACTGAAAAGTCATTCTGTGATGTGATTTGCTGAGGCAGTGTTCCTTCGCTGAGCCGGAGGAGCTGGAAGCTTCAGTGCTTTGGCTGGCACTGCCTATACTTCAATATCTGCTCTATTCTTTGTGGGAGGATTGGACCCAGCGGAATTGCTGTCTTTCATTCTTAGAGAAAAAGTCTTTCAAAGAATTTCAAAGAAAATAGCCAGGCAAGATGGAGGGCTGGAAGTAGTTACTGCTTTGGATTTCAGTTAGCGCTGTAAAAATAGGTTGTGTAAGTGGTTCTCTACTTTATGCAAGCTTATATTTTATAGAAGTTTCCATTAATCTGAGAATTTTTACTGTAATAGGAGTGAAAAGCTGTTGCAACCTTAGCTGTTGAAGGTGAAATTCCCTGAAGTCACTTCCAGTGGGAGAGCCACCTCTTTGAGACATATGGTTAAAGATGAAGAGATGGGAAGAGGGGGAAGTTGTAAAACTCTTTCAGGGGGAATAAAAATAAATATAATCATATTACCAAGTTTAATTTATAATTTTAAATTTGTCATCTTGTATTGCAAAGAGAAGTATTATCTGAGAGATCACACTCTTATTACTGCAGCTAATATATGTGTGAGATGTGTTCATTAGAATCTCTGAACTCTGCCAACCGTCCTGGCCAGGATTATGCTACCTTTTGTATCATACTGACCTTTTAATAAATCCCGCTGCTAAGTTTTTGTTCCTGCCGCACCCTCTACAACCTTTGCCCTCACACCTTCCCAGTTCTCTGATACACCAGTCTGTTCAATCACATCACTCTTGTGTTCTGTGTGAGAGAGTGTGTGTGAGCAGAGCACTTGGGTTTGTGCCACTTGAGCAAAGTCTGCCAAACCAGTCCCACTGAAAGCTGTCACATTAGCCGACAGTTCTCTGTGTTTTTTCGTGCCAAAGTGCCATATTTTTATTGGCAGACTGATACTTTTATATTTAAAGTGCTGGCCTGGCTTTTTATTTGAAGAAAAATACAGAGCATGAAGAAATACCTAGAGTAGCACAGATATATGGACCAAAAGTCTTACGATATGTAGGCATTTTCCTTATGTGTGTGCTTTAAATCCTGTCAAATACTCAATTATCTCCGTATTCATAGCATGTTAAGTAGGGTATTCTTTTAATCATGTTTAATGTAACATACATGAGCAGAGGTGTCTACCACTACAGTAGCTATCAATGAGATACCTTGATTTGTGTTGAAATGCTCTGGTGTTAAAATTATAGCGCCTTCTAGACAGTGGTGGCTGTGCATTTTTAAACAGGAATAAAAACACAGTGTGCATACTGCCAGGTGTTTGACTCAATAGATTGCTTTGTGAGATGCTTCATCTGTGTCACCTGAGGCAGTTTTGTAGCTAACTCTACTCTGCACAGGTGTGCTTATTGTTCTTTATCAAAAGAAGAGCAAAATCAGTTGACGCCAGTCCTGCTGTTCCACTGTATACATCGCGGTGTGTGTTTTTGTGCACATGTATGTGTGTGTATGCAATAAACTTCTGCGTGTGTTTGTACTAGATGAAAGAGGACAGGCAAGAACAGAATGACTACAGAGAAGCACTCACCTGCAAGAACAGAAATCCCCTGCAGCAAATACAAATTCATTTAAGTGTAGGACATTAATATTACCTATTTTTTATAAGATCACTCAATACATTAATCCATCTAAATGCAAAATCACAGCACAGATGTTCAAAATGTCAGATCATATGTCCATAAAGGTTATGGCCACTGAGCTGAAAAGTTTGAACATAATCTGGTTGAACTTCAGTGTTTTGAAATAAATTAAGTATTAATTCTCACAATCAGTTTAACACAGTCCCATAGACCTACACATTTGCTGAAACCTATGGCGTTCCACAGGGTCCATGGTGAATGGGTGGGGCTCAGCCTCAGAGGATGACCGTAATTTCTCCAGCCATAGGTCCAGTTTGGGCAGTTCATCTGATGGCTCCATCTTTACCCACTGCAGCTTTGCCCAGGCCCTGGTGGCTGCTGCAGACAAGGCAGGCTATCGCCTGGAGGGCACTAGCCTCAGCAAGAGAGGTTGGTGTGTGGAGACCAGCTATCCACTGTTGGCCTGGAACTTCTACCAGGGGCAGATGATTTGTTCCTTTCTGCTCTGATTCTTCCTCCTGTCATCCATTAGCATTTATCCCCATAATGGTGGCTTGGGATTTCTTATCTGCTGCCTGTGGATGCTGTGCCCAGGATGTGCATGGCACCTGTTGTATATGGCTGTACAAGGATATCTTTCTAACCTTAACTTTAACTCTGCTTCTTTATAATTTACCTGGCTTTGCACACTGGCTTTCTTGGGTTGAATGAATAACTGGGTTATGTGTTATACTTGCATCCTTTTACAGGCTTTTACCAGAGCACTCTCTCTTCTAGTGAAACCTTTACCTTTATTTTCTAACAGGTTTTTGTGTATGGATTGATAACCTCTACCTTTCTTGATGACAGCCTCAGCTCCACTGTCTAGATGTTGGCTGCTTTAATGTCTTTATTAACCAGCTGGCCTGTGGTCCTGTCTCCCTCTCACAGGTAAAGGCTTGTCTCACAGGCCCCGGCCCAGCAGTCCATTCTCAACAGATGGCAGCACAGTCGGCACACACAGCTTGGGCCACCAGAGGGCCACCAGGCCCACACGCAAACCCCGAAGCCAGGGCACAGCACCCCACCGGAGAGATGCAGGTGCAGACGGTGAGGCAGCAACTAAAAACACATTTTTAACAGATATGTAGGAAGTTCTCTCAAACATCTGTTGTTGTTTTATAAGCAAGAAAGAGTTATATTAATACGAAACATAATATTGGCTGGAAATGTTTCTAGACATGATTTGAGTCTAAAGTAATTTATGCCTTCAGTTGATTCATTCTGTGGGTTCCCCTTTGACACAGACCTACCTCCTCCCCCTGAGCCTCCCCCATGTCAAGGGCAGGGCCGTGTCCAGGGGGCCCGCAGTATAAACAGCATGGTACCCCCAACAGATAGGAAGGCTTCATCTCTGGAGCGCCCGCCTATGTCAGGAGCCTTGCCTGGGGCAGATGATATGAAGACCTCCATCGACAGACAGACACGCACTTCACTGGAACATCATCGTCAGGCTCAAGAAAGGCTGGGCTCCATGGACCGAGCTGATGATGGGCGCAGAGGACACAAAACAGGTACAGTTGAAACAAGACTGGAGCCATGCAAATGGGCAAGCAACCCTGCAACACTGTATTTGTTATGCACATCATGCTCATTTACAATCTTACGTTTGCATGTAATTTAACATGCTTTCAATTTAAATCTTTTCATGTTTAGCATGCTAAATCACCATGTCACCACATTTTAGCATTAACTTGAAAGTCAGTTGGGTCAGACAGTAATTTGGTCATTAGGTTTTGAAGTATTGGATAGCTTATTTGGATTCATCCAATGGTTGTCAAGACAATTTAATCTGCACCAAATGTTGAACTGACAGATGTATGGGCGGACTGACTACTGATATCTCCATCACTAAAGTCATGCTGCCAACAGGGTTACAAGAAGTGCAAGGAAGCCAATCACATAATTTTTAGGGTTACACCCTACCCTATTTATTTTTTTAAAAATTAACTGCTGTTCTGCACCACTTCTCAACCAAACAAAATCCATAAAACGATTTCCCCTACTTTCAAGTATTTATTACTTAGGAATGTTTGTTTTATTATAAGATATAACTAATTGTGTTATAGCTAGAAAACAATAAGAATGCAGGATTGTTGTTGCTGCTGTGTCTTGGTAGTGTGGGATTTTTCTCTAGTTCTTGTGTTGAAGTTAGCTTTCATGCTCCGTTTAGACTGGGCTCCCATGAACAGATTGCACTGTCTACCACTTGCTGCGGTTTCCAGAATGCCCCCCACAGCCCTCCCTCAGCCTCCTTAATGCCCCTGTAACTGTTGCCAACATGGGGCTGCTCTGCTCCAAGTAAGGCAGGAGGCTCCAGCGACTGAAATGCACTCTAATCGCTTTAGCTTTCTTTTTTCACACAAACAGCAGCCACTCTACACCCCATCTGTGTGAGTCTGGGTTCGTGTGTGTATGTGCATGCCTGCATGTGTGTTTGTGACCGCTAGAGATGCTGTGCGCTCTGCCTTCTTTGTGCCAAGACTTTCTCAGACAGTTAATCTGAGACTGTGAGACAAAGACAGGTGCCACAATCTCCATCTTTACAAAGAACCCCATAGGTGTATTCCCCTATGTGTCAGAGTGCTGACTGATTCACAGTAGAATCCACTGAGGTCGGGGCAGGCTCTATTACAGTCATTAGCGGAGCAGTGGGGAGCAGTTTGATGAGATTTCATGCAACAACGGAGACTGCTGAGGGTCAATGTTATGCTGCCCTGCAGCAGGGGGTGCCACAGCAGCCAGCGGTCTCTGTTATTGTATCGGCCCCCTCATAAAGCTGGTTGCTGCAAGGCCATGTGTGAGGCTGAGAGTCCTCTCTGTGGCACACCCTGGCATAGCCTGTTGGCACCACCACTCTGCAGATGCCAGGAGGGGGGGTTTGCAAATTGTTCTTTGTCTCCATGCATCAGATGTTAGATGAGTTACACTGCAACAATAAATGTCACGTGTTGTGTCTACTTTCCAAACTTAAAGTATGCCTTTCGATCGCTCTTTGTATTTTCAGAGGACGGGTGCCTGCCATACAGTAAACCATCCTTCCCCTCCCCAGGTGGCCACAGCTCCTCTGGAACAGCCTCCTCCAAGGGCTCGACAGGGCCACGCAAGGCCGAGGGTCCAAGACAGCCACAACAGTGGACGGCCACAGAGCACGCTGAATTCCTTGGGACCAATGGACATGGACAGTATTCTGGAGAGTTATGTGAGTAATTCAGTATTTTGATGTTTACAGCAGTGTTTTACGATATACGTCACTGCATGCAGAGTGAAAAAAGTCATGTTTGGACAGTTCTGACCATAATGCGACTAAAACTACTGTACCCATCCACCTAGTACTTCTATGTAGTGCTTGATGCCTCCCAACTTCGTAGTGAAGTTACAACTGTTACAACAAGACTCTGGGAGGTCACTGTACCTGGCTGTCGTTTGCGGAGAAATAGTTACAGCACACAACTCCCCGCAAAACCACAACCTACAGTTTTTACGTTTCTGTTTCTGATAGATTAAACAAATGGGATACAATATGTTAGTTAGTGAGCTTTGGAGGTGTAGATGAGCATTTTATACTTTTAAGACAACCAGACTAGCTGTTTGTCTAGTCTTTTAGCTTTTAGCTAACATTTGTTTAGCATGATTCATTATCTTTCTTTAGCTGCATGTTTATCCTGTCAATGTGTTCCCTTCTGTATATTGAGAGCCACTGTTAACTGGAGTTAAATTCCTTTTGTCAGCATACTTCCTACAGTTGATTCTGATTTATACTAAGCTAAACTAATCAACTCCCGGCTCCAGCTTTGTAATGCACAAACATGAGAATGGAATGATTCTACATCTAATTCATGAAAAGGAAGTCAATATGCATATTTCTCAAAATGTTCCCAAAAAAATTCTTTAAATACATGTGTAAACTCTCAATTATGATACATTTTTGACCCTTTTATTTCCCTTGCTTCCCACAGAGTGATCTGCCTGGCATGTGAACTGGAGAAAACCCGGCCTGTCCTCGAAAGAATGACGCCCTCTCAGTTGGGGCAACAAACTCTGTCCTTATCTGTGTGTTCTCAGAGGGAAGGAGTGCAGCACAGGGCACTACAGTGAAAAGCAGTGTCACAGAACTGTAAATGTGATGTATAGACACAGACATACTGTACATCTCACTATGTTTTCGTCCTCAAGAAAATATTTTCCACCTCCTACCTGTAATTTTGATTTGTTAGAAAAAACAAGTAAAAAAAATGAAAACATCTATATGAGAACAGATTTTCTGGTAACTGCCCTTGGGAAAAAGGGAATTTTGTTTCCTGTAAATATATTCTTTAACTTGTTGTTGCATTGCTATGCAAGCCTAATTCAGTTTGAGCTTTTTATTTCCATATACAGGAACAGTTGGTTATTTGTACTATATGTGAATTGAGTGGCTGTTGTGCCATAAAATAATTGTTTTATAATCCATTGTTTGTTAATAGTTATCATTAATTATTATCATTATTATTATTAATTATTGTTTTTGCACTGCAATTTTTGGTGATAAGCACAAAAACATAGCTCCTGCTGACATGAAGAACCGGAAGAATATGTGAAGAGGAGTTTCTGTACTGTAAAGTAAAGAGAAGAAAATTATATACTAATATACAGAGAGATATTAAAGAGTAAGGCTTTGCTCACAGACAGCAACAAATAAAGCACCCGTTCCCATAGTTGAGACTAATTGGGCGGCAGATACACAAGGTTTCCAAGGATCTGAAGGGCAGGTTTGAAACTGGAAGAATTGTAGACGGAGGATACTGTATTACTGTAGGTAACAGAATTCATTATTTAATTCCTAATCAACTGTCCTAAAACAGTAGTTTGAGATCAGAAACATCTACTGGTCAATGTTTTGAGAAATAGACTTATTTGTTTTTAATTTTTATACAATAAAAGGGTCTCCAAGCGTTGAAAGTCTTGTTTTTACAATTTACTGCCTAAATAATTGTGCTACACTGAGTTTATGCTCCTCATTCAGTATAACAGCACACTAACCATAAAATAGTCAAAAGGGAGGAGGAATCAGTGAAATCTGTTCACATGCTGTTCAGTCAAAGCACTTACAGAGGCAGATGTATGATTCTTTTATAGCCTTAATAGTTAAACAGTTAGTAGCAATGATATTCCCAAACATACCTTAATATCAGTGGAGCAACATAATTTGTTTACATCTTTTATGATTTATTTTTTTAGACCCATGCATTTTAATATTGTTTGCTTTTTAGAGCACTTACTGTTTTTTTGTCTTTTTTTATTATCTGTGGTACAGTATCATCCAAGGAAATGACACATTGACCTGTTTGGTCCAGCTATGTGCTGCTAAAATTAGGTCTTCTATTAAAGCATTTGCTGCTCTATAGGTGGATGTCTCAGTTACAAATACGCTATGATCAGCACAGTCTTGTGTCAATACCTTTGAGAACGAATGGTGTGTGTACGATTTATAATGTAGCTTTGCGTCACTGTTTGTTCCCGAACAGTGAAGTGATAATGGAGAAAAGCCTTGTATAACTAGCAGGTCTCACTGCCTCCATGTCTACAGCCACAGTGTGGAGCAGAACACTTTCTAGCTGCCTGACCGCCACAAAACACACACTTATCATCTGCAGCTTTTGACTTCTCAGCCTCTGAATCTCAATTTCTGTCTTTTCAGACTTATATTGGTTGTCCTTTTTTATGAAAAGCTTGTTTCTTTGTATGCCTTTTATGGACTCCAAAACGCTGCTTACAACAATGTTTTCGATATAAATGTTCAGGATTTTTGTGGTTCAATGACTGTTTGTTTTGTCTTTTTTTGTACAGCTAATGTTGATAAATGGGGGGTGGAAACTAAAGGCCATCAGATGCTGTTGTACTGTTGTCGTCATGACATTGTCATTTTATATCATTCACCCAGTGGCCAGTGTTCTGGAAATGAGGTGCAAAGAGTATCTCAGGTTATTTTACATTCTGGTGGTGTTTATGTATGTGTATATATGTGTATATATTCATATGCATCTCCACTTGATTATGCCATTCCATTTTCATTGACAAAAATATCCCTCTCATGTCCAAATCTGTTGTCCCTTTTTTTCGTTTCTGCTGTGGATTTTGATTCTGAGTATAATGTGCTGGTTCATCCATCTTAAGACAAGATGTCAGTAAAGAACATACCAAATTAAGATTGATATTTCTAATGTCTAATGCGTTTTAGTGTCTCTTTAATACCCATTGTTTTCTTTTAAATCACAGTGTCGTTTTGTATTTATTAAAATGATAATAAAAGTATATTGTGAAATATGCATAAAGATTTGTGGAATATAAAACGTGTTTTTTTGTTTTCTTGTAAATTTTGCTGTCAGAGCTGAGCAACGAGGCCATAAGGAGATGATAGGCACACTATGCTCACAGCATGGTGAAATGCCGGGTCAGTAGTTGTCTGAGTCACTCTTCATCCTGCATGTTCACCACACTGCTCCTCTCATGTCAAAACTAAAGAAACCTAAAACCTTTTTTGAACACAAGGAGCTAAAATGCTCACAATTTGCTTGTCAAGACAATAGAGAAAACGTCTTTTTGGAAGGATGAAAGTACTTTGGCTTTCCCTCTCTTTTGTTCATTTTCTCAATATTGTTGATTCTTTGTAGCCTATCTGTGTGTTGCCCTTTTGCTATAAAAGAGGATTAAAAATGACAAAAAGTGAAAGTTGTTGGGTGAAGTCTTTCTGTACAGTATGGGGTGAGGTGACACCCTGATCCGATGCCATTTCTACAGTACATTCTTTTTTTTCTGTAAACCACCTTCTATATTCACTTGCATGTCCTTGTCCAAGAAGAGAGTGGATCAAGAAAATAAACTTTTACAGTCTCATTCCCATGTCCTGTAAGATAAATCCATGTTCTTTTATTTCCTTGTACCTGGATGAATATCAAATAAAATATTTTTGAAAAATGAAAATGCCTAAAGTTTGTCTTTGATAGAAAGACTTGCTGTAGAGGAGAGCGAGATGAGTTGAACCAGTTTTTACTTGAAGTCTTTAAAATGAGGACATGACTGTAAGGTCTAAAATATATGTATACATATGTATACTGTATATTTTAGGATGTGGGGCATCCTTGGGATTAATCAATTTAGATCTGAAATAAACTGTTTTCAAAATATGGCTTTCCAAAAAAAGAAAAAAAAAGTGCACTCTTGGCCAGTGGCCCCTCATATGGAGGCCAGGGGGTGTCACAGCCACCCTAAGAAAATGGGTGGCCACTCTGACAAGGAGCATGTGCATAAAATGCTATATACTGTATTTATTATGTAACCCCTTGGAGTTAAAAGGTGAATAGCAGCATACAAGTGTGCTCATATTAGGCTCTGTCACTTTAAGAGAGTAACCTCTGACCCTGAGGTGTGACTATGTGGTTTATTTTAAGAGAGTCCTTCGATTTGTCCATGTGTTTCTAAAATTGTGACTGGTTAAGGGGCGGGACACACATGCAGAGCAGAACGGAGTATACCAGTGTTGTGCTAAATGTGTCTAAATGTGTAGCAGAAGCTGCAGAAGAAAGAAAAGTGTAATTTAATTAATGTACAGAGACAGTTACCTGGCTAGTGTATAATAAGTCTGTCACACTGCTACACCGTTTTGTATATTGTACTGTGTGTGAGAGCTAATAGTCTACAAATAGCAACAGGTTAGCACCACCGCTAACAACAAGCTAATGTTGTACTGGAGCCCCTGACAGCGCCCTGTGTCCCTGTTTTCGTCATCTGGTCGATGCTGTGAAACTGGGCTCAATGTTACTAGGTAAACATCGCTGCCCAACAGGCGCTCCATTGAGCAGCACAACAAACATGGCGGAGTTTGCCCAGAGGAAAAACCACCTTGCCGCCTTTCTCCTTATGTGAGGCCTCAGCTGTGGTGAGTGAAAGTATCGTTCATCATCCTGACTCTGCTGCTGGTCCCAAATTGTTTTCCACTTTGATACTGCCTTATTATTCGGGAGTATTATGCCAATTTGCTTGCTGGCTATGCTGTATGAATGGTACGGAGCTGGGAATGGGATATATATTGGCGGACATTCTTTCCATTTTGATTGTTGGATCTCTGTGGAAAGCGGCTATTGAAAGGATCTGGATCCCTAAAACCTTGTCTGTGCGGGTTGTTGATGAATTCAGCGGTGTTGAGCCCACTGCTGTTTGCTTATGGCCCTGTAGGCTCATTTGTGCTGAACTTGGGTATGTCGACTTAAATAATGCATTCTTAATTTAGGTTTGTGACAGTGGTACTGTAACTTTTGTTCCTCCCTCTCAATGCACTGCTACAAATAAAATCTGTATTTGTCTTTTTAAGGAAAAGGTCAACTAGCCTATTTAAATGGTTATCCGGCGGCACGGTGGTCCAAATGGATAGCACTGTGGCCGCACAGTAAGAAGGTTGCAGGTTCATAAACCCTGATCGCCCTGGCCTTTCTGTGTGGAGTTTGCATGTTCTCCCCATGTCTGCGTGGGTTTCCTCCAGGTGTTCCGATTTCCCCCACCACCAAAAACATGTTAGGTTCTCCAGTCAGAGCCATTGACCAGACACTGATAAAACTCTGGAGTTGGTGCCCAGGTGCTGCACAATGGCTACCCAGTGCTCCCTTAAATGCAGAGAATGAATTTTGCAACGTGTATGTGACAATAAAGTATCTTCTTGTTCTTCTAAAGAAAAGTAAATTGTCTAACAAATACAGATAACACTATAAACAGGATTTTTATGGAATGCTAACTGAACTGATTTTAGTCTATGGACATTAGACAATTTTAACTGTAAAATAAGAAACCAGAGTAATTCAGTCTGTGATCCCTTAACTCATATTTTTACGTAATATTCAGATGGTCTATATACTGCCTAATGGAATTCCTGAAATTCAGTTATGGCTTTTGGTTTAGTGTGCCACCAAAGGATTTTCAGTAAGTTGAGCCAAGGGAGAGGATAAGATGAGCCACATGGGGGTCGGTGACATCAATGTCATTTTATCATGCAAACTCAAATACCAGTTCCGAACATTTAATGGCATTTAGTCGTGAAACATTGCAACTATCTCTCCTAGTGGTTTCATATCAATGTATTGCTTTAAAGTCATCCTCATCGTTGTGTCTCGTGCCACCAAATGTATGGACTTCCCTCTTTTTGTACCTCTCTCACTACTCTGTACAAATCCACAAGAATTCAATTCAGTTTTATTTATATAGCGCCAAATCACAATAACAGTTATCTCACAGCGCTTTTCATAGAGAGAGAGAGAGAGTATACACATATAGGTACAGACAGTAAAGGTAATGTTGCTATAGACTGAATGAAAAATGGTACAGATATTTATAGTAATGTTAATGATAATAGCAATAGGACTAGTAACAGTAGTTGTAATTGTAGCAGAGGGTGTCGAGTACGAACACGGGGGCAGCAGGAAGAGGAGTTGAAACCTGTCTGTCTTCTATTTATAGAAGCATGACATGATGGTTTCTGGTCTAAAATGCATAATGTCACACCATTTCAGTGATGCATAAAAATGCAATGGAAAATTACAGTAAAATAGCTGGCTCAACTTCCTCCGGGTCTTTTGGCTCAAATTACCCCGTCCCTGCCATTTTAACAAAACTGTGTCATCCAGCGGTTTAAGAAAAATGTCATGCTAACAGTATAGCCTCATATTGTAATTTCCTAAAGAACTAACACGTGTAAGATTTTTTCAAACCTCTGTGTAATTGTTAATACACAAGAATCGGGACTCCTTGAACATAAAAAAAAACAAAACATGAATGGCAAAAACAGTTTTTTGATCTTAAATGTGCTTAGTACTTATTTCATAGGCCTCTCTCCATCATAGGGTGAGTAAAATGATTAATTCTTTAAAAATGTGTATTCATATAACCAATTCTGTCTATATTTGCTGAGAAACAAGGGGTGGCTCAACTTCCCCACATGCTCAAATCACCCCGCTCTCCCCTACACGGGAATTGACAGGCCCAAATGTGGTGTTAAAATAAATGATGGAAGAAAATAAATTAAGAAATTGTCATTATTTGTCTCTCAGCTTTAATTTTTCAGTTGATTTAGGCTAGTTCCTTATGCTGCAGCTACAATAACATGGAAAATAGCGGGTTTTCCTGTTTCTCCAAAACATGCCCCTTTGATATTTGACTCAGCAAGTGCAGTACTCATGCCCCAGAGATGTCTAGCCTACTGTGTGTTTGTGAAAGAGCTCCTGACTCAGCTGTGCTTTTTATGTCAAACGGATCCCTACCTTGATCCTTCTAAAGGAGCAGCTTCAAACACAAATCCAAATCTTCTAAATCATTATGACAGGCAGCTTGCTTTCAAGCTCTCTTACATTCAGCTAAAATAACTAAGAAGTGATGCGAAACTGGATATACAAAGCTGGGAACAGCTTATGTATCAGCATTGTGTGCAAATTAACAAAAAAAAATATTCTTTATCTCTTCATAAAACATTTTCCATGTTCCTCATAAGAATCAGTTGAACAGTAAACTGTGTGAGTGGGCATCGGCATTTTTCACCTAACATGTAAGAAAATATGAACCACTCTCTGGAACACACAGGTAGAAGCTCTAGGATTGTCTCAGTGTGTGATTTGGTCTCTGCTGGTGCCTGAACCTCCTATTTGGAAGTGTTTGTAGGATGGTCTGAGCTGATGGACCATCTCTCCTACACAGCCCACAAAATCATACAATTTCTTCAGGAAATGCTAAAAGTGTTGACTGACCCCCTAACTGGCCTGTATGGGGAAGATGGGAGAGAGTTGATGTGACCTCTAACTCTACCTTGCAGAAGGACAGAAGTTTAACTGTGGAATTTGGACCTGGTGATGGAAGCTCTGCAGCATGAGCCATTTGAGCCCCTTGAAATTGTTTTGCTGTTGTGGCTGGTTGTGTTCTTACTGGACAAAGGTGAGAGAGGGAGAATTACATACTACATTAATTGCATAAGGAGTGCTGTAACTTCATGTCAAATGATCAAGGCCAGCTCCAGCCTGTAGTCAACTTAATAGGCCACACTTAAAATCATGTACAACTGATGAATTCAATGATGTATATGCTTTGAAAGCTTCGATAGAGTATTAAGGAAATTTACATCTCTTTTGTACACTGTTCTTCCATGTGAAAACAAGAATTTGGAAATGAATCCTGATCCTGATTGGAAGCAAAAGACACAAGGATGGTAGTAATGTGATTCATCCTACTGGACCTGGTCAATAGCCCTGCATTCTGGACCATTTGTAGACTGTCCAGGGATGACTTGCATGCAGGTGAAAAGGAAATTGCAGTAGTCTAGCCTAATGATTTAAAAGTATGAATGCTCATCTATAGCTCAGGTTGTGATACGACAGGCCTGAGTTTAGCAATGTTTCTTAAATGCAGCTTTCTTAAAAGCTGATGATACACGGGGTAACTTTTTGAGCAATGTTGCTGGGCAATCTTGCTAGTGGCAAGTCCGAGTATGTTTTGAACGTATGGCGGTGGTGCAGGGCTGGTGGCGGAGTGGTGGGGGGAAGGGGATCACGGTAGTAATCTTTACACATTACCATTGACGGTGACGTTGCCCTGCAAGATTGCTCTAAAAGTTGCTCTGTGTATCATCAGCTTATAAGGTTGTTAGCCATCCATTCCTTAATGGCATCAGGCAACTGTCAGTTTCTCAGTCTCATCAGGATTAACAGCTGGATATCATCAGTGTAACATTGAAAAGAAATATCTTTATATTTGCTAATGAAATGACCTAAAGGAAGCATACAAAGAAAATAATTCAGGGCCCAAGACAGAAGCCTGAGGCACACCACATGAAAGAGCAGCAGTTTCAGACCTAGAGGGACCAAGCAACACAGAAAAACTCCTCTCCAAACGATAGGAAGAGAACCTGCCCAAGCACTCCCAGAGACCCCCCCCCCCCACTGCCTATGCCTTTCAGTCAGGATGCTGTGATCTGCAGTATCAAAAGCTGCACTAAGATCCAGCAGCACCAAAGCATATCATTCACCTGCATCACAAGACATCATTATGTCATTGGAGACCCTGAGAAGAAGTTTCAGTGGAATGCTTCTCACAGAAACCAGATTGGAATAGATCTAAAATGCAGTGTGTAGTCAAGAGGCAGTGAGCTGTTTGGCAACAACTTTCTCTATTTTTTTTTAAAATAAAAGGCCATGTACATATATGCCTATAGTTTTGGGAAAGGATGTTTCATAAAAGGCTGCAAAACTGCATGTTTACAATAAACTGAGACAAAACAAGATTTCAGGAAATTATTTAGACCAGGTATGGACCAATAGACCAAAGTAGGTTTTATTTTATTGTCTCTCTACATATCAACTTGATGTACCTTTTTTTTTATTATTATTATTATTTTTTTATGTCTGACTCATTATTTGAGTAAACATGGGCATTTTTTAATGTGTTGCATTTGTGTTTTGGATGCTAACAAATAGCAATGCTCAGGCCTGTGAAACTTGACGTGTGATTTATTTTGTTGTGACATTGAGTTAGTGTAATTTCTCTCCATGATAAGTAATCAAGCTTTTAAAGGTTAGCTCTTTAAAAAAAATCTATTAAACAAAATAATCTGTTGGCACTAGTGATAAATGGCATGTGTAAAGCTGACCTATTAGGTACACTTTCAGCTTTCTTAGTTAGTTCCTCCATAAATGTCAACTATTACTCATTTTAGTTTTGTGTGTTTCCTATCTTGTACTGTCTCCCTTTGGCTGTACTTTTCTTTGCTCTACTCCTCCATCTGAAAAACATGTTTATGCAAAAAAACAAAATAAAAACCCCCCAGCAAGTTTCACCACTAACTCCTTTCCTTATTTTTGAACCAAGGCTGGCATTTTGGGCTGTATTTAGGTGACTTAAAATAGTTTATTTATGCACTTGTTTATGTATCAGAGAATTTGAACTGATGGTGCAGTGGGAGAGGATGCTCCGCAGTTGGAGAGTGCGCAGTTTTTCTTTACTGTACTTATGTCTGGATTTTAAAAATAGCCTCCTGTTCATCTATGCAAACCGGCTTATGTACACTTGTTTACTTTAGTGTCAGGTTTCATTTTAGTGGATTGAATTATTTTGGATACAGGAGTGCACTACTTACAGTGATGATCTTCTCCTAACTTCCCTTGCACAGCTGTATGACATGTCTGTCATGCACATGTGCACATGTTAAAGCTCTGTTAGAAACCACTGTAAATCATAAAGTAAATCATTCGCATGACCAAGATTTCTGTTTCTGCGGCAGAAATCTAGCTGTTAAGAGCTGTCTCTATTAGTCCTTCACACCAATTATATTCTCACATGATGTTAGGTAAACCACATTATTGAAAAATAAAGATTTGGGATGTAGAAACTTTCTTTTTGATTGTAGAGCCATTAATGCAACATTTAAAATAACCTCGCAGGGAGCCCAAGAATAGTGTTGTGTGAATTATTCATTTTCATGATACTTCTTTGGAATGGTTGGGAGGTTTTTGCATTCATATTTATATAAACAATCAATCCTGACCCTTTAAACAAACCCATCAGTGCAGACTAGGCAGGAACTGCTCCCATTTCACACCTCTTCCTCTTTGTGTGCCTGGGGGGTAGGACGAGTAATGACTGCTTTGCTCCTTGCCAACAAAGCAACTTTCCATTTCCACTCCCATCTTTTATTTCCAACTGTTTACCAGTGTGCAATCTTCCATCTCTTCCATCTCTTCCTCATTTCTCACCTCCGCCTGAATGTGCAGCAAACATTCAGTTTGCCGTGATGTACCTGTTTTGTCTGTATACTCCCAGAAGCGTGTACTTTCACGCGGCTGTGTAATTGTTGCATCAGATGTTGGTGGAGATGGTCTGTGGAGAAAGTAAAAACTGGTTAGGTAGGCAGAAGGAAATAAGGTTTGCTCAGCAAATACATACTGCAGTAGGATACAAGTTATGAGGGTGTGAGTGTGCATGTGTGTGTGCTTTGATTTCTGTACCAGTGTGTTTGTGTGAGAAAGGAGATGCTGTGTATGTGCTTGCATATATCTGTGAATATGTGTGTGTCTGTTGATGAAAGGAAGCATCTACTGCTCGTGCTGCAGGATTTCCCCCTCCTGCTTCTCCTCCCCTTTGTCTCCTGACTGGTGACAATGAGTGGAGGTGAGAGGGCAACAGTACCAATGCAACACCATTCATCACACATGTCAAACAGCTAGACCAGCTGCTGGGGACAAGCGGCAAAAATTAGCATTTCATCGCTCTCCCTCGCTCCCTCTCTCTGTCTGTCTCAGCCTTTATCTCTCTATATATTTCCGTCATAGCTCCACATTTGATAAATGGCTCAGGAAACCACGTAATTTTCCACCTGTTAGGATGAAAACATGGCGTTATTGACCAACACTTTTCATATATTGAGCTTTGTGTCACAGAACAGACTAGTCTGGCCGGTTGCATGCAGTTCTTCTTTTATGTGACAACTATTCCTGTGCTGCTGAGTCTTTAATGAAAGTGTGGGGGAATGTCACTGGCTAATGCTGGAATTTTTTTGCCTTGATTGTGGATAGCGAGAGATGGAAATGAGGGAGAGAGAGAGAGAGAGAGAGGGGACGCCATGCAGCAAAGGGCCGCAGGCTGGAGTCGAACCGGCCCACTGCAATAAGGACTTAGCTTTGTACATGGGGCATGCGCACCACCAACTGAGCTAGACCCATACACTTCTATTTTAATCAGTCCAGCTTTCTACACTTGTTAAGTAATGGCTCACATTTTACTCACAGTATACACATGTAAACACATTCAAACATTCAAACCATATTCAAACACATTTTCCCCTTCTCCCTTACGTGCTTAACTAGACTAGAGGGATTGTCCTTTGAGCTCTGCCAAAACTAGGATTGAGGCCTACCTTAACACCTGAAAACACCCTGTATAGACACAGGAGGACTGCAGAATGTGAATTAAGGCTGAACAGTTAATCAAACTATTATCAAAATCGCAATATGGCCATGTATGCAATATCCATTTTGTAGAAGTTGCAATTTTTTGATAAAGGGAAAAATCTGTCGCAACATACCATTATTATTTATTTTTTTTTCATTTAAATTTTTATTGAATTCTTAAAAGCAGAGTATGTGAGTACAGGATTGAGCATTTCAGAGTCTTGGCATAAACATATTATGACATGTCACAGAGGAAGAATATCTTTTTAAAAATAAAATAAAAATTAAATAAGAGAGAAAAAAAGGACCAGAGCTGTCTATATTTAGCCTCTAATTCTTAGGCTGAGTTTTCATTAGTCCTTGTGTATATCCAAAATAAGATCCCAAGAGGCCATCCCCTTCTCCTTGTTAGCTGACAGTTTGTGAAGCATAAACTCATAGAATACGGTCTCCACCATTGCATTAGTCCAGTCTCTCAGATTAAGAGATACAGCAGTTTTCCAGTGTCTTAAAATAACTCTGGAAGCTGTGACCAAGCCCACCATGATGACAGAAAAGGTTCCCTTTGAGATATTCTGTATTTTCAATCTGTCCCCTATTAGACATACAGCAGGAGTCAGAGGACCAGTTACTCAAGAAGTCCACAACTTTAACCCAAATCGGACTCATCGATTCACATTCCCATACACAGTGAAGAAAAGTTCCTACCTCTGTTTTACACTTCCAACACATATTATCATTCATCAGTTTCATTCAATATAATCTCACAGGGGTATGATAGTATCTATGTATGATCTTATATTGTGTGAACTTCCCTCTTGCCTCTCTTACATACTTTCCACAGTCTGCTAGTATACCCAGCCATTTCGCCTGTGTAACAGGGCTGTGCAGAGACCTTTGGAAGGGCAGGTGCTCAAAGTATAAAAAGGGCACATTGAACAAGTATTTAAATAGGACTCTTCTCATACTATTGACATAGAAATATATCCTTATGTATTCCTTGTTGACACGCATATACAGATGCTTCTGTATCGATACATCAGCAAATGCTGTGACGCAAAAAGAAACAAGGAATACCCAACTCTAGCTTTAAAACACTGGGCTGACATAACTTACAGGGAACAGTTGCTGTTGAGGAGTTGCTATGGATGCGGCTGTTGCTGTTGTTATGTTGATGCTGATACTACTGGAGGTGATCTGTGACTACAGATATATTAAAACAACTATAGGATATATATTAGCTGGTTAAACAATTATGTGACCCTAAAAAGATTGTTGAGTGTTTGGGACCAGCTCACAGTGACTGACCTGCTGTAGTACTGCAGCCACTACCAGATTGACTGTTGGGGAGACACTCAGAGCTGCACACCAAGAGCTGCAGGTGGAGGAAATAAGATACTAGATTAAAGTGTGGGAAATAATCTGAGAAGGAATCATTAATGGGAAAAGAATGAGGGTGGCCATGGCAGGGTTAAGAGTGAGACAAACAAATCTAAAGTCTGTGTTGCCTGCTGTGTGTCTACAGTTTGCAAAATTGTGGTATTGCATTGTGAATCTGACATATATTTGGATTTGTATTGACTATCTGTCTAATCAAATATCTAAATAAATAAAGATTAATCTTTTATAATATTCCTGACATCATAGTAAAGAGTGAAGAAGAAACAGCCCTGTTAGATTTCAGAAAAATGTATGAAATGTTTGTGAATCTGATATCTTATTTCCTCCCCCTGCAACTCTTAGTGTGCAGCTGGCTTAGTGAGCCAGTCCTAAACACTCAACAATCTTTACATCTTTTCATGGTCACATAATTGTTAAATCAGCTAATATATATCCTATGTTTGTTTTAACAATTCATACATTTTTCAGAAATCTTATAGGGCCATTTCTTCTTCACTCTTTACTTTGATGTCAGGAATATTATTTATTTTACATCGGCACTGACATTTTTGCATGTATTTCCAATTATTGAGTTTTTATTGTAGTTGAGCTGTTGTAAACACTACTGTTGCTGTCAAAATGTAAATATATTCAATACTGTTCTGAATTTAATGATTGATAGAATTGAATAGATAAATAGATGATAGAATTTTACCAATGTTGTTATACTTATTTTAAGGCACAAGGCTTTATTAAGTTACTTTAATAATCCCAGTTCAAGTGCAGAGATTTTAGTCAAATTACATAGAAAAGATCACACCTCTCGACGCCCGTGAAACTTTTCTCCCCCAAACAGAATGAAGTGAACAGATCACCTTAGTTCATAGCTTAGTTCATAGCTGTCGGCGTGTATTAGTGAAGTTTTAAATGCCAAAGTTTTACATTTTAGAAGCTAGTGAAGTTTAAACGTCAGGAGTCACTGTTGGGAATCGTCCCGACCCGACACGCAGCCATTCTACCTTATTTAGATACGGTGGGAAGGGGGGGCAGAGTCCACCAGGCTGCAGGTTGGACCACCATGCTCACAGCCAAATAACAGGGTCTTCTTCACAGTAGACCAGGAAAACAGGCTGCAGATGTGCATAAAAAGGGCAGCCGATATCTGATCCATATGTATTAGCTGTTAGATTTTGTAGTTAGCTAGCTAAGTTATATTTATACTCTTTTTTTATTAAGAAAAAAGACACAATGAGTTTACAATTACGTATTAAGAAGAGCAGTGTCAAGCTTTCTAAATAAAAACAAGAATAACTTAAACTATATAAATGTATATCGTTGTGTTTCATCTGTCCCGCACAGTAGGGACGAATGAAACAGTGCACACCTTTCCTTCAGAGTGAAATTATACTGTAGTTGTTCCACATTTTAACAAGATAACACCTGGTATTGATAGAACACACCTGTGAGTCGTTGATGACAACAACAAATGATTTCTGTGTTATATTTTAAAATGACATATATCTGAAAAGTGTTTCATTCGTCCCGGCTCTCCCCTACTTCTACAGGCAGGCGACACACAGCAATATACACAACAACAATCCACAACAAGCACATTGCAGCAAACCCGTCTTACCGGCGGAATCGACGCGTCCTGTAGGCAGAGCTGCTGTCTGAACCATGGTCTGAACTGGAGGGCTCGTCACGGATTAGGTCATCAGGTGAAAGGTCATCAATTGGGTCATTTTATTTACTGCGAAATTATTATTAATTAATTCCACTGATAGTTTGATCGGGTAGACCTTTACAAAAGGGCCTTTACAAATTTTAATATAAATAAAATGAAGAAAATTTTACGTTTGAAAAAGGGCACTTTGGGCAGCAAAGATCAAAAGGGCAGGTGCTCAAGTACCCATTGTACCCCCCTCTGCACCTGCCTGCTGTGTAAAGTTTGTACTCAGGTCTCTTTGCCATAACAATTTCACATTAGAGGACTCACCACTTACTGAATAGTTTGTTAGTTTATAAAATTATGAAGCCATGCAGCGTTCGCGTGGTTCAGATAGTCCAGAATATCATTTCCTGATCAATTACCAATTCGAGATTTTAAAAAGTCCCTAATTTGTATGTATCTCCAAAAATGTTGTTTGCCTTTGAGTTTAAATTGACGCGATAATTCTTCATCAGACACTAATTGTCCATTTTTGTCAAGGTCTCCTATAGTACTATACCATTTGAACACCACTGCTGCCAATACACTAACGTTTTACCAATATGTATGGCAGGATTAAACCACAATGTAGCATATGTCTGCTCATATTGTGACACCTTATACATTTTGTGTACCTTAGCCCACACTTCCTTAGAGTGAACAAGAATTGGGTTTGTTGTATTACTTTGTTGAGACAGAACTTTGCTCCTTTGGACTAAATGGTGAACATAACTGCTTCTCAGTGTCCATCCAGTCTAGTTTGTAATTGTCATTTTCCAATATTTGGCTAATTTAGCCATTTCCCCCTTTCTCCATGAGGGCGCAGATGTTACTTAGTTTTATCCTTGCTCTTTTCATGTCCCATAAAAACTGTTTAACTATATTATCATACTTCTGAAAGATGGCGGGCAGTATTGTGATTGGCAACATAATAACTAAGTAATTAAATTGAGGAGCTACTATCATTTTAATAATATTGACTTCCCCACAGGGTAAGTTTCATCTTTTGCCACTTCTCCAAATTTGTTTTAATTTTTTGCATCACTGGATTAAAATTTAACAAAGCCATCTCTCTTAAATCTTGACTGAGTTTAATTCCAAGGTACTTCATGCCTTCTGGTACCCACTTAAATTTAAGCTTTTCCACCATGTAACAGTGGCATGTGGAAGTCATGGGCATAGCCTCAGATTTATTCCAATTAATTATGTAACCTCACAATTTAGAGTAGGACTGAATAGTATCCATCAGATGTGGCAAAGATGCCTCAAGGTCTGTCACTACGGGTATGATATCATCAGCATATAACAGCAATTTATGTTCCTCTCCCCCGACCTCTACCCCCTTAATACTCCTATTTTTCCTGAGACTAACAGCCAGTGTTTCTAGACAAATTATAAACAACAGGGGGCTCAAAGAGCAGGTCATCTATGTAACTTGCTTATTAGTGTGCTGATTACTCTTTGTTAGTTGCAGTCAACCTACTGAGAACTTTGTAGGAGTGTTTTTTTGTTTGCAGGTTATTAAAGTTATTTTGCTTGAGATGTTTACATCATTCTGTGTATATAGATAGATCGATGTGGAGAGGTAGGCGGCGTTACATTTCACCTTGGAGCCTTTTTAAAAGGGACTATTCATACAAGCTGAGAGCAGGGACGTTCATGAAAGGACAGAAATTTCATTGAAGAGAAAAGCAAACGTAACTGATTGCCATTGTATTGTAATAGCTACCAGGGAAGGTAAAAGCTGTTGAAAAGAAACTGTGTGCATGATTTCACTTTTCTGACATGAATAGTTTGTGTGAATGTGTGCTTGTGTGTAAGCATCACACATTGCCACTAGATGTTTTCATCTAGGTACACTTGTCATGTACTGACAGAATGTACCACTATTTCTGAGTACAGAACTTTAGCTGCCTGTTCCTGTGGAATTTTAACATGCCATTGGCTGCTAGTGGGAATGCTTTATAAACAATCTCTTAATCAAAGCTTAATTGTTTAGCATGATCCTGAGTGACCTGCTTAATGGAACCCTCCCCCCTTGATTAATGATGTGTGTTAACAAACACAGTGGGAGACACCCTAAAACACTGTCTGACTCTCGTTAATTAAAGGCTGCGTCCAACAGTATCTGGAGTATGCAGAATAATGTAATGTAAATAAAAACAGAAATCCTCAAGTTAACAAATGTTTGTCTGGTAGCTGTGTGATAGCACTTTTTTTTAGATCACATGATCTTTAGTTGAATGATTTCTTTTATATGATATAAGATAATATATGTCCTGTAGTGTATGTATGTGTATATATATATTTACAAGGGAATCAAAGAGTACATGAACATGTTCCTTTTCATGTCCTTTAAATCTTGTCCACAAAAATGAAGCATTTCTAAACCCACGCTCTGCCACACCGAAGAAAAAAGAAGCAGCTTTGCCAAGGCCAGCTTTTGTCTGTGGTTGTAAGAAGTGGGGTGGAAATATGCAAAACTATCCTTTTCTTCCTTTCACACATGCACAGGGATAAAGCATAAGAGTTTGATTTTTTTTTCAAGTCTAACTTTTATGGAAGCTTGCTCATGTTTTTCACACAGTAGCACTTAACATGTGTGATGTTGCAGATAGAAGTCTTTGCCAAGGACTTGCACTGAAAATCTGCCCTCGCATTTTGAATGTTACAAGGCTGTGCCTGTTTTCAATGGCACTGCCACATAATAAACTCATTTTTTTAAATAAAAAACTTTTAAACTTAAGAATGAAAAACTGAATGATTTAATTCAATCAGAGCTCTTAGAATGTGATGCACACATTATTTAATAGATTGCTACATTCACTGTATGCTTTTTTAATATGAAATTTTATAAGCTGGATTTCCTGCAGCGCCATTACATTTTAAATGTCTTCACCTATTGGATGTTCCTATGAAGTGAATGTGTCCAGCGAGGACGACAATCGCTGGCCTCCAAGCATGAATGTCACCACTCTTTGAGGCATAATCAGTTGATCACTTCAAGACGGACAAGGTCACTGTAGACACGCTGCCCAACCACTTATCTTCTTCAGCTCAGGCTTCACAAGAGGGAGGGGCTGGATAGAAGGAGGAGGAATAATGCAGGATATTATGTTAAAGGGATATGTCATATTATTCTACATCTATAATCTGTTTTGGGTGCCTCGAGTTAAATGTCAACTTTGCTCAATTATTTAAAAATGGCTGTATCATACATATTTGTTGCAAAACTTGAGTTCTTGTGGATCTGCAGGTCCTTGATTGGGCTAAAAATGTACCTGCACACCGCAACCTTCTCAGAATTCCTCATCGACTCCTTTTTCCGCTCATTACTTCGGTCACGGACAATAGCAGATGGTGCAGCTGCCGGTTTAATTGTCTTTATTACCGAGGCATCTGCTTTCTGCTTTTTTAATCCAGAACATTGCGGCATCATGCAGGCAATCGAGACCATGTTTGTGATATGACATGAACAGAAAAAACAATGCTTTAAGATTGCCGTAACGCCACTGTTGTAACTCTCAGCAAATATACACAGTCAGTATAAGTGTGTATTTTCAGGGCTGAAGATTCAATATGCACAGTAGCCTACCAGCTTGTAGGGCTACAACTAATGACTATTTCCGTAGTCGACTATTCATGAGTATTTTTGTCACCACCTAACTCTAATTAAAACATTTAACTAATTAATTATCTTTCAAGTGAATTACTGATCTCCAACACACAGCCTAACTAGCTAAAGTTACTATTAAGAGAACGAGGTTTACTATTCAGAATGAACACCAGTTTCAATGCCAGGGGGAAAACAAGGGAAGAAGACAAGACAGCGTAGGCTACTCCTGTAATTCACTGATACACTGATGAAAGCAAATTAAAAGGAAATACTATAAACACAACTGTAAACTAACAATTTAACAATAAAGCAACAGTCCCCTTTCATAGCCCATTACTTCTGTAGTTTATTTTTCAAAAGTGCTTAAAGGTTTTAGCCAATAACTCAGTGGAGAATGATCTGTAGGCTACATCACGAGCCAGATCTTCCTTGATGCACTTTAAACCATTACTCATTACTACTAACTTTTTTAAAGCTCGGTCTCTGACATGCCCACCATTGTGTTGGACAGATTTGTGCTGCGGTGTTCATGTGAGAGAGAGACGAGCGAGAGGATGTGCTGTTCTGCGGTGCTGATCTGCAATCAAATAAGATTTTAAATAGGCTTAGTAAAATTAAAAAAACAAATCAGTATGTGGAGGTCTGTGTTGATATTGTGGTGGGCCGCCACAAATAAATAAACATATAGGAAACACTGCCTTTCCTCTGTCTCTGCAGCTCTGTTGTTGCTGCTGAAGTGGTCTGAGTAACTGGGACCTACAAAACTGGGAAAAACAAAAGCCATTCTGCTGTTCGCCTCTTTCTCTGTTACTTTCCGCTTCTTTTCAATAGTTCTGAATCGTGAGTAGTTTCACAGTCAAGCAGTCATGGCAGACAGTGGAAGCGACACTGCCCCCAGCAGAAGATTGCTGTCTCTCCCTTAAACAGCATCTATGTAACGATGCGTCGACTATTAAATTTCACGTCGACAAATTTTTCTAGTTGACGTCGATTACGTTGACTAATCGTTGCAGCCCTACCAGCTTGCACTTCGACTTGTGTTCCTCCAATAAAAAAAACATAGCTAATATTAAACATTATTGTGTGGGTATGTTTTTGTCTTGCCATCTGCCTCACATGTGTTGCTTACACCCGAAAGTCTGTAAATGAGAGAAGGAGAATCCCTGTGGCTCTGTTCAGTTATTTTCTTAGCTGCTGAGATGTGTTGTACCGAGCTGAGGCTGAGGGAGAAAACAGCAGATGTTAGGCTCTGACAATCCTTTCTGCCTTGGATCTGCAACAACAAAGCAGCTGAGGGAAAATGTCATCCGCGCCTCATCCCTGGCGGCCCTATGTGAATGAATAATTACTCTACTTTGACTCAGGTCAGGGGAAAGAAGGTACAGAAACCTCTATCCCTCTTACCTTGAAACCCTTTTCAAATGGGAAGCCCTGCATCATGATGTGTGATAAGACGGTGACACTGAGGAGGCTGTGACATGCCGAGATCCTTCAGAAATAAAAAGATTTTCCTTGTGGCAAAACGCTCAGGGAAATGAAATGATTCACCCCAGCAGCTCAGCACGTGCTCCTCCTCAAAAGGATGAGATGGGGACAAGGGGTTCATCTGTGAAGAGGAGGGAGGTAGAACGCTGGATTCCTTGGTTGTGCTGAGCTAACTGCAGTCATGTCAGGAAGGAAGCAGGGCTTTAGAAATTCATCATTGTCACCAGTATTCTTAATAATTTGAATGACATCTATGTGCATGACTCAAAGGCACTTGTATGGGGGTTGGCAGGGTTATTAGAAATGACTCCCCCAATGATGCGTGTCACTGAAGCAGCAAATTAACATGAGGAGATGGAGGCATGTTAAAAGCAGCGGAGAAACGGAAGGAAACACTGAGATTGAGGGAAGAGGGAGCGATGTGAAGGGGAACAGCGATAGATGCGGAGAAAGATGTTGCTATTTTCTCGCTCTTTGTTAGCCGAAACGCTCTGGTCGTGGTGTTACCGCTCCTGCTCTTTTAAAGCTTTTTCTGAACACCAGGTGCTCCTATTGTGATAAATGATTCTTAACTGTGCCGAACAATGGCAGAGGCACCCAGACATATCCCTCATCAAATACAGTAGTTCCACAGATCCTCTTCCTCAAAATACACAATAAGCACACTGGATTGTGCCCGGTTGTTTGTCTTGCCAACACACACGACTGTAGGCTATTTTCACTTCCTGCGTACCATGTTACTCAAATGGTAACTGACAGTCCTCTGAAAGACATTACTAGAGGATTTTATGCCCCTTGACTGACCAGTTTCTTGTCCATCGCCCCTCTCTATCTAAATTTCCTGTTCTTCTCTTCCTCTCCTCTATTCATTTTTACATTGTGCTTCCTCCTCCCCGCTCTTAGCTCAGCTCCTGTGCGTTCCTTTGTTTCCCTGTCTCCCGCCCCTGACAGCAAACAAGGCTTGATACATGTACAGTGCCTTCACCTTTTTCCACCCAGTAATTTATGCTGTCAGGAGTTTTCCTCTGTTTGGATGGCCAGGCTTTTGTGTGTGCAGAGCAGTATCTTGGGGTGTTGACACGTTCGTCCGTGTTCTGCATCAAAAAGACTGTAGTGGGTAATTGATGGGGGTTTACTGCCACAAGCACACAGTGAAAACTGGTTTTTAACGCCACCAATTAGATTGCCAAAAGGTTGGAAAGAGAGTGGAGATCTCGGCAAAGTGCTGATAATGATCAATGATCTGGTACGTACTGCAATAATGCGCTACATCTGACTTTATACCTGGCCAGAAGAAATGCATGAGAACACGGTTGTAGGGTTTGGTGATGCCTAGATGGCCCAACCACAGGTGATTATGCATTAGCTCTGCACATGCTGGCACCAAACCCACCGGAACCACGACCTGGTAAACAGTGCCACAAACTTCAGCCAGATCATTTGCTGTTTCACCTGCACAAGGAACCCACTTACGCATCAACACCCCATCAACTTTTTAACTGTTCCAAGTAGAAATATTGTCAAGGACTACAATGGCTTGTTAAAGATACCGGACACACAGTTGCCAGTTTAAAACTATAGCAAAAATATTGTACGTTCGTGATGGTTTATTCTAATTTTTTTCAGCCATTGCATTGTACTGCATTAGTGTAAGGGAGGAGACCATAAACTGGCAACTGAATGTGGATGGGTATGTAAGCCAAAAACTAAAACTGAGCTGCAGTACATATTTTGGTCACAATTCTTTCATAACCAAATTCACGGGAATATCAGCCGATATATTATAATCGCATTCTTCTCAAATATTGACTCTATTAACAACTCTTATCAACTCTATTAACCATAAAAATCCAGTCTCGTTTTTTTCAGGTACCACTGAAATTATTAGTCAATATAACAATTGTTCCCTTGACAGATTAATTAACAACAATTTAAATAATTGATTAATCATTTAAGTAATTGATAAAGCAAAACTACCAAACATTTGCGGGACATTTCAGGAGATCAACAGGAGGGAATTTGCATGGCAGAGCATCCCCTAAGGCCTACCAGGTAAAGTTATGTATAATTTTAACATAAGTTAAATAAACTACAGCTGTGTAGCGCACAGAAGCCATTGCCGTGGTTACTATAGAGTGCCTGCCGTTGACTCGCGGAGCGCTTGTCTACCTTTATGATCACCTGAGAAGCGCAGAGCAACCCAGCGGGGCCAAGCGACTACGTTGAAATTTTTACAACGTTCCTAAGATCGACATCTTCCCCAAAGATATGCTATCAAATTTGGCTATGGCATTTGATTGCTTGCCTTGGTTTTTTTATCTACTTCTCCCACATGCTGCATCCAACATAGTCTGCTGAAGCCTCCCTCCACTGCTTGTTTGGGTGGGTGATTTGCAGGCTGATCAACATCCCACCCCTCCTCTGACCCATGGTTTAACTGTATGTGTATTTAGATCCAGTAAGCAACAGACTTTCATAATAATAATAATAATAAAAATAAAAGCTGCAAATAAAAGCTGCGTTAATGTGAGATAAAATAATTGTTGGCCTTAATGAATGCGTTAACACCATATTAATGCATAAATAAATAAATACTAATAATCAACAAACAATGGAAATAATGTTAGTTGCAGCTAATTTCAAGTGCCCTGTTATCTGAAAGGTGTTGCTTATGGACCTGGAGTATGTTCATAAATCCCCTGTTATTCTATATATCTGTGAAAGGGCTCATATTCATTTTTGTGTCAGTTGTTCTAATGTCAGTTATGCCACACCCACTTGTCCTCAGAGTGAAACCTGTTCCCATCTGTCCACACTCCCCAGCCACACAATAGCTGCATTCAGCATTCAGCTAGGCATACTGGCCAAGATTCTGCCGAAGTGATAAAGCCCCGTTTATCAGCTGGAAGCATCCGCAGACTGCTGATATATCCAATGTCTACGCTTTTGTTGCCAGGGTCACACCAGTATGATTCTGACTAGCTTACTGAACCCCCGGTGGTTACCCACTCAAGCTCAAGATCTCATTACCAAGTGGTGTTACTTGCTAATGAATTTGTCTCTAATCATGTTATTTGTAAGTATCTCACACAACTTTGGGCAAAACATGCTACAGTTCTCCCAACAGGAACAGAAATAAAACGCCTCTCTGGGATATATTTTTTTCTTTCTGCAATCCATACTTTGTGTGGTTGATTTGGCAGTTTATTTCAGAGGCATCTAACAGGAATCCTAATTGGAACAGTTTTGAAACACTTGAGTGATGAAAACCATTTGGGTTTTATTTTCGTTATTTATTTATTCCCCATTTAAAGCAGCCAAAGCCACGGTTATAAACTACAAGTTTTCGCCTTCCACCAAATTGATTGTAAACTTCACATACTACTTTCCACCCTGCGGTTGATTTCCGGACCTGTTAACATTTGATCATAAACATTATATGTATGTGATGACGCTTTTGTAAATGTGCAGCAGCAGCATTGTTCTAATCGCTTTGCAAATATTGCCTCAGAGGAATAAAAATCGCATCACGCTTAGATCCAATTTGTGCTACACTCACCAATTACTTTCACGGTCCACTTCCCGTCTAATACAGAAAGGCCAGATTATCCGCTGGATGTCTGGGTGCTGCACACCCTAATTACAAACACAAATTGGAAAAATGCAACTTGTGACAAAAAATGTAGCATGTGATTTGTCCTCTTTCCAAGAAAAATATTTGCACTAATTTACTTTGGCTCTGTGTGCTGAAGGAGATATCAGGTCTCTGAGAAACAGAAAGGCTACTTATGTAAAATGTGAAGAGTTTTTGATCTTTTTATTCGTCTTGTAATCAGATAAAACTGTAGCATGGATGGACTGTGTCTAATTGGTTTGATGTATAATTAATCTAAACAGTAGTACTCGCCTAGGTTATTACATGACTGATTAAGAGGCTATACAGAGGAAAAGACGGAACATTAGGTTATCAGACATAGTAAAGTGCCTTGAAGAGTTTTGTAAATCTGCAAAGACTACAAAAAGCAGTTTGATTCACCATAACCCAGTGTAAACTGACTACTGCACTCCACTTTCAACTTGTTTTGCTCTTTATTGCTGCTGCACAAGCCCACTGCAGTTTCTGTTTCCGCATGCTGAACAATCTCATGCTTGGACTCACAGAGGACACGGATAGCGAGGAAGTCGGTGCTGATCCTGCCTTAACTCGGGAGAAGAACCAGTAGCATTGAGTACAACATTAATGCATGTGTACTTGGAGTCACATGCAATCATTGCTTTGTTGTTAATGTTGAGTCGATCTGAGGGACAGGCCCACCATACAGAAGCTGAATCTGTGACAGGGGATGTGATGGGAGGTTTAGTCTCAGATTAAGTGTTATGATGAGCTCATTAAAAGTCTTCAGGTGGTTCTTTCTGCTAATGATTTAAATCACACAAAGGACATGTATGGCTCCAACTAATGACTGTTTTCATTATTAATTAACCTGTTTGGGTTTTTTTGATTACTCAATTGATAATTTAGTCTATAAAGTGTCAGAAAATACTCATAATGCCCAAAACAATTTTCAGAGCCAATGAGATATCTTCAAAGAAGGAACCAGAGAAGACACTTAAATAATAAATTGATCAACTAAATTATTGATTAGTTATCGAATTGTTGACTCCACCAGTCATTTCTGAACTAAGATAGACTTACAGAATGTCCTAAAAGAGCATGTCACAAACTCTTCAGAAATGAGTTTGTGACATGACCTCTTATTCTTTGTTTGAGTTCACAACTGCCAAATTCAAAGCATAAACATTCAGATGAAGTAAGAGAGAGCGCAGGGCTGCAGGAAGGACTGTGAGGGAGTCAGGGAGCTGGTAGAGACAGAGCAGCACTCCTCAGCCTTCCAGGAGATAGATGCATCCTGCCACTGTATAAATTGGCTGTCGGAAACATTGTGTGCGGAAAAGCTAAAATTGCTGGTAAGTTAGAGGCGGAATGACAATGATGGCGAGATGAAGACGGAGAAAAATGGGGTGAGGGTCAAATGGGAAGTGGTAGTGAAGTGAAAATTGGGAGAAGGCCAAGGTCGGTGGTAAATGTCTCATAAAGGCCGAGAGATTGGGAGATGACTGTGTCAGAATACAAGACTTTCAGAGACGGAACAAAAAATCAAGATAAAGATGACTTTCATTCAATTGTGGACAAAGAAAGCCGCACATAGTATATCGGATGTCTATTTTGGATTAAACCTGCTGTCCAGTCAGCAACTGTTATTATTAAAGCTACGACTGTGATCATTATCATTTTCATAATGACCATGTGATTGTTTTTTTACTTGTACAGCATTCTCTTGTGATCTACATCATTAACATCACTCTTAGTGCTGACTGGCTTGAATTCAGAACAATATAGGAAAGAGCCACACCGTAGAATAGCAATTATTCAAAGGATCTGGCAGGTCTGATAAAATGAATGAAATTACTTGGCAAACTAGCTTTATGGTTAATGCAGGACTTCCTGGATAGAGGTGAAAGTTATTGGAGGACTGTTCCCGCCGTGGGATAGTAAAGTGATTTGGCCACACTCTGCAGCTGTCTGCCATATAGTGGAAGAGATAGTAGCCTGCAGCAGGATGGATGAGATGAGGAAATGAGAGAGACATAGACCAGGGATCAGCCTATGAGGAGGATGCCAGTGACAGCGTCAAAGGAGCAATGCCGAGAATGGTGAGTAGATGAGAGACGCAATAGTTGAATCTCCATTTATGTTCCAGTTGCTTGCAGCGCAAGATCTTATTTGACCAATTCAGATAACCTATTATAGACAGAAGATAAATTGGCATCCCTGTAATTGCCTGAACTTTTTAACCTGGAGGCAGGAAGTGGTCACTCTACCCTGGGAGGTCTAATGTTTGGCGTCTATCATAGAAGAGCATCAGCTATTGACACACCACAGTAATGGCCTACCTTAGGGGTGGTAACTTCACACAGAGTAATGATGACCCATGCTCGCCTGCAAGCCTCTGCTTTTCTCCTCATCGATGCAATTACTGCACTGAGGCATGGCTTGCCAACAGCCCCCAAAGCAAGTAGGAAGATGACAATTCCCTGCCGTTCCTCTTACCACCAGTCCTAAACCAGAAAAATACCTCTAAGAACAACAGTGACTTTGTGCTAAAGTGTGTAACTAATAGGCAAATCTGTAATATTGAAATGGATATAGGGGATCTGTACACAGGTTGTCATGATACATTAATTACTGTTGATGCTCATGCGCGTCTAACCCCCACCAGTGAAAAATGAGATGACAAAAGAGGTAATTTCCTCTTTCTCTCAAGATGGTGTGTAATTGTGTGAGCTACAGTGAGTGGGGTGATCTGTGTGAGGCTTTTCTCTTCTCCCCATTCCTTCTGACAAAGACTTTAATTCACCGTAATTATACAGATGGATTGAAATATACAGCAAGACAGGGAATCACTCCAATTATGCAGAGTTGATTAAAACTTGGACCCCATGCCAGGGTGCTGTAGGAGCATGGGAGGAGTCAAGATGTGCACCATAGGAGCACTGAACACATAAGACCAGTGCACATCTGCACCAAAACGCCGTAAAGGATATCTGCATCTCAGACATGTTTTACTCTCTAGCTGAAAAGTAACAATATACAATTTGATGGTCTGGTGCATAAGGAAGTGTTTCTGCTCTTGACAGAAGGCAAACTCCTCGCGTTAAAATCTCACTGCCTCCAAATGAAGATGGATCAATGCTATTCATTTGCTGACAACCGCACACAGTGTACAGCACAGCCCATCTCCTGTGTTGTGTCACTGCATATAGCTACAGCATTTAAACGCACTGATGGGGATAAGTCCTTGGCATCTGGAGACCACAGTCAGTGGAGGAGAACGAGGAATCGAAAGGGAGGGAGAAATTGGAAGATGGAGAATAAAAGAGAAACGGACACAGAGACAAAGAGAATGAGAGGGAGAGAGTAAAAGATCACAAATAGGGAGGAACAGAGTGAAAAGGGCAAGACATTTGTCACCCTTTCCTACAGGACCATAGGAAGAAAGAACAATATCATTAATCTCCTGACATTTCAATATTGTATTAACCTTTCTTGTGGAATTCTCTGGCCTCATTAGTCTTTTTTGAGGGGGAGAAAAATAATAATCGATAAAACAAGCTCTGGACACAATCTAGAAATATACTGCAGTCAGATAACATACAACCTCAAGCCAGTCATATGACACTGTCCTATCTTTAGCAATCGCTCACTTTGTTTACTTTGAATGAATTGGTTAAAATACAAACATATCAAATAAAAATATACATGGAGGTGAACGAGTGTAGCTATGCTCTCAAGTAGGTCACAGTCATAAAAGAGAAAACATGTCGGGCTGTAAAACAACAGTTTAAGATGGCAGGACAAGCACATCAGCCATCTTATGTGAAGAGAAAAATGCCTCAAGGCCAGACAAAGCACGATGAACCCGTCTCATCTCCCCCGCTCAGTCAGTCAGCAGGCTGACAGACGGAAAGAAAGGGAGGTTGGAGGACAAATCCAAAGGTGCCCACACCCTTTAAACAACACTGCCACAAACCTCCCTTCCCTGTAGCCCCTCCACAGCCCACTCACCCATATCCTCACCTTCCATCGATCGGTGCCTGAAGAACACCAGACATTCAAATCACCAACACTCCCCAGGTCATTTGACTAAGAAAACACCATAATTCAGCTCCATTATGTTCCCTTGCTAAGCATCAAGCACCACCAGGCCTTGTGTCTATCATCATTTACATTTGGCCTCTATGAATGGCCGTGTCAGTGTTATGGTGAGTGTGTTCAGCAACGCTGTTATGAAAACATGTCACTTTTGAATGGTGTGACTATATATTTGCATTTGGCATTCCTAACCTTGGGGAGGAGTCACCTAGGTTCAAGGGTTATTTCAATACGGTCGTTAGAGGTAAAGCTAATGCCTTGACTAAGACAAGAGCCTTCTAATGAGTTTCTTTGAATTCCCAGGGAAATGAGTGGGTGGTAGATTCTTACACACCTACAATATTTTTCTCTCTGTGTGAGACGGGCTTTTAGGAATGGCTTTTAATCAGAGGTCTGTAGTGAAATTTGGCATAAATCAATCATATTTGTAATAGGAGGAATATTGTATTGGACAAGAGTCAGATTAAGAATTCACATGGGTTAGACAAAATAACAAACACTTGATAAAGGACTCTAAAGTAGAGCTGAGAGGATTATATCCTATAAAGCAATAGATGTTGCTGTACAATATCCACTAGACTTTCTATCATTTAACATCCCTGGTTAAATAAGGCCATTTGCAGCCCCGATGTTGCAAATCAATGAGCTGGCCTGTTTTATGGCAACATATGATTTAAAGAAGATTTGCATCCATGTGATGAAGTACCCTCTCAGGTATTTAATTGACTACATTAGCCCCAAAACAGACATTCCCATCTGGTTCTTTTCTGTGGTTTCAAAAGTAAAATTTCAGAAAATGTAGTTGATTTGAAATTCTGAGTCAATCATTTCATTAATTAATTGACAATTGATAGCCAACAAAAATTCTGATAATCAAGGTATTTTAAGGTCAAACATATTTTCACTGTTTCTGAAATGTGAGTATTGGCTGGTGTTCTCTGTTCTATATCAATGTTAATAACATCTTGTATATCAATATATAAGTTATACTTTTTAAAGATTGGACGATAAATCAACTAATCAAATCGAGATACTACAAAAAGAAAGGTTAGTAGCAAGCCGTTGAGCTTTTGCCGTAGCAGTTGCCTACATAATATATTGCACATAAAATAACATTACCTTGCTTATTTAATCTACAGTTACTCTTAAGTAACTATAAGCTAAATGATTTTGATGAAGGTCTGACTAAATAGCATACACAGAGTACACAGCTTCGCAAACATTTTTTAATCCTAAAGATAAGAATTGTGATTCTTATGTGAACCGCTAAAAGGTGGGTCACGTATGTTGGGTGGTGTCCACATGATACAGTATGCACTGTACTGTACAGGGTATGTTCATCAGATGCTTATTAGTTTCATTTTTTGACCACTTTGTTGATGCATTGATCCTCTCAACACACTAAATAATTTTGCATTATTTTCCAAAAGATGATCTGGCCTCTGGATTTTTGTTAGGTGTCTAATATTGCTTTTTTAGTACTCTCATATCAGTGTTTTCATTATTTTTCTCTGCACCGTGCACATAAATACTGCAATGAACCTGGTAATTGTGTCCTACTAATCAAAGGGTAAATAACAGTATTAATAATTATTATGAGGACTCTGATGAAGGACATTACTTATTGGTGATATTAAATGTTAGATGGTGAGATCAGCTTACAGATGCAAAGAGGACAGCAGCGAAAAAGCTGAGAGGGAAGATTCTAGGGGACGGCACGAAGAGGCTATATTCCCCTGGGTTAATTGTGCGGACCCCATCGGCACTAAATAAGGTTGGTTAGAATGACTGGCTAAGTGACAAATGGATGTACAAATCACCCAGATTACTTCCTAGTTATTAAAAAAACTTGAATTTGGCTGGCTTCCACACTCCCTTTCTCATTACGTCTGGCACTCTCACCACTGACTGCTATCTCTTACAATAACTCATCTCGGTTCAGTTTTCTCAAGTTGAAACAACCCTAAGTGTTTAACATTGATTAAAAACAACTTTTTGTAATGATGTGAAATTGTGATGAGTTGGTTTGTGAGCTCATTAAACGTAAATGAGTTTTGATTGATTGTCTGAAGAGGTGGCGTTTGACCTGCAGCTGTAGTGTAAATGGCTGTGGAGAGGTGCTGGTAAGCAGTCTAAACACTGTGCACCTGTGATGACGGGTTCCTCGCTGGCGTTCTCGCAGAGGGTAGCGACAGTAAGAGGAGTTGTCAGACAGTGCACAGCTGTTCACTTAATTACCTCCTAGTTTGGGAAGGAGGTTAATGAAGCAGTTTGGCGATCAGAAATGAGAGACAGCCTGAATGTGCACAAAAGAAATTAGTTTCTGGCTGCTGTGACAGAGTTAAAAGCAACAGCAGTTTAAATTATTGATTGCAAAAACTGAAATACTGAAGGCATAATGAAATAGGAGGCTGGAAGAGGAGAAGAGGTTTGTGTGCTTTACAGATCTGTACAAGTTTAGCATATTCCTATACAGAGTAATTGGGCCCCATACTGACGTTTGGCATAGCCTATTAAATCGAATGAGTGAATCTTTTGTCTTTAAATGTACTTCCTTGTGAGAAATTAGACTCATTCATTCCCTCTAAACTTGCATTCCCTTATTTGAGGGAAAGGGAAGAAGGTGGATCTGATTTGTGCAGTTTCTATTTTTTAGTCCTGAAATTACTTAAGGGAAAGAATTTTTTTATTTTTTTTTACCTCTTTAGTACAATCAGTTGTCCCTTCGGGGATTGTTGTTTGTAAAGATTATTATAGAAGTTTTAAGCTGTAACCATTTTCTGTCATCTCTTTGGGTAGTTTGTAAATTGAGACTTTTTTTGCAACCAGTTTGGGCAACAATTAACAATTATTTTCATAATCAACTAATCTGCAAATTATCTTGTTAATTAATCAATTAATTATTTGGTTACTAAAATGTCACAGAATAGTTAAAAATGCCCATTATTATTTCCCAGAGACCAAGGAAATGTCTTTTTTTGTCAGACCAATAGTCCAAAACCCCAAGACATTCAGTTTACTATCATATATGACAAAATAAGTACCAAATCCCATTTCAGAAGCTGAAAATATGACATCTGTGGCATTTTTCCTTTTTAAAACAACTTAAATAATCAATGATTAAAATAGTTGCCAATATAGTCTGTGTATTGACTAATCAGCTAATTATTTCAGCTCTACAACCAATATTTAGCTGAACATTACAGGTGAGTTTTAGTGTTTAATAGGTACAGTAGTGCAGGTAGTTTTCACACATCCTTCAAAATGAGGGAGGAAAATATACTAAATCCACACACTCCTTTTTTTCATTCCAATTCTCCCAGTTTTAATGTTGCAGACATGCTACTACACCTCCGTGCGTTCCCCTGAGCACACAAGTAGAGTAACTGTAAAAGGAGAGTAAAAAGTAGAGTAAAAGGACCAGACCAAAGACCATCCACCTCATCGTACATATTCATGCCATTTTGAGGTGAATAACCCTGGCAGCCAATGCATCCGCTTAATATCCTTAATCACCTGAATCTCATTGTGGGGCCTGGACACACCTCCACTCATTAAAATGATGGATGGAGGCATAAGGGGATGCTCTCCCCTGTTCCAAATTTGTACTTGTTTAGAAAGGTGCTTATTAGAGAACACCTGGGGGAATGAAGGGGGAAGGGAGCTCCAAAAGCACAGAGAGAGCAGAGGAGGAGGAGGAGGAGAGGAGGAGGAGGGAGGAGGGAGGAGGTGGTGAGAGGGCCACAGTTGTCATAGCTAAACCATTATAAAAACATTGCTGAATTATGCTAATATGATTAAATTAGAAAATTCAATGTCTAAAAATAAATATGCATATTTGATGTAAACATGCTGTGAAAATAGGTTATTTAACTTTTGATTAGATTAATTCTGTATATTCCGATTTCAAAATTAGTGATCAAAACACAAATTAAATATTTAAATGACAAATGATTTTTTTTCCCACCTCAAATTGTTGAAATAAACGATTCTAGTGGCTATAGAATCTCTAATCGCTCTGATGGCTTTCGGCAGAGGACTCGAAGCGGTCCGTCTCTTGAGGCTCCAGCATGTTGAGGTGGGCAGCACTAGTCATTAGCTTGTAAAAACAGGACTTCCATTCCTGTTCTGTGAGGCTCAGGAGGGAGTATAAACGGGGAGGAACCATCTCTTTCTTCATCACTGATGTTTGAATAAGCCAGACAGACAGCGGTGGACGTTAAAGACTCCCATAGGCCAGGTTATTGCGTCTGTGAGAACAAGCAGTAGGCAGGTTTGATGTAATAAACTGGAACAAATGTATTTCAGTCTCCAATTAGGATAAGTCGCTGTCTAGAGTTGCACTGTAGCGACAATGTCATCTTCTGATTTTATGGACATTTTGTTTTGCTGCATCAGCAGCTATCCCACCGGCTAGTGAGTGATGAGAAATGAGTACTGTATTCCCTCTCTTATGTAACCTCATTGAAGCCTCCTTACGCCTAATTGGTTGCAATCTAGGACTGTCAAATTGAATATAATCCCTTCACCGTTGGTTTTAGCTTCTCTCTATGGTTCCAAATGCCTTTACGGAATGACATGGGATGGTGATATTGTGAGTAATGGAGAACATTAATGGAATTGGCATTAGGTGATACATTTGAATAGCTACTGTACAGAACAGGAAGAACTGTTTAGCTTCTGAGCCAAGGATATTGATAGTTCCCTCCTTGACTGTGTTATTGAAGTACTTTGTGTCCTTTCGGGTAAGGCCAGCTCAGATGATTTCAAATTAGAATACAATAGATGCAACACATTGAGCTTTATTTTGATGCTTTTTAATTTTAGCTCTAATGTGTCAATAAAGAACATTTATTACTTTTACGAGTTCTCCACAAATGTTAGTGTTATATGTGGACTTTATACATATGGTTAATCATAAGTTAAATCATTAGAACTTGAAGATGATTTTCTAAAGGTTAAAGACGAAAAGGCTGCTATTTTTTTCCACATGAAAAGACTAAAAATGCCTGTAGCCAAAGCCAGATATAGCTTAAACATCACCATTGCTCCATCAATAAGCCACACTGTAATGTGCAGTATGTTCTTTCACTACCATGACCACAGGCGACACTGACATTTATTTTGAGTCAATCCCATGTTCAATGTTGTAGGACCAGATGTACACAATGCATATGTACAACAACCATGAATATGCTGTTTCCCCCACATAGTTTGTTTGGTATGTTTGTTTCAATATGAGTGGCAAACTAGATTATTATTTTAGTGATGATCAATAATAGTGATGGGCCCTATAAATAGCTGATGGTAATGGTTGCACATGACCGCTTCTCTAGCACTGTTGTAGAGCCTTACCGATGCGACACAATCTGCGAATAGCACTAACTTGTCATTCTTTTAATTGGCAGGTCTAAAGCTTGGCAGAGCAGGCAGAAGTATTGGCATGCAAACCGGATGTGGACACGTAAATTAGGGACATATCTACATCCATTTATGGTATGGCTAGGTGTGTTTATATAGGTGTATATATAAGTATTTTAACGTGTGTGTTTAATGTGTATCCATATGAGAGACTTTTAATCAACCCAAACACCCTTGTGCTGTTAATACTAGCCATCACTAGTATATATTGTCCCCAAAAAACTTCTATTTACTTCTCTTAAAAACAAAACTTTATGTCTTTAGTAGGAATAAATGGGCTCAGGGATGAGTGTCTTCCTGAGACCCTCTGAGAGTCTCTGTTTGCTATAGGGCAGAATGTCCTCAGGACAAAGAACAATTGTAGGAGGAATTGAGACTTGCTTATTAAAAAATACTGCATACGGCACTGAGGATTCCCTCATATTGTATTTGTTGTTGCAGCTGCAAAGGAAAATCTTCCTTTTCAAAGAATATTAATAAATGACTGAAGAAACATGTATAGTTTGAACCTTTTTATTCATCTTTTTTTAGTTCTTTTTACTTTTTTGCTTTACGAAACAAATGTTTGCAGATGTCCTATGAATAAACAACAGCACCCTTTCTCCTTAAAAACAGGGGTCCATCACCCCTGTCTTATTAAGAAAAGAGACTCTTCTTGTCCAATTACAACCTCTCCAGATTCCCAAAGTGACTCTTATTTCCTGTATTTGACATTCGTTTAAGTGCATTAGTAGACAACATAACCATTTCGATTAGTGTGCAATAGCTGAGTTTATGGTCAATGCGAAAAGATATTTACATTGCAGCTATGACTCACATTAACTGTCTTTTCTATCACTTGAGCAAGCGTCAGAACTGGAGAGGGAGACAATCACAACACAAGGAGTCTCCTTTCAAGCACAGCCTTCGTAAACAGCAACCTTTACCTACATTATCATCATCATCATCATCATCATCAGGATTAACTAGACTCTTTTGTCATTCCTGTTTTCCTCCAGTAAGACAAAAAGGTTAATAGATAGAATGGTTTAAAATAAAGTTTAGTGATTGTGCTTTTAAAACCAAAGTAAAACAAATAACAAACATCGACGACAACACGAAACATAACAGTGCATTACAAAAAAAAAAAAGAAGAAAAAAAATCCCAAAGTGGCACTTTCTTGGGGCAGCTAAATAATATAGCAATTTACAACATGGATGGAAATGATAAAATAATTATATTTACTGGCATAATAAAATTAGAATTCGCAAAATAAAACAAGGAAGACAAATTTGAGGTACCACAATGGGTAAAACAAGAGGACATCATGTATACAAGTATATTTACAGACAGTCCACCCCTCTCTGCTTGCAGCTATTTTATTACAGTAACATGTGACTGTCGGCTCACAAAGTTCTTGTCGAGGCAAGCCGGGTCATGTCAATGTCTGGAGTAGGATTTCACTCCATATTGCATTGGAATTAAACATAAATATACTACTGCGTATTTTGTTTTGAATGCACCATTCTTTTATCTTCAGACACTCTTTCCTTTTTTTTAAATGGACATAGAAAATGATAGGAAAAAAAACATTGGTCTGTTTTCCAGATGTAAAGAAACACTACTGATGTACATTATGATGGCAGCCAACATTATGGTGAAATACTGAGATATTTAAAATTGTAAGAGAAACAATGGTGCTCCACTCTTGGAAAAAACAGGACAGTTCCTCATTTTCCTCCTCTGTTCTTCAGCTTTCTACCATCTGGGTAATAAAACAAAAACAAACATTTTGGTCAGCATCCACCTTTAAAACTACTAAATAACTTGTAGCATGTCAAAATGATAACTTGGCTGATAGCTTATTGCAGATATCTCTGTATATTTCATCCAATAAGTACCATGGAATAACAGTACAGAATTACTAAACAAGGTTTGAGGTAATTTAGAAACAATGGGCTTTACAACAAACACAAATGTGCGTAAACCGTGCGTATAAATGTTTTACACACAAATCTGTGATTCAACAATATCTTTTTTTACCTGAATTTGTTCATACTTTCCGAACAAATTTCTAACTACCTCAGACGCACAAACGAACTGTCTTAGAAAATGTAAACAGCGACCTTTTTAACTAAAAGCTTAGTACATTAAAACCTCCTTCATTAAAAAGGCTTCAATAGACAATATTTAAAACCGCTATTTTAATAATACATTGACTAATACATTGACCAAATGCATTAAATAAAACATGATATTAATAGCATTCTGTACCTCTAGTTCTTCATCTCCTGGTTGGAAGGCGCCCGTGGTGTTGAGGCCCATGTCTGCAGGGTTCCTGCGGCCTCCTTCTCCTCTCCGCCGGCCCCCTGAGCCCCTGGAGGACATAGAGCTGGAGGAGCTTGGGTCTCGGGGGCTGTTGACTGTGGGGAATTGTGGTCGGCTATAGGGCAGAATGTCCTCTGAACCTAAAGACAAAGAACAATTGAAGGAGAAATTGGGATTTGCATAATCATAAATACTGCACACAGCATTAAGGGATTCCTTCACCTCATTTTTGTTAGAATACCTGCGTGTTGGCGTGCCTTGTTGGTGGTGCTACCCTCGTGTTTGTTCCCTTTCCCTCCATGAGCAGTCTTTTGTCTCTCCTGAGCGTCTTTGCGTTCAGACGAGCTGGTTCTGGGGTCCGAGGCCTCTCTGGGCCGATAGCACCCCGTTCCTCCTCTCTTGTCTCGACCTTCACCTGCTTTGGGGGAAATCACTCCTCTCCCCTCCAGGACTGCCTTGGATGGGTGTGTAGGTGACTTAAGCACAGCAGGAGGTGGGATGGGTGGAGGTGGAAGATCTAAACGATAAACACAGGAAGTAAGAGAATTAACCACCAACATCAATAGCTAGGGTTTAGGTAATTACACAAGACTGAGGGACAAGAATCTGTGTACTCTTGAAACTTTCGTGTGTATCATCTGTCACTCAGTTGTCTCACACCTGCAAGGTGATACAGAAACACAGCTGCAGTGTGTGTACATAACACTCAGAGCTATACACATGGCTATGCCGAGTGGAAACTCCTCTGTACAGAGAGTAAACAAAGCAGATGACATTAAAGAGGCGGAATCTGGCTAGAGAGTTATGAGATTTGAGCGAGAGGCAAGAGAGGATGAAAAGGGGAGCGTGACGGTCAGCAGCTGGCTCCCTGACCTGCTCGACATCCCCCTGTCGATGAATCAATGCAGCTTGTCCTTGAGCCATTATTCATATGAGGCCAGCCAGTGGGCCGCCTAGCCTCTCACACATCACACAGCCATCTAAACAAAACCCAGAGTGAAAAGCCTTGTCTGCCTCCAATCGATGGCTTTTCATCTTCTAATCAGCTTCCGACCTGAACGATGGTTTTGTCGGTGGCAAGACCCATAATCCACATAGGATTAGTGAGTTAATAAACGTAGCAAGTGCCAACGCTTACACCATGCTTGCATCCTGAAAGCTACCTTAGACTCTTAAGATGGTGGAACACTAAACTTTCTGTAGAATCAAAGGTTTTATTTCCTTTTTTACACACAAAAGGCTAATGGGGCAGGTGATGTCTGTGCTGTGTCTTGTTGGTGGAAGCAGGCAGCTTCAATACACTCTTCTGATTATCCTCCACCTACATCCACCCCTCCTGAATACAAAAGGGAGCCAGTCAATATCATACAGCATAGAGGCGTCTGCAGTTTTTTAATATCTCTCTTGCCTCCCGAGTCCTTCCTAAGTCAGAGTGCGATCAATGCCACCCGTCTGTGAGATATAGCTCACTACACGGGAGGAGCAGAGGGCCTGTTAGATTTATGAGGAAATATGGCAGAAGACAGAGCTCAGGTCTGAAAAGTGTCTCTGGGCTTGCTGAGGAAGGTCTATTGGAACAGCTTGGTGGTTAATTAGGCAGACAAGGTTAAGAAAGATGAAAATAGACAGGAAAGGGTTAAGTTCATGACAGAGGCATCCAAGTCAAATGCAGTATGAATCCATATCCACTGTGCAAACATGAGTGAAATGAGCATGTCAAAGAGGGGTATGGGAGGCTGCTGGGATGTAGGGGGTTGCTTCCCTTTCTGGTTCACTTATTTTTCTGCCTTTTTTACTGCTGCCAAAAAGGAAGGAGACATAAACAAACTATATGTATTGTATGTGTGTAGCAAACACTATGGGTGTTCTCTGTCTTTTCAAATTTCATAAAATCACTTTCCCTCACCTCAGCACCAATCTTCCAGACCACAGACAGGGTATGTAGGATGGGGGTTGAAGGAGAGACAGAGTGGGGGGGCAATAACCTCCAAATGAAAAACAATCCATTCAGATCAAATGCAATCAGCAGGAGGGCTGATGGACAGACAGAGCTGCAGATCAGTCAGTCCGCCCCCTTGCTGCTCAAACAAAGACAGAGAAGAGTGGAACATGGGAGAAGAGGAGAGTGGAGAGGGATGGATAGATCACTCTAAAGGGAGGGGGCAGCTGATAGGGAAGAAGCCAGGATATAAGGATGATGCAGGAGGCAGAGGTTTGGAGTATGGAGGGTGTGTGGAGGGGGTGGATTTTCTGCAGTGATATAGCTGGTCTGGCTCCCAGTGAGCTGGATATTAAATCTCCCTGCCAAGTGCTTCCAACACTCAAGGACACCTGACACTAAGAGGAGAGCCAGCTTTGGGACAGCACATACTGTACACAGCAGAGTGAGCATGTGCACACACTCACATATATTTAGAAAAATTTCTTTCCACAACATCAAAGCATAAAGGAAACAGCCAGAAAAAAAGGCTTTTCACTTGAAGGCAATGTTTTGTAAAGAATGATACTGTAAAAAGTCAATTCCTCTTTTACTTAACAAGGTTAAAGCTTTTCCTTCTGTGTACAGCTGCTCCTGTATTTAGCCCCAACTTGGTTTATGTGTGGCCCCTGCCGAGTGGAAGGTGGCACTTCAGGATGAGCCAGAGCACCTGGATCAATTTCATTAGTGGCTATAGTGGAGAGACATCCCAGTGTCAGCACAGCCAAACTGGGCAGAGCTCCCCCGAGGCAACCTCCCTCTCTCCCTTTCCACCATGGCCCTGGCCTCCAGCCCACCACTCGCCCGATCTGTTCAGTACTGTCACAGATTAGGAGTGATGCCATGTATGCATGTGCATAAACACATGAGAAGATGATTAAAACTCTGGCTCACGGCACACCCATGCTCAGTCATTTACAGACACAACATCACAGTAAACTGCACTTTTCCCTTCCATATCTGTAGAGGGAATAGAGGGAGAGCAATTGATACAAACTGGCCATCTGTGTACTTGTGGGATACAGCTAACACACTACTGCTGCTACGTGTCTATATCTCTATCAGTCTGTTGGCTGTATTAAGTCATTAATATGTTTTTATACACAATCATGTATATAGCTGGCAACTTTGTTTCTAAAATAATTTCTAATTTTTTTAGTAAAATATTTAATTGTGATTTCCAGCCCAATATTGTTATTGAGATGTTAAGTGTGACTATTGTTTTTAAATTCAACTCCAGGCATACATTTAAGGTCTACAGAGTTGTTTGTACAAAACCTAATCACTTACTTATATACATTAATAAAAATTATACAGTTGTTTTTTTGTTGCTTGTTGTCAACATAAGCTAGTATTGCATATTTTATACTACTGAAATGTAATAATGTGTACCTTCATTATAGACTTCACGTCGCTGGTTCCCTGCATGACCTGCAGGATGCTGTTTCTGCTTCTTAGGAGGCCTCCTGTGTACAGCTGCCATACTCATGTTACTGTCCGTAGACACTGGGCTGCCAGGACGGTGGCCTGATGGGTTTATTTGGTATTTTCGTGCTGCAAAAAGAAACAGAATCAGTTTGCATTTACCAAATTGTTGCAATAACATTGTTTGTGGTTGTGGCTGATGATCTAAAACCTACCTGAAGCTCCTCCAATGTCGTGGCCCTGTGTGTTGGGATATTTGGCCACCCTGAGGCCTGAATACTCTGCAGCTGCGGCAACGGCTTGAGCAAAGTCAGCATCAGTGAAGAAGGATCCATCTGATGAGCTGACAGCGCTGGACCTCCCTGAAGAGACATTATCCTCTTCAGAAGCCGAACCCCATCCGTTTATCATGGAGCCGGTCACAGAGCTCTCCAGGTCGCCCATGCTGGACGCAGGCGTCTGTTCAAGCCCTCGAAGCAGCAACCTTCGTGGATGCATCTGGGGATGGTGAGGGTGTGTGTGGGGGTGGGTGTGGTGATAGTGCATCTTGGCCACCTCTGCATCTGTCTCATCACCCTCTTCCTCCTCTTCCTCCAGTATATCCTCGTCCTCCATTCCATCAGTGTCCATGGCCAACGGGCTAGTGATGTACCCATATGTGTGTGAAGGCGAGAGGGGCCTTGGAGGCGTTGGGGGGCTCACCGCATGGCGTCTGCAAGGTGAGAAACACTCATCAGAATGCCATCAATTCTTCCAGTCCACTAATTATCATGGGCAATTAATTGATTTAGCATATTTCTAGTCAAGTACAAATCACATGTACTTTACATTAATGCTGAGGTATACCTAAGGTCACTGAAGTTTGGGTTTAAGGCTAAGTCCAGAATTTGGACCCAGAAAATAAGAAATAAGAAAGCATAACTGTCAACACTAATGTGAATTTGGTAGTTTCTTATTTTAAAATGGCTTCTGTCATTTCTTGGTGCACTAACAAGGAAGTCTTTTTCAAAATTCTTCCTGCTCATAGCTGGATTACCACACAATGCTAATATCACCTTGACAAAAAAGTAAAATGGATAAAATTTAGACTGTGATGTATTACTTATTGCTGAAAGTAGATTTTTATGCTGTACTGAAATGACCTGAAACAAATGGCTCCCTAGAAGGTAAGAAATCAATCTAAAAGCTAAGATATGCTTTTGAAAAAGGGCCAACAGTGCTATACAATATACAGCATTTGGAGTTAATGGGCTAAAACATGGAAACACTTGTGAATTTCAAATACTTGGGTTGAGTTCTCCATGAGGGTTTACAGAATAGATATATTTCCTCAACATCAGGCTGGCCACTGTTTTGCTACTTGTTACACTAGAAGACTGTTTCACATCATGCAGGTGTACCTGCGTTCATGGATGTCATGTGCGTCCTGTAGCATCGGCTGCATCTCCTCCTGGGGTGAGGGGGTGAGAGTGGCTGTGGACTGGTGACTGTAAGATACAGCAGCAGGGGAAGAGGCTGCCCCTCGGATAGGAGGAGTGGGTCCCCTCTCCATCTCCTCCTCTTCCTCCAGCTCATCAGGCTGCAGGTACATGTGGGAGGGGGGCATGGGGCACTGCATGTCTGGGTCACAGCTGCCAACAGACCGAAAGCAAGCCTCATTACCTTCATATCACTCACAAAAACATCAATGTTTTCATATACTGAAGCCAGGAAAACATGCTCTAAATATTCATGCTATCCTTCTATCAAGGTTTGACATGACCCTAGTGCTAATAGATAGAAAACCCTGGGGCACGTGCTTGCAATGAATGCGAGAAAAAGGAGAAAAGGCAGGAAGAATGTACTAGTATTTATAAACAGAGTGTGTGTGTGTGTGTCAGATTGTCTGTCCCACCTTTCTTCCATCAGAGAGTACTCCTCTGTGCTCCGACTTGGGGGTGGGTTTGCAGGGGGAGGAGGAAGAAGGTCAGCCCAATTCATTGTGCTCTGTTTAGGTAGTTTGGGGGTACGTACTCCCTTCTTTTGACCCTGACTCCCTGCTCAAAAATGGGGGAGAAAAAGCACTCCATCAGTCACAAGACACCTACAGACAGACTGAAATTCACTGATCTCTGAAAAACACGATTATTGATGTTGAAGAAATGAGTGAGGAATTGACAGCAGATAAAATGCATTATCAAGGCTGGCTGACAAAAGATCATTTTACACGTGAGAGTGCAAAGGCTAATGCAACCCACCACTTTATGCAAGTGTGCACACATACCCCTCAGCTATTAAATGATGGGAAATACTATAAAACAGTCATTTCGCTACAGCAGTATTAGCCAGTACCAAGAGAAAAGGTAAGAAGAAAACGGCAGAAAAAGGTTCAATTAATACCAAACTATTAGAATGTGAACCAATGAGCTGTGAGGTGCAGTGAGCATTCAAGGATTGTCCTTAATGGCTTGAACTTCAAATGCAATATCAGAATAGATATATGGCATTAAGGTGGCAGTGTTGCATGCCATCTGCAATGTATTATCATCTGTCCTTGTCCGCAGACAGACATTGGGGCCCTGATGAAATTAGGCAGCTCCATACTGGAATAAAAGTAAAGCCAATTAATGGAAGAAATGCAAACTATGCAAGGACAAACAGAGAAATGAAATAGAAAGCAGGAAAACAAAACAAGAAAACTGATTAAAAAAAACTTTTATCTAATTTGCTTTAAACATCCCTTGGATGACATTGCACCCAGAAAAGAAAAGGCACAAGCAGTTGCCTGGCATGGTGCTCATGCCTTTGTTTGGAGGCATTGTTGTCAAGTTTCCTCTTCTCTTTTTATTCAGCAATTTTCCACTTTTTGAAAGCATCTCGCTTTCAATTTCTCTTCAAAATAGGCTGACATGGAAATTAATGAAATTACCATTTATAGCATGTATTATTAGTGTCTCAAAGTGATTTATTACTTTAGAATAAAACTCGGATTTTCCAGTAATGTGGGAGTGTATGGGATCATATGGTTCACAACAATAATGTGCTTGGAAAATACTTTGGCAGTTAAATTAAAAGAAAAAAGAAAAAACTCCAAACAACTTTAAGAGACATAAAGAGTGTTAGGAACTATTTTGCCCTCCCCAACCCTCTTACCAGAGGTACTACTACTGCCTCGGTCGGAGCTGTTGTAGGAGCCTCCAGTGTGGCTGTCATGGGTCTGGTTGTAGGGGATGGTAGCGGGCATAGGGCTGTCACCTCCTCTATAGCGGTCTGATGGTGGAGAGAATGGAGTTTATGGTTAGTGTGGCCCCAGGCAGACATCTTGCCAACTCAAAAACTTTCAAAGAAATCAACCGCTTCATAATGAACAAGGAAATGAAGGACAGCAATGTATCAGTAGTACAAAACCACTGCACAATGGAAATGTGAAAAGTATGTATACACTGAGCACAGTGTTTCACATGGCAAGAGGCATGCAGTTCGTGCTTTATAATTTTCAGGTGAATAGGTGAGCACATGCGGCATCTGCACAAAAATCTCAAAACTATCACACCAGATGTGGTTCCTTTCTGCAGGTACAACAAGGTGATGATAGCTTTGTTCAAAGCATCTAAAGATCCAATAGTTATCTTTGTCTTTTCTTTAGAAATCTGACACCAAAGATAAACCCTCATACCTGCCTTCATCACAAAAAGACAACCCAGATACTGTTCAATGACAGCAATTGGCCCACATTTAGCGGCAAAGATTGTACATGATTGCATGGAGGGTGATGAGGGGTTACATGAATGACATACAGACAGAAAGAGAGTGATGATGCCTATGTTGATTGAGAAGGAGCGAGACAGAACCAAGGAGAATATGAGCATGAAACTCTTCTACAGGCGTCCACAGTGAGGCTGAAAGAGCCGGAGAGTAGAGAACATAGGGGAAAAATCAAGTGGATGAAGATCATGGCTCGGAGATGACCCCTTTAACCATGGCTGCTGGGTATTCCACACACTCACCCTTGTTTAGTTTGTTTTGCTCCATGATGTTGTACTGCAGCTGGGAGCCCATTTCCTGTTTCTGCTGCTGGATAGAGGTGGGCTTCCAGCAGTGTTTTTCATTCATCTCCCCTCCAACCCCGAGTCCTCCTCCACTCCCTCCGGTTCCTCTGTCTGAGTTCATGTTGTTGCCCATGATGGAGGACTGGATGAGCTGGGTGGTGGCGTATGGTGTTGGCTGGCCCCCTGGACCCACGAAGCGGCCTTCTTTCAAGTTTGGGCTGTTGAAGGTCTTCATCTCATTGATCTTGTTGGACAAGTCTACATCTCCATAGACGCCTGACTCTGGCACAATGAGGTTGGTCTGCTTGTTTTCCATCTGGTTGTTATAATTGGCGATGCAGTCGGCTGGAGAACATGAGCAGGGTATTTAATCAATCTTGTCTACTGCTGATCAGCTTAGCTGTAGTATGCCAGTTCGGCATAAGCTTTTAAACAATAGGGCAACATCTGATCTACTGCAGAGCTGAAAGCATTTATTTGAGAAAAGCGAAAGACATTTACAGATTATTTTCAAGCTTTTGAAAGATCACTATGCCCACCAGAGAGACATTTCTATTTCCATTTAAAGTCTCAGTTTTGTTTGCCAAATGATGATCTACATTAGGTGATTGACACTGGTGGTATTACACCTTTCTCACGCAGCCTCTTCTCTGTCACACCCATGACTCAATGTGGGTGTCATCTCTGTTCTTTTCCATCTGACGGTGGGAGCGTCTTTGCTCATTGAGAGGGACAGAAAGACAAGTCTGTATCAAAGACCCGGAATGAGGCATGCAGTAAAAGCACAGGTCTACTGACAGATCCAATTTTCCCTGGCTCATAAAATATTCAAATCCTCCAGCAGATCTGAGAGCCAGCCTTGCGGTAAATACCAAGGACGGCCATAGGTGCATGCTGCTCGTGCCATGCGTCTCACATTTCAACAGCACGGAACAGCTCGACACTTCAAAGGTTGATCTGTGAAAGCGCCCCTATGGCTGAGATAAAGGGACATTAACTCCTATTTCTTTGCTCTGACACCTAGTCAGTGATCCTCTTAATGTTCACAGAGTTTAGGTTTGGCACACACACAAAGCATGCGTCTGGCAAGCTCCTTAGTGTCATACAACGGGGTGTCATGCGAAGAGTGAGGTCTGCCTTTAGCCTGTTATTGCCTGTTAAACATCTCACACCACTGTTACCGTAGAGTTAAATGCTTCAACCTCAGAACGGTGATTAGCACAAAGAAAAAACTAAACTCGATGACTATAAAGACTACAAAATGAATTATTAATCCTCACTGGGAAAGGTTTGAAGTAAGTGAAACTACTGCATGGCTGGATGGATATTAGGCCAAACAGCTGCAAAGGAATTATGGGCTGCCCCTAAAGGCGTCGTCCCAAAGTGCATAATTTAGAACATAAAGCATTTCATTGCAGTCCAAGTTACTGAGGATATGGTTGTTTAAGACCACGGTCACAGCTCAAGATTAATAACATGAAGTCTTGTGTCATCCAGGCTGAAGTTTTTGGCCACAAGTTTTACTCTGTTCTATTTTCTGGTGTGTGTGTGTGTGTGTGAGAGAGAGAGAGAGAGACACAGAGAGAGAGAGAGAGAGAGAGAATATACAATATATGTGTTGTATTAGTATATAAGATTTTGAGGCCAAAATTGCTCCCTTTTGTTGACAACTGTACTAGTGCTGAATAAACTAAAAGGCCACCTGGTGGTGTTCTGTAAATCCCTATCCCTTTTTTCTTTTCCTTCTAACCTACTTTACGTTATCTCATTCATGCTCTCTACCTGCGCTCATACATTTCAGTGTATGTTTTAGCATTTACGTATTCTCCATCACTCCTTTCTCCTCCCTTCCATCTGGTCTTCCAGGTGCACCTTTGTGCCTGTATCACTCTCCCTTCCTTTGCTTCTAGCCATCGTCTGCAGTCCAGCCTTGACCTCTCCGCCCGCTGCACATTTCTTAAATAACTGAGCACTTAGGGGGAATTACATTACCGGCTATAACAACAGTATGGAAATCAGCAGAGCAATTCGATTAGCAACAGAGTAGGGCCATAAGCCCCTCTCAGTATGCTCCTTTTATTTCCTTCCTAAAACAGCTCTACTTTAACCTCAGATAAATCAAACACACAGCCACTCTTAATCCTAATATTTCTTCAGGTTTTACTTGTGGAGACCTACAGAAAGGAGAGAGATACACAGAACAACTCTCCAGGGAGCTAACCCAGATATCTGATAGTACTTCCCTTTGCACTGCAGATTCCCCTAGCTCCTACATTTCTTATCTCTACAGCTATTTTGTCAAGGACTACATCATTGTGTTTGAGCGGAGTGTTTATTTTGGTGGTTGCCTTCATATGGAAGTGTCGACACTATGTACCTGGGCGGCTGTATGTTGCCAAGTTGCTGTCGCTGTTTCCATTGCCTGCAGTGCAGCAGTTGATGCTGCAGTCATTGTGGTTGGAGCAGGAGTTGGGCCATGTGTCAGCCAGCCAGGGCTGAGTGGCAGATTCCCCAATGTTCAGCAAACCAGGCCTGTTTAAAAAAAAAGGTGAGGGGAATGGACCAAATGGTTAACAATAGTAAGAATCTAAGCCAACATTCATTCATATAGCGCCAATTCATAACAGAAGTTATATCACTGTACTTGTTCAACAGGATTCTATAGTGCAACCTGACCTCACACCAACAACTGAGTGTTAAAACAGCTGAGAATACATAGCCTCCTCTTGCTCATGAAATTAATCAATCTAGGATACAAAGACAATGCAGGCTACTCTACCAAGGCATACATTGTTTCAGTATTCAAATCTGCACAGAATGACTCCCAGTTTGCATATCCCAACACTGAATTAGCATTGAATTACGTTTCCTCATTCCCTCTCAAATGACTCATTTCTTGGATTCATTTTGGGTAATGAACACATTTGTCTTGTACAGCCAAATACAATCTCACAATAGCTCCTCAATCACCCTGGCAGTTGTGTGTTGATATTGAATGGCCATTGTCTTTGTGCAGAACTAACACAACCATGCTCCATATGGGATTCAATCATAGAACTGGATAATGTAATGAATATGGATTCCCTGCTGATTGCTCCAAGCTAACTATTCATTAACACATGAACAGTACACAAATATACACTTACAGTCAGTATTGTGTACATTCTGTACTCTCAGTAAAGAGAGGGCAACAACTGAATACATATTATGCTCTTTTTTGTTGTACTCAATACTCAATACTTTTCATCATTGCCCAGCTGTATGAAAACATGCCAAATGGCATCCAGTGGTTATAAAAATGAGTGTTAGCAAGTTGATGCAGTGTTTATCAAGCTTAACTCATTGTTTCACTGTTTGTGCACAATGCACCATTCCACAGCATGAAGAGGTGTGTTACTGCTTTATGTGTGCATGTATCTCCATTAATATTTTAGGGTGACACTATGGCACAGCCTTGTGGTTGGATGTGACTCTCCACCATATAGAATGAGGATGGGCTTCTGGCAGACTACATGGGGCTTTGTTCCTGTTATCATAACATAGTTAGTGCACCTCCTTACCCCTCCTTGCTTGCTTGCTGCTGCTTAAGAAAGTCACAGCACTCCCCCTAGTGTTTGTTTTAGAAAAGTACACTTGCCCAACCCTACTTATCTCTTTGGGAGGGTTTTACATCCATACAATTGTAGGATGTTAAACCCTAAAGCCATGTTATTTAAATCAAATCATCTTTCAATTTTCCCCAAATGTGTTTAATATTTCAAATATCATTCAAACTTTCTAAAAACAATAAACCAACCTTACCTTCCCACGCTGCTTACACCTTCTCCACCTCTCTGATATGCCACTGAAAAGAGAGAAAATAATGAGTTTCCATTTCATCACTGTTACTACTGTCTTCTGGAGTGGTGATGGTGCAATGGATAAGACCCGGATAAGAGACCTGGGTTCAGTTCTCACTATGACCAATCCACCATTATGTCCCTGAGCAAGACACTTAAAACACCGTTGCTTCAGTAAACTGACATGTATAGCAATTGTAAGTTGCTTTGGATAAAAGCGTCAGCTAAATGAATAAATGTAATGTATTCACATCATCATCTTCGTCATTCTCATACAAGGTCAACAGAAAATTATTTATTTCACAGTTTTGTGAGCGATGATGGCAATGTGTGTCTGTGCTTGTATCAGTTCAAGTGAACATGTGAATGAATGTGTGTGGCATAATTTCGGCTGAGTCACACGCACACAGGAGCAGGAGGAGGATATGTAAGAGGCTTATAGAGAACAGAGATGCAGAGCTCTTTGGTTTTCTGGCTCAGGTTCAGTGTGTTTAAAGCTCTGCACACTGCAAGTTGGGCTCTTTCAAGGAGTTCTAAGCTGCTGGTGTGTGAAGGAGAGATAAACTTCCAACTTTAATTACAATCTCTACCCTGAGAGGAGAGAAGGTGGAAGAGGGGTAGGTAGGGCCTTAGACATGTCAACTCCCTGTCTCTTTTTCAAAACAGGAAGTGTGGTTTTGGCCGCTGCATGCAGCTAGAGGGGCTCTTAGATTAGCTCTCTCTAATCCAAACCAAAGTATCACAATCTGGTTCTAGATTTAAATCAGCATAATGCACTGTAACACGCTAGTTTTACACTGGGTACCACGGCAAGAATGGTCTTCTTAAAGAGACAAAAACTTAACCACAGGCAAGGTGTGTGTTTCACCTGAAGGGTTTCCAGCAGATCATGAAACAAAGTTGCAATTGCAAAATGATTCTACCTGAATGCAAGCCTCAAGGCAGACAGAAACAACACTGCTACTGTTTTGATACTACCTCTGCACAGACAAGATCAGCCAGTGTAACCACAAACACATACTGTATAGTACTGCCTCTCCTCACTCTCCTCTTCACCCATTCACTGTTGCAAAATCACCATTGTACTAAGCACTGCCATCACCCTTTATACACCTCTAGGGAAAAAAGAACTATAGACAGATGGAAGTCCACAAATGAAAGAAAATGGGGGGGTACTGTAAATACAAACTCGCAGAGAGAAAGATAGAGGCAAAGGGAGAGCTTTTCTTTTATCTATTTTGTGCTGTGTCACTTCAATTCACAGATAACCTCCTTAGCGCCTCTGCCGCTTGCCTATCTAATTGGTGTGTTGGAGTGCTGGTGGTGTGTCATTCTCTTAAATCCCATCTGAGTTTGCCAGCAGCCCTTTGATCAAGTTACCACTAGTTTCAACAGATTCCCAGTATTGTGGCCTGCTTCTCTTGAAGCATAACGTTCTGACACGACCCAAACATGTAGTGGAACATGTATTTCTTCATAGATCTTTAAACTGCCAATGATTGGCTCCTTCTATTGGGACACAGCCAGCTTCCCTCACTGACTTCTCTACAGTCAATTGCTGTCATCTATTAGGACTGTGGCTGTTCCTGCTATAAAAGAAGTGTTTCACAAATATAGTGGCAAGGCTGTTGCACATGTACTGTATGGTGGATGAATAAAAATTGAAAGAAAAAATCTGAGTACTCACCTGTTGGTGTGAAAGTAAAGGATGGCACTGTTGGCATAGAAAAAAAGAAATATTGCATTAATGTGCATAGCTCCTGTGGAATATTTTCTATCCTTCATCACCACATAACTTCTGTTAAAGTACACAAATCCACAAAGTATTTTAGCCTGTATTCACACGCTACTCTCTATCCCCCAGTCTTTGATGCCTGCAGACATCCCTGGACCCCAACTGGGGGAAAGTGAGTGTTGAGCCAGCTGTTGGTTCAAATCCTGGCCCAGACTGTCAGGCCTGCTGGGTGGGGGACACACACTAGGGAGATATCTATTGCTATCTCTAATACTCATATCATCACCCACACAGCTCAATTACTCACACTTGGCGTGGAAGGTACCCTTGTGCAAAACATCAACCTACTGTACTAGGCAGATTTAGATTCTGTAATGGCTGGTGTTGTCAGTGGGTATCGTCTATAAAATGTTCTTCATTGTTGCTGTATTTGAAGAAGTGAAGAAATGCTACAGTACGCATTGCAGTTGATACAATGGTGCACCATGCTAGTTGCCATCCAGTGCACTGACTTAAATATGTGTATTCTAGAAATGGTGCTGTCTGCCTTCAACCTACAGTTTAAGCATGTTAGAGGGACATCAAAGAAGAAAGATACTTGTGTTGTCATATTTTCATTTCCAATTAATCCATACAGTACCTGTGCAAACAAATGTCCTCTAAATGCCACTATCACCTTATCATGTTTGAATCTCTTGATTCTCAAGATATGAGCAGTTGGATGCTTTTATCTGTTTGATGGATGCCTTTGAAGAGGAGACAGGGTAACATTTGGTAGGCAAAACAGTCAAAACAAATGTAAATGTGATAATGAAATACATAAATTAGATTTCTATTCTGACACAAGAACTTTCACAGACAGCTCAGTCCCAGGATAGATGAAGCTGCAACGGAGCTCTGACCCTTTAAGAAATTATTTGTTTGCTGCAGTCTCAGAGTTTTTTTTACTGATGTGTTTGGATTATTTCAGTTACCAATTTTTTTGAGGATTTCTACAGCATGGCATAATACAATTTGTACTGCACATTTTTTGAGTTTACAAATTCAAATATGTTATCTATTAAAGGCAACACTAGCATACACTGTTGCACACAGATACACACATACACAAGTCCCAATTCAACCTATTTCACTCTGAGTGCAGATTGTTGCTTCATGTGGTTGCAATTATTCTCCATTCAAAACATTCTTGGTTACCGGTTCCAACAAAGACTGTGGCCTGTTGTGGTCTGGGTGTATAAGGAGGTGAAGGAGGAGCATGTCTGCCTACTGAAGAGTCGTAGATCATTATTGCACTCAAAGTCTGCAAAGTTATTATTCTTATCAACATAAAATATATTAACTTTGGTTTGTAAGTTGCTATGATAAAAAAACAGTATTATTTCATTTTGTGGAAGAGGCTGTTTACTTGGACAGTCATGCTTCTAATCATTAAAGACCACACAGGTAAGTGTGAAAGACAACAGAGCTTTAGGAAAAGCTTAACTGATGTGTGTCTCACTTTCACATGACTCACAGTTCCCACTATTGGCACGACTGCAGTGGATTCAGGACATGGATAACCTGTGTTTTCTATGTGACAGCCACAGATTAGCGACAGGCAGTCAGTTTATTGTCTGTGTGTGTCTCTAGGTTGAAGGGTGGATCTCCTCTAACCCTTGCAATCAGCTCTAAACCTGAGCCCAGTGGTGGCGATGGCGCAGGTAGAGCCCACAGGCAGCAGCTGCACAGCCCAAGGCCACGCATTAAGCCAGCCCACACATAAATGAGACTCAGAAAGAAAGGCTAATAGCAGTCTTTATACTCTAACTATTGTGGGCAGAGGTTGGGCATGTCATGAACCCTGTCACTTCTACTCAAGTCAGGTAATAACCAATTGGGTTGTGGCTACTCAAAGAGGATTGAAATGTAGCCCAAACACACATGGGCAGGTATTCAACAATTCTCACCTCCCTCATATCTAAATGCCCCTCTCTAAAAGGAAAGCAAGAGTACTTTAAGCATGTTAAAATGTCAGTATGTCCTTGATAAAGGGGGATTATGGCATGGCATTCTCTCTTTCCCAGCACAGTCAGAAGGGAGTTGCTAAAAGGGGAGTTGTTGGACCTCAACATGTACTTTACAGAAAACACTCTTCACACACCCTTGCAGAATGTGTGTGACAGAAGTATGAAAGAGAAATAAAAGACGTCTTCATGCAGCACTCTCAGTGGGGGCACACAACACATCTTAAAGTACTCTACTGGAGAGTACTTTCAGTTAGATGTCACCTAGAGCGCTCTACAAAGAAATCTTTCTGTGAGGTAGGATGTGAGGTAGGTTGGCAGCATGTGGAACGAAGAAGGTGGAGGAGACTGCAGAAATAAACACTGGTTCACAATAATAAATAGTGCACTGCATGTTCTCACCGAATTTTGTAAGTGAGAAAACCTTCAGACTTCAAACCAGCACTGCAAATAAGAAATTCAAGTTGATATTCCTGGTAGTGTTAAAAAAAAGGTGTACTGTTGAACTCGTATACTGACCCTTCCGTATGCCTGCATAGCTGGTAGAGAGGCCATTCCTCTTCTTTCGGTGTCTGTACAACCAGATGCTGAAGACCATGAGGATGATCCAGCAAGCAGCTCCTATGCCTGCTATAAAGGCTGGCTGCTTCACTACATCTGAGATCTGCTGGGACAAGGGGTTCTCCTGGCTCTCAGTCTCTGTCATGCGCCCAGATGCATCTGAGGATGGGGAATTTGGGGAATGATTAGAGATGAGGATAAGATAGCAGGATTAGAAAGGATAACGGTACATTTGGTGGTCCAAATTTGGATAGCACGTGTAATGAAAGCAGTGAGAAACATGTAAACGAGAGAAGAGAAAAAGAAATATTGAAAGTCTAAAACTTTAACCAAGGGGAAATAGGGAAAATAAATTTAAAATAAATGGAGTCAGCACAGTACATAAATATGAACATTCCTCTTCCGCCCGATGCACAAAAAGATTTTTCATCTCAGCAGGTGTGTATGAGGAAATGGGAGTCGTTTCTCTGTATTATTCAAAAGGCTTTCATCACAAATCCCAGTCAACAATGGCAGGTGAGCAGACAAAAGCACCGAAAGACATTCAAACTGAGCCTGTGCACCACACGAGCCTGATGGAACCAGATAGAAAAACACAGAGAGGCATTATTTACACTGAGCAGGGGTGGTTTCATATTCATATAAATAAATCCAATGAGATCATCCCCAAATACAGACACCACAGTAATTAGCAAACTGAGGCACATCTGTGAAAAGCTGAGGTGTGAATGCCTTGAAGCTGTTTCTACTATGGAATGCACTGTAAAGGCACCGTCTGTACGGATGCGTACAACAACCAGCTTTCGGTCTGTTTTTCTCATCTGTCTATTCTCTCTGTGCTTCTCCCTCATGCGTGATACATGAAAGACTTCTCCGTGTTGCCCCACCCCCCTGCCATTCTGAAATTTCTTCATGTTCGGGTTACTTTGTCTTCATCTCTTTTTCTCAAGTCTTTCATGTTGGAGACACTCTCTCATTCTCTACCAACTTTCTAAGCCAGAGGCAAGAAACACTTCCCCAATGAAACCAGCTCCCTGCCATTACCCCTCCATATCCTTCGGTCTGTCTAAGTCTCAGTAACTGAGTCTATGTCTCCGTCCGATGGCTCCCTTCTCACTTCTCTGTCTTCTCAATTTGTGGCTCTGTCTGGCCGAGCAAACAGCATGCCAATGTGACTAAGCAGCCCACAAGGGACTGTACAGGTATCTATGCTGGGATGACGCATACAAGCTCAGAGTGTGACAAATGCATTTGGGTGAAGCACTGGTCCCCAAGGCACATTGTTCCACTCCAGTGTTGGAACATGGCAACAATCACCACAGGAACTCTTCAAGGGAGAGAAATTGTATCAGTCACAGCCGATGCTTCTTCATGCCCATCCCAGCCCACTCAATCACACATTTAAAACCAGATGGAGTTCTCTCTCTGTCTCACTCTCTCTCTCTGCCTCATCCTGCTATTCATGTGTTTTCCATCCCTCTCCTGAGTAGGCCAGCTCAGAGCTTCGGGGAATAAAAACTGACAAAACATCTCAAAATATCAGTCCGTCTAGACTAAAAAGGACAAAAAAACAAGAAATAAATTATAACAACTAGCCCCAATACATTCAGAACTGTGTCTTGGCATTAATAACATGTCTGAGTCCAGAGTGCAGGATTCATTATTGCCTTTGTTGTTCGAAGCAAAGCACAGACAGAACACATTGCATCCTTGACTGAAGAGCGGAGCAGGGTGGGGCAGCCAGCTCAACAGCTCTGCCACACAGGAATTTCATGTGCCAGTGTTGAGCACACTGCCAACTAGTGTAGCTAAAAGACATTTCAGAGTGCACAGAAACTGTAAAAGTCCCCTGTCATTCAAATTCATCATACTCTTCCGTGGAAAGTGTAATGATGTTTGTATAACAATAATCACTTCAGTTACAGTTTTTAAGCATCACTTTTGATGATGAAAGAAAAAACAGGGAGAAGCTTGAACATGTCTTGTCACTCCAAAGAAAGGAATTACATAATTGTCTGTTTACTTGGCAGAAATTCATATTACTGAAAAGCTCTTGATTTGAGATGTCTGAATTAATGCCATAATTATTTGTCAGATGATTGGGTTTCATTCTGTGTGCAAGGATTGCCAGAGGACAAACACACTGAAACTGAATAAATGAATCGGTTAGAGGAGAAACAAAATAATTATATGACCTCTTAGTGAGGAAACTAAACTAAAGGTTGTTTCTACCCACCAAGCTGGAAGAAGGCGATATCGCTCTTGACCCCAGGACCCGCCCCTGTGCTGGCAGCTACCTCCACACTGTAGCGGATCCCTGGGGCCAGACTGGGAATCAGCACTGATAAGGTTGAGCCGTCAACTGTACGGTTGATGTGGTACCTACTCTCATTCCCCAAGCACCAAATCTGCCATAACAGAAAAAAAGAGAAAGTAGAGATTGAGATAATGTTATGATGGCTTTGTGATAACATTCAGTTTGGTAGCTGTCACCAATCTGAGTCATTATAATTGGTTGGTGCTGCTATTGCAACATTTTTGCTCACCGTGGGTATTGTGTTACATCTCTGAGGTAGGAAAACATTTTACAGCATGGCTTTATGTTTTACAAGTTGTACTCAACACAGGGTCAGTATTAGCTGAGGTAGCCATAACAAGACTCAGTGTAGCCTTAAGCCCATGAAAAACAAATGGGAATCAGTAATATATAACCCAATTTCAGCAGAAGCTAAGTTCTGTCATTCCCAGGAAGGAAAGCAGTCTCGCAGGCTGACTTAAACCAGGGTCACAAAGAGAAGTATACATTCACCTCAGGATGAGGTCTGGAGACCTCCATATCCTGAACCCCAGACATTCTGCTTTCTTTACCCCCATACCAGTTAACCAGGTTAACATACACACATCCCTGGGTGTGTACTATACATGTGTGCACTCCTATGATGGAACTACAAATGCCTGAAATTTTCTGTGTATCTTAAAAATTGCGGTGAGTTGAAGTGCCACTAGGGACCGGGCTCGGTAATGAGCAGGGAACGCTCTCAAGCTCGACTTAAAAACCATGAAATTACTCTAAAGCCTATCACCAGAAAACATTTACCTGGAAAATTAACAGTGGCTTAACTTTTTACTGGCTCTGCCTCATCTCCCCTTCCGCCACTAACCTTTATTCCCTGTGACACAAAAAGGCTTTCCAATTAAAATACAGGACTTCCATAGCATAATGCATGAGAGGGCAACACTGTCCAAAGTGAGGCCATTACAAAAAGAGCATACATTATCAAGTAACGAGTAGGAAAGGGGGACTTGGAGAGAGGTGCAATAGGTTGACGGATGCATTAGCACAGTCCTAGACCAAAGACATGGCTAGAATTATGGTAGAGGTCTGTCTCTTTCATTCAATTGTATACACATCACCTGCCTTTACATGGATAGAATACCTAGAACATAGTTAACTTTGTGTAGATATTGTGTACTCTAAATATTATTAATGTTGTTTAATTATTAATTATCATTAATTAATTATTTAGATTTTCATTACTATCAGTATTTGTATTTGTCATGGAAAATGTCATCGAAGGTCAAATATTTTATCTACACTACACACACAATGATCTGTTATCACGAGTTAAGACCTAGCTACTATTACAGGTAAAAAGAAACCTACCAATAAGTATGACATAAATTGCTCATCAATACTATTCACCTTTGGATCACATGTGTGAGTCTACCATCTCCACCAGATGGCACTGTTTCACAAGAGTTTCCACCATCAGTTTGAATCTTCTCCTCTCCTGAGCTCTGAGGAGTGTACAAAGGTGTGCCTCAACCAGGAATTCATTACCTTTCTATGTCTGTGCATAGTCTCTTTCTCTGTTATCTGCTCTGTCTGCATCCATATTTGTGTATCCTTTGTGTGTCCATGCAATACTAGTCCCACTTGCCCAGACCAGAGGTAGCCGCTGGCTCATTTTTTTTCGTTACCTTGTACTCCTGGACCACCCCATTCTGCTCCTCTTCTGGAGGGGGTTGCCAGGAGACCACGATGGCGGTCCCATTGTCCCCACTCTCCGCCACTGTAACCTCACGAGGAGGGGCACTGGGGGCTGAGGAGGGTAGACAAAAGAGAGAAAAAAATACACCTTCATACATGAGACAGATTTTTTTCATAACTGCATGCACTCTCTCCCTGTCTCTCCTCATCCCATTTAGCTGTCAGAATTTGTCCTTTATCTCTGTGTGAGACTAAAGCTGAGATAAGAACAAAGGACTAATAATCAAAATTCCAATGCTTTTATCTGAAAACGGAGTTTGCTTAATGCAAGTGCTTTTGTGGGTAAATAAAAGCAAATAACTGTTTACTCAAAACAGACAGGGAGTTATGATGGTGTGGTGTATGGCGTGTGTCAACGCCAACCAGTGGTCCAATGGTAATTAAACTAAAATAATTATAAATGTAACATAAAAGACGTAATCACAGCATGAGTGAATTTTATAAAAACAGCCATTACTCTGCTTACGGGAGAACAAACATTATGTTTAGAGCTCCGAAAACAATTATCAACAAAACTGGTAACAAAGGAGAATCCAGCAGAAAAAGATCAAAACACTCCCACACATGCAACACACACAGACACTCTCTTGTAAACACTCGCTCAGCGCTCACATTTCTCTTAACTGTTTTCAACAGATTACAATTTGCAGTTGGGTCTCAACCAAACCTCATAAGACTGCCATAACCACACCCTATGAGAAGTATTAGTACAACACTTGCACTGGAGTGTTGTATATGGGTTTCCATAGGGCCTTTAAAAGAGCTGAACATCCACCCCTAGCATGCTTGAATACACCACATTTGAACATAACATAATCCTACCCTCACTGCCTGCCCTGAACAGCTGTTGTATGCTCTCACACATGCAAGCTGTGCATATAAAATTGTGTAAACATGAAAACATGCGTGCACACATGCAAGCACTAAAGCAGACCTGCAAACAGTCGCACACATTCACATCCCCCCACCTTCCTCCAGCGTCTTGCCAATTTTGACATCACTGTCTGTTCCCTGGAATTCATTGAAGAAGGGGCGGACTTTGAATTCATATGTGACTCCCTTCCGAAGCTGCGGCACAACAGCGCTGTCCTCTCCAGGGGTGCGCACCTCGAACACAGCCCATTCGGTCCTCTGCAGCCCCTCCGGTGAAGGCCTGTACATCACCTTGTAGCCCTGGATGTACTGTGACTGCTGCTCCACCTAGTGAATGGCACAGGAACACAGACAAAGATGTCAGCTTGACTTGATTAGCTTCTTCATAGTTCACAGTGGAAAATGATACAGCAATGTAATAGATTGTAGCATCACTGGACAGCGACAGATTCGTGCAACTGATACACCAGGCGCTGCATAAAATGGGGTGCTAACTCTTCACATCACCCCTTAGTTTATCCCTCCACATCTACATCTCTCTTTTTGACTGTCTGTCTATGCGTCATTTGGAACAGCAGCGATTTGTGCAAACCACAGTATGAGGTCATTGGCAAGAGGTTCCTCTAAGTCTGGAGCTGGTTAAATAGGACCAGGCTCCCAGAACAGCCTGTCTCATCCTGTCCTGCTCTCTAGAGTACTGACTAGCTGTTAAAGTCAAGAGGGGGATAGTGGATCTTTATACGAAGTACCAAAAGGTAAACTGCATCTGATGTAGATAAATAAAGACAATAAATGCAATTGGAGGGGAGTTGTCAGTTAGTTTAATCTAAGGACAATTGATGTTGATTTGTGATGGAGCATGGTTGAAGAAAAGAATAACCACTAACCACTATGCTAATGCCCCTATGAGTCCCTGTGGAAGGCAAGCAGCACTGGCTTGTAAAGATTTTAGTGATTTCTTTATCCCTCCCCTGTAAAATATGCTGCCGGCTCAGGTGGTCTTCATTAGCCTGAAAACTGTGCAACCATTTACCACAACACAAAGGAAAATGTAAAACCAAGAAACTCCACATTGGGAATAGATTTAACCCCCACAAAACAAACCGTGGCGCTTAACTGTAATGTCAGTGTCCTTCATGTCATATGTTTTTCTGGAACATTCCAAGTAGACAGGGTAACTGGGCAGTAATGTTTTAAATCAGTCTTGACATGTCAGTATCTTTTTCACGTTTCCTCAGTCCCATTCATCACTCACTATGGCACTTCATCATACCTGGGAATGCAGCGGTGGCCTTATGGCAAAAAGGCATAACAGGAACTGTTCTTCCCCCTTCAGTGAGTCATTCCACAGTGTAATATCTACTATATAAGCTGACCAACCTTAATGTATTGTTGTATTGTCTCATAATCTAAAAAAAATACCCTGACCATCAATTGCAGGTGAAAATAACTACTTCATATTCAGCTTGTACCAGCAAAGAAACACCAACATACGCTCCCAGAACTACTTCTACTTCTTCCTCTGCTACCTATCCGTTTTAACATCTGTAAGCCATTTCCACTTAAGAGCATGAGTTGGCCGCCTCTTCCTTCTCACTTGTATTATTTTAACAGCCGTCAAGTGTTTTCAATCTGAGAGGGCACAGACTGGCACGCCACACATTGCTATAAGGAACTACATGGCCAGCAGAAGGCTGGGCCCTGTAGTTTGTCTTCTGGGCAGATGAGTGGTCCACTGTGGGCGAAGCTGCAGATTTTTGGTTCCTGGCCAGTTGACCAGTTCAAGTACATGCCAGATGGACACTAAGAACACTTGGAAAGTGTTCCAGGCTGCGCTCTGCAGTGTCCTTCCTCTGCAGGGTGCTAGGACATTAACACATTAGCTCAACTGAGTGGCCTGACAAATTGACTGTAAGTATATCACTAAACTAACCTTGGAGCTTTGGTGATCAGCTATAGCAATGATCCATTTGACAATCTCTAGCTGTCTGCAGCTGTCTTAAGAAAATAAGTGACAATAGTGCATTCATAGAGAAAAGTATACTCACAGTCCACTGCACCCTGACCGATGAGGAGGAGAGAATGGTGGGGTTGTGCAGGTGGATAACCACTTCTCCCAACTCCCTTTGGATCTGACGATGGTCCACACCCTGACTAGTAGGAGGGATATCTAGTATGCAGAAGCACAGACATCAAAAATAAATTCTTCTGTCATAAATTTCAGAAAAATCTAAACAACACTGTACTGTATATCAAATTAATATCAGTAAGAAGGCAGTTCTCACCTTGTGTTTTCACAGCATCAGTGATAGGACTGGGATCACTTAACCCATAGGCATTGGCTGCCCGTACTAAGAAGAGGTAGACTGCGCTGGGCTTCAAGCCCTTCAGTACAAATGACTCAGTTTTCACATGCTCTGTCAAGGTCTGCCAGCTGCTCCCTGATGCATGACTGTGGATACACAACAGAGACAATAAAAGTTTAAATAGCTTTATTTAAGCCATGCAATTATTTTGTTTATTGATCGACAAGCTGATTAGTTTTACCTGAATGCCTCTATTATATAGGAGGTGGGTGTGGCTCCAGCATTAAGGTTAGGTTTCCATGAAAGGGTGACAGAGGTGCGGGTAACGTCAGTGACCTCAGGTTTGGAAGGGGCACTCGGGATCAGGTTTGGGTCAGTAGGTCTGTTTGGCTGGACAGGAACTCCAAACTCTTAATGTAGAAGAGACAGAAGGAAAGAAAAAGGGTATGAATGTAGTTTATTGCTATTTCCCAGTAAGCAAATACATGCTAAACAATATTACATCTCCTTTGACTTGTTCCTTCACAAAGCAGAATAACAATATTATAAAGCTAATAAAAAATACACTAAACTTCACTATTGGTTTGGCTTACCATGGACTTCTAAGTAGGCTTTCCATGAGGCCTCTCCACTGGGTGTGGAGGCGATGCAGGTGTAGGTGCCAGTGTCACCAAGCTGGAGAAGAAGAGGTGTAGATATTTTGTTATATGGAAATTATTTAAATGTGTGCCAAATTTTCCTGAACTAGTAGTAGTTTCTTTCCCCCTCTGCCTCTTCCTATCTCTTCCCCACAATCACTGCTCTGCTTATTGACATTCTGGTGAAGGCTGTAGCAGGCAGCTGTCATTGCCTGATAATCTCAGTATCGCCTCTTTCATAGCAGAAACTGGGGAAGAGCAGCTGGAAAGGCCAAGTGGCAGACCATTTCTAGTCAAATGGAAAAGATTTTCACAGGATCATTGACTAATTGGAGACCATTTTCTCTCTCGGCCCCCCCCTCCTCGAGAGAACCAAACATGGAAGTGACTGCTCTATGCAACCAATGTAGTGACAATCCTTACTGAAGATATATGGTTAAACCCTAGTTCTATGCTTTTTGATATAAATTTGGTGGAAAAAGTGGGGTTCATTGACATTTTAGAGTCCATTATGCATTGGTGAACTAAAGTGTAGTGTTTGTAATTTTGTTATATTTTAGTTCAGGAACTAGACAACACCAGAAAGCTCATACTTCTCCTTCTACCAAGGTGTAAGTTTGTTATTTCAAAGGCAAATGTAATCTGCATTAGATCTGGATCTGCATCAAAATACACATAGAGAGAGACGATCATGTGATACATGTACCAGATTTTTTCATACAACATGCAGTAGTTCATCAGAAAACAGGGCTGAAAAAAAAGACTGGATACAAAATCCAGGTGCAATAATTTTGTGAGAGAACACAAAATTATTGGATCTGCACCTGGATTTTGAATCCAGATCTAAAAGAAATCATTAGTTTTTTTTGGCTCATGGTCAAAATTTCTTCCAAATTAAATTCATTTAGCTTTTTTTGATATTATGCTATCTAACAGGCAAACAAATGAAACACACAACATAACCCTGTTGGCAAAGGTATGTGAAATATTTTCGCACCACTGCATTTTTAAAGATGTCTACTCTGTCAACCGCAGTCAAAGTCTGTAGGTAAGACAAATAATTCTGTTGAGGTTTGTTGGTGATACATAGTATGCTAAAGGCTACTGTGTTGGTGTGTAAGCAAAATAAAGAGTGAAAAAGAGAAAGAGATAAATTGCCTGAATAACTGAGTGTGAACATATCCTGCCAAGGCCCCCGAGGTGTGTATTTTTTTGTCTGGCAGATAAGAAAATGTAGAAAAACTCAATAACACTCATGCGACCACATTTATAAACTAAATTACCTCACGCATCAAAAACATCTTCATTAAAATATTGTCAGGGAGAAATGACAAGTTCATTAATGTAAAGTGCCTGCGGAGTTTACTCAGCTACAGAAGGAGAGGGGTTCAGACGCATCCCCTCCTGCTTGCCTTGCACTGGCGGCCCAATCACACCACAATCTTGTCACCACAAGACATGCCAGCATTCATCAGAACACCGCAAACTGACGTGAACTCTGACACCGTGACGCCTCCATCTGGAAGACACGTCAGCACCCCCTACTTGTCTCTCCCTAAGAGTGTGTTCAGCATCATTCACACACATATGTGCACACGCAAAATTACACACAAAACCCACTGTGCTTGATGATGGACAGGAACTACAGACTGTTCGACTTCACAGACTCCATTTCAAACCCGCGACAACTGACTGACAGCCCACTGAGGGCTGGCTGCTGGCAGGAAACACATGCTTTATTTACCAACCAGCAGGGTGTTGCCCAGCCCATTATGGATCTTATATGGAGCAAGTGCATTTGAATGAATTTAGACCTTGAAGGTAGACTAATAGAAAATCATGATTAAAAACAAAATTTTATCTGTATAAACATAGTAATGCAAGGTAAAGTTGACCCATTCTTAGAGAAATTACAAACTCCAAATGCCACAGAATAGTACAGTTGTGCTGTACATTTTGCTTGATGTAAAAAAGGGGTCTGAGCATGTTTATACATGTTTTCAGGTTTTACCTTTGCATAGCGTATCTGCAATGCGCCCGTGTCCAGCTGTTTGACCCTGGAGTCATGTGTAGACACCAAGACACCTTCCTTCCTCCACAAGATGGTGGGGGTGGGGTTCCCTGATGCCACACAATTGAGGACCACTGTACCCTCCACAGCTACTGTCTGATTGGTTGGGCCCTGTCGGATAACTGGTGGCGGGCGGTCTGACACAACTGTGGAGGGAGCAGAATGAGCAATTATGTGGAGAGATGGAAGGAGAAAAACTGTGAAGGTGTTCATGTGCAGGGACAGAAGGAATAGCTGATTCAGACAATTATATCCAGATTATATTAGAAAACACAAAAAGCAGGGAATGGTGAGCATCTGACAAACAGCGTGCAGTAATGTAAGCATGTGAAAACTGCAAGGATGGTGGGAAGGGATTTAAATCCACTTTTAAGAACTGGAAACAATTTTCTAATCATTCAGCAGCAGGAGTCGAACTTAGCCAAATAAAAGCAGCGTAATTAAAATGAAACAGCCTCAGATACTTCAGTCTTTTTGCTGCAGCTCTACCAGACGCCTGGCACAACCAATATGAACGCTCACGGCCAACAATCTCCTAGCCCATCCCCCAGCCATAAAACACAAAACAAGGGAGAAAAAGCTTAAAAAACATCTAGCCAGAACAGACTCTGTTACTAGCACAAGGACGTTTAAACTTCTCCTCCCTCCTTTCCATCCTGTGAACCCTGGTTGTACAACTAGTAGACACAGACAACAAAGACAGAGAGAGAAAGCATGTATTTGACAGAAAGAGAAAGGTTATATTGTAGAGAAAATATGGGAAGAGGAGGTAAAGGAGAAGATTTAACAGAGACTTTAATTACATAAACTAGAAAATTCTTTCGTTTTTATTTTTGTCTCTGTGTGTGGTTCCTCTGATTATTATTATCATTCATAGCCCTATTGATGACCATTGCTGTCAGCCCCGCTGATTTACTAGCGTGTTACATTCAGTGAGGGGCAATAAAATTAATACCTAACACAGTGTAAAGGCAACACATAATGATGTATGTATGTGTGCACAGATCCTCAGAACCATGCTGCGGTGTAATCTCTGGTCCGCTTTGTCTTTGCTTTTGTGCCAGAGATGGTGCAATTACTAAAATATTGTCAGCATGACCTGTAATTACCAGATCTGCCTGCGGAGAAGTGGTGGCCTCCGAGTGGCCTGCTCACTTTAATAACTGTTATTATTATCCAGAGAGCATGACAGAATAGGAGAGAAGAGAGGAGAGAGAGAAGGAGCATACCATTGTAGGCCTAAAATGAAGAAGGGCATTTGGTAAATGAAGGGATGAATCTAGGTGTGTCATAGACAAAAATAATAGCTGTCCAGATCTCTGTGGGAATGGTGAAAATGAAGCCAAGGTTAGTCCACCAGGCTGACAGGGATTGGCTAGCAGAGTAATTAAAGGACCCAATCCAGACCTCACCACACAGCCACAGTCTTCCAACGGTAGACAGCAGCAAGCCAGCCATGGAATACCAAAGGAGACATTAGCCAGTGTGAAGCCAGCAAAGCCAAATACTGAGCCATGGTCTGGGTGCACAGGCACCAGAGAGTCTCTACCTCTGACAGGAACACATTCAACAGGCCAGACCAAACCTCGCAAACCTCAATTTGGATATTAATATGCTCTACAGCATGACCACAGCATTTCAGATGAACAGCATTATCCTTATGAGCCAAAGATTATCTGAAATCCCAATATTTATCCACTCAAGTTTTCTTTCAGTTTTCCTCTAATTCCTTCTGAGGCTTTGCTGTATGCAGAAATGTTTAAAGGAAGGTTGCTTACCATCAGTGACCTCTAGTAGAGCCTTAGTGATGACACTGCCAGCAATGTTGAGGGCCTGGCAGCTATAGTATCCCATGTCTGCACGTTCAGCATCAGTGATGGTCAAGTCCCCAGTCTGAGATACAGAAAATCGGCTGGAGGGTTGGGGAGGTTGATATGAAAAGAGCAGGTTCTGTGGGGAATAAAAAACAGATCTTTTATTAACAGCTATTTGGCTATAAGTTGGACAAGAGTGTTTTGAAATGAAAACCCTTATTGTAGTTTATTTTGTTTACCTGACTGCCTTCCCGCTGCCAGAAAATGGCTGGCTGTGGGTTTCCAGTGGCCTCACACTGAAAGGTGACGGTTCTGCCAACCCCAACCACCTGGTTCCTTGGTTTCACCACGAATGCCGGGGGCACTGGAGGGCATCCATGACAATAGTTGGCCATTGAATAGACAAACACGCCATAGTATATTATTATAGTATAATATATATAATATTAAAGTTACTTGTGTTCTAGGTTATTTGAACGAAAGACAGAAGAATTTTGAATACTGCTATGGTTCCTGCATTCAAATGTGTTCTTAAGGATTTAGGCTCTCTTTCAAAACTTTGCATGGTGTGTGCACACCAGATTAAACAGTACACTGATCAAATTCAAAATGCAGGCATATTATAGTTGTAATGAATAGAAAAAAACAAGGGTTACTCCCATGCCACCTCATTTGCATGGGCAAGGGCATGGACCATTAAAATTTACATGGAAATGGGGAATAAATTTGAGCCATCTGTCCCTGCTGACACCCTCCAATAGTGCAGGCCTCAACCAGGATGCAGTATCCATGCATCTTAATGACAAATTCTATCTCAGACTATGTGTGGTGTCGTAGCCCAGTGTCATCCATGCAGCTCTACGGTGACACTAGACCTTGCTGGTCTAATAGGCCATCTATGTAAGGAGACACACTGAACATAACGAGAGACCTGCTAGTTTATACCTTTACAAGGTGTAAACTAGGTTAGTTGGTGTAAACTAGGTTAGTTTACACCATTTCAAAAAGACCCCCGGATATGTCCTCAAATATTCAAAATCTGCTAAGATTTTAATTATTTTTATACAGGGGTTGTGTTATACATAAAGTAAAGCAATCTGGAAGCTGTCGTTTGAAATAAAGACATAATCTATCCATGAATAAGATGTGGTGCTTGGTAATGCATAAACGGGGAAAATAATAGAATGAAATGATGCGGCTTTACCTTGGGAGGCCCAAGCTGAGCATATTTTTACCCATTAATGTCCTTTTGTCACTGTTGCCCATGACAACAGAAACATGAGTGCTGATTGGAGGGTGGAGAAGTGATGGGAAGAGGATGGAGGGGGGATGTGACAGCTTCCTGTCTCTGTCAGGACGGTGAATAGGTGACGGGTGACATTTCAACTTACCAGACACAACTAAAAAGGAAACAAAAACACAACAACAAAAACCCAAAAATGAATAAATAAATAATAAACAGCATGATCTAAAGAGGACAGATAAGGGAAATAACAATGTGATGTCCATACGTACAAGTAATCATGTTACTAGTATTCAATGAACAAAAGACATGTCATATGTCACCTTCGATTCAAACCCTAGGGACCACATGATACACATAGAAAAGAAAAATTACCATGAGCTGTCAGGAAAGCATTTAAATGCACACACATATTGTAACGTGTACCTTTTTGAAACACAAGACAGATGTTTTATGTTTAGGAACATACTGCTTAGTTTATTTTTCCTCTCTTTCCAGGTGTTGTGTGAAGGTGAATGTCCTTGTACCCTTAATGAGGTTTAGAGCACCCCGAGGAGCTGCCAGATCACAGTCCTTCAAACACAGCCTTGCAAATGTAGGCCCGGTTCATAAAACCACAAGGTGAATGTTAACTGTCACTGTTTGGCCATAAATCTCCCCCAGCCAATCACTCACCTTATCTAATCTGTCTGCTTCAACGGCTCCCACGGAAACATAAATGCTGTCAGTCAGAGTAATGACCAACCCCTCCCTCCTCCCCCTGCTGGCCTTTAAAATGCAGATAAGACTTACATCAAACACTCCCAGAAGAAGACGCTCATCACTATCCATGTGTGAGAGGCTCTAGATACACAATCATGAGAACATACACGCCCACAAATACACAATCCCCCCTAAAACACCTACACACATCCATCCATGTGTGTCTAAGCCTTTAATTAGGTAACCCTACCTCTCCCATGCTACTGTGATCACAGTTGTAGACCTGGAGGGAGAGGTGAGTCTTAAATCTGACAGGGTAACTTTGTCCTGGGCTTTCCGCTAGCTTACAGCGCAAAGGGGAATCTCTATCAATAAGCTGATCAGAGTGGCTGAAAAAACACACTGAGCTTTGTGGCCTCCAGCCCAATAGGAGGCAGGCTATTTACTAAAGACCACAAAGAGATATGAATGGGGATTTGAGCAGTGCTGCTGTTCAGTGGGCCTGACATCAACAAAAGAGCAAGACTACATGCAGAGGATTTAGCATGATTAATAGTAGCTCCCTAATAGTAATAGTAGGTCTGCAGCATGCTGTCCCTCTCTGAGATTTTGTATACTGTACATCAACTGAAATGTGGTTCTCACAACGTTGTGTGAAAGTAAGAAAAATGCAATGAGGGTCTTTTTTATATTTGATTTTTGATGTTCATTCACTCTCTTGGCACCAGTTGCAGTCTCCTTCCAGACCCTTTACATGGGTTATTAGCAACGCTACTCTGGGGACAACCATTCCATTCAAGACCTTTCTATACATAAATCACTGCTAACGGCAAACTTAACTAGTCAAGAAATAATAACACATTGATTTTCTGAATTCAGTCCAATACAGTCTGAAACAATGTATTTACATTCCTATGGTCCAGTCTACGGGTGAGGTTTAATTTACAACATGTAGAATAAACATCATCTAACCACAGCACACCCAGATCAAAATGACTTTGTGGGATTCTTAAATCTATAAAAACACACACTGACACATGTATGCACACCCTATTAGGCAGACCTAATAGCTGAACAACACATCTCACTACTACATTCTCATGTGGCTTAGATTAATGATTTTAAGATAAAACTATAAATACGGCTGCTGACTTGGCCAATTATGCGTTTCTTTCATCAATCAATGAAATATTTTACTTGACATATTTATAAGTGGGTAGGAGGTGTAGTAGACTGACAAACGCGTGTAAGACAATAATTCACTTATTAAGTTCGTTAACGAGAGCAGAGCACATTGAAAGCAAAATAGCCCAAGGCACCACTTCCACAATGTCAACATTGTTCACTGACAATCGACCATGGAAGGTGTGAAAATCCCCCTCTGTCCTCACAGAGCTGGATTCTTCTCATAAACTGCCCAGCTCTTAAAAGCTCTTAAAAGAACTGCTTTGTAGAACACAATCTTCAATGGTGTGTGTTGCTATATTTTTAAATCATCCACACATGCCATATTGCTATGATAAGCAAACTCCATAATGAGAATGTGGAGAAAGACTTTGATATTTTAAAAAAAATCTAATTTTAATTCAATTGGTTTTATCGTTCATTTACACATCACTGCAGATTTAGCAGAAAAACTTGGATTCAAAGAATATTTACATTAATTCCACTTCTGCCTTAAATATCGGATTACCCATTTTGTGGTGTAGTTCCCTCTGCCAGTAGCTCACTACCACTGAAATTATATTATTCAGCTGCTCAGTTATTGTTAAGCAGTGGTTCAGCAATTGTGCCATTCTTCGACTCTTGATGTAGGGCGACAGCATTGCCCAATAAACCCACAGACTAAACTCCTGCCCCCCACATTACTGTTGTCTTCACTACTACAGCGACATCTTACTACCTATACATCGTTTCTGCTACTTTGGCCTGTTTAGACCTACAATTACCCGGCTTTTCCTTCCTTTCCTATGCCCACATCTGTAATTACATGCATGTCATTTCCGGGCGTGGGACTATGGCCTGCTTGTCTTTAATTAGCTGGACTACTCAGTGCCCACAGCCTCCCTGGCCTCCTTATGTGAAGGTCTGGATGAAGCTTAGGGATCTGAAGAGTAGATGGAAATTGTTCTAGGAACTTTGAAAGCTCGGAGGTTCAGGCATCAGTCCAATCTAATCATGAGAGTAGAACAAGGATGTTTTGCCTTTCACTTGATCTTGTGCTGATGTTGAAAGCATCAACATTGGTCCTCTAAATCTATGGCAGAGCTTATTCTTTGCTGAAGTGTAATCAATTTAAGTGCTTTAACTTCAGTTTTCATGCCTTTCAAACTTATAACGGCGGGGGTGAAAGGTATAATAAAAGAATAAAGGTTCACTGCCTTGCTTCTGCACGTAGAATGGAAGCAACATGGATTTGGTCTGAGTTTAAGACATTTCATTTCAAATATGATTCTAAGCCAGAAGAACAGCTTATTGAACCAGTGCATCAATGCCGTTTCCTTTCATTAACTAAGATTTCATCAGGGAGAGGGAAAGAGTGAAAAAAGGCAATAAGAGAAGTAGATATATTGATGGGTATATTGACAGGTGTGCCTAATCTTGCTCTTCAAACCAATCTAACGGTTGCTGTCTTGTGGAGAAAATTAAGAAATAATTGCAAAGGGTAGCCATGTGAAGATGAAGTATTTGTGTTTGCGGGTGGGGGTTGGCAGAGGAATATAATTGCCTTGTCTCTTTATATCGCTGCTGTTCTGACTGCTGAGAGTGACATTAATATGACTGACCTCACCACAGAAACCTCTCTCCCCCTCTATCCTCTTCACCACAATCGCCCCCAGCCCCGATTCCCAACCCGTTCTGCATCAGTGGTGAGCCGCTAAGACCAACATACTCACTGTCCTTCCACCAATCCCCATCTCCCTGGCACTGAGCCTCCTTTTCCTTCCCTCCCTTCTTCTCTCAGCCGACTCCCAACATTCCCATTAGTTTGGCGTTAAATGGCCCCTGTGTTCCTCTGATTCTCAGGAGGGTTTGGTGGTGATCCCAGCCCCCAGTTCTTCTGAATGGTTTCTTTCTGAATGTTCACACTCTGTGACTCGCTGCTTTTATATTCCAACTGTGTTAATAAGACTGGAGAGGGAGAGGGCCACAGGAGACACACAGATATTCTATAGGTTCACAAATAATAAGTCTTAAAACATGAAGGAAGACAGGCCTCCAGAGAAATGCCACTTATAGGGCAAATGCAATCGATTGCTGTTGAGCTCCCATGCGCACAACTCTACAGCTGTTATGGATTTTTTGTTTCTTTTTATTAGAAATCAATCAGCTAATTGAGAGAGAATAGTTGAAAGTGATGACCATGTAGTACTAAAGCTAGAGGCTATTATTGCAATGTGGCTGGGCTAAATTGCATTTGAATCAAGCTGCACAGTAACCCAAAATGGAAATGAATTTAGAATAGCTGTCCAAGGGGCTATAAATGAAAAATCTGGCCAACTGAACAGTGTGAATCTGAGACTTGTAACAGTATTCGCTCTTACCGTGGACTGTGAGCGTGGCCGATGCCTCTGCTTTGCCCACCATGTTCTCTGCCACGCAGGTGTAGGAGCCTACATCAGCAGAGGTCAGACGACGGATCTTCAGGGTGTGGTCCTCACGAATCTCATATCTGGATTAAAACAGGTGTTCATGCATTAAATGCTGTAAAACACTTGACTACCTAAACGCAACATGTGTCAGCTAACGACACAGACAAAGGCAAGCAGTGGATCAAAGAACAAAGTGAGGGAGGAAGCTACTGTGTGATAAAAGCAGACCGGTTGAAGAGTCATACCTTCCTTTGGGCAGGTCACCATCATCTTTCCTCCAGCGCACAGTGGGTACTGGGTCGCCACGGGCCTCACACCTGAACTCTACACTTTGGTCCACTAACACCACCTGGCTGCCAGGGCGACGAACAAAGCTGGGACGCTCTGCATAGATGTAAACAGCACACAAATTAAAAATCACAGAGCATAGAACATTAGTGGAACAGTGTTTTAATAAGTAAAAGTCACTTTAATTCCCTCAAAAAATCTTAGGTTTGTGCTTTACAGTCAGAATTTATTTTAATTTGAATAAAACCAAGTGAAAAAAGCCATGTTAGAGAAGCTTAGTTTAAATCATTTAGTTTTAAGTTCTATGAGGTGTCTTGAATGAAATTAATGAAATAATGTGAAACAATTTGTACAGAGACACAATATGACAAGTTAATTGCAAATTTATGGTTAACACATTAAATAAGACAAGCCAGTTGAGACTGTCTAGGACAGTACATATAAGTCACAAGACAAAACTAAGTACAGGAAACAGTTACTTATTTGTGGTACAGTATATGGCAAGACTAAAGACATCAAATAAAACTTGAAACAGAAAATCTAACCCCTCCTGTCATCCTGTTAACCCATTACCCGAAGTTCAGCTCTGATTTGCTCTGGTCACCAAATTCCAACAGGTCACCACAGCACTTTCTATGTTTATTTTCTATATTCTCTAGGGTTAAAAAAGAATTGCTTCTAATTGCTCTGAATACATTCCATCAGACTTGGTGCCAAAAACTAACCAGGGTGGTTTACGATTAACCAGAGTTTCTGGGTTACGATACTCACCCCAATGGACAAACACAAAAGCCAGGAGCTGGCCTTCTTGTCTAACAGTATTATTTAAGTGTATTTATTTACAAAACCAGCTTTCTTGTTGTTCCTTCTGACAGATTATAAGAGGTCTCTGAGGAGATGAGGTGGAGGAGGTAAAAAAGCTGCCGATAAAATCAGGAGTCTGGACATGATCTCTGCTTTGGACACAGGGAAGTATCAGGGTCAGAGGTCTCTCATGGTTAAATAGGGTGCAGCTGGTCATAGGAGAGAAGCTGCTGGGGCCAGCATGGGATTCATAGTTAAGTGTGAGATTGGAGGTCATCTCACACTATCTGATAAAGGTCAGTGACACCATTTAGTTCCCTGGGAGATAGACAATAAGAGCTTAATATCTGAATTCTGTTTCTCACTGCAGGGAAACAGAAAAGAAAAACCCTAAAACGTGTGAGTGTGTGTGTGTGTGTGTGTGCATGTGTGCATGTGAGTTTGTACGTGGACAGATAGTAAAACTGAAAACAGATTGACATACTCTAATGGAGAAAAAAAGTATGAATTACCAAGCACTGTAAGTTCAGCTATTTCACTTTCACGTTCTCCAACCATGTTTGTGCCGACGCAGACGTACTTCCCAGCATCACTCTTCCTGGCGTTTGTGATCATCAGCTTCCCTCCGCGTATCTGAGGGAATAGAAGAGGAATGAGAGGCTAAACATGGGCAGGAAACAGCAATATTGGAGTCATGAGAGACATTTGGGGCCTGTGGTTGACACATAAAAAAAGAGAAAACAGCATAGCTCAAACATTACTAAATATTTCTTGATTGCATTACAAATGCCTGTAAGCATTTACTTACCAAAATGCCATTACAACACCATGATGCAATGTACTCACTAAAACATAATGGCTTGGTGCTAAAATCTGTTTTTTACTGGGTTTTTGCTCTCAGCTTATAGAAAGAGAGTCCAACTGGGCTACTCTATCTCTAGCCACTTTTTGCTGTTCCCACTCAGTTTCCACTTGAGGTCTAAATCACTATCAGTCTGCCTTTTCCTCCTCAGGGTAAGCTGAGCCAAAGAACACTTTCCCAATCCAACACAACCGCAGGTCCCTGAGGGAACACCTGAGGCACTGCAGGACTGCAAGCACTTTTCCAGTTGCCTCAAAGAGCTTCAGGACAATTTTGTCTATTATTGTGTGGAATGTTTTAAAGAATAGGTTTCTTGGATTTTTTTTCTGTGTGTGCATACAACTACAAGTGAGAGCAAGTGAACACACATTCAAGCAAACACACACACCCAGCAGTGAATGTGTGTTTGTCCAGGTGAATGTCATGTCTGTTATTTCCCAGGGCTTTGATTACAGGCCAGAGGAGGTGCTTTGTTCTCAGGCAGTCAGAAAGGCAGCCCTTGCTTCAGCACAGCCTCCTCAGCTCACAACCATGCCAGTCAGTGCAGAGACAGACAATAGTATAGTGCTCCAATGATCTCTGTGCCTTGATGGGGCTTAAGGTTTTAAATGCACACAACAGCCTACAAGCCCAGGACCACCACCTGCAAGCATGTCATCGATACCCTCATTAAAGAACCACTGACAGAGAACATGACACGCAATATTGCAAAAATCGGCTTCTCTTGTGACTACCACATTAATCTCAAGCACTCCTACATGTTGCAAGCTACCACTGTACTTCACAAACACATAATGAACTAACTTAAAACAATGTGTATATCAATTTTAGTTTTTATAAAGTAGCGGTAAGTCTTCTAGATTCTAGAGGGACAAATTTGCATCTACACACATTTTTCTGGTTTTAAAGCATTCCTTGACCCTTCACCCCAGTTTAATATTCATGGTAAAGCAGAAAGGTAGGAGGCAGAGGGACTTGAAGAGGCTATGGAAAGCTGGCTTATTTAGGGCACCCCGTGGTGCTTGAGGGGTTTGAAGTATCATTATGTTACTGTTTGTTTGAGAAAAGGCTTAACAGCTAAAACACTGTGACACTCACAAAGGCCCAAGGTCAGGGCAGACCATACAGCAGAGAAAGAGGGGGGTGTACTGTTGGGTCCACAAGGCTTTGACATGAGGATCCACTTAAGGCCCCATCCACTCTATCCATATTCTTACCTCTGTGTGTCTGTGGCAGTTTCCCATTCTCCACAGACATATTTGGAGTGCCAGAGCAGCAGGGACTCTGAGAGCTAGCTAAAGTAAATGAATGCAGCAGCGGACCTCTTTTTCTCTGCATGCATATCCGCTCCACACAACACAGCAAAGCACACAGGCTGCTGAAAGCCTCAACAATCTGACCATTATCCCTGCATTACAGGGAGATGGCTCTATCCTGTTGCCTTTTGTCTCATGTCATTTGGCAATGCTGATAATGAAAAAGCTCCCATTCAGCATGTAGTCTGTTGGTATTCACACAGCAGTTCATTTTGCAGACTGATAATTGGCCACAACTATTGCACAAAAGGAGGGAGACAATGTGCTGCATTTTGGCCATTGACGATGCTGCCGACACACTTGCTCTGAGCAGACAATAGTCTAGGCTTAAATACTGGCATGTTTCCTGTTTTTGTTTATTTATGTTTTACTCATTGTTCCTGAAAGACCTGTGTGACAGAGTCTAAAGGAATTCAGCCAGCTGCTTTTTATGGCACAGCAGCATTACAGGGTAATAGACCTACCTCGTTTTTTTGGCTCAGTGGGAAACTTTCAAAAGAGCCCCACATGAAGTCATGAATATATGTGAGATGGCACACAGATGCCATTGGTGTTTACACACAGCTGACTAAAATAGATAGAAAAACAGAAGGGTTCCTTCTGATGTGTCTGCCTCTCTGAAGTTCACTCCCTCTTCTTTATGTTACAGCCACCAAAGCCAAGTCGACCTATCCCAGTAAAGTGCAGTACAGAGAGAAAATCCCCACTGCAGGTGGTTTGGGACCTTGCTCTGATCACCAGTGATCACCAAGGAGACTGCACGTCCCAGCATGTTGCATGGTGGGAGGAATGGACTGAACCAAACACAACAATGCAGGCTGGATGAGGGGGCCCTTTGACGGGCTCAGCTGTTCATCACATTATAAAGATTCCATCCATGCTTCCTTCTCTATAGTCCTATATTCACTCACACTAAATTCACTATACCATAAACAAACTCTGGACATTGCTCCATGACTTCTAATACAACTTGATCTGTTAACATGGCCGTCTACAGGACACCGTCCAGACTCCCATCTTTCACCACACATACTTAGCGCTACTTTAAAAGTGGTCATTTGGGAACACTCTGTCTGTGAGGTTTTGTGCTTGACAGGAAGTTTACAGTGAGCAACACCAGCTGGTCCATGCAGCACTGTTAAATCTACCAGACGCTTTTTCAGTTCCACAGAAGGCCCAACATTGCTGCAGGCTACAAGGACTCAACTCTGAATCATTTAGCCTGTGTTACAGCAGCCGTGTTCACAACGTTTACTCTACTGATTTCAGCCATCAGTGTACAAAATTACAGCAAGAATAAGTCCTCATTTCCACCATTCAGGGGGTAGGTAGGATGGATGCTATTGCACAAATGAGTTATAAACAACTGAAATGTGTGTGTGTGTGTGTGTGTGTGTGTGTGTGTGTGTGTGTGTGTGAGTGCTGTATTTAGTGGGGCTAAAATGTAATTACGCAAGAGCCATGCACAATGCTGAGTTCAAACGGGGAGCTTTGTCCTCATAGTACCTCGCCATTAGGTGATGAACAAAACTGAAAGGAGAAATGATGACCATCTATAGTGCAACATTGGGCACAAATAGGTAGTGAAGTGTGCACACGGTAAATACATGATACATGCACAATCCAAATGTGTAGACAGTGAATTCAAAGGACTCAAGAGTTGGCCACAACAACATCATGTGGTGTAGAGTTTGCGTGCTTATCTGTAACTACTGACTTAACTCAGGCACGGATATGATTTGATTCTTATTAAACTAGATTATGCGCTTGTTTCTTTCAATTACACTGCTCAGCTGGCAGACATCGACTCTTAATCTTCTGCCTGTGAAGCTTCGAAAAAATCAGAGAGAAAGAATACTCGTACTGTTTAGGAGTTTGAATCCTCAAGCTCAATTGTCCCTCACTGAGCAAAACTGTGCTTAGTCATGTACAGTCCTCCACTGAAGACAGCCAACAGTGATAAATCACAGCTTACTCAGTAATGAAAATGTATTGAGTACAACTAGCCCATGCTGGATTTCAGCACTATGCCACATGCATACAGAGTGGATCATCTTTATTAGTACCTTGTTTTAATTATCTGGGTAAGATTAGCTTTTCCATGACTGTACTGTGAAGTTAGCCATCGTCATCACAGTGTGAGCCAAACTATTGCTGCTCAACAACTGTATTATGTGCAGCAACAACCTTAAAACCCCACCAGTCAGACTGTGAAAATGGGATCCAGAACCTCTTACAACCTCCTCATTGCTTGCATTGGCTGAGTGCTGAGTCAGCTGAGTTACTTCCCTAAAGCACACATCCAATCAGTATAATCAAACAACTAAAAAATCCGGACTATGGGCACAAAGTCGTGTTTGGTTAAAACAGTTTAGGTTAGGATTATTCAAGGCAGGCCTTGGTAAGCAAGCAAGTATAGCTGATAGGCACTGCAACGCAGGCTGCACTGTTATTTTAATTAAAGCTGAATAATTGGTTTGGTTGTAAATCAAATGTAGAGAGTTCTTTGAATTCTGCAGGTGCTGCGACTGCAGAGTACAACTTTCTCCTGTTTGATTCTGGTCAGCTCATTTCTATCTCCTGATTTACACTTCTTCTAGTTGATTTCATCAGCAGGGCATTCCTAATCAATGCACTGCTGCTGACTGCTGGAGCAAGGCAGATCCTATCTAGCTTGGTGGTTGTAGCCACCAAAATTGGCTGCTTTGGGTTTGGTAACTGCTATATGTTAATAATGAGCCAAACAAATCAATCATCCAATCAACAAACACTGAAGTGGTGGTAATGAGTCTCACACATTTAAACACATCATCCATATATATGAAGCAGTTTTTAGGTATCAATAGATTAGTCTGTGTGTCAGCAATAACAATGTTAATGTCACTGCAGCATATAGGAACAAAAAAGGCTCACAGTGATTCTCTCATCTCGGTCATCAATGTTTATTCCATCTTTTTTCCATGATATGGTGGGTTCAGGATGTCCACGTGGAGGTTGACACTCCAGGACCGCCGGCTCTCCTGCTGCTACGATCACATCTGCAGGGTTTTGTCTGAAGTCATCACGTAGAACTGCAAGATAACCGAAAGAGGAAGAAAAGGAAAAATTAACAAAACATGAATATATCCTCAATCAGAAAAACACATGAAATGAACAGTTACAGAAGCAGATAATTGCAATGTTAAAAAAAGCAAACCCAACCAAACTTAAATTCATTGCTATATTTATGAAGCCGAAAGGCAGCTAGTATAACAGGAGTCGATGTGTTAAACACATAATTAGTTCTGCACAGATGACAAAATGTAAAGCACACATCACTATTGATTTACTGCACATATCACATGAAAATTGTAACAATTTCACAGAATATATTATTGACTAAATAGAAAACAGGTATGTATGGTGTAGGCTACATATACTTGTTGTTTTAATGGCCTACTTTCTCCCACATAACCTTACTATCAATAAGCACAATAAGTGTGTGTGTGTGTGTCAATAACACAACACACACACACACACACACACACCACAGTTTACACTGATCACTACCTCTCCATCATCGCTTTTTCATCTCTCCTTAACAGAGCATATTTACGTCCCCTGTGCCTATACACCAGTGCTAGCTTAATATAGATGAAAATCTACATTAGATCTAATCCACAATTGCTGCCTTGCTAAAGATAGGATATTATTCTTATTTGCATTGGTTTTCCCTTAGAGGTAGTGCAAAAAGAAAAATCTGCCATTGATTTTCATTATTTGGGCATAAAAGCCCACACCTTCTCATTCCATGTCTAATTTATACTGAATAAATAAAAAGGTTTAAATGAACTGAACAATTGCAATTTTCATTTGGGACTGAATCCAAAATTACAAAAAGTGCCTCTGCTAAATTCATTAGTCGTTACCTGCATATTGCACCAATATCATAACTAACTGGTAGCTGCAACAAAGCAGATCAATGCATATCTATTTTATGAGGGGTAGAGAAACAGCATATGTCTGGACACTAGTATTAAACTGGAGGTTTATTGAGAGGGGAAAAGGCAATGAAAGAGCAGCAAGTTCCTGCTGCATACGGTGTGCCAGTAATCATTTTCCCAGCTTCACTGCATATATGTACAAAAACATATGAAAACAGTACTTGTAAATTTCAGGCTGAAATTCAGGCCACACACAAAGTATGCTAGAGGAACTTGGTCTGTGCATGTGTATTGTTATCCCTGTGTATGTATGGTAAAGTAATGTGACTGTATGCTTGTCTGTGTTTTGGGGATAAAATCAGGCTTTTGCTGGCCATTGTCTCACGCTCCTCAGCTTGCTCTAAAGTCACCTCAGTCACAGATCAAAGTCAGCTCACCCCAGGAACCCTCACCTACTGACAGCCAACAAATTCCTGACTAAACCCTTTAAGCACTTAAATGGTCTAAAAGCAGAGAGCCCGGATACTTTTTGTAATGTGGAGTGGGAACCCAATCCAACAGTAGGAACCCGATTTTTGACAATAGCTTCTTTAGTCCTTTGCTGCATAATCACACCCACACCTCCTTGCATACAACTGTAACATTATCTAACCTCAATTCTTACGCATAGGAACAGTATTTATTAAAAGTATTTTGCGATTCATGCTGTTGCCCCCCTATGAGGACAAGGCATTTTTCCACAGATATATGCACAGGGTGCTGTATACAGGTGAATAATGATTATGCGTGTGACCCCCCAAATTTTCTATACTAACTCTGATCCAACTCAAACTCAGCAGTGCAGCTGCATCTTGAGTGAGCTCATTTGGTGCAGTTAAAAGTAGATACAGTCATCCAGGAATGCAAATGTAAACACTAAACATCCGATCCATTAGAGCACAAGGTCCATCTGAAGACACACATCCTCTATTTGCATCAGCCTGTTCTGAAGAGCATTATTGTAAAATTCAGCCTTGAGTGTCCAGGTGACTCAAATATCGAAGATACTGTGGCCAGCCTTGGCTCAGATATCATTCAAAAGTGCATTTTTTTATGTTTATGATATTATGCTATTTTCTGTTTTTGTTAAGTAAGTAAAAAGTGAATACAAGTGTAAACATACCGGTATTTCATCAGCTGATGACATCAGCTGACAATGATTGAGCAATATCCTGTTGATCAAATGTATGTGAAGAAATTCAAAGTAAAGAGAGAGAATTTATGTTTTTCCTGCATGGCGATTTCATAGCATGTAATAAATGCTTGGTTGAGTAAGTCAGTAACTTTATCTGTGACACAGTGCACATCGTCTCTTCTCAGTGGGTCTCTACCTCCCCTGCTGGTCTCACAGTAATTCTTTCAGCTAACATGCAGATGCATCTGTCCCCCTGGAAAATAAAAATGGATGTGCGGGGAGGAAAAGAGGAAAAAAAGGTATACTGTATTGACTAGTTGGAGGCCAGAGGGAGAGCTGGCATCATCCAGTGTTTATACCAACAGCGCAGTGACCTCCACCCCTCCTTAACAACACTCACTCCCCCACCTTGCTGCCGTCTCTCCTCCTACAAACCAACACCGCTTTGTTATATACACAGCTGAGTGCTGCACAGCAGACAGCCCCGAACATCTGCGTAGTGAAAAACAAAATCCTCTGGGATGTAGTCAGAGTGAGCAAGAACGAGACAGAGGCAGCCAGACAGTCTGTCAGACAGATAGACAGACAGACCCAGATCTGGATAGGGTACAAAGCCCCAACTCTTCCGCCAGAAGCCCTGTCCGATCCGGAGCTGTGGTGGAATGGGTTGCCTCTGGCCCCCCTGGTTTAAATAAGACATTCAGCATCCCTGCTTCCTGCATACATACTGTATAAGGCCTTGCACGCCTGTCTCCGTGGCTGTTCCTTTTGTAGGACCCAGAATTGGTTGGGGAAAAAAAATGGGATAGAGAGGCTCTCATGCTGTGTGCTGTCCTGAAAGTGTGTATGTGTGTGGTGGGGTCCATGTCTGTGTTTGGGATAATGAGCCTACTCTACCATTCTGTCTCTCTAGTGAGCCTGCAGCTGTCCCCTAGCAGATAATATTTCCTGCGCTATTAAGAGGGAGGGCAAACTCAATGTGTGTGTGTGTGTGTGTGTGTGTGTGTGTTTGTATGTACAGAGAGATTTTCAGTTTGTGGCTTAATATGTGGAAATGGGCCAAAGTCAGGGGTCCCAGCATGAAGACATCTCTTTGTCCGTTCTGGATTTACTCAAATATGCTGATGATGGGATGAAACAGAGTGAATATCCGGACCTGGACAGATACCAATATGCTTTGTCAAGGTAAAGGGATCTATTCTGCATTGTATTTCCTCTTTTCAGTGGGCTAAAAACAAAACACATCTTATCTCATCTGGCTGACATGCCTTGCTGCAACACAAACAGCTGACTGTGCATAAAACAACCATATCTATCAAAGCAAAGGTTTAGTCTGCAGTGGCAAACATCTGCTGGGCCCCGTCAAGCCCAGTCTAACCACACACTACTGTACTGCATGATAAATCGCTCCCCGGGTCCACGGTAGCAAATTTGAGCTGTGCTGAGGCTAATGCAATTAGCTGCCATCATTTCTTACATCCAAACCCTCCTTTAAAGGTCAGCTGAGATGGCTGCTCTCATCTCTGAAAACTCCCAGGTTCACCACCCCACCAAACTATCCCCTGTCCACCCACACACTCGCACATAGACGCACACGCACGCACACACACACATACACTCAGTCTTTTCCTCAGGAAATTGAAAACAGATGTTTAAATGTCAAATTAAAATGAGATTCCTGTGCTGCCCCTCCAACATTAATGAAAATGAAGACTTAATGCCACACACAAGTCTGGGTGGGAAGATCAGATGAGCTTTGTTCTGAGGAAATTAAACCAAGTACAACAAGCTTCCCCACAAATCTTTGGAAAGATACAAAAACAGACCCACCAGGGAATTAAAGATTTATCAGATGGCACCCAGAGTCAATCCTGCAGATATACAGAGCACAGCATGGGTCTTGCCTTTGGCTTTGACTTTTCCTTGAAACAGAATGGGCAAGGCTAGTCCCTTAAGGGAAGTAAAATGAATGATTACAGCAAGGAAAGGGAACTAAGGAGAGCAGAAACTGTAGAAGCAAAGAGAAAGAGAGATCTTGCTCCATCTAATGAAAGCTAAACTATCTCTCTTCCTTGTGGTCTCTCATCCTCGCTTACTGAAGGTAGTTCTGCTTCTTTGAAACTGAACAAATGTACTTTATTTGCTTCAGAAGCTGCCACAGTGTCAAGCTATCGGTGCTCAAACACCATCAAATATTACCTGAGGATGTAAGGTAAGGATTAATGGACAGTACAAACACTGAGAAAATTTCAAATGGCTAAGCAGCCCCATATGTTCATGGTTATATGTGACATCTTAAAGCCTCAGCTGCAGCAGAATTGCTCTTTTTTCCCATTGATTTACTGTCAAGTCTCTCTATGATGCAGACAAGTCAATGTCTAAATAACAGCGATATATAAATGTATATATAAGAAAAAGGCCAATGCATGAATGCCTCTACAAAAATTTTCACATGTAAAGAAAAGTTTTAAATGTAGCTGCAGAACATTCAAATCTGCCCCATTCATTCAACAAATATGTGTGTATTAAAACACAGCTTACATTGAATGAGCTCCTCTCCAGTCCAGTTCTACTTACTGTACAACATAATTATTATGCCCCTTCAACTTTGTTTATGCCATGAGCAAAATCTCCCTCATTCACAGTACAGCTACTAAGCCATTCTACATTGATGCTCTTCACCTTGCCTCCAGCTCTGTCCTGTGGGACAAACACCTCTCATTCTCTCCCTCCATGTAACTCCCACTTTGTCTCTAAATTTCTCTCTCCCCTCTCAGCATTTGACCCCCTTATCTTACCTCTCTCTCAGCTCACACACATCAAGCCGCTTCCATCAAAGACAGCCTCATAGCAATGGTGTGTTAACCCATGCCACTCTATTGCAAAGGCTGTTGCAGGTAGGTAATTTGCCAGTGGTGTGCGTGTAGTGTGTATGTGTGTGTTTGCACTGCAGAAATCTGTATTTTTTGCTGGTGGGTGTGAAGATATAACAGGACTCCTACTGTACTCTGGAGAATCACTGCCTCCTTCCTCTCCCTCCTCCTACTCCTTCCCTTGTTCCCCCCTGATCCCACCATGAGAGAGATGAGATTGGAAATGGCAGACTTCCCTCTCTTCTCAATCTGGCTCTCGTTCCTCTGTTCTGAGCTCATTCCTACCCTGTTAACACTCGATCAGCACGCAAGCTGCACCGAGGTTGCCCGTATTACTGTCTGGGATGGATGATAATAGATATAAACTTCACAGCTATGTACACATACACAAATAAAGAGATAAAACTGACATGAAGGGAAGTTGTAAATAATAGTGAAAATCACAATAAAGCAATACACTTTACACTCCTAAATGTTTTGTTCTTTCAGAACTGAATTTATGGATTTCACATTTATTTCCAAATGCCCTATAGACAAATAATTTAGAAAACAATAGCACCTTACTAGACAACCATGACATTCAAAATGAGGTCACATCTGCAGAGTCACATTGGTTAAAAATGCTTGACAGCCTAAGTGCCTGGTTGAATGCAAGACACCTTGTGGATACCCGTAAATATGTCAACAAGAGCAGACAGACTGTTACCCAACTGGCCTTTAGGGTTTGCACCTGCATAACCCCAAATGCCATGAGGTCATCCTCCAGACTCAGCTGTGATGTCATGTAACTGAACAGAGACAGGATGCCCTTATTAGCTCTTAAAAAATAGAGAGTCTGAACAATAAACTATTCTGTCACTAGATAAACAAAAAGCAGACATACATACGCTAGTCTTACTTGCTTTGATATAAAAATAGGACTAAATGGAAAAACATTATGTTTGAAAATCATTTGAGACATCTCTCGACAATTGCAGATCAGATGAGACTGTGACACTGCGTTTTGATCAGCATCCATAGAATGAACAGCACATGTGCTACTGACTGAAGACATAAACAGATACAAATGTAAACCACGCCATGTAGGGAAATGAATCAGGCTGGCCCTGCTGGTGTGTGGATTGAAGCAGGGGTAAGGCGAGGGAGGTAAAGGCATTTACAATGTGCTGTGCCAGGTGATTATGCTTTATACCTGGCACTAGCAGCAAGGGCAGATGGCTGTGCAGACCTTTCAGTGGCACAGCAGAGTGCCTGTCTGCACTCGCTGTAGTCCAGTGAGGCTGCAGAGTGTCGAGTGTAGAGGGGCAAATCTTAGCGCTTCACCCTCTAGGCATACATTACGTTACACACTTTAAGAAACACATGTAGACCCCATGTGCATTAAGATCCAACAGCAATTATGTCTGTACATAAAGAAACACAAACATCTGCACACACATGGGCGCACACGCATTCACCACATAAAGGAAACCTTACCCCACAGCCGCACAGACAGAGAGGCCATTGAGTGCCTGTGTTTGCTTAAATGGTCATAAGTCTTCTCGTCAGGCTCGGAGAGAGAAATGGCGTTTGGCAAACATGGCGAAAGGCACAGAGGGCAGCGGGGAGGCAGGTTTATGTGAGTGACTGAGTGAGTGAGTGACTTGGCACCTCATAGTTCAATAAACAGTGCCTGTTTGATTGGAGTGTTGGGTGAGCAGGAGTTGGACTAAAATAAAGAGTGTTTCGAGTGCTGGGACTGCCTAGGCAGGAATGTCAGAGAAAAAACCCCAGCTTGAGTACTACTCTCTCTCTGTCCAAAAATGTTATAAAAAGGAAAAAATACAAATCCCATAAAATCCCGATAGGAACACCCACAGCTACACTGCAAACTATGTAATAAACATGTGTATGGGATTATCACATTTAAATTTAATGATTAAAAAACATAGACAAGCCATTAGTGGATTTGTCAGCTTCTAACAGAACAGCCTGCACACTGCATATGAAAGGCACTGAGACATGTACAGTATAGTTTTCTCACTTGGGCAGGCCATGATAAATAAAATATTATGTTTACACAGCATAGAACTGATGCCAATGGAATTCATTCTGTTTCCATTCTCAAATAGTGTTTTAAGAGTCTCACAATTCAGTAAAATAATAATGTGTCAGATAAAGACAAGAGATGCAGGTTAATCAACATTTTTTTACAAGTAAAGAATTACCTTCATTTGCTCCACCCTTATAATGTAAGATCACTATGAATTAGAGCAACACTACGGCAGTCTGCTGCCAGTATTTTAGGAGGCATGTCTATGATACATCCTCATTCATAGGTGGAACTCAACTGCTTACTCCCGGAGGACGAAGAGGAATTGAGAACCTCAGTAACCATAGCTCTCATCACTCACAGTGCTGTCTTAAGCCTGAAGCTACCTACATAGAGATACAATGGAGCAGATGTAACACTATAGTACGCATACACACGTACACCTGTACAGTATGCTCTCTCATTATCTGTCTCTTTCTCCCTCTCACACACACAACACAGACTAAGGCACTTGGGCTCTGATCTGCCCCCGTGAATGTATCATGGGAATAAACTGCTTCCTGCATACACGTACGCATACAATGTACGCACAATGAAATGTGGGTGTGGCATCCAAGCAAATATTGAAGGCAGGCAAAGAATCATTTCATCAGTGTAATTTGCAGCTAGTATCTGACAAATCTCCACATTCTAACCATTTTTCATACGAGCCACAATATAAACGTTTTAAACAGCATGTCTGTGTGTCTGTTATTACAACTCTGTGATTGACACACCTCAGGGTAAGTCTATCTTTTTAAAGACCTTGCTGTAAATATTTCCTTTGGAGCTACTTTCTACTGAAGGACCATTTCCTATGAAAACTGCTGACAGTGTGTTCTGTGGATTATCCAGAGTAATGGGGACATTGATTCTGGAAAGAGCTGTTGCTATTGAATCTTTTAAAATGTAATTCTTCAATGGTGTGAGCACAATAAATAAAATGTACATCTGAGAGAGGATTACCTCAAAACCTAGCCAAATAAAACCAGCTATCTGCATGGGTAGATACTACTTAGAAAAATATGTTTGTTGCAATTTGGGTGAACCAACACTTTATGAACTCTTTCCTCTTTCTTTGCCTCTAAATGTTTCACTGTTTTCTCACTGCTGTTCTCTCTTCTCTGCCTGTGTTTAGCTTTACTAGACTGTGGTAGTCTGTCTGAGTCTTCACAGTGTAATAGGATTTTACACAACACAGAACTGGTGAGTATATGCAGATCGCATATTTGTCACCATAGACTGCTCATTACAGTAAATCCCTTTACCTCCAGAAAAGCAGGCGTAAACCCGCCAAGAGCCATGGAATATCTTTATCCACTTGTGCCTAAATCCCACTACGTGTTTTACACAGCTCAGTTCACATTGTGTCAGTTATGTTCGCTGACAATATCTCACTGTGAGCTGCCCTCCCATCTGTGTGGCCTCACCAACTAACCCTCTCCCAGCATCTGCAAAGATGAGGGCCTTATTAAAACAATCTTCCCAATTAACATTCCTGGCCCCTGGAGCCCTACCAGCACTCCCCGTGGACCTCCTCCACTGCTCCTCCAGATTTGACCCTTTCTCAGCTCTACAATGACAAAGAAGCTGTGTAGGACCCAGACAAACCACGGGACCCTGGAATATGAATGGACTGAGAGGGAGATGTGAGGCAACTTGTTTTTCGTCTTTGTGTGTTTGTTTGCGTTTTTATCTGTGTACCGTGTGTGTGAGAGAAGAAAAGAGAATGAGGGAGAAAGATGCATGATGCAGGGATGGATAAATGAGTTAGCACCAGTCAGGGCAGCACAGTCATCACAAATGCTCCTAATTTGATGTGACATGCATTGAGACATGGGTTAATTTCCACAGGGTGGATAGCTCATGATCCCAAGCAGGAAGGAGTACTGTAAGATGAGCCTTTCAGTTAGCTAACTCACACCATCAGAGAAATTACATCCATAAACACAGCCTGCTTTCCTGCAGAGTGCCATTTGACCTGCTGCTTACCCTCATCTGAGCATTTTGAAACATCTGCTGCAGATCCTTTCACCTCTCGATTAGCCTGAGATCTCAAGCACTAGATTACAGGATGCTCCCCTCCCTCTTGCTCATCTTCCCAAAACAAAGATATATTATCGACAAACAGTGAAGACTGATACAGTGTTATTCTATAGTGGTGCTGTGAAAACAGGACCAGGCAGGGGAATGAGATCCTGGTGTGGAGCTGGAGATGAGACCTCTTACAATGACTGCGGGTCTGGCTTTGCTTTATATTAGAGATAATGGAAATCACAAACATTATATAGCCCCTTGCCTCAACTCAGCTGGACCTTCCAATGGTTCATGTAAAACAATGTCCACTGCTACAGCACAGTATGGCAGAGTTTAGTATGCTTGTGGGAGCAGGCAGGTGTGTTTGCTTGTGTTTTAGTTCTCCCTACTGACTATACTGCCAGTCTGTTTGGGCTACACTTTATTAATGTGCGCTTAGTGAGAGCTAGCGGCCATGCGGTGTACGGATGTTCTCTCTGTAGCATATGTCAAACAGACTAATTCAAAGCAGAAAAAGTTAGAAATCTCCCTTTCATGTTAAATTAGTGTAATGGAAATTTTAGCCAATTACACTTAGTTTCCAATGAAAGTCTAATTTAATAGAGATTTAGGAAACAGTAGGAGTGAGCGATTGTTATGGAGAACACAGTGTCTTGGTCAGGACAAGACCATAAACTAGGATTACATCAGCGGCTGTTTCGACGGTGACTGGGGAAGAGTAATATGATAGTGGTTGTGTGGAGGGGAAACAGGCAGGCACAGAGGAAAATGGGGAAGGAAAAAACACAAGGGGATCCAATGTAATGTTACAGCAGATCCCTCAGCATTTCGTCATGGCCACTTTCATTTCCACCATGCTGATCCCTCTCCAATCACTTTACCAGGCACAGGGGAGACAGGGAGAGAGGGAAGGAAGGAGGAAGAGCGACACAGAGAGGAAAAGGTTGTAGAGGTTAAGTAAAAGTGTGGAGGTGGGGGGTCCTTCAGAGATATAGGGCACAGGAATGTTAAAGAGGTTGAGACAAAGCAAATAAGGGTACTGGGATTCAAACATGTGCTGCAGCTCCAGAGGGGCACATCTTTCTCTGATCAGTTGCCGTCCCCTTTTCAATGGTTTCCACATGGACCCTAAACTCTCACAGATGGACCCCGGGAAGATGAAAAGATGTCCGTATCCCTATCTAAGAGGGGATCTGTTACAGTGGGAAGAGATACCAAAAGGAACGGAGCGAGGGAATGCTGTCAGAGATAGTGTGCCAAAAAGAAATAAGAGAGGTGAAATTTCATCTTTTGCACTTGCCTACCATGTGAGTGTGTACGCCTATGTGATCATTGCCAAACACTTAGGTGCTATAGCTTTTCACTACATTTGTCAAGTTGTCCAACAGGCAATATCAAACATAGCTGATGCCAAGGAGAAAGTTTTGTAAGTATGCCAGAAATTAGCCTGATCCCTGTGAAATTGACACTGTGTAAGGTTTCAAGACTGATGTTAAGCCCTGGATTTTCCATCTTTACATTTTCATTAGACAAAGCACAGACTAAAGAAAAGTGCCTTCATAGTTTTTTCTCCTTTGCTTTATTGTATACTTTGCTACTGTTAACATGGCTGACACATCCTGGTGAGCTGAATTACGATCCCTCTCCCTGCGGTACAAAGCCAAGCCCAGCAGCAGGGGAAATTTAAGGCTACTGCACCAAATCTACTGAGAGACGACTCTAAAATATCGGCCAGATTTATAGAAGTGGGAGAGAAATCTTTTTCTCCTTTGAGGTACTGCGTTCCTCTTGCTACTAATTCAAACATGGCAGCCTGAGACTGGCCAGATGAAGAGAGAGGAGTGTCTAGGTGTATTCTGTGTATACTTTATAATTGCCAATGCTTTCACCAAGCTCAGCTTTCAAAAAACGCAACAGGAAACTTCCAACATCATGTTTTTTTGTTCTCACACAGCTGTCCATTAAAGTTACATTTACATTAGTAGTGTAATGTTAAGATTTCTGTATAATGTAAAAACATCCGATTGAAAAAATGCTAAAAGATGACAGACAACTGCTGGCTTTTCTGGGTGACATTAAAAGAGAATATTCAATACTGGTGTCATATCTTTTCAATCCCTTCCTCAGCTGGCTCCCTCTGTAATATAGTTAGTGATGGGTCTTCAAAAAATTGACATCTGAAATATTTAAATATGAACACCTAATCACATGGAAGAGGCTTCCTCTGGCAGTTAATCCTCTTAGTAAGAAGACAAACCCTGGCATGGAATAAAACCTATCAAATATACAATGTAATGAACTTATTAAAGATCAGCCGTTTGGCATCTTTCAATTTTCTTTTAATAAAAGCAACATATCCTCCTGGTTCTACTTTGTATTTTATTTTCTCCTTTTTATTTCTCTGTTGCACAGCCGGTTGTGGCTTTAAGTAGGAATGTAATTTTGCCTCTGACACAGGTTATTTATTGAAAATTGTCATGCAAAGATCTACAATGAACAAACTTTAAACCCTGACCCTGAAGTCTTATCTCTTCCTCTCTCCTCCTCCTCCACACTGTTTTGCTGAACAGGTGTCTGCAGGGACAACCACCGGAAGCAGCAACCTCTAGTTCACCCCTTCATAAAAAACTCCTACTCAGCACGGATGCCATTCCCAACATCCAAGGGCATGTGGTCTGCCTAAAGCCCCCGTGCATTGTAGACAGATTACTCTGAAAGGAACAGAGGAGCCCATCTGGATCTGAGGAGGGGCAAGTGGTGATGGGGAGAGGAAATTTAAGAAATGGAGAGAACTGGTTAGATGATATTGAGGATGAGGGAATGCAGGGTCGAAAGTTTTTTGGGGGGGGCCTGGACTGCCAGAGCATCAAATTGTGTGCTGTATAAATCAGGCTATGAAAGAAGCAAGGCTAGGTGAAATAAGAGCTCATGTGAAGGGCAGTTTAAACCTTGTCAGTCTAGATTATTTAAGAGGGAAAAAACACTCAGTTACAAGTGAAATATAATCTAATAAGAGTTTCAGTATGACGTCACATATAAAGACATGCGGAACTTGGCTGCTGGATGCCTTGCTTATAGCTGTGTGTGTGTTAGCCTCCAGGTTCCACATACAGGTTTAAAGGCGTGACAGGTTCAGTGTGTGTTTGAGGTCAGTGGCTATGTGTACACACAGTAATGTGTTAAGAGCTGCTGGGTTGGGTGGTCAGTCTCATTAGCACTTGCTGACCCAACCGGTTCACCTGACAGAGCAGCAGAGCTGGGGCATATAGCAAGCAAGCGTGAAAGCAAACATTAAACACTCCTCTATGGCAGCAAACAAACTGTCCCCTGGCAGGAAGAGAGAGAAGGAGTATGAGGTCAACAAACAGGGGAAGAAGCCCCCACAACCATCATCCTCTCCCTCAGTATCTCTTCAACAAACTGAACATCACCAGCACAGAGAGGTCAGGACTCAACGAACAGATAAACTCTCCCTGTTCTCCTGAGATAAGACATGCCTAACGTGCCTCACATGGGGAGACAATTTACCACAAAATGCTACCACCGGGTACCCTCTGAGCGAATCATCAAATAAATCCATGTTTAGTTTCTGCCAGGCTCAAATATGCCAACAAAGCCATGATAAGAGTGCATGCAGCTAAAAAGCTACATTGTGCTCAACAAAGGGGATAAAGCAAATCAGGGAGAGGATGTGATGGGGCTTGTTGCCCTCTGGAGCAGCAGATGAGGGTGTTCAGTTTGTTGTGGAGAAGAGCAAAATAAAACAGAGCAATTCACGTCATGCGGGTGAGACCTGCCTGAGAGCACAGACCATATGGGTCACATCAATAACATGTTTCTCCACTATCAATTGAGCATAGTGTTATATTCGATGGGATGCAAAGTAAGTCTTCTCTGCTGATTACTGCAAGAATGGAGAAGGTATGCTATGTACTACAAAATATTGTGTGTCATACTGCAGATAGCCAGACACTCACTAGGCTATTATAGATTCCATTCCACCTGATTTGCATCTTTTTGGAATGTGGGATGAAACTGGCACACCTGGGTCACATTATGTTGGACGGAAAACTCTGCTAAACATATTTCAACTTCCCCTGCAACCAATTCGATCTGCCCGCAAAGCTGAGCACTGATTACTAGCACCCCCCCTGCAGTACCAGAGTACATATGCCATCTATTGTATGAGTCCCCACCATGCTGTCTGTATCTGGGAGAGATAACATCTCAGCAAGCCCTCTGTCTGTGGACCTCTGTGGCTTTCTGAGACGTTCACAGCCTGTGGGAGGCAGCACACCTGCACATCAGACAATAGAAATGACTCCTATAGATTCTGCTGTTCTTTGAAGTGGCGATGGATGTGAGCTCAATACCCCAGGCTCTGTGGTTTCAGCATGCAGCCTTTGTGATGAGAGATGGCTTTAAGATGAGTCGACCAGAGCTTTTAAGGACATTCAAGTGTTTGGTTGACCAGCCATTCCACATCAGACAAGGTGTTCACATGAGACGTACGTAAAGCAAAAATTACAAGGATGCCTGAAGGGGGTACATACTACGGTACTCGTCCACTGCTGTCTGATCTGCCAAATTTTCATTGCACAGTTAATTGGCATGGGGTAAAGTATCAAAACAGAGACAGTGAAAATATACATGTGGGGGAGAGACAAATCATGAAAGACGACTTAAGAGCTACAGTATGTTTGGGTTGGGGAGCGAAAACACCACACAGACAGAACTTTACATTCCACTCCAGGAGTATCATAGCCACATCTAATATCTCTTCCTTCAGTCTATGGTGTTAGCCTATTGTCTAACAGGCCTCTTAAGCATAAACTAGCTGTGAAATATGACATCATAAAAAGCAGTGGGTCTTTCGATTATGAAGAAATCTATGAATTATTCAGAGGCAACTGATGGCAATATTCTTCACTCAATCTTGCTGCTTCCATCCCCGTCTCATAGGTCTGTTTTTTCTCTCTTACTGCTGTTCTCTTTAGCTTTTTCTCAATATATATATATATATTTTTTATCTCATCTGTTCATCCCCGTCCCCTCTTTCTCTCATTTCCATCTTGTGGGAGGTGTCGCACTACTGTTGAGGGAAGATCTGAGAGAAGAAAAATAGGACCGGCGTCTAGAAAACAAGGGAATCCAACAGTGTGACTGACTGGTGCTAAAGTGGACACCATACCTCTTGAAAGGGCTACAGCAAAGTCAAGTGAGTGGAAACCTTGACTACTAAAAAGAAACATCCCAAGCATGCCAGACGCTGTTCAGTGTCAACTCTGTCATCATGTGGCTAAATACCCAGCAGTGTTGTCCTTACAATCCAGGTGTCTGACCTGCTGTCACTATCTATTTTACCATCCCTGCTTAACTACACACAATCAGCACAGCCTTATATAGAATAATAACTCTTTTTTACAGTACACCACAGTGGTTAGCTTTGCTTGCCTAAGCGTGACACTGTAGGAGCCACTGGGGAATGAACCAGTCACAGATGTGCATCTTCCCTCAGTGGTGACAGACAAGGCCATACAGTATGTCTCTGCATAGTGATGAGTAATGATCTCCCCGGGGTTCTTTGTCTTGCTGCATCTCATACATAGGTACATACATTTTACTGTACATCCTGCTTTATAGCCATACAATTCTCCACAAAGAAACAAAAGCAGACGGTACCTGTTAATGATTCCTCTACATGACCTACTGTTTATGTAAGTACCTAAAACCATACAATGTCTACAGTACCTCAAAATGTTTCAGTTAAGGGATGCTTAGGGTAAGGGTCATTTTTAGACATTATGGCTACAATATCTGTTCTCAGTGACTCGTGCTGGTTATCAGTGGTGGGCTGTTTACATTTCAAGCAAAAAGGCTGGGAAAAATTGCCACCTCCAAATGTAAGGCAGATCCATATCCAAGTTTGGATTCTCTTAATACATGTCTTATCTGCTGGTTAGACTGTTGAATATGTAGAACGGGATAATGTTTGGCTTTACACTTCTCAAAGGGATATTAACTGCGCAAACGTTTCTTCATTTTAAGCCAGTGTTCAATCTGACAAAGCCTACGCAGCAGCTTCAGCTTCAGACTGAAATGAGTGAACATTTACTTGGCCCACTTCCAGTTACACATTGTGGGCTGTAATTAAGATCGTCGTTATGTGTTTATCAATCATTTGTGTTTTCAAGTTTTCCCTGTGTACTCCCTAATATGGTGAAAGTGATTACTGGGCCAGATGCTGGTTATCACTAGTTAGCTAGTTACAATTTATGAAGCATACACAAGGATATGATTCTGTGCAAGTCATTTGACCTGAGTTGTCCTCTTAACCTTACTTAACCTTTACTTTATGTGTTTTCTCTGATTCACAAAAACACCAATACACACAGGCACAGGGCCTGTGTGTATTGGACACACACAGGGCCAGAAAATGAAATAACTTCTAGGAATATGTGAAGCATGGCATCCATTCGTCAACTAGGCCACATGCTCCGATTCTCTCTCTGTTTCATTCAGGCCTTAACATTCACATGTAAGCATAGTGTCACACAGGTATAAGCAAGACTCTGGGTGCACTGCTGTATAAATACTGTTGTGCCTGTCACTAATGTACTCCAAATTATGTGCTTCAAATGAGTCACTACCACTAACAAAAAGCCATTGTTTAGAATAGCTGAAGTAAGGACTGGCAGTGATCAACCTGAATTGTGTAGTAAGGGCAATCCATGGCCACTCCACATGAGATACAAGAGCAATGCCCAGGCTGATGAGGCCCTCCACCTTCTCATCTGTCCAATAAAAGCCCTCTGTCACTGCTTCATGCATGCATCCTCATCCACCCACACCCTGTATAAGCCCATAATGAGCCCTGGGCTAATGCATAGAACAACACTATTAAAGCCAAAATGGACAACTCCCCACTCCAGTCCAGGCATGAGTATGCAAGAGAGCACTCACTGTGCTGATGTTAGTGTGTCCTACGATATGAGCTTGACCACTTGTGCATGTACATTGTGTGTCTCTGTGTGTGTGTTTTCTCTAAGGAGCAGAAGAGAGTCGACAGCTCCAGCCAGTAGGCCTTTGACCTGCGGCCTGAGGGCCTAGCATAAGACGGCAGTGCTGGTTTGCAGTACGTTCCTCCCTCTGGCACAAAATCCTTGGCAGGTCACCATGAAACACAAAGGCCAAAGGCACATGGACCTTGTCCAGGATGCCACGCTTGGTTTGAACCCTTTTTCTTGACAAAGAAGAAAAAATAATTTCCCTCTAGAAAATCATGGAAGAAAGGGAACTGAGAAACAGTTCAGCAGTGCGCTGCACTGTAGTCAAAGAAATCTAAATCAGATTTCCGTTCCAACAGGCCAACCTCATCTCACAATAATAGTTTCACAGAAGCAATATTTGCTTCCAACTATTCTGTATGTGACTTAAATCAGATCCACAATGGCTCATTTGTTATGGGCCTGATATATTTGTCTTCTTCTTTCTCTTTTTCTTTGGGCCAAGAAGAAAATCATTCTTGGTTTCTATGATGCCTTGCCTTTCCCCATTTCTGTCACAGCTATTATTTCATGAAATCTGACTCCTGGTATTGTTTCTTTTCAATTTCCTTTTCAGCAAAGCCCAAGTGTTCCCTCCTCCCATGTTAACCACCTCTTAGTGCACAGCACAATGTGCCAAAAATATCTCTGTACCAAGAAACAACCTTAAAACTACAGTAAAACATTCAATTAAATTTGCCATTCCATTTCAAAATAGAAGGAACAAGCTTTGCTTTTTCACAAAAATACTTAAACCAGTCATCCTTGGATTTCAGTCTGCCTTTGTTCTACATCCCTTTCAGTCAGTTTATTTACTCCTCAGATTTTTGGAGAACTTGTTTTGGACATACGACATGAACTCAACAGACTAACAAGGAGTCCCTGGAAACCCTCCCATGATTTCCTTTCCCAAAAGATAATATACACTCTAATGTAGATGAAGAAAGATGCTAATTGACCTGAAATCAAAGCTAATTGGCTTCTATTTAGCCTCTTCCTGTCCTAGAGCAGAATGGACACTGGGGATATATTCCCTGGCCCAATTCACAGAATACCACCAACAAATAAGCAGTAATCACTAGTGGGAAGTGCAATACTGGGCTGTATCTATCTGCATGGTGTGGTGAGCCTCTGGCTGACCTACTGGTACAGACAACCTGACCTGTGTTTGCCTGCACACTGCTGGCTTGGCTGATAGATAGCTCCCTCTCTAGCAGTTCCCACCATAAGTCTCCTTCAAACTGCCATACTGTGACCTGCCCCCAGCTCCCAATGGATCATTTTCTACATTTCTTTCCGGCATAATGTTGTAACACTTCCTCTGTCTGTGTGTATGTGTGTTTGTGAGTGTGTATGTGTGACTGAGGGCTAGGGCAGAACACTTTTAGAAATAATATCTAAATGCAATTGTTTTGACAGATAATGCAATATGATTTGTATATTAGAGGGAAGGGTAATTTGTACATCATTCTCATTTTGATTCAGTTAGGGGGCATTAAAATGATTATGGTGTGATTTTTACAGGGATCTGTACAAAACAAACATGTTTTCAGTAGAATATGATGTGTAGGCCAGGACATCTCTGCAGCACAACAATTTTTCATTTAAAAAGGTCTTTTAACACACATTTTGGCTCTACACAAATATTGTGCGTCCTAGCGATTTGAAATTGTAGTAGGCCATATTGTGATTTCGACTGATTGCTCAGGGCATAAAAATAATTTACACTAGTGGAAAGAGGAATATCCCCGCTCACTTTTCAAAATCCTATTTTTGTCCTTGAACTTTGGCAGTTTCAATTACTCACTAAAATCTCTCTCTCCATAAAAATGTTGAGATGTTCTTCTAGTTGCTTTCAGTTATCACTGCAACAGGAATACTGTTTTGTTCACAACAGTAAGTTGACTTTATACTTATTTTGATGGCCTGGATTTTGTCTTTCAGGCTTTATAAATGCTGCTCTAACCATAAAACTACTGTAACATCTTTGACAGGATAATAATCTTATATCTATCTTTTGCATTCCAGATTTTAAATTTAAGGCAGTAAAGGGGATTGAACTTTTTATTTAATGACTCAACTATAACATTATAACTGAATATCATGTATTCATTAATTAGAATGAATGCGATTTTAGAGGGTTGGTGCATTGATAACATTACCCATTTGCCCATCATTCTTGTACCATTATTGTGGAACAATTATATTCTGTCATATCTTAGATTTATAGATGTTACTTTTATATAGTTTCAGTCTTTGGTTTAATGTGTCTCTTTTTCTTATCTTTGTTTCTTTTTGTTTTGTTAACAAATCCCTTGGTTAATTTGCCGCCCCCACTTCTAAAAGCAATCTTATGCTCTATTTGTGTGACTGTTTAGTGAATAATGTGTGTACAGCCTGGAGAGAGAAGTTGATTTGATTTTATCTAAGCTCCATGGGTGCAGTGAAATATAAGGAAAAGTGGAGCAAGATACTCAATTTGATCTACGAGATGCAAAGGCAGAAAATTCACACAGTAGACAAAGATGGGTAATAAAACAAATGAAGCAAAACTCAAACGCTGCTTGCACCACTGTGGCTACATGACCTACATCTGTAGAGTGGAGGAATGCTGATCCTTATCTAATGTAGGATATGGCCTGAGGACAAGACAAGTCATCTTGGCACACAAACCTCTGTTATTCACTGTAATCTTTTCTTTCAGTGTTTTCAGCTACAATAGCGATCTTCAGAGTCGGTGAGTGTGCCGCTTTAATTGATGCAGCAACAGAATTTGATTCATGTTACATTCTACAAGGAGAGCCATGAAGTATCCGATGAGAGCCTGGGCAGAGTTACATTAAAGGCATTCCCGTGAACCCTCAGCACTCCATAGCACAGGATCCTAGTCTCTGTTTCTCCCTTCCAGACAGATGCCAAAGTCATTGTTTTTCCAAGCCTGCTTTTCAGAGAGAAAACCTGATACTACTGGCTGCCAGTGTCACCAGTGGCCCCCCGTCCTCCCTTGTCATTCAATCCCATCTCTCCTCCTTTCAGGAATGCACTTCAGTCACTCTTTCTCATTCTCCCTCCCTCTTTTCTCCGGACCATGGTGCCCTAGGCAGTCTAGGGGCAGTGTGTGTTTGGTTGTCCCAGATCTATTCATCCTCTCTAGTGAAACAGGATACAGTGACCTCCTCTGTGTCCGGTGGTCTCCATCCCAGGCTCCTGTCTGGTAAGTGTCAGAGATCGAGAACCTGTGAGGGGAAGGGGATGGTAACTCGATGGCGGGTCAGGAGACAAGCCAAGAACACAATCCTGTTGGGCACTTCAGTGAGATGATACTAGATCTGAGTGAAGGGACCGGCATGAATGTTTTGCACTGGGTTAATGTTAAATGAACCACAACACTTTTCACAGAGCTGTCTGTTAAAGTGTGCTGTCATTTTTTGACTCCCTCAAACAATGCAGGTGGGTGTGCCAGAGTTTATTCAGGATCTAAACCATCACTAATGAACAATGAAGATTGGTGAAACATATCATACTGTATCTCAGCAGGTGATATGCACATAAATGTGTCCATGTCTATGCTTTTTAACACATTGTATGCTGCTATAAGCAAACCCCTCACTTCCCATTAGTGTAAAGAATAGGGGCAATTACAGAAAGGGTTCCTCCATTATAAATGCTGAATATATGACACCCTCTACCTCATGAGACATCCTCTCTGTACCTAACATTAGCATAATGTACGTTTACCACGTGAGCTGAAATTTGTCTGGAAATTTTTTCCCCCCATAGGTTTATTATTAAGAGTGTGTCCATTAAAAACAACTGAATTACCATCTCAATGGCCTCACCATAAGGTACAGTGTTGGCAGTCTTTGAAAGAGTAATTGGATCCATTAATGCAGGAAAAAATGAGAGACTATAAGATGCATGGTTTGTGTCTACATGTGTGTCAGTAGATGTGGTAGTCTGCAAATGCAAGGACATGTCAGCTCCCCTAGACGATTTCTGCTGCAGTAGCAGAAAAACAGTTAATTGGGACCAATTAAGATACAGTTTCATAATTTAATTTAGTATTTTTACAGCACAAAGGCAGCAAGTCACATAAATGGCAATTTCGACAAGACAGAGTCGAAAGCACTGAACAGACATTTGACTTTGGCTCTGTCAGTCAAATAAATGTTCCTAGTGTGAATTTCTGTGATTTGTATGCAAAATTACAATATAATAAAATGTCAGGACGATCATGTGCTATTGCAATTTTAGTCAGCCCCAGGGCTGGGTGAAATTGCAGTTTCCATAGGAAACTAGCAGGGGCTGGCTAAAGTGAACCATGGGTCTCCATGGGCTGGTCACCTGTGTATAGCAGCTTATTGATGTGAATCCATTTACAGTTTAGCCTTAATAAAAGTCTCTTTAACTTTCAGCACCTGCAGATCTGGACACCCCATCTTGCTAATGTTAACAAGACAGACATGATTTTTGCGATGGGATGAATCTGCCCACAGTCAGAAAAAAGCTCCTCCAAAAAGCCCTTCCCTTATGATGAATGAACAAGCATGAGAGTCCTTGAAACATGGGGGTTACTAGGCAATGCCATCAACCTATCTGTCTCAATTGTGCTCAGTGGCCTATGATTTCTATGGGTCCATGCAGGAATATGTGTCTCTGTGTGTATATCCTAAAAATAATGAATGCTGTAAAGCCATTACCTGTCTGAAATGGTGGCCCAATTATGACAGTCTCCTTCAGCATGCAGCCTTGCAAAACCAAACTCCATGAAATTGATTACCCGCACACCTGGACCTCATTTGTGTCTCTGTTTTTTTATTCTAGCCCTCCCCTGTCACTGACTCTCTGCTGGGCCCTGTTCATTTCCTACCTACAGAAAATAAATGCTTTAAAGATGCATGCATATAAAGTAATGGAATATTAAATTCCAGACACCAAGGCAACAAGTGTGTTGGGAGATAAAAATGCAAAGAGAATACATTTTTGCTGAGATGTGACACAAATCCAACAATCGCTTTTTCAGATCTATTTGAGACAAAGAGAGGGAATGAGAGTGTGAGGATGAGAGATTGAGAAAGCCATACAAGAAAGAAAGGGAGGTTGACAGATGAATTTCTAGATAGTGAATAATCACCTGGCTCCCAGTGCCATCCTCCTTCTCCGCTATCATTAGCAACCCAGAGTCTTTTATTCCCTCATTCTATTTTGTATTTCCCCTTTAAAAGACTCCCCTTGTGATTGACCTCCTTCATTAGGCTCAAGGTTACTGGGGCGGGCACAAGGACTTTCCTTTGAGAGAAACAGCAACGCTTGGCTGCCACTAAATAAATAGAGATGTTTTATGGGGGCTGGTGCCAGTAAACCTGTATGAGATGACAAATCTGCCAGTTGGATTATCCTGAATACGCACAGGGGAAAAATATTTTATTGCTGATGCATGGATGAACACTGAAAGGTTTTACAATAGTTAATCATCTTTCAGAACATACCACTGTATCCTGATTTTTATTCATTTAGAAATAGGGAATCATTGTGACATCAGCAACAACAGTTACAAGGAATAAATTCACCATTAAAGAAAAAAAGAATATGCAGAAAGCCAGTGATGACATTTCAATGTTCCAGCTTTTCCCTGTCTAGAGCCTCTACTGTTCTTCTCTGTGGCGTGTTATAATGAGCTCTCAGTTCTTAGTGACTGATCAGGCAGGGAGGTGGAGGTTTTCTGTTCTGGTGCTGACCTCTGTCCCTCAGTGAGAAAATCTCTGGGGACCCTCCGCTCTCCATCTCTCCATCCTTCTGCTTGTCCATTCCTCCCTTCATTGCTGACTCCCGGTAGCTATGCATATCTGCTGATAATATTACAAAGCCTTTGCCTTACCGGGATTCCTTACAGGGAGGAGGGATGACAACACAGTCAAGTCAAATTGCACACAGATGGCTTATATCATTGGCTGTTTTCTAGTAAGCACAAATGTTGAGTTATTTTTCTCTGGGTCCAAGTTCTTGGTCTGATCTCAACTTTTTTCTTAAATGTCCTCCAAGAACTGTCTGAACTCCTACTCACTGAGCTCAAATGCAACATGCCAACTGTACAATGGGTATGTTACACTTTAGGAAAACAAAGCACTGTTTTTAACAGAACAAAACTCAAGAATTGCAGCCAGTGGAGTAGGCCTATACTATAATGGGGAGGGAGGGGCTACAAAACAAAACTTAGGTAGGGAATATGTAAGATCTCTATGGCTATGTGTGTGGGTGAGGTAAGACAAGTAGTCACACGGTGGTGAGTCCCACATAGCAGTAGCTGGTGAGTAAGGCTGACGTACGCCTGCCTGCGAGACGACCTCTCCTGTCTCTCCTGACTGTTGTTTTGCATTCTTCATAATTAGAAGCACCCAAGCATGCCAGCCATTCGTAATAGAGGTGTTTTACACTAGCCGCTGACACCATCACTCAATCTGAAGCCAATGGTCCTTTCCCAAAGGTCAACAGCTCAGCCTTGTCCTTCTTCTAGGTGCCTCCTTCCCAGAGATGGGGGGGCCCCACTTGTCACCGTGACAAATCCACACACCTCTTTCTTTTGTTCCCTCCCTCCTGCCCTACCTCTGTAAACCCTGATAACCAACACTAGGGCTGGCTACTAGGTAAACCAAGGTTCCCTATAGTGAAGGATGGCTCTTCTGCTCCCTATAGCAATGAAGACGGATGCTAAGCATGAATTATTAAGGGCCAGAGCAGAACAGAATATTTTGATATTGAACCCCTTATGAATAATTCTAGCAGGGCTACCCCAAAACAAATTACCTTGTTCTTCATGTACTGCAGAAGGTGATGTGGCTTGTGGAGAAGTGAGAAGTTGGATGCAATATACTGGACATAAAAATTCATCTCATACTGGTATTTGGTATTGTGAGCAAGGCGAGAACAGCCTGAGCCATGATGTGTTTGGACAGTGCACAATTGTATATTCCCTTTGATCGAGTGGTCAAAGTCGGGTCCATTGAGAGACTCACACTGGGATAAGAAGTACGTGGAATACAGAAGGGGGCTGGAGAGAGCCAATGATTGGGATGCGAGGGTTGGGGTAGCATGCCCAATTATCTAACAGGCAAGGAAAGAGGGGAGCTGGCCAATTAGAAGAAAAGGGGTGAGACCTCTATAGACCTAGTATACCCCCACAGAGAGAGACAGACAGGCAACCAGACAGAAATATAGCCTATAGAGACATAAGCAGGATGAGAACCTGAAACAAAAGGTGAAATCAAGAAAGATAAAGAAAGATATATATTTTTCTAATACTTTCTTGAGAGGTGAGAGGGAGTAGTGTTGCTTCTTTTACATGATCTCAGTGGTAACTTTATAATGTTTTATGATAGATTTATGATTAATTCTGCTAAAAAACATCTTTATATTTGAATGATTTGGCTGAAGCTGGGTAAAATGAAACATTTCACCTGGCAACATTTCATGACTTGCTGTGTGGGTTAATTATTTTTAATTACTTATAATTTACATATTTTTTTATTGTATATGGGGAACATAGGAATATATCTGTATCTCTGTTACCTCAATATTTTTTTTATTATAACCTTAGAGAAACTGCAGCTAGCCAAATCCTTGACTGAATAACACTTAATAGTTATTACTTTATATAAAATGTCATGTATCCATCTCTACAAAGGCTCTTTGTGCTGCTGCCAGTGTTCATGAGATTTACTATAATTTACAATGAGGTTGACTGTTATTAACCTCTCTCTTAAAGAAACGTGTCAAAGTGACTGGGGATTAAATCCAGTGGTAAACAAAGTCTGCTTTTCACTAATACATTGTCATCCTGTCTTTCTCTGGATATTTCATTCATTCTGTCAAGTGGAAAGATGTTGTTGCAAGGCGAGTCCTACAGCACATCTGGAAAAGAGATAAATGGAACAATTAAGAATCATCCACTATCTTATTAATTCATTTTAATTAAGGGGGGCAATGACTTACTGACTTTCAGAACATAACCAATCGCTCAGGTTAACAGTACTTAAACTATTTGAAGGTGTTCTAATTTAAGATCATTTGATTTGTTTCTTGTAAGGAGATTCAGTGGTTGGAGACTTTGTTTTAAAGCCCATGCTGAGTGGGATGATAAATATGTTTTTAAAGATATGCACAGACATAGGCATGAGAAGTGGAATCAAGTATTTGCTCAACTAACTTAGTCATTCACCCACAACAAGCAGTTCTAGGAAAACTTCAAATTCCAGTAAACACTATCAATATTTGTGGTAACCTATAAACCCGTGGTTTACCTTCACCATTCCTCAGTTTGATTACTCTACTCTATCATTTCTATGCCCTGACAATACAGAGTGATTTCTCACTCGCTTCAGGAATGTCTGGTGACTTCTCAATGTCTCATTTAAGTCTAAGCAAATTGAGGGGTTTTGAGCTAAACAGCACTGCACTCCGCGGCCAAGTCAAGTCCAAACAGAGGATTTTGTTGTTTCAGACCAACTGTATAATTTTTGACACCACAGGAATGGAGCCACACTCTAAACTGAGACAATGTTCACTCACTTTGAAAGAAGACTAACGCTGTCCTGAAGACTGACTGCCATCCTACTATCATATATCATGATAACGGGAAATGGTCTTCACTACAATCAAGTGTGTGGCATTCTCTCTCTAGGCTCGTGCATTGCAGATTCATCTGCATCATCTGCTTTCAAGACTGGAGGACAAGCCCAACCATCATCAAAGCTGTAGCCTCCATTTCTGTCCGCCAGAACGCTGCTCTCCGATACAGTGAAACATTTAGGGGTTACAAACCGGATATTAAAGACCTTAGTGCTCTTGTCTTACAGCTGGCTCCCAGTACAAAGGCTCTCGCAAGCCAATAATTAGCCACAGGTCCACTTCACACGCTTGCCTTGACCCCTGACCTTTTTTACTCACCACTACTTCCTGTGAGCGTATTTATGGTCCTGTTGTAAATGGTCCTTTGATGACAGGGCAGCACAGATGTTTAATACATGCAAAGCCATTAGTAGTCCTTTGTGCCTTAATACATCATAATTTGGAGTTAAGCAGACAAAGGTCAAGAGGGCACTCTGGCCTGATCTGGGAAGGCCCTAGGCGCTTGATCAGAGGTCAGTCTTTCACAAGCTTCTTCAAGAAGAGCTTGCATGCCGGCTAAGAGAGGGGTGGCAGGGGGCTGCTTGGCGATGTGCGAAGCAATACAATTTACTTCACATCAAAAAAGAGATTAAAAGTAAATGGGTAAATGACAGGGTCATCAGTCTTTTAGCCCTTAAGCCCACTCCTCATTCTTGTATACCACCTCCACAGCTGATAGTGTATAATTGTGCTAAATAGAATCATTCAGAAAATGAGCAGAAATTAAGCATGTTGTGTGAAAGAAGAAAATGTCCAGGGGTGGTGGGAAATGAGTGTTAAGGAAATGTGAATTTGTTCTGAATACTTTTGGGGAGGCTTTCTGGGATGTGCTCTACTTATCAACTGTAACCACAGCCAAAATGTTTAATCTTTTTGTTCTTTTTCTCAATACTCTTCACATTTTGTCAGTCTGCTTCCTCTACTCTATGTCCTGGCCTTCTGTCTCACTCTCCATCTATCTCTAAATCTATGGTGTGGCTCTCAGAACCACATAAATGTTATTTTACACACTAAATCCTATATTATGGGATATTTCCTTATAAGATAAGGAATAATGTAATAGAAAGAGCGCATAATGGGCCCTTTTCATTTCAGGTCACACAAATAAAGAGTTGAATTATTGCAGGCACACAGATGGGTGTAAATCATCCAGTGTAAGTCATCAGAGGAGCAGGAGTTTGTTCAATGTGCTGATGTAGATATCAAATGAAGACATCAATAAAAATGAGTACAAAGTATGAAAGCACATTATGAACTATGCTTTAAATAAATCAATCTATTTCTATGCTGTGGCAAAATAGCTATTTCTCTGTCAGCAATTACAAAACTGCATGGAACATTCACACAGAGTCATTCATCATCAAATGCTATGATTTATGCAGAACCAAATAGCTCTAATAATTCCAGCCCCCTCCCTGGCACTCAAAGGACACTATAAAAACTTGACACAGATTAAACAAGATGTATTAGCACAGTACATGGAATGGGAGAGGAAGATCTAGAAGATTGCAGGATGGCATCTGGACAGATTAAGATTCAGGAATTTTACAGCCCAGCATCTGTCTTTTGTGTCCTCGAGCTTAAAGAAGACCTCGGACTGTGTATCTTTCTGATTGTAATCTCCGGGTGACCGCAATCAATGAAGGCCTGTGTTTGCCAGATCAATGGAGGACAACAGTAGGTGATATGAATTTATCATGCTGGAGTGGTTTTGGGTGTGTGTGTGCGCGTGTTACTTAATCACAATGCATCTGTACATACTATAACAGCAAAACAACAGGCCCCCCATCGCTGCTCAACTAACTGACCAGAGAAAAAGGATGAAGGATGATTGGCAATCGTCCCCCTTACTAATCATACCCCAAGAGCTATCTACACAGGCAAGGATGAACATTCATACACAGAAAGGTTCAATTAAAAAAACAAACAAACACAGTTTAGAATGTAACTGTATGATTTAAAATGTGATATGCTGATCAAATGTTTTTGTTCTGGTGTATTTTTGAAATTTGTGTTTTAAGAAAAATCATGCACCAATACATTTGTATGTGCAGGCATTTACTAAGATCAATTTCAACCCTCAAATACCCGGAGTTACAAGTATTTTAAGTTATTGTAGAGAAGTATAGCCAAAATGACTGGAGGGTAGGAGCAATGAAGGGAGCAGTGTCCATCCATAAAAGGCTGGCCTTGAAGAGATGATGGGACAGAATGTAGGTTACTAATCCTCCCAAATTAAAGGCATAAAAGAGATTATGTCTACCAAAGCTCTCACTTCAAGGCCAGTACACTGCTATCTTTTCTACTCTCGTGTTGACTTACTTTTCATTTACTCAAACAATTTTTCAGTCCCACTTAAGTTTTAGCAAGCAGACGTGTGTCATGGAAACAGTAATGGAAAGACAAAGAAGTAGTTCATAGGAATATAAACACATAACTGTACACATACACATGTGCACAAACTGACACATATGCACCAGCATGTGTGTACAAATATTATGCACACTCACCTAACACCAAAATTAGCATACTAAACTGTGCGGAAAGTGCCATAGGAAAGACGCTGTTGACGATTTACCAAGGGAATATAGACCATGAAATATGATTAGTTCACTGGAATATGTGTGTAAACACTGCTTAGAAGCACTTACATCCCTTCTAACACCTGTCTACACGCAGCAAAACATTCAAATGGCTGTTTTTGCTCAAGCGTAATGCTGCTGACCTTGCTTTCAACCTTGGGAGAATTTTAAAATAGAAAACCTCATCCAGCTTATGCATATGTTTAGCACATATGCATATTGACCTAGCTTCAAAGGCAAGCATGTTTCAGAACAAGCTATTTAACAGGAGCTTTAGTGTCAATGTGTGGAAAAGAACACCCCACACTGACCTGACTATTTTAAGTCATGAACTCTCACCCCAAGGACAAGGACATGTCAAACTTTGAACAAACCAAAAACTAACTCTCCAAGCCAGTTTTAACAGCAAACTTCAAAAGTTGATATAACTTTTCATAAATTCCATAAAAATTCCATAAAAAATATAATTATATGCACTTTACATCTGACTAATCAGTAAGACGGCAAAGCATTGCTTTATACTATGTATACACTATTTAAGTGAGCAAGAGAATGCCCTTCCAGTCTGCAGCTTTGGCTGCTCCTTTTCATGTAATGAGGCTATGCAATTCAACTGCTCATAGTGAACAGCACACAGATGAGCGTAAATACCATTCACTCCCAGCTGTGTCTGTTCGCCTCACTGAAGGAGTAGTGGAGAGAAAAGAGAATGCTAACAAAAACCAGAGAGCAGATAACCTAAAGCAGTGCTCCTCTAGCATGACGTTTATTTGTATGTGGGGCAAATAGAAAAGGAAGGAAGGGAAACTACAGAGTGCAAAACACACCATGAACCCACCTCCATCCCAGGTAATGATAGAGCAGAGCTTCAAAATGAGTAGGTGCGGAGAAACATGTGGAAAGACAAGTGAGCTAAATAGGGAGAGAGAGAAGGAAGTAAGAACTCACAGACAGATATGTAGTTGTGAATTGCTTTTCTGACTTTGTATCTCAAGAGGAAAAGTTACCCAAAGTTCCCCATGAAAGAAAATGTTCAAAAGAAGGAGGGTACCGTCATATGTCTGGTGCTCTTTTATTGTAAACCTAATTATCAGTAACGTATCTGTCAGAGAATGAGGTCTCAAAGAAGTGTTTTGTCAGGGAAAATACATAAAAGATGCAAAGAGCGGGAACAAGAAGAAATATTCACTTTGAAGATAACACATTTATGCTAGTTATGGACGTCTCTCCCCGTGTTATATTTTCATTGCCCTCCCTCATGTTCGGTAAGATTTTAAGGTCTTCTGGAATCTCCCAAATCTCTGTCGGCAGGAGTGCTGCTTTGAGAGCAACCACATCCCAAAGGAAACATATGATGGGAATGCTTTCATCCTTCAGAAAACGGTCTGTCTCTCTCTGTGCGAAGTTTATCATAACACCGCTGCCTTGGATACACAAAGAGATTCTGGCCCTTAAGAGTTGCATTGTATATAAAAAGAGGTTCTGACCCTGAAGAGTTGGCAGAGTTCAAACGCATCACAGCAAATGGATCAGTTGGTTTCCATGAGGTGACCGTTTACAGGTACAGCAGCTGTGCAGGAAGACATAGATAAAAACCTTTTTTCTGTTAAAGTCATTACTTCTGATGATAGCACAGGGCTCATTAACAGCAACACTATCATCTTGTGTGATCATCTGTGCCCGTCTCATCCCTCACCCTCTCCTCCCAGGTTTTCTGAAAGGTTAAGAGGGAGGTGATCTGTTATAAAGAGAGGATTAATCCAGCTGTCTAACTACCACTTGGCTGTGGGACTGTACTGATAACAGGTGCCTTTGCGCACAGGGTTGACATAGACAAATCAACAGTATCTACATCCATTTATCTGATAGAAAGGTTGGAGAAAAGCAATGCCACACACATTCATCTCGTTTGAGTCCGCTTATTTGTTAAAATCTAAAATGAAGATTCACATTCCAAAGAAAACAGACATGTAACTACATACATGTATAAACATGGTCTGTCACATGTGAACAGTCAATCACACAGACCAAGCATGTGTTCATGCAATACATAGAAATAGCCAAACACACAACAGATACACCTGTCCTGCCACAGAACGCTACTCACAGCTCACAAACTATGACACGGAATCCCTTTACATGATAATTCACCACGTTTCACATGCTGGAACCTAGATAAGCCAAGTCAGGCTAAGAAGATAAATGTGACAGGGTCTGCAGGGGACCACTGCTAACATATATGGAGTTTATTTGGGGACAGTCTAGCGTGAAAGTGAGGATTTGGCCAAGTGATCTTTCCTTGTTCCAGGTGAGTGCTTTGGCTATTACATTTAGTTTCATTACAGCAGCAGCTGACATCCATGCACAGCGAGCTACAGCAAATATCAGAAGCATCCTCACACAGGTGACGGTTGGTGAACAGCACTTGAGTCTTTGATTTTATGTTTTAGAATAATTTCACAACCCAAGAACCTTTGTTTATCTAGGGAAAGTTGACTAGGCACACATGGTCATGTTGGGCAACACAGTGCTTCACATTCACACCTGGGACCTGCCAACAGTCTGTGACTGTTGGCCACTGACCAGCTTCGCTAGCTGGAAGTTAATCACACCACAACAGCAGCTGTTGGTAAAACGTAGAGCATGAAGGTGGCAATGTAGTGGAAACAAAATCAAAACTGGCATGCTTACAAAAACAATGCAAAATACCACACTTTCCTGTGAAAAAAGGAAAGATTCAGGAGATTAACCTTGGTAAAGGCCACTTTAAAGGCTATTGCCACTTATCCTCTGGTAGCGAATCCTGCCAATGTAATATATGTAACTGAAACTACACAGCAGATCACCTACTATAGCAAGTGAATTATAATCCATTATAGATACCTGATCCTCATATACCGCTATAGTAAAGATAGCTCAGGTCACAAGGCCAACCATGGCAACCGATTCTATTACCAGTAAAAACAGCTTAGTGATGAAATAGATGATATACAGGGATAAAAAGATAGACTATTCTTTTGTGTCCATGAGCCTGTATTTACTTCCATCAGTGAAGTCGGCCATCAGTGTGTTTTTTTCCTGTCCCAGGAAGACATTGTGACTTTACTGAAGGTAAGACATTACAGTCAGGAATAATAGCATGAGCACAGGCAGGCAGGGAAGCTCAAGGATGTTCTGCTGATAGATGAAGATACTGTGAAGTGCTGTGGAACACTGCTGACATGCAGCTAACTGCAACCAAGGGGGACCAATTAGTTATTAGGAACTACAATCATTCAAACTTACCTGAAGATAGTGATTAAGTATCTTTCAACACTCACAATTTTATCTAGGAGTGTGTGTGTGTGTGTGTGGAGGGGAGTGCATGAGTGAGAGATATAGAGGGAGGGGGAGAGGTTGCACACACTTCCCATCAGACTTTGACGTATGGTGATGAAGTGTGGTAAACAGACCTTATTAACACAGAGTAAAGCTTTGAGGCCCTGCTCGCCCCATCTCCACCTAAACACAACAAAACAAACAGGGTGACCCTGCTTTAACCCAAGCTCTTTCCATCCATCACCGAGCAGCACACGCACACACACACAGCACTGAAGCCCATATCTCTCTGTGTTGTCGACATTATACCTACCCTGTGGAGAGATTCATGCTGTTTCACTCCATTAAGAGTTCCAACTCACACACAGTTCACATCATGACCAATCTAACAACGTGCTCCCATATTTGAACAGGTTCATATGATTTCAATAATTTCAGAGTAAATGAAAGCTTGTAAATAGACAGCAAACTGGTCAAATTAGAGAGCAGACTTTTTTAAGGCATTCCACCTGCGAGTTGGAATGGTAAACGTGTGCTTCAAAAGCTCCACAAGAAATTTTCCTTAGATCCTGGAACATGATTGTTCCAAAATTTGACTGTGAACATGTTCTTTACAACATTTACTGGGTCTGCCTCCTAAAGAGGAGGTGAGAAAGCTATAAAAGGCCTATCTTTTGAAACCAGTGTTAATGCCAATATTCTCTTTGACCTCTTTGACTTTGTTTCTCAGTCTCTGTTTATTATATTTCTAAACTATGGGTATCAAGTAGGGTAGTTCGATGGTACTTAAATTCCTCAAGATGCGAGGCAGACAGATAAAAGATAAGGGCTTAGACAGTCAGACGTGGTCAGTAAAGCAGAGGAAATCCCTATCATTTGTCTAAGGCCCTGCAGACGTATGTTCAAGCTCAAGTCTCAACCCCCCATCCTTCTCTTCGCTTGTCTCTCACTAGGTTAAGGTTCATGTGGAGGTGAGGGATCCTACCTCCCCTCCGTTTCAAGTGACCCCTTGCTCCCTAAATGTCTCAGTAGAACAGACCCCTCAGGGATTGACCTCTTTCCCCTACAAACTAAAAACACACACACACATATACACGTGCTGCTTTTATGTGCTCTGCAGGTGTTGCAACACACTGTCAAGCAAACAAATGCCCAGCTCATGCACACAAACACACTGAGAACACCAACAAAGGGCCAGAGACCAGGATGATGGTACGGGCATTGTTCTTTTTTTTCAATAACCGAGATAGGAGCTCTTATTGCTCTTACTGTGCATGTTTTTGAAGCTGTTAAGACCTCATTTGACAATACCTACTGAGCATGGGTTAAAAAATACCCCTTCTTCCACAGAGCTATTAATTCAAATAGTAGCTACTCTATTTCTCACAAGTGGATTTAAAGGATTTATGCACTGCCAATGCGCCAAAAACTTTCAGAGAATGTAATTATTGTAATTTGATCTTGAATGGTGCAACAACAGAAGAAGAACAAGTATTGTTACTTAGTGGGAGGGCCTTTCATGGCAAGGGGCAGACAGACCTGGGATGACCCTGTGATGCATAGAAAGAACTATCAGTCAAAATGCCAGAGTGACTTTAAATCACCAAACATTTCACTGCTGCGCCTGTCTCCTAACATATGTGATGAAGGCTATTTCACAGTGTGAGTTGCTGTCCAGGTCATGTGTGTATTCCTATTCCTCACCCATCTCCACTGCACATATATCCTGGTTTTCTGGACTTTTGGACAGTTTCAACCAGTAAATTAAGAGCTCTGGAAAAACAAACCCAGCAACTTTTTGCCACTTTCACTGCCACTGATGGCCTAATAAATGTGTGTATCAAACAGCTGGTCATGACCAACGAGTCCTGCAATATCAGTACACTATGTTATGCTACAGCTGCACAGGAATGAACAGTTACTTTATGCATGCAAACAGATAACGCTTTGCAAAGCAGAGAAGCTCAATCAATTGTCATCATCCATGATCAATAACAGACAGCATTACATTTATGAAATGTGATGTGTGCTTTTTAACCATATACTTGGGTGTCATTGCAAGCAGAAAAAGCATTGTGCCCTGACCCAGCCGCTTCACCTCTCAGTGCCCTGGCAGTACCCCTGGGCCTGTAGTGGTAATGAGAGGGCAAGGGGACACGCAGCCTTGCTTCAGCCATGGAGCAGGGGGGAGGGGGCAGGCAAGAGAGGCCAAAGGATATGCAGACCTGTGTTGCATACTAAAAAGACATCAATTACAAATTCCATTGCCAGCATTCTTTGTCAGTCCAATCACAGCTAATAAAATTGCCCTTTGATCCAAAAACCCTGCTGAGCACAGAAAATCTAGAGGGAGACTTCTGCATATCTTAATCCCTCCGTCAAAGGGAACGCATCTCAACATTAACTGTTCTTGTCAACTTTAGTGGGGGAAGGTTGATAGGAGGGAATTTCTTTCCATCACGGACAAGTGGCAAAGGAGAGATGAGCAGAAAACACAATCCTCATTTAAATATTTTAACATAAAACAATACATTAGAAACTATATTTATATTTAACCTGATGTTTGAGATGGCGAGAAACAGAGTGTGTGCTGTGTCCTTTACTCCTGCAACTGCAGTTCATTCCTCCACAGGACTGTGGGTTAAGTGACAGCTTGGACCCATCACTAAGATGAATGGTTCTGTCTTACACAAGGCCTTTTAATTAGCTCCACAAGCTGCCTTTTATAAAGAGCACGCACACAGAGATACACACCCGCACACACATGGTATTGTGCACATGTGTTCACATATATGTGCCCACAAACAAATGCAAAAAAAAAGTATATCAAAATTTTTAGGGTTTGGGGATGTTTGAATTGATAAACATTTTTGTGAAAAACTACTTTTGTCACAGTATATTTCAAACACATATACACAACAACAACAAACAACAAATACATTTGATAAACCCCAGCTCCCATCTAAGTATAACCAAAATATGTGGGCGTTAAAAAGTCATTTCCGCTGGATGAGATCAATCCATCATCATTTTAGTGGTAGAAAAGGGGGATGGGTAGCAGTGGTGGATTGGGGAGGCACTGGAGGGGTGAACAGCCTGGAAACCAGACGGGTACCATCAGGACCGGGACAGGAAGCAAGAGATCACACTCCTCCTTCTCTGGCTCCTTTTCATTCCCTCCCTTTTCCCTTCTTCTCCTCCTCCAAGAATCTTTCTCCACACATGGTTGGGAATGGACAGCCCCATCCACCATTAGAGCGTGGGTGGGGTTATAACAGGGCCTGGGAAGGCTACAACAAACCACCAGGGCCGTTCCAATTACAGAGTGACTGATACCAGATGATGAAGCTTGCGGCATCTCACATTAACATCCACCATATCCGCAGCATCTGCCCAGATGAAGGGCTATGGAGGGACACTGAGCTCCACACACATACAGTACCATCCAATTAGTGGGACTGCCAGCTACCCAGCATCATGTTGCTGGGTGGAAAAAAAAGGAAGACTGCCTGAGCGGGACTGTGTCAAACCTGAGCCACCGAGCAAAGAAGCTGTAATTGTGCTACAAGCTCTCATTAGCAAAAGGTTTGTTGGGTTGCAGCATACTGGCTGCTTATGTATGTGTGTGTGTGTGTGTGTGTGTGTGTGTGTGTGTGTGTGTGTGTAGGTGTGTTTGTTCAAGTATGTGAGATAGAAAGGGAAAGGAAGAGTACTAAAGAAAAAAGAGAGAGACATATTTTTTTTGATTTGATACAGCCAAAGACGGTCAGTGAAGTGCACATAATGGCTTGATCTGCCAAGCTCTTCCACTGGAATGTTCCCCCTGTCTTCCTCCTTAGCATACTCGTTCAACCACGCAGACACACACACACACACACACACACTCACACACAAACACACACACACAATATACACACAATAAAAGCAGCAAAGGGGCTTACAGTACATCTGTCACACTGCTGGAGCAAACACTGTAGCCTCACAAGACACTACCAGCTGTTATGGAGCCTGAGTCGAGGTTTGTTTATAGTCCATTGTTTTCTCTGCCTTGTCTTTCGCTCCTCAATTTCAATTTACTCAGATACACACTAACACAAAGGAGGGCAGTGTGTCACCGCCCATAGGCCTTTGAAGTGCAGGCTGAATGTTAGTTTAGACATCTGAGAGCAGGTTTTGCAGTGAACATGCTCTCCCCTCTGCCTGCTTCTGCACCCATTTGGCAAGATACACTAAGGACACAAGAGTACGAGGAAGGATGGAAAGAATTTGACAGCTTGCTTCCCAATTTGACTATCAGACGACCCTGGCAGTATCATTCCTGCAGATACAAAGGTACAACAAAAACTGATGGGGAGAAAAAAAGTCCAAAAAATGAAGCAATAAAATATGATATATATGTAACACCTTAGACTGGTGTGCGTTTCTAACTGTCATTTCCTAACATGCTTCCCATGGAAATAAAGTGTTCTCTATCAGATCTTTAAATACTGACAGTCCTACAAATCTGTCAGGTGCGCTGTGAGTAACACATTCCATTCACTCAATCCTGACATTCTCTGTCTGCATGGAAAATGGTCATAGCTGCTGGGCAAGTCAAACAGATTTGATTTCACTTATATCTAGTAACAGTGCATTTTTCTTTCTCCTATGCTGACTGCAACAGAATATGCCTTGTTCTCCTTGGCCTCAGGAGAAATCTTCTGCCTAGCAGAGCTAGAGATGGTCGGAGAGAACCCTGACTGTGGCTGGGTCTGTGGGGAGCGGGCTCATCAGCAGTCTATTGGAGAAGGAAAGAGGGATAGATGGATAGAGGGGAGGGGGAAGGGAGGTAGGGTAGGAGTAAATCAATAAACTGGCCAAGGGTAGCCTTTCTCTGCTATGAGCTGGTCCAGATTTCCCTTTTCTCCCCACAAAAATGAATGGTCCACAGTACTCCAATCACAGAAACCTGTCTAGATCTATATCTACAGAAAGATATTACTGAAAATATTGGGGAGAACAAATAATGCGATGATACCACTACCCAGACAACTTTCTCAGTTTTGCAGCAAACATCTTGTCCTAACTTATTATTGTGAGAGGTTTTAGTGCCAGATATATCTAGATCTGCAAAAATATATCAAAACCAATATTACTGAAAGAGCCAGAGGTGTGCTTCTTTAAACACATCCATATACAGTATTCTCCTAAGGGGAATGTATTCATTTCAATAAATATACATATTTTCTCTATGTTCTTTTGTTTCCTCACATTGACATTTCTTGCCAGGGTGAGTCAGTATGCATCTAATCCCTCTGTCTCCAAGTTGTCAGTATGTGGAAAACATAAAGTCCTGATTATGTAGAAACATGGACTCCTGGGAGATGATGGTAAAAAACAGCCTCCCCTGACAAGTGCCCTGACACCTCTTTGGAGACAACTCAGAAAAACAGATACAAGAAAGAAGAGCTCCTTTTCCATCTTAAGAAGTTATTCTACCTTTTAAGCCGGAGGCAAAATATATCATGCAGCAGTACACCCATGTCTGACAAATTCTGGAGTGTAATCCCACTTGTTAGTCATGCGTTCAAAGGGCATCTCTGTTACCACCGTCATTAAGACAGAATACATTAGTCAAGCATTAGGACACTTAACCTCTGCCCACGGAGTCAGCAAACGGCTTAATCGATTCCTTCAGATCAGTAACGAATGGCAAACAATGGCCAACAATCACTGTGAGCCCGGTGCTGAGGGCAAGGCCGAAAGCCTCTCCCACAAGGTCAATATTGGAGCCATTCTAGCCTGATAAGGAACCAATGGGTGATAAAGAAAGGCCAGAGGCAGTGAAGAGTTGACACTGTGGTTCTTTCCAGTCACCCTGATTAATAAAGGAGATGACCTCATATCCTGTTTATTATTGTCCATTTAGCTGGGTTTAGAGTCCTGAGTTAGGGAATTTGATAGATTGTTTGAGGCTGATAGAACTTTGCCTTTTATTTGATACATTGGCGGTATCACAACAGTGCCCTGAAGCTGCCTAATACAACCTATATCTTCAAAGTAGCAGCTAAAATCATTCATCATGACTCTTGTCAGCAAAGCCATGTCACTGTTATTCAGGCCTCACCATGTTTGATGAAAGGACAGCTGTCATAGTGGGAGACCAGTATAAGTAGTATGATGACAGAGTGATGCTGAGAGAAAAGGAGGTCATGTAGCTGAGAGGCACTTAGGTACCTTGGACCAAGGAGGCCAGGATATTGTTCATCAACACGAATGACCCCCGGGGGCTCACACAAAACAGACTGGCTCTCATTTAGCCTGTCCTGGTCTCTCCAATTGGAACTGCAGTACAACAAACATACCAGCACCAGATTTACTGATATGCTGTAGGTTTTTCATTCCTTATATAATCATTAGGTCAAGAACATCTTGATTATAACCAAATGATTCAAACATTATGTTCAGATTATATAACTTACACATCAATGATAAGATGAAACTTAAATGTTTTCCATACAGACATTAGGTAATATATGCGTGTTTATACTCAAATTGGACTTGTTTTGGAGTACCAACTGCTTAAATAGCAACACCTGCTTAAAGACAACAGATTGTGTAAGTCTAATAGAACTATTCAGTAATAGAAGAGTTACCCATTCCAACTAAGACCCTGTAAATACAGTCTGTTTATCGCAGTAAAACACTATCTGCTTATGAAAAGTGACTAACAGAAACACAAACAGTTTTTTAACCAGAAGCCTCAAGCAGTCCATCCAAAAAGAGCTACACTCACCAGATCCTGATACAGTAAAGCACCACAGACTGGGCTGTTAAACATAAGCACGCTATCTACAGTTCACTGACATTTTCCTGGCAATATTTCTAGGAATATATGTTTCAATTTTCCAGTTTTCACTCACTGCTATTTGAAGCCACTGATGTGTGAGTTTGCTCGCATGACCAAAAGTCTAAAAAAAAGGAAATGTTGAACAAGCCAAGACATTAAAATTAAACCTAGACGGTAGCAGAAGAAAATGCAGCAAACACTGCCATGTGTCTTGTTGGTTTAGAGTAACATGCAATCAACTTGTTTTCTCCTTTTCATCTTTTTTCCTGACATAGGCCTGCAAACAAAACCGCCTCGTTCGAACAATAGAGCCATGATTGTTGTGGGCATAAAGTGAAATTTATCTGTCATGTAGCCTCCTTACAGTATGCAGCACTGAAGCCTTGAGAAGGGAAAGAAAAGCCAAAAAATGTCCCTCTGGTACAATGGCTGCCTTTGTCAAACTGCAGGCTGATACATAGCAAACAAAATGGTAAATGTTTGAGCAATGAAACTGAATCCATGTTCATTGCTCAAAGCAAGGCCTAACCTGCTCAGTTGTTTGGCAGGCTCTTTATGTGTCTTGGGAGAGGAGCAGAAAGACAAGGAAAGTGGGGGGACATACAAAAAGCATTTTCACTGCTTTACAAAATACCTACCTATTATGAATATAAAACCTTTCTCCCTCTTATGCCTTTTAATTTAGACGGAGGAATTGCCTATAGCATGTATTGTTTTTGTTTTTTTTACTTCTAACCAGATGAACCTACAGCACTTCCACATTTGGTCCTCTGGTGACAAACCTATGTTTGACTCTTTGGTTAGGGTCATGTGCTCTATTTGGATTTGGGCCTCTGATCTCAGACCGCCAACAGTTCAAATTCATAAGTCATTCAGCTGGCTGCTATAGGACCCAAACCAGGGTGTGAGTAAGTGCGTCAATAGTTCAAGTGAAGAAAATGCTGAGATGAAGGAGGCATTGCATGGGGTGGTGGTGGAGCAGTGGATAAGACACATATCTTTGGTGTAGTAGACCCGGGTTTGATTCCCCACAGTGACATCCACCAATGTGTCCCTCAACAAGACACTTAACCCCTAGTTGCTCCAGAGGCGTGCAACCTCTGACATATATCAATTGTAAGTCACTTTGGATAAAGGGCTCAGCTAAATTAATAAATGTAAAGTAATGCAAAAGACAGATATTGACAACTTTCTTTAGCTGTAGAACTTTTCAAAAGATCCTTCAGATTTAGTGGCCTTTCAACATGAATGGAGTTATATTTACATGAGGAAAGCCATGCCATTCCTCCTATCTCAGGGGACAATGATTTGGTACCAGCCTTTGACATACTTGACCAGATTCAGAGCCGTGGCCGTGTTCACTCACACACTGACAATATCCAGACTTATCCACTTTCACAAAATCTTAGGCAGGGATACAAATTACATGTGACATCACATTGTAAAGACACTGACCAGAACTGCAGCATGGAAGGAGGCATGGACAGGAGGAAGGAAAAGATGAAAGGAGGCACCAGGATGTCACAGAGAGTCTATTGTAGATTTTTTCAAGACTCAACGTGCCCTATTGTAGAGGGAAATCAACCGTGCCTTCCTGTGCATGTCTGGTAATGAGGGTGTCCAACCAAGCTGACAACTACCACCCAAACAGACCAACACACACACACACACACACACACACACACACGCAGCCAAACACATGCAAAGAAACATTGTCAAGACATTTTCACTACTGAAAGCAGCTTTGCTTAGTCTACCTATTCACATTCTATAGCCCTGGTCCATAAATAGATATGGCCAAATGGTACAACATAAACTTAAGACGGAGTTGTGTCTCTCAGCAGCATCTGCCACAGAGTAAATCTGCCCACAGCCTGCAGCTGTCAACAGGAAGCCCAGAATGACCTCCACACACATACACACACACACACACACACACACACACACACACCCAAGTCTATCATCTGTCTATGATTGGCCCAAGTCCAGCGCTATATATCTTTTTCAGTCTCTTATAACAAATAATAAATGCAGTGAACAGTTGGAAATGAGCAAATAAAAAAGTGCTATTGGATGTTTTGAAAACATATGCTATATTTAACTGCAGCACCAGTCCGCATAAACCGTAGAGTGCAGACATATGCACGTTCTCATAGGAGGGAAGGGATTCTGGTTTTTGTCAGTGCAATAGCTTCTAGCACCTTAAGTGCTATGTCTAGATTGTCAGTTTGCTCATATTTTCCCCCTGCCTGTTGGCGGAAAATTTACACCAACGTTTTTAACTGTTTGTTATTTCATGGGCTGGCAATGTCAGTTTTGCTGTGAGTATAGTAAATGTCTTTTAGGACCTCTGATAATAAGGGGGCAACATGCACTTCAGAAAGTAGACTACATGAACATAGCGGTTTCTATTAATTTATCACGGAGAGACAGAGAGAAAGGTGTAAAGTAATTGCTGTGTGAACATGTGTATAACAGGCTCCTCTTCAGGTTATCAGAAAGCATCATGTCATGTTTCATATTTTTTGTGTCAGTATTTACTATACAGACGGGTTTTAGAAAAAGTGTTGTAAGTAACAGCAGAAGCAACTGCCCTGTACGAATCACATCTCTCATCAGTCTACATTAAACTGAACTGAACAGAGTTAACACTCTTGATGAAACAACAGGAACAGGAAACATTTATACATACAAACATGCACATCCTCATGTGCACTCTCAACACAAATGAGTGCAGTCAAGACAGACCAATACCGATCCATTAACAGTAATGAGCATACTAGTCAGGGGCATGTCAGGGTCTGACAGTGGTAGAAAGACAGGGGGGGGAGGGAGGTGCACCCTGTTTCAGTGCCAACCTGCCATCTGCGCCCAGTACTGGCTGAGTTAATGAGGGGATTAAGCCCGCATGCACAGCCCTGGGACAAGGCCCCTACTCTGCCACCAGCAGGAGCCCACCACACCAGTACTTTAATATGAAAAACATGACAGAGGCAAGGTGGGCTACTGCACACATGCTGAGCAGAAACCCCACTGACTGTCAACGTGCAAAAGCATGTGGGTTGTCTGTTTGACCATTCCTTTACAGATGAGATTGTGTGTTTCTGTGTGTACCTGTGTGTGCGAGATGCATGTGTGCATTTGTGTGAGGATGTACTAATAAAGGACGAAAAATCTGAATATGACGCAAGTTACAATGAAGCGCTCGGCACAGGGAACCAAGAGGATCACAGGCACTCTCATCTGGCACAGACAAAAGAGCTGCTTGACTGGAGGAAACCAGGAGGCAAAACAAATCTGTTCACCTAGAAAAGATTAATATGACGATAAAGGGACAATCTGTTGAACTAAGCAGGAATATATTAGCAGCTCCGTTATGCAGTGACCCCAGCCAGCACTGGAACCACACCATTGTGTTTACACCCAACACACCATGAGCACACACAAACCACCTCTAGAGACTGCAAGTCCTGAAGCAGCCAGCTCCTTTACACCAGCCCACAAGAAACACAAGGCCCCCCAGGCCTTCCCAGCTAGCAGCTATGCCTTTATGTGTGAGTGGCTTCCTCCTAACAGCAATCACCACCTCCGCTCAACATACAAGGCTGAGGTAGCATTCTGTTGCAGAGGAGGTGAGGAGAGGAAGGCTACAGCCAAGGTCTCTACTGCCAAACAGCAGCAGAGATAAAATGACAATAAAAAAAGTTGATCCCAAAATAAATAAACAGATAAATGAATAAATCTACTGACCTTGGGTGCAATTATCCCTTAATTACTGCACACTATCTGCAACAAAGGAGGATTTTGTGTGAAAATACCTGCCATTAAAGAAGATCCACCACAAGCATCCAACCTGAAGATATTTGTGTGAAGAATGCTGTGTATTGTATGTCAGTATGGAGTTGGTGCGGTAGGAAAAAGACAAAAAAATTAAAGCATAAAACATGATAAAAAAAGAGTGGGTGGCACTGTAAACCAACGCTCAAACCTCATGAAGTTCACAATTTATTATTATGGGTTTGGGAAGTAATGAAACGTGAAATCAGAAAAAATACTAATATGCCACTGAAAATGCATACCATTATAGGTATTATCCGCAAACATCTACCAGCACTCATGTTGGACATTTTAATTCAAACCTTTCATGCCCAATATTGCCTCCTGACCACAGCGAGGAAGCTTTAACGACTAGTCAAATTGTATTTTGGCAAAAATGTTATTTTGCCCTGTCCCCCTTTTTACTCTGTCTGTGTCTGAGCTTGTTTCTATTCACAAACTGCTGCTGGTTCTGCTCCCACAACAAAGATGGACGTTGTTTCCTCCTTCTTTCCTTAATGGCTGTGGAAACCATCATTATCCTGCCCACCACCCACGCTACAGCACTCCTCTGAGGGTGAGAACAGAGACAAAATCCAGTCCGCATTCACATCCAACAGTCAGACAACAGCCTTTTGTCGACCACAGACTTTCTCCTTTCCTTTATGCCATGTGAAGCTACAGCAGTCTTAAGGATTAAGTGCTAGCCTTCCCATGAAACCAAAGTACAATTATGTATATGTCTTGACCGTCCCCTTCTCCTCCCCCTGGCCCCTTCGGTCTGCCTGTCTCTCCACACTGGCTGATCAAGGCCCTGGGAGCCCTGTAATAACAGTCTGTTTAGACACTCATCACTGATTGTCAATTAGAGCTTCTGTCTCTGTGACCCCCAACACAGAGACTTTAAGGAGCCGTTGACAGGCTCAGTTGTCTCTACCTGGTTAGTCTCTGTACTATTTAAAGACTACGTCACCTCAAAACATCCCCAAACTGCTGAGTGTTGCCAGAGCTGCTGAGACAAATGGCCACACAAGCAATGTTATTAGGCAACCAATAAACAGTAAATGGCTAAATACAGTATGTATAAAATAATAAAATCAAATCACTGGCACTCTCCAATATGGAATGAGTCATCACAAAACCTAATAAAGAAAAACAGAACCCAGAATGCACTGAAATGGAATGAATGGCATGGCTTTTCTCTGCCTTATATACAACCTATCAGAGCACTGGCAGAGCTGATGGAACATTGTCCAGTGGTAGTGTTTTATTGGAGGCTTGTATTTGTTAATGTGTCTAGGCTCCTGCGCTGTTGAGAGAGAAAGCCTAACAGAGAGGCTGTTGTGCATGGGTCTGGCTGAGCTCCACTGTCCCCTCCAGCCAAACGACCATATTCACACTTTTTTATTTAAGTCTTATGAACTGGGGGCACTCTGTGTGGGTGAATAGTCACTCTACCTCTTCACACACACACAGTACTTTTTTAGGGTTCACAGTGTCCGCTGGGCTGAGAGCAATTGTTCCAATGAGAGCGCTTTTGCTTTATTTCCATCACTTTTTCTTGTCCAGCCTTCCTCTGTGTCTTTCCGGGCTGCTGAATAGCTGCCTACAACCTTTCTTTCATGGTGCCCTCACTGTTGCTGGAACAGTGACGCCTAGGGTGGACCAGGGTCTTAAATAAGGGCTTGAGGCCTGACACATGTGGCCTGTGAACTGACAGCAGCTTTGTGAGGCGAGGGAGGTGGGAGTTGGAGGCCAGGGGCCAGGGACACTCAGAGAGTACAGACAAGCTGAAGGAGCCCCTTGAGAAACAGCCTGGGCCAACAACCACAACAACACCTCAACAAGGGCACCAGTCATCCAGCGGAGTTGAGCTGGAAGGAAAGGAAGAAATGGTACCACTGCTAGATGCCAACAGGAATCAAGACACCCTACGTCAAAGCGAGAAGAGGAACACTAGGACAGGGGAAAATCTAAAAAGGAGATTAGACAGATGATGGACATAGAGTTTGATAAAGAGAGAAAGAAGGTGAGGGGAGAATAAAAGGAAAGCAGACTCTATTGGTGAGCTAATAGCTCTAAAGAAACTCCTTTTCTGTTAAAAACAGAAAGGAAGCTGGAATAAATTCTGAGGAAAACAACCTGGGTAAAGGCTGAGTAAAAGGGAGGTGGTGAAGAAATATGAACAGACAGGTGAGAGAGGAGAAGAGAACAGCTTGAAAGTGTGTTGTGTGTCAAAACACATTGCTGCATAATATACTCTGGTATATGTGAAAAGGCCAGCAGGTAGAACTCCAGAAGACACAATAAAAAAGCAGCCAGAAATAGTTCAATGTGACAGCAGGGAGATAACAAAGATACCAACAAATTAAAGTGAAACTGCATAGGAGATTCAAGTTTTTAGAATTAGACAGGTATCAGCAAAATGTCTGAGCAACAAAAAAGTATTAAAGATGTATTATCAGTTATAACCTATAGGATTTCAGAAAAAACTGAAAGAGCTTCAGTGGGAGGGAAAAAGAAAAGGTGAGGAGGAGGAGTGGGTGGTTTTCCAGGACAGCAGACAAAGAGAAAGACAATTACAGAGGCTCTAAAAATCTATTTAGTGCATTTTGCCGAGAACCGTTCCTCCTCCATCTCTCTCGCCCTGCCTCCCTGAGTCACTGTGTACTCCTCTGGCCCAATCCCAGCCTAATCCTCCACTTTACCTCCATCTCAGATGATTTCACAGTTGTCACTGAACGCTGAATTTCCTCTTTCTTCCCACAAATGTTAACTGGGGGACATGCCAAGATGGTGCCTGAGATAGTACACTGGCTAGAGGCGGAGAAGTGTGTTTCTCAAACTGGCAAATGTTTCCCTCATGGTTGTTAGCATTCCTCACAACAGCAAGTTAAAACACTTGGCTAACAATGTCATTTAGCAGGTGAAAACATCCAGACTGGAGTTGCTGTCATTCACAAAAGCCTTAAGAGTGGTAACACCAGCTAATGTCCTTCACTAAACATTAGAACCGTCAACATTTCACTAACGAGACAAGAGACCCTCTATGAAGCCACAGAAGTCAAATGACTCCTCACACACACCCACACACGTGCACACACGTGCACGCACAACGCACCGGCACACAAGAGGTCATGATGACATCCCCACCTGTCTCCAACCGATCAACTAATGTCCACACATTATGATAGAGATTACGTCTGTGGCTAATCTTGAAGGGACTGTTCTGGATCCGTCTCTGTCTAATTACAGTTACAGAGGTCACTGTCCGTCCTGCAGATAATGTGGTTTTACTGACACTAAATCCAGCCTTAACAAGCCATGGAATCTATCTGACAGAAAAAAACAACAACACACAGCTGTGCAACAGGGACAGTTTGGGTAACAAGACAAGAGACGGTAGCTAATGGTTTAAAATGCAGCTGAACATTAAATCCGCTCTGTCATGTCCACAATTGTGCCCATTGATATCTTCCTACAGCTGCAACACTGTTTTGTTTCCTACACCTCAGATCTCTTGAGCTTTATGCCATGAAGCTATGCCACTGGTATGTGACTACTCCGAGCAGTGGAGTTTGAAAAGGGGTCAGAATAACTACGTTGGGGCAATGTTCTCTTGGCATAGACAGCACCATGTGTTACCCGGCTGGTTACCACTACACACAGAAGAGTGAGGTGTGGTAACAGTAAACAGCCCAGACACAGGAATGCACAGGGCAGTAAAATGCTATACAGCACCATTCATCACAGCACCCAGAGCTCAGCAGGGGCACGAATATCAACATTTCCCCCACACACCCTGCTCCACGAACAGATTTCAGCATACTTTTAGTCTCCCACTGGCTATAATTCTCCTCCATGTGCCTTACTGTCTATAACTGACTGTCCACTCTTCTTGCTGTCTGTCACTAATGTGCTTGTCAGTGAAGAATTTTATATTAATAGCTCTGTGAGTAAATAATTTGAGGTTTAATGCCACATAGGCCATGGTGGTGGATGCCAGACTGGTCACCCTGGGCGTTAGAACAGCTGAGGATTGAAAGTCTAATACATAAGGATGGAAAACAAAACAAGGGCAAGAGGAGGACAAAAGCAAATCACTTTAAATGACACTGCAATAAATCGTACTGTATTGATCGGCAATGATGATAATTTATGAGTCAACATTTGTATAGACTCACCTGTTAGATTCAATAAAAAGCAAGTGTCTGTGACCAATGAGCGGAGGTACAGTCCATATACACCGCTATGGATCATTTAGTCCACCATCAACAGAGTAGGGCAACAGAGCTAAAGCATGTGTAACATTCAGGAACTGGAGGTGTCTCTGTGTGTGTGTTCATATCCCGAGAGTGCAAGCTCCTCCAAAGCCTTTGGTGATAAATCCAAACATTTCTGGCCGACTTAAACACAACATAAATCTGTCCTCGGAGCCAGTCAGCAACAAACAGCCTCAGGGACAGATGTGTAGAGAAAGAAAGCAAAGAGTGACAGCCAGCAATCTATTTTCTGCTCAATGTGTCCCTCCTCAAGGCGAACACAATCACTGTTTATCTCACTAAAGGTTTTAAACTTTAAGTCTCCACTTTCCCTGGTTTCCTAGATGTCACAGTATGGCAAAAAAAAATCACGTGTGAGATCCAGACACTCATAATATGAAGCCACGTGTACTGCGCTGTTTCTATTCTTTCAGAGATTCCCAAGGATATTGAATAGGCAAATGATTTAACAAAGAGCTGGGATTAGAACAGCGTCGAACAAGGTGCTTGAAGCAAAAACAAAAAAAGAAACAATGAGCTATAAGGAAGACTGCGCCGGGAAGATAATTAATGAATAGCAACGTCAAATAATACAAGCTGTAACAGTGGGACCTCTTGTCCTACTTCTGCTGCGTATTACGCACACACACACACACACACACACACACACACACACACACACACACAAATAAGGGGGGGGAGGAGGAAGAATTAAGAAGCGGTTCCAAAAGGAATTTGATAGTGATTTACCAACAGACTTTCCCATAAAATGTCTTAAGGAAATAAAATATGAAACAGCAGGGTCATTGAGAAACACATTGAAAACAGAGAAAAGCTGGCAGAAAGGGTCCTTCTTACATTACTGTTGTAACCAAACCAAAACTTAAGGCGATGTGGGGTGAGGTCACGAGGGTTCAAGGAGTTAGTCCTGCATAGGGGTTTTTGGAATTTACTTTTATTTGTTAGGCTGTGTCAGCTAGTCAGGGCCACAGGGGAACATTTCCAAAAAAACTGAGCAGAGCCAAATGGTCTGAGAACTTTTTACATGGAAATCCTGACACCGCGTTTTGCATTCAGACTAAGAAACCAGTTTCCAGAGGTGAAGATTTACTATAAGATGTGATTTGTAAATCAATATTCAAATATATTCAGTTCATGGGTCCTGTCTTGAATTATGATAGGTAATTTTTCCATTGTTGAGAAAGTGCCTTATTTCTGTGGCAGGTAATTGAGAGCAGTGATGTGAATAGTGTGTCAGATATGGTGAAGGCCTGACTGTCCCCTTAGCGTCAATGTCTCTCTGAGGCCCAGGAAAGAACCATTGTTCCATCAAGGGACACAAAAAAGGGATTAATTTGAATTTGGTTTACAATGCCATGCCTTTCAAGTTAATCCATCTGGCCTGTGCCCCGGAGTTGCCGGCTACTCCCTCCATTCCCCATTCACTCTGCCAGCTCTCTTTGTCTACACAAGGGGTAAATGTCAACTCTACCACTGCTTGGACAGAGAGAGTCCTGAGAGATACTGAGAAAGAAAGAAAATGACAGAAAGAAAATAGGCAGTATTTACATAAAAATACTGCTATTTTCTAATTCTTTAAAAAATAATAATTTACTAGTCAATATAAATATGAAGCACAAAATGGGGTAAACAAGTTTTACCCCATTTTGTGCTTCATATGAGCATTCTATACTCACTAAGATGATAGTATAAGAAAATGAAAATCTCTCTGAATGCAGAGGAATTTAGAACAGCACTGCTGCTATTTGCTTTAAAAGATACAGAGCTGGCATTCAGATTTTGTAAAAAAAACAGGCTGTGTAAAAAAAAAAAAAAAAAAGTGATGTCCTTCCTTCTTGCGCAGTTACTAAGTGGCCCGCATTATCTGGCACCCCTGCCTAGAGTGTTAAGATGAGTCCCACAGTACATCCATCATGTCTCTTTCCTCCCCTTCCCCTCAAAATCCAGATTCTACCAAGTTACTGTACTGGGTCGCTGACGGACATTTAGTTGTGTTTGTTTGTCTGTTTCTTTACTTTCATTAATTATTAAAAAGAAAAAAGAAAAAATATATATATATATATATATATATTCTGATATTCTGTCATTTAAACTCTCTCTGTTCTGTGTCATTAAACATTTAAAACGTGGATGTGGTAAATTGTGCCTCTAAAAAACAGAACAGAGCTACATACTGTCATTTCTAAACTCACTGCTCACACACTGTGGTGCGTTCAAGAGAAGAATCCATAAGTTTTTATATATCCCTGGTATACAGTTTTCAGGAATCTGCAATGACACAAAATCAAAAACTCAAATTTTAAAGCAGAGAGAACAGAGTGACAGGGTGACTGTGAGGCAGTGGGAGAAAATGTATGGAGTTCCAGCACACAAAATGAAAAACCATTTCCCTACCATCACTGGTTAAGACAATAGCACTGCCTCTCCTTCACTCTCTCCCTTATCCTATGGCTGCTGCCAGAGGGACACTGGCCTGCACAACTCCCAATACACGCCTGAAGGACATATCTCAACAGATCAACGGAGGACAAAACTGAACAGTTGCAGCCGACATCTGCACAGCAAATGTGATGCGGAGAAACAACTGAGGGATACAGATGGGGTTTTTGAAGTCTCCTGGGTGTTACCTACTTAACATGCCTTTCAATTAGCAAGCACGGCAATCTTCAGCAACAAATATCACTAAACACAGAAAAATGGTTCATTTGAAGCTGAACTTAATTAATGCAATTCATCTTGCTCCCAAGAGAGCTAAGTAAAATACGCATAATATATACAAAGAACAACGGAGAGGAAACACAGATTTTAATTAGAGATGTTTTATCAAACAACTCTACCGGTTCAGCTGATGTCCTCCTGGAGCCACTTTAATAATCCTCTGCATTAATCAGGCAGCTCACTGTAGAGTTATGCTTAGAAGATGTCAGTATAACTCTCCACAGATTCTAAAATATGGCACCAATTCTCTCCTTTTTCTAGACTTAACTTCAGCTCTAATAACAGTTCTTCGTACTTTAGCCTTATTAACAGGAAGAGTTTTTTTTAAAGTAGCTGGTCAAACCAATAAGAAATAAAGTCTGTTCTGATATTTTATTTATTCTGTGCACAGGAATTTTCAAAGGCTAGGACCTAATGATGCCAGTGATCTCTGAACATTTTTTTAGATTTATCCTAACTAAAAACTCAAAACAATGCAAAAAAAATCATCTTCAAAATGCATTTAAAACCCAAGCACAGCTATGTGGTTCCTTGAGAAAGACCTCAGATGAAAACTAAAAAAAAGAAGAAAAAAGAAGAAGAAAAGTTTGATAACCTAATTAAATTAAGATAAATACAATAGTAGCAGGCCGACTGTGATGCCTAAGGGGAAGACTGTACTCCAATTACAGATTTGTTTTTTTTTTAGGTCAAATCTCAGTAGTACGGCGAGGATTTAACTAATATTCAATTACACAGTGGCTTAGTTCTAATATAAGCCAGCAGATTTAGCTGTCAGTCAGAGTTTGACAGCATGCAGCATGTCAAAGAATAAATGGACACAGTGTTGTGGCCATGACAGATATGTTTAACCTACAAAGATCCTGCATCCTGGTTGCATTTCCTGATACACAAGCATGCTGTCAACATTGTTTACGAGAGATCTTTTTTAGAGCCCTAAATTGTCTGTTTTTCTGGCCAGTGTCAAAAGTGAGATTCATACTGCATGGTGCATAAACTGCCCTGTGATTTCCAAAATGGTGCTATTCTTCAATGTAGAAGTATAAAGTATTGTGAGGCTGAGAATTAGAGAAATACAGTGTGCGCACCCCCCCCCCACCCAACACACACAAGCACACACAAGCACACCACACACACACACACACACACACACACACACACACACACACACACACACACACACAGAGTAAAGAGGTGTATTGAGGTAGACAGCTCACACCACCCCCCCATACACCATTAGTCCTGGCTATGTGTTGCACATTCCAGCCCCCCTGACTGTGTCAGGGAAATGGGGCCCCTCCACTGTGGATCCATCTATAGAGTGCTAATCCACCGCTAGGCAATGCAAAACAGGGGACGACCAAACATAAATAAATACGAATGAGTTGAATCTCTGTCTACTTTTCCCATTTCATTAAAGTGCTGGGATGAAAAGCAGACGGCATGGTCACATTCAGGGGTCAGTCCAGGCTCAATTAGAAGCCCCTCACTGAAACCAGCGAGTGATTATTTTTAAGCCCCTAAAGTGTCTCTCCCTGCTGGCTGAGAAGTGGGGAAGTGGGGCTCAAAAAGATAAAAAAGTCCCTTTCCCCCCCAATCTACCTTTCTCATGGCTGTCAAAATGTATAAAGTTTATAAACAGAGACAGATAGGATTAAAGGTGCAAGGAGGGAGGTCAAAGAGAACGGAAAGGGTGATTGAGGACCCTCAACTCTCTCACTGACAGATACCAGTCGCCAGCAAGCGCCAAGCTGAGGCTGATCACTAAGACCAAACTGCAGTGGAAAAAAATACTCATGACTGCAGGACCAGTAATGTCTGGAAACGAAAACACACTTTATTTATTCTTATCACTTGTTTAAGGATTCAGTTATGTGCCAGTATGTGCAGTATAATGATAGGCACCACACTGAGGGAAAAATAGTGGAAAGAGTGGAATACACAGTAGTGTTAGTGGTTTATATACCCAGGGAGCATTATCATGTAAATGGTAGTTACTGTACAGTAAAAACCCTCCTTTAAAAAATGACAGCAGCTGGGCCTCAGAGAGGGAGGGATGTATCCTGAACATAAGTGCTCTTCAGGGACACAATCCCTGCTTTTTGTCTACTACATCAAAGAGAGACAGCTCAAGAGGTTCCATTTCCATTGGTGAACACTATGTACTTTGTCTATGAAACTTCCATATCACTTTCTCCCTGACAGTATCCATGTGGCATGTATGACAGGTACACAGATTTGTGAAAATGAATGATCCCGAACCTGGCCATGTCATGTTTCCTATTATTTCCAAATGCTAGGTCCTTCTCATTTGGTTCCATAAATAACTGAAGAGTCTTTTAAAGTGATGCTCTATTTGTGTACTGGGGATCACTCTGAGTATTTCATTAAAACTCTGCTTGATAGCACAGCTCATTTGATTACCTTGATGACATCCAGCTAGTTTTATGCTCTCTATCTACCACCACCTCTATCTACTTTCACTCATCACCCAATGTGTAATTCCACCCTGAGCAATATGCATAGCACAACAAAATTTCATTATCTCAATGCTAATCCCTGTAATTTGTGCAAATAAGGTGATGACACTTCTTTGGACAAGGAACAAAGTAATAAAATGGGTAAGAAAAGGACAGCTGGGGGCAATCGTTGTAGTTCAGCAATGCACCATGCATGGTGGGTGAAGAGTATTTTTCTTCTCTTTTTAAGTAAACCACTGCTTACCATCTATGTCTCAATGTGTTCCTTGACCGAAAAACTCATACTGTGGCATTGTCTGTATAGTAACTCTTGTATTGGACCAGGCCAGAGACATTTAACTGTCAGTCTATTACAGGCCAATGCTGTCAGCAGGACAGAGTGATGTTGAAGCTCCCTGATGAATACAGGCATGTGGAGGATATAAATTGGTTTCATCTGGTGTCCATCTATACATCCACATACAAGTGCACATACAAGTACGCCCATATGCACACTTCTAAACTTCCCCACCCACAGAAACACACATCCCCGCTGAAAGATTTTCCCATGGGTCTCATCTGTCTCACTTTGTTCCATAAACTCACTTGTGATCATTTGCAGAAAAAACCTAAGTGAGCATCTGTTTAACTTCTACAGGAGTGCACCCAAACAGTCTTTTAACTTGACATCAAAGTTGGCTGATGAATATAGTCCCTACAGTACTCAACAACTATGACCATTCACTATAGATCAAATGGAGATATGGTACTAAGGGGAACTATGATTTCTGAGTAGAAAAACCAATGCGGACAATAAGGCACTGCATTGTGCACCTTCTGACTGGGTTCCCACCATGGCTTGGATCTAAAATTTCATGACTTTTCATAACTAGGATTAAGAAGTGATATCAAAAACAGTACTCTGTCCTGTTTTGAAATGGTTGAGCTCAGAAAAGCTCCAAAAGTGATTAACAATCTCATTCTGCAACATTGGGGCTTGCTGAGGAGAAAACCACCTTCAAACTATTAGTTGTGTGAAAAAGTTGGAAAAAACGGAAATATTCAATTATAATTACACATTGGAAAAAATTGATAATCCTTTACTTTTCCAGGAAATTTATCAAATCCCTTGACATTCCCTGTCTCCTTAAAGATATTCCTAAAGCCCCATGACCAATGGGAAACCTGTTAAGATAAAATATTTTCCAATTACTTCACTGGATTCCTTAGAAAAGCCAGATAGCCAAGGTGACACAGGTGTCTATAAAATATCTAGTCAACCATTTCCATCCAGCAAACCTTTTGTCTACAAGCCGGATAGATGCTCATTCTCCATCTGTGGCTGAGAGGATTAACAGACGGGCTAAGGGAGAGTCTTATCTCACCTTGCAGAGATAAATCAGACAGGGATACGGCGCTCCTCGCACACTGCTCTGGAGAGCAGCAGAGAGGAAGACAGAGGCATTTGAGCAGAAAAGCCACACACAGCCTCCTCACCAGACTGTTTGTTTAAAACCTGCTTTAAGGGTTTATGCTCATGCTCTGCCCGCTCTCAGGAATCAGGAATGAGAGGCCAGTGGCCATGGGCCCCAGGGTTGTTTGGATGGGCAAAATGGTCACCTTGATCTCTTCTCCTGTGACATTTTCCAGACCACAAGAGACAAAAAAACTGTCTACCGAGAACTTGGCCTAGTTTTTCTCTACTTTTGACCAGACTCTCTGATTTTTCACCTCTCTTGGGAATATCCTGACACCCTCTCATGTACTCTTGTTTTGTGGTATAAATACAATTGAAAGACCCATTGTTTTCACCAAGGTGGAAAACAACATTCTGACCTGTGAACCTTAAGAATCAAATTCTAATATAAAAATAAGAAAATACTGAATTTATATGCTCTCCAAGGTTACAGCAATTTGTGGCAGGCAACCAACAAAACTGTGACAGCCACATTGTGACATACACTGTTGTAATACTTGTGTGGACAGACTCAAATGTACATTTCAAGTGAATCTGGACATTTCCCTTGTGTCCCACATCATAAGCTATGTGGCTTTTAAGAGTGGTCAAGATGAATAACAGTTAATGTTTCAATTTATTAAATAGTCATAGTTATATAAATATGGAGCTAGATGAGTCTCATAAAGGATAAATACACACACTACATTCACATATGCACACACAGGATTCATATATGCACACACGTGATTCACAAATACACACACAGGATAGACAAATGCACACAAAATTCACAAATGCACACACAATTCAGAAATACACACAAAATTCACAAATGCACACACAATTTACAAATGCACACAAGATTCAGAAATGCACAGGACAAGATTCAGAAATATATTTCTGATGCACACACAAATATATCCTGATTTACAAACTGCCTGTGGTCCCTGAACTTCACTGCATTTGTGTGTGAGTTTTGAGACTCCCCTGACTTGGCTCGACTCACAAATGCATTTTTTTATACAGAGAATGATCTGCAACCAATCAGATCTCTCCCTTGTTTCAGCCAATCACAAGAAAGAACCCCATATAGAGGATGATTTACGCATAAGCCAATCACATGAACGCGTTCACACAGCGCTATTTCCATGGGGTGTGGTCCTCTCTGACTGACTTCAACAGGGCTTCTGGCAATGAGAGGGGAGCGGAACTCTGCCCGTTAACGTTAGCGATTTGAGGGTGAGACAGGCCATGAGAAGGTGTTACATTTACCTTTTTCCGGCAACAACGAACGGAGTTCCCACGGGACTTCAGCGCAAGACTACAGCTAGCCGTATAAAACACTATTTAGGTGAATTTACACAATGGCTAAGTTGCTAAATGCATCGTGTTGTCATGTAAGAGCCCTGTTCATGTTGGACAGACATTTTAATTGCATTTTGTGTCTGTTAAGAGGCACAAAGACACTCTTTATGTAAATGCCCCCATAACTGCCGTTTTAGCTACGTGGGAGCTCTGGGCATTAGCTGTAGTAGCTCCGTGTTGCAAGCACCAATCCGGCTCGATTTTTTTCTATAGACAGTACTCACAAAGGTATAACGATCAAGATTAACTTAAAAATTGCCCGGAGTTCTCCTTTAAGTAGCGTGTCATCTAGTCATTGTGAAGGATTTGTTCTTGCAGCATTTTTTGTTTGGCCACAGTCATTGTTGAGACTTTAGAATTTTTCAGAAAATAACTCTTAGGAAGGACATAATCTGAACATATTCTTCAATAACAGGAGGAGACACTAAATATAATCTTAACGCTAACTGTCGAAAAATTAAACTATACAAGCATAACAAAAAACCTTCCTTTTTAAATGGAAATTAATTTCCATTAAGGGGTGGGGGGTCAACCACCCCAAGCAATTAGAAATTATTGATCTGCAGAATTGTCTCAATAATTGCTAATTACAAAGCCCTTCAGTCTAAATGATTACTTGGTGACATGCACATTTCAGAGAGAATAAGCAAACAGCAATCGTGATAGAGTCAATGCGCTTAAATGATGAAATATGTGCGGCCGATGGGCTGAAGGTAAGTGTAATTATAGTCTTGGAGGGATATTTAGTGTCATTATGGGATTACTTTAACAGCTGATTAGATCAAGAATACACTCCCATTATCGTAATTCATATGTAGTGGAAGCTATAGCTTATAATCAAGAATAATATGTATAGAGAAAGGTGTAGAATGATTACAGGTGGTGGTGGTAAAGACAGCTCTTTCATCTTAAAACACTGTCATTCATCCGTGCATATGAAAAAGCCCCCCCCAAAGTGGGAATCCTAGCCAAGGTGACCTCTGGGGCGTGAAACATCAATGGATCAGGTGCAGACCAACTGTTCCATTGAAGGTGGGAAGCTGAAAGGAATCATAGCAGTTCAAAGAAACCATTGGCAAAACACAGAGAAAAAAAGAGAGTTCTTCTAACAGTTGACATTAATCAATAAATGTCCAGGAAATGGATTCCCATCCTGTTGACCAAAAGCAGTGCTGGAGAGGAATCTTTATTCTAAGCCTCCACTAGAGCGCAATGGCTGTGAAAAGTTTAAGAGCATGAATTACATTTAAGAGCAACTTGCATTGTGAACAAACTCTGCAGCGCCAGGGGATAAAAGCCAGCTGTCAGGCCACAGTGGCAACTGAGTGCTTCACCACTGAGGACAGAGTCTGTTTGCCAACAGCAAATAACCGCCTCTGGCCCATTTAGTACCATCTCTTTTTCTTTTCTGCAAACAAAAGCAGTCTGCCACAGAGATGACACAAGCTCTTCTCAGTGGCTAACAGTACACCGCCCGATCAAACACAGAGCCGTATGTGGAACGAGCCCAAAGCCAACACAGTAAAGAACTCTGAACTAACCATAGTACATGAACACTATACTGCCAGGCCAACACAGAGGAATTTTAAGTCCCTTCTGTTTTGGCTCATTTGTTATGCGGTCATCTGCTTTGCATGGAAAAGTGTTCATTGGTCATGAAATAAATTTGAACTTAATACAAATTAATACCTATATAATTTTTTAGACTAGACTAGGAAATGTATAGTATTCATTTGTTCCTTATTTTGCCAGTTTTAAAGTGATACAATACTCAATACAATATGTAGACCTGCAGTCCCGACTAGTATTAACATCAGTCATCAGAGGCCAAAGTCAAATAAAAAGGCAGGGAATTAGGTGAGTAGCACTAGAAAATAAAAATCAGACTGAGTAACATGAATAGACCACTCCTTCAGTCTATACTGGGTCAGAACAGGAATCAGCCTGCTAGGTTATCACACATTATTGCTACGGCCCTAACACATAGGAAGAAAAATATTATAGTGGAACAGACTGGTATAAAATGGTCCGATGCCATGGGCTACAAGCAGGTAGAAAAAAGAACAAGGAAACTATTAAAAAAGCCTAGGTATGAGAGTTTTGCCTGATTTTAGGGAGATAACTCAGCTGGCAAGTGTTCAGACAACCATCAAAAGCATGCACATGTAGCTATAAACACACTCACAAACAAATGTTACACAAACATGCATATCACACTCTCAGGGACACGCACACATACATTCTATGGCAGCATGCTCATAGCAAGAGAGTTGCCAGCTGTCAGAGATCTTTGAGAGAACAGAACACCACCTGTCCCCTTATCTTCCCCTCACAAGCCAAGAGAGACTCTCCGTCCAACTGGAGCCACCTCCATCTACTCTCTCATCCAATACTTAATGGCAGCTTGTCTGCTATTTTCTCTTCGACAATTTATCCCTGTCTTTGTTGTTCCTTCCCATCTCTCCTTCTGCGCATTTGATCTCAAAGCACTGGATTCCACGCAGTGATTTTAAATAACATCAAGGCTTTTCTGACGAGAGAGTAATCTAAATGTTGTACCTAGAGTCCTGGTGGTGATGAGACCTGATGAGGTTTAGATTGGAGTTAAGGTGGACAGTTTTGACAGATGTTGCTCCTGTTGTTGCCAGAAAGGAATTTGGCCATTAGGTCAGTGATAGTGAATGTATGTGCGTGTGTGACGGGGTGCAAGGTCAACATTTCTCTGTCTCTGTGTTTACGTTATCTCACTCCTTCACCTCTTTCTTCTGTGTGCCATTGTTTTGCTTTTAGTTAGCTGAGCGTTTGGGTGCAGACAGATTGATAGAAGCCAGGTTGAAACACGGGCAAACTCCAATCACAGCTAAACCCGTTTTTCTCTGCTTTCTGTGTAAACACAAGCCAATATGATACCCTTACAGAACCTTGAAAGTAAGCACTGTGGGCAGCCAGTTTTGGTCCTAAATGATAACACAACCAGTCCTAACACACACACACACACAAACACACACACGCACCTTCCTGCTCATACTGTACCCATATGTACACACTCAACAGGAGCACTTTAGCCTGGGAAAGACTAGTAGAAGAAATGAGTGATGGTCCAACCAGCTGTCTAGGAGTTATGGTCTGAATCGTGGTAGCCAGGCTGATGTTTTTCAGACAACCCGTGTAGCGCTATAGCAGATGGAGGTCACCACAGTGTAGCATAGCTAAAATTAACCCAACAGCTTTGCATGAATTAAGCTGGGCCCCTGGGCAGGGAGCCTGCATCCCACAGGATTGAGGCAGCAGGGACCAGACCGCAGCTGAGGAAAGGTTTCACAAAATCTGCAGGGTCCCCTCTGTCTCAGATCAGTCACTCCAACTCCTCTGAGGTTGAAAGTGAATTTACATGGCAGTGGTGAACCTTGGGTAATGTGATTAAATCCTGGCAACACACTGAGCGATGATTAACTTATTCTCTACACTCTCTGTGCCCTTCCATGCTGCTTCTTGCATCTTTGTCAAGCAATCAATAAGCCATTATAGCTCCAAACAGTGGGGCAAATTAACTTACGGGCTCCACCTGCAGAGTCGGCACTCTCTACTAATCCCATTGGCAGGGAAAAATAAGACTGGAAGCGAAAGCTAGGTTCCGAGATCATCTGCTACAACACCATGGTGATGCACACAGAAAGCAAAACAGGTTCTGAAGTCCAAGCATGGTACTAGTGGTCACACTGTAAGGTTGTAGGGAAATGGGGGTGTGACGGTGCCTCTTATCAGTGAGTGCATTAAATGCACTAGAACAGGGGTTTTCAAATTGGGTGAATGTGAGCCTCCCCCTTAGAGTAGGTAAGAACAGCCGAGCCCCCCCCCCCCCCCCCCCCTTCCCCAAAACACTGTCTGCCTGCCCTAACCCACGCCACTGCAGTGAATGCCATCTTTTGTGTGTTCCAGGCAATGATGAGTTTCAATAACAACTGATTGTCTGATCAACAACAAATCTTTTTTTAAATTTTATTTGAATTTTTATTTGAATTTTATTTTATTTATTTTCTTTTTTTGTGCATTCATAAATGATTCTTTGCAACAGCAAATAATTTCCAACTTCATGCAGGCCTAATTGAGGCTACTTTTAAAATCACTGAACATCAGTAGCATATGCCTAACCACAAGTCAACAAAACATGCTTAAAGGGATGCACATCAAAATGAAAATTCTGTCACCATATACTCACCCTCAAGTTGTTTCAAACCTGTATGAATTTCTTTCTTCTGCTGAACACAAAGGAATATATTTTGATGTCAGTAACCAAACAGTAAACTGGTCCCATTGACTTACTAAAAAATACTATGGAAATCAATGGTTCCAGTTAACTGTTTGGTTACTGACATTCTTCTAAATATATTCCTTTGTGTTCAGCAGAAGAAAGAAATTCATACAGGTTTGAAACAACTTGAGTGTGAGTAGGCCTATATGATGACAGAATTTTCATTTTGAAGTGAACTATCCCTTTAACGTGTAATCGGCGCCAAAGCTACCGACGACGACACCTGACGGTTGAAAAAGCGTCTCGAACAAAATCAGCACAATGGACAGCTCTACCTGATCAATGAACGACAACGCTGTTTGTTCACAGAACACAACATTTAACAGTCAACTGCATTGAAGGCATGTTTTCAGATCGAACAGATTCACATATTTTTCATGAAGCTTAAAATAAAATAAAATGAAGATTTTATGTTCTGGGGAGAGTCAACCCTTCTTCATTCGGTGGGTGGGATTACTTTTGGTTTGTGCAGTGCAGCTAATTCACATAGGCCTATTTATTAAAATATTTAATTATCTGGGAATTGTGGATCTCCTCCATAACGCTGAAATTGCCGAATTCGGCTGAATGTTTTGACGAATTACGCCACAGCACTTATATGATTGCACTGATTGGCTATAGCTGGGAGCAGACAGTGTCAATCAATGTATTGGAGATTGAGAAAGCGGCAACCGTGACCATTATACTTTTAAACAGAACCATTCAAAACGAAGAAAACAGACTGCTCTCTGCTTATGTGGGCTAATCCAGTATCAGCAACTATGATAGATGTAAAGAAAACAAAGTTGCTTGTCAGATTTTCCTAACAAGCTACCCTTTTTTTAATAAGCCCCAAAAGCGCAACCCGCAACCCGTGCTGTTTTAACGGGACTTAAAAAAACAACAACAAAGTCGCGTATTATAAACTGACTCGCGCCTCCCCTGTCGCTCTTTGGCGCCCCCCAGGGGAGGCGCGCCTCACCTATTGAAAACCGCTGCACTAGAAGTACAAGAAAGGTATAATAGTTAAATATATGTTGAAAACTGGCATAGTGTCAAATTCTAAGCTATTTTTTGTGAAGTGAAGTGAAAAGCTTTATCCCACCCAGTCACTGAAAGGTTTTCTATCCCATCCATCAGATGGGAGCCAATCAGCTAAATAGAGCTGAGGCACCACTGACAGATTAGAACCTGATACTAGTGGAACAGAGGGAGAGAGGGGTCTGGAAGGGAGAATAGAAATGTCACCCCCGAGCCTTACAGCAGCACTATGGTCATACAATACCGGGCCTCACTGAGTCAGATGTCAGCTATTTCAAACTTACCCACAGCAACTGACTACTGTTTGAATTTTGAATGGATCCTCTCTACTTTTCTCCTTTTACACATGACGTCCCCCTGTCTGTCTTTTATCCGACTCTTTGCAGTGTATGGTTACATGGAGATCCTTTTGTATCCTTGCCACACCCAGTTTAGAAAGGTCACGCAGGAACAAAGAAGAGGTGAGAGTGTATCTGTTCTATTCATCACTCAGTCAAGCTGGCCTTCTACTTATGGTCCTAATTAGACTATTGTATATGTTTACATACACTCCATTGAAGATGATTATGTTCACCGCACATGTGGTTAAGCCTAAGGTGGGTAAACAACATTCTTTAAGTTAATACAATGACAGAGATCTTTCAACAAGTCAAACAAAATCTTTCAGACATGACCTGCATGCTTTCAGTTACATTCAGTGTTCAGTTTGTTGCCTTCACTGTTCATCCATTTCTTTTTATGTCATTTGTCATTAGTGCATCATTACTATGGAAATGGAGTCAATAACTTAATGTGTAAGGTGAGACCTAGTGTGCTGGATATTTGGGGTTTAGAAATGAACTGCTGGCATTACAGAAAGGTCAGGATAACAGAACACTTGCATAAGAACTACACCGTGATAAAGAGCCACAACTCTCATTCACACCGGTCCTATTTTAGGACACACTCCTGTATCCATGACACTACAAGGATAAACTAATTTTCTCGCAATGGTTGTTTTAATGATCAGATTAGCTACCACAGCAACCAAGGACAATTAGATGACAACTGAATGCCATCATGTATCCCCTGTTTGCGTTTGTCATTGACTGATGGCAGTGGTGTGACGATCCGTAGTCAGCAGCAAGTAGACTGCATTTCATTTGTAGCCAGATCGCACAAGGCAGATCATTATCAGTGTTTGGGTCTAATGCTTAGCTCACCAGCTCTTCCTGCCTGCATTGCTCAAGGCTCAGCTACATGCTATAAAATATGCTCCCCCCTTTCCTGTCCCTTCTCCTTCACAAGGGTCTTGGGAGTAAACCCCACCTCCTTGCCTCAATCTTTTTTCTCAGTTCAGTATCAGTTCACAGGAGACAGAGTGAGGCAAAGCAACACAGTGGAGAAAAGGTAGAGGGAGAAATATAGAATAGGAGAGGAGAGGAAAGAGGAGATTGCATGTTGGAAATGGAAGATATATCAGACCAAGGCTGATACAGCTCAAGTGTAGCACAGACACTGTTTCCTGTGTTATCAGTCCACTGAACCTGAGCAAAATCAACCTGTCTTCCTATGGCTACTGAAACTCACCTGTATTTTGGAGAAAGCCTGTCAAGTATGTGCCTGCCATTTTGCTGCACTTCCTTTGTGCCCTTGCTATACTTAACCAAGGGTTCACAGCTGTCTGATGTCTGCACTGTGCTGGGAGTTGGTTAAGAGTTAGAGGATAGCTGACAAACTATGGATAGGTAACAAATTGGTGGTCTGTCTCCTAAGAGTAAAGAGTAAACACAAGGGGAAAAAACAAGCCAGCTCAAGGCTCACCTTAAGTGTGCCAAGGGTGCCCCATAAGCAAATTTTTCTAACTTTGCCAAGATGTTGGTTGAAAATCCCTGAAGTTCCAGTCTCCAAACCCCTTAATCCTCCCTAACTCCATCGTCTCGGATCGAGGAGCATGATAGAAGGTTTCAAGTGAGGGCTTAACCCAGGTTTAATAACCAGAGCGTGTCTGCAGAGCAGAACACCTCGTCATATGACCAGACACCAGAATGCAAGAATGTAGGCATGCACAAACCTCACAAACACACACACACACACACATAAACACACATATGCATAGCCTCTCTGGCCACAAGAGAGGCTCAGACCAAGAGGAGATTACACCTCACAACAAGAGTAATACCCAGTTCTCTTCAGAAGAAGTGGAGATTAGAGTCAGCGGCGTGCATTCATCTGGTTCTCACAACCACTGACACACAGCTTACCACCAAAAGCATTTATCACATGTGGAGCAGAGCCAAAGACACACCTCAAACAAATATGGAAACATGTTGATAAAAGATGCACACTGAAACATGCACACACATAAACAACATAGCTGGAGAGGAAGTAAAGGTACTCTGCTATCAGTGGTCCTCCTGAGTGATAGTACAGGACCAATGGACTCAAGAGCTCACATACTGTATCTTATCTGCTCGAGACTAACACTTCATGATGTTAATATCATACTTGACTATCCTGGGACCCTGCACCCATCCTACTCATGATCCTGTTCTGTACTATAGCCTGAGGCAAGGATTGCATAGATAAATAAGCAGTCACTGTGGAGACAAGAAAAAAAAGCTCTGACACACAAGAGTTTAGAGGCATTCAGCCAGAAGGCTGTGACTCTAACTCTACATCCTGAGATATGTGGGCAATGTAGTCGTGTGTAACCTGATGGACTGCAAAAAGCTCCACAAAAACAGAGGAAAGTGCTTAAAGCGGACTCCATAAGTCAGTGTTCCCTTCCTTGTTAACAGAAACAAGCAATTTACTACATGAATGCACATTAAGAGGAGATCGGGAATGCAAAAACAAGAAGGATGTCAGAGTAAAACAGCTTTGTTTAGCACATCTAATGCATTTATTTCTCCATCTTTATATAGAGATAGATCAAACAGGCAAATATCTATCATACCTCAGTACCTCATTCACCAAGGCTCTGTATTTATCGTTTTATTGACAATCAGTGACAATCTGATAATTGAGATGATCAAAGGGAAATCACAGGGAACCACATGAAATAATGTCTTGCTTGCTAATTTGGATTTTCCTTTTTTAAATTTCAAACTGTTCCTAGCTTTTTCTTCTCCATTTTCTGTAGGAAGAAAAGACACAGAAGGATGGATGAAGGGGGTTCTGGTGTACTCGGAGGCCCTCCCCTGTCTTCTGTGGCTCAGTAGGCTGTCAGAGACAGATAGAGCATGGATTGATTGATAGGACTTTGGGCAGGCTCCTTTACCCATGTCTGTGCAACTGCCCCTTTAGCTCATCTACAGACTCCTTCATACAACACTCTGCTAGACATTGTTCACTAGACCAGTTTAGACAGACTGACAGATTGATAGAATCAAACACAGACATACACATGAATTCCCCAAACACAGCAAGTCTTAAGTCACCCAGTCTTGTTCTATCAAAAGCTTCATTCTTATATAAACCAATCCATTCATACTATGTTCTCTCACTCTGCAGGACGCATGTTCTCTTTAGGCTTAGTGCCAGTGTTAGCTGTGAAATGACACAAAGCACCTAAAACTCCTAAAAAAGCTGCCCAGCTTTGCTGCTACACTGCTCTCTTTCCGATGTTGAGCATTTTTAGTGCTTGGCCTGGCATCTAGCTAGCAGTATTTGTGTTGGTGGGGGAGGGTTTCACTTGTGTGTTTGTGAAAACCATGATCTAAAAATCCCCAAATCAGTGTGGCATTTAATATAATTTTACATGACTGAAAGAGACATGAGCATCATGTTTCTCTTCACTCCAGGCTGCTGTCAGTACAGGGAGTGACATCTGCATTTTGGGTCAGTTTTGTCAAGCCAATATCTGCCAGGATGCTGCAACAAGGTCACGGTTTTAAGGTACATATCCAGGTCACTAACGAGCACAGTATGCTATTAGAGACAGCACACATTTTTGTAATGCTGGCCTTGTTGTGTATTGCAGATATTCACAACTCAAAATAGCATTTAGGTATCGACCAAACAGAGCAAATAGATGCTGCAGGTTTAATTACATGGATTGCATTGATTTATGCAAACACCCTGAAGAGCTAAATATGCAAGGGTCAACAGACCACACGCAACATGCATGATAAAAATCACACTCTGCATATATGGATTAATAGAAGACTAATTGAAATGCATGTGTGGAAGATATACTCCTTGCAGAAATTTCAGGGTAAGACAGAGCTGACGGTTATTTTGTTGCATCCACTGTCCATTGCTTCAGCATCTCTTTTACACACTTTTGACAGTGTGGTAGCCAGTTGTTTCCAATCAAGATTAAAAGCATAGGACTGAAATAGCCTAATAGATAAGAGCACATATCCAGCAAGTATTCAAAGCAAGTTAAATTACTCAACTTAAATTAAAGGTATCATATAATACTCATTTTCATGTTGATACTGGTATTTAGGGTTTCTACAAGAAAATGTTTACATGCTTTTTGTTCAAAAAGCACATTATATGTCACATACTGTCCATTGCTTCAACACTTCTTTCACACACTGTTTTGGTGATTTACAGAGTTTTTATGTTACTTTAGCCACTAACTACTACCAACAGCAGCGGCTGCTAGCTACTCAGTTAGCCGTGCAGCCATCCATCCTATTGCTGATTCTGGCTGGACTGGAAGCTTGTGCCCCATGCACGTGTTGGTATTTACACCTCTAACAACAGTAGAGAAGATTTGGACCACTGGTTCAGATCAAGTTGATAACACCAGCTCTAGCTCTATGAAATGGCCGCTTCTCTGGAACATGGGCTTGTTTATGTAAATTATGGAGGCGTAAATATTAATAGGCCCAGATGTTACATCACATATAGTGCTCTTTGGTATTCGCCCATTTTTCTGGGGTCTTTTGAATGTGCGAAATTTACATATGTTGGAGGAAACATGTACTGAATTCTTCTTATTCAACTATGCCAAGGTAAAAACAGTATTCCATTCTACATGTCTTAAAAAACAAAAAAAAACAAAATACATTAAATGAATAAACATGGATTTGTTTTGAAGTCAACAGCATGAATACAAAACTTTTTGCACAACATGAAACATAGAATTTTCTTAGAGAGGCAGAGTACAGCTTCAACAGCCAGACACACACAGACACTTTGAGATTGTGGAAGGGGTCTGCATTCAAATATAAAACAGATTGGAGTGGAGGCCAAGGAGAGTCTGTGGTGTGTAGCCCACGCCTCGGCTGCATGTTGACTCATGAAGCAGACCCTGGCTTTGCCATTTGCACCAATTTGCTCTGAACCTCCCTGAGACAAATAACTGCCACAGAGCTGTAACACACTCTGCCTCCAGTCCCCTGGCAGATTGCCAGCACACTCACTGCTGCTTCTACTGGGGTTAGCTGTCCTGTTTTTTTCTCCTTCTGCTCTTGCTCTCTCATTATTTGCTGTTTCTTTATCTCTACCTAGCTCACTTTTTCTTCCTCTTTACCTCATAGACTAATTTTATGTTTGGAATTCCTTAATATTTGCTAAGAAGGATAGATTAAAAGGAGTCTAAAGGATACCCCAAAATAACAAAAACAGAGAGAGTGATGTGAGCAAGTCAATGGAATTCAAAAACAGAGAGCTGCTGCACTATACTGCCACTCTTGTAATAAGTTAATAAAAGGCAAACACTATGACAAATAAATAATTACTGCACCATCAGGTAGTGAAAGAAGCTGTTTCAGTTATAGGGCTTCGCCCGTTTCATTAGCTCGCAGTAAAGAAAAAATGAGGAATAACTAGGAGATATGGGTTAGAGCAAGGGAGAAGTAATGTGAGATAGAGTAAACTCAGATGTTATGTGTCAAGAGGAGGAGGAGGAGTTGTGCTGAATGGGATAGCATAAAGAGCAAAGGGTCTTTGAGAGTCAACAGATGTACTACAAGGGATTTCCTGCAAGAGTTAGATGTGTGTCCTCAGATCAATGGGAGGTGGCCATGCTACCTTCAGACTGGTGCATGCCAGCCAACTGTCCTCCACTCAGCAGATGACCCTTAGGCATGGCCCCAAATCTGTCAGGATGAAATCTGCCTCTTTTAACACATCTGAAGCTCCGACCTTCCCCCACTAATCAGAGTGTCCGCAAAGCCAGCTGGCTGCACATGGTGACAGAGTTTTCACAGAAGCATCAAGATCAATGAGATTCTGAGATAAACTTGGCTGAATAGAGTTATATGCAATGGACCAAATTCAAGTAAACATCCCTTCGCTTCTGTTGTTAGTGGCTGTAAAAAGTAAACCCTGCCCCTGGAGAGAAGAGTTTGTGTGTGGATATAAGGCCTACAGCCAACCCGGTGCGGTCAGCACTGTGCAGTCAGCCAGGCCGCTAGACAGCAAGCCCTGAGGTTATCGCCTGCTCAAGTGGAGCAGTGTGCCGTCCATTACCTCACTTTACTATCTCCCCATCCAGGAAAAGGGAAACAAGCTATTCATAGAGACTCTCAGGGCTTCACAGAGAGCGCTTGGTAAAGGAAATTACTGTGACATATCACATACAGTGTACTGCACACATATTGTATTGTGCGAGGGTGTCTGTAAGTAATTGCTTAATAAGAGTAAAGATATTTGCAATTACTTTTAAATCGTCTTGCTGATTTATAGCATTTTGCTTGGTCAGTGTAAATTTTAAAAATAAATGGCATATAAAGATGCACAGGATGTGGAAACTTTATTGCAATGTTTAAAATACTTTATAGTAAAAATTAAGACCTTAAGACCTTAATCTTAATCTCGTTCTTTATCAATTGGACCCCGTTTAGCACAAAGGAAGTTCATTACTTGACATCAACATCTCTAATACAAAGAAAACAATAACATAATAGGAAAAGAACCCTATCTTAAGCTTGTTTGAAAACACGAGGCAAACAGGATTCATGGTAAATGCATTAGCTATGGTTTGGGGATAAGAGGCTGAGATAGACAGATTGTGGGCTGTACTGTACATGTGGTTAATGATAAACCAAACAAATGGGGTTAGCTCTCCTAGCCTGACAAAACAGGACTTGTTGAAACTTGGATTATCTTAACAATCGCTGGTGAGTAAAGGGAAACTGTAAAAGCCAGGCTGTTAAAATAACGTCTCCAAAAAGTTGTGTTTTTAGCTTTTAAAGTGAAAATGTTAGAGGGGGGAGCTAGGCAAAGTAAACACAATTAAAACCACAGCTTCCTTCTTTAAAGTTTCATTGGAAATTAAATGTTCAGCTCATAACAGTTATGAGTATGGTATGACAAACATCTTGACATAATGACAACATAAATTCCAAAATGCTCTAAACTGTTCTTATATGCCCTCATGAGTCAGATTTATGCCTTAAAGTTTCTTCACTCTGGAGTTTAAATGAAGCCTTGTAAAGATATTTCAGTGCTTCTGGGCCTTTTCTTTTTCTACTGACTTTCTTTCGGCAGGGTTCCATTCCGGTTGCTCCGACAACATAATTATATGTAGTTAAGCATGAGCTGCAGAAAGGGGAGTGAGAGACACCAACTAAGCGAGAAGGAGAGAGCGGGTTGGAGTACAGTGGCTTGTCATTATGGGTCTGTTTGAACCTTATACAGAATAAGCAGACCAAGCTTGAGACTGAGCCAGTTGTACTCTGTACTCTGGTCCTCGCGAGTCCCGCCAAGCGTCTTGTTTTTCTACATGAAAAACCCACCCCTGAAATAAACACTGTATATCATCTACTACTAGGGTAAATATTTTTAGCATTCTGTGGAAAATTGTAACATTTCCAAACACATATTTTTCTTGTATTTGCATTTCATGTAATAATTTGCCTCTAAAGTAGTTTGGATAATTGAATTTAAATTGCACAGAATTCTAATTTTCATGTTGACAAACTTGGCTGGTGTTAGATACTGCAGGATATATGAGGAAAAAAATATCAACTGGACAACCGCTCTGTACAGCAGTTCTGCTGCTAATCTCCTCTCTGACCATCTGATGGAAGACTTTTACTCTCAATTTCACAGCAGAACTCAAGTAATACACTATAATGTATAATGTATAATACATATATATGATCAAGAAGCCTTTAAAGGTCCCTGATGCTTGTTATTTACTACATTTTATTTAAGCTGACAATGAAGATGGCAAATATCAAAAAACAGCATTAAAGTAGAGCAGTTTGTTGCATCTGTATACTTCAGAGATACTACTAATGCATCTTAAATCCAAAAATACACAGCAAGCAGTCCCACTCAATCTATCCGACACCTCATACCCACAATCATTACCCTCAAAAAGCCAAGAACCTATACTCCACACACACACACACACACACACACACACACACACACACACACACACACACACACACACACACACACACACACACACACACACACACACACACACTTCTTTCTTTCCCCATCTTGATTAGATTACAGTGAGCGGGTTGGTGACAGCCTCTGGGCATGCTAGAAGAGTGGTTGATATCTGAGCTCTTCTCTTCGGGCTTCACTCTCAACCAGTCAAGAGAGAAAAGAGATAATGTATCTGAAGAACTGACCTCACCAACTCACCAGAAAGCAGCCTTTAAATAATCATGGGACCAAATTTCTCAACACAGGTCACCATTCACAAAAAGACTAAATGTTTACATTATTTTGTCTTCCTAGATTGAATATCCACTGACCAAATATACTAATGTGTCTCAGAGCTTGTTGACCCTAGAGATGTTTGAATCCACTTTACATCAAAGGTAACATGTCTTTGCATGCATGTAGCGGACAATAAAATCAAGCTCTGCTGATTCCTTGAAATAAGCGGGAAATTGCTTCATTAAAAGATGACTAAACACAGATGCAACAATTGCATTCTTTTCTATATAAAACCACATATCTATCTCTCTGACAAAGAGCAGAAGTAGGGCCAAAACAGAGAGGACTTTGTTTCCATTGTAGCTCCTGACCACCTACCAAGGGCCCTTTAGAGAAGCACTCACCCTGGAATGATCAGGCCACTTCTCCCCCAAGGCTCCGCAGGCCTAAGGAGACCGCTGGGCCAAACACATCCTGCCCATCTCCTAAGAGATTATCCAACTCAATGAACACATTGAGCACAGAAACACTAAGGGAAACTGGAACCTGCTATTCAGCTGTATCTAAACCCAAACTCTTCCATTCACACCCACACTAGAGGTGAAGAAGAAATAGAAAGACATGCTGCACTTACTGGCTACTTCCAGCGAAGCATTGTGGCTCACTGCCTCTCCCAGGTAGTTGCGGGCAACACAGACATAGGAACCTTCATCCGGCTTGCTCCGTCGTCCATGGACGATGCGTAGAAAGAAGAGGGAACCACTGGGTAGCAGCATGCGCTGAGAACGAGGATTGTCCCTGTCTGTTTCCACCCGCTCTCCATCCTTGTACCACTCCACTGTCGGGGTTGGCCGTCCCTCTGCTTTACAGTTGAGAGTGGCGGGCTCCCCTTTTGAAACAATCAGGTCAGATGGGTGCTCCACAATCCGGGGTGGGGTGTCCTCTTGGCGCAGACGGGATCCTGAGAAGAAATTACAAAAATGAAAGGTCACATCTGCAAGAATTTATACCATTTGAATGGATTTGAAGTCCTCATTTAACTTCACCTTACTCTTAGATATACTGTGTTGATATATTATGTCATTTGCAACTAATAGTAGGCATCTTTGAAATACCTAGCAGAAATCACCTTATCTTACAGGGTTAGTTTTTCATTCAATTCTTTAGTTACAGTTTGTGATTTATGATCAGTTCCAGGACAACAATCCTGAACTTGTTAGGATGAATAAGGTACTAAATAAATCTATGTCTGTCTATTGATGCTCCACAAGTGTGCGTCTTCACTACTTCACAAAATATACTGATGTGTACATCACATTTACACACAAATATATAATGCGTAATGGAACATATTTTTAAGGTGCAATAATAGCTAGTGCTGATGTAAGTCATAAAGACCAAATAAATTACCAACCTGTGAGTAAAGTCACACTCTAATTGCAGTAACAGCTCCTTTAGAAAATCTTAGCACTGTTCGAACAATGAGCAACAAAGAAGATAAAAGAGGATAATAGTAAACAAGAATATGCCCCTTTAAGGTACAAGGAAATGAAGAGATAAAAGATAAGATATAGGTGGACTGCATAGCTTAGAAACAAAGAAAGAATAGGAGCAGAAGTTACACTATTAAAGAAAGTCAACTGTGCAGCCAACATCAGTGCCAACAGCACTGCCAAGGGGGTTAACACCCAGTGCTATCTCAGGCCATTACTATTGCTCTCTTAGACCAGTCAGCTGTGGCTATCAAACCTGCTTTGCATGCAAATTAGCTTCCTGTTGTTAATTCCTGAAGGGTGGCACTTGGTCATTGTGAATGCATTGTGTGCCTTCACACAACCGTACGCATATGTGTCTGTGTAAGGCTGAGAGAGAAAGAGCGATAGAGTTTTTCCCCACTCCCCATATCTCCCAGCATAGGGCCTTTGGAGCCCATTCTGCACCAATTAAAGAGAGGTGGTTTAATTGGAGGAACAGGCCGGCAATTAATTTACGCAGCATCCCATGAACTTGTCACACTGCCTCATTTTTGTGCCCTCTGCCCATCCCCCCATTACCCTAGGAATCCAGTGCTGAGAAGGGATCCTGTGCTCGCTATACATTTTAGGTATAGTCAGCATAAGCAGTGACAGCTCTGTGGAAAGATTAATCGCTTCAATGCAAATGTGTAAGGTGGTCAACGAAATATAATTAATCCAGTACCTGAATGAAGAACATCATGATCATGAGTCATTTTAAGTGTTTGCTAAACGTTTATGTGTTTCAGAACAACTGGTCACAAACTGCAGTGACCATACACAAACTGTGTATGGCTGCAATGATAGTGGGAAAAAATGGCCATAATAGCCAATGAGCTACTCTTGAAAAGCAATACTAGGTAAAGCTATGGGTTTATCTTCACACAAGTATTTATTTCTGGAGACTATAGCTGAAAATAATTAAATGAGATTCTGCGCTTAAGATGGTCTAATATCAGAGATGCATTTATGGATGTTTTGCTACAGACCACTCAATCCAAAATTTGACAATAGCAACTACTCTATATGGAGCAATTAGACTAAAGCAAATCCACTGATTTGATTGATTAAACTATTTTTTTGTGGCAACAAGACAAATTCTCACATAGACATCCATGTAATTCTACAACAATTTTGGTCCTATAAGTCATTTTATACTCTGGGTATGAAAAACATATCTGTAGAGATGAAAGCATTTCTGAGAGACAGACAGAAACAGATTTAGAGAGAGTGGCATATAAAGCCTTCAGCAAGAATGAATTAGTTTGCTATCTGATGCTGAATACAGTGTATAAAAAATACATTTCTGTTCTTTCTGGCTATTGGTGCTGCCAGAACCACTACTGGGCTAATTAACCCCCAAATGCAACCTGCTCCTGTCACAAGCTTTTGAATCTACAGACCATATGCTAACGAGGCCCAGCCCTTTGGTCAGTCAGTATACTGGAGCACAGAGTGAGCTAACACTCCTTGCTATGCTAGCATACACAGGCCCATTACCACCACAGCACCACTATCACTCCCTTCACCAGACAAGGCAGGCTAATATGTTTTATTAAAGAGAACTTTGAAGAGCTCCGCTGCTATCTGCTCTGCCCGTTCCCTTCCTGATTTAAATAGCTCCTCTCTAATTTGAAATGGTCTGAAGTTTGGGGTTTTATGGGGGAACCATTAACTATTTAGATGTTGCCCACTGTGAGAAGAGCTGTGCAGCAGGCTCTGCTGTGTTTGATCAGTAGCTGCTTACTGTAGATGAGTACACCAGATCTGCATGATTAACATGCAGACTGAGAATACAATATACAGTAGGGTACAGTATGCTGTTAAAGGGAAGCCGGTTAGAATAAGCTGCTAAATAAATATTCAGTCGTTCATATAGAGCTCTCACAAGTATCTTGTGTGATTTTTGAAAGAGTGTGTTTTGAGCAGTGAGTAGGTATAAGTATCAGTTACACCAAGCTATTATATTTCCTTGTCCCTGATTGAATTCATTGTGTATGTGTTTGTGTTTGTGTGCATATGCTTTGCTGATCCCCACTTTGATCCACTTTGAGTGAACCCAGTTACTTCAGCTCCATTACCCCTCACCAGGGGAAAAAGACACAGGTTGCGTAAAGGATTATTCTGTCATGACACAAACACTCCCACGACCCCCTCTACAGGTGCCTGCATTTAGAAGATGGCCAGCAAGCTAACTTCACCCCTTTCCTACAGCATACACTGAAGACCAAGTCTTAAACAGAAACAAGAGAAGAGACGAGCGCACACTTTACTACTGAACCAAGCTGTTCAGCGTCTCTTTCTGACTTCGCTTCGAGTAGTCTAAACCTCCCTTTATTTCAAACCCTTCCTTCGCCTCTGCTGCTTTCAACCGCTCCTATTTTCTATCCCCCTCTTCACCCCACCTTCTGCTTCTAGACAGAAAATGTGAGATGAGCTAATGCAATACACAGCCTCACCAAAGGGAAGCTGGGACTTCTACTGCAAGGATCTGATCGATCTGTGCCTGAGGCAAGATTCTCCCTCTCCCTTAACCCTCACACTTGCTGGAGCGCTGTTTCTTATTTCTCATTTACACTAACACACACACACACACACACACACACACACACACACACACACACAAAGTTAAACTATGCTTGAGGGAGACTTTGCTTGCTGTGGAGGTAATTAAAAAAAACTACAATTCTCTGTGACTTTTCTCTCACTGCTAAGAGCAATCTCAGTAATGAACAACAAACCACAAGAGCCCAACAGCAACAACAAGCACACTGAATTGAACAGCCTCAGACCCATCCATACAACCACCACAAGGGTCCAGACCCAGACACTGACCTATACTCACACAGTGTCTGTATGCATCCTAGGATCCATGAAGACCTCCGGGGTATTTTCCTATTCTGTATCTGGGCTCTTGCCCCCATCCAATCATTAATAGACATGGCATGATCATGAGATTTGTGAGGGTTCTCAATAATCCAAGGTCATCTGGCTGTCCATTAGATCATATATTGCATATATTGTATATTATATTATGACTACCAGCTTCATATTGATTCATCTGTGTCTTGGGGCTAAACTTGATTTTTTTCCCTGCAACCGTGATGTACTGTGAATCTATATTACACAAAATAAGCCTGCTCTCTCAATCTGATAAAAAATATATGCACAAGAGACATACTGCTACTTATCATGCAAATATAACATAACATAATGTGACCTACTGAGCAGGGCACTTATAGTGCTCTAGACTTCACTGAGGTAATTAAGGATGATGGGAGTCAATCAGATTGGATCTGATATAATTTCATACTAAATACATTCATGTTTTTGTAGTTAATAGTTAATTAATTAATTAGTTAATTAATAACAATGGCAAACAGCACTATTTGTCTAAGCAGCGACAGGCAAGAACACAGAACTAATCCACTGCAAGAAGCGAGGGAGTTGTATGTAACCCATGGTCATGTTATGCTACTTTACAAAAATGCAGTGCAGTGAGAACACAGCCATTTTATACAGAGACGAGTATATAATGTGGATACCACTCATTCAACCTATGCTAGACCGTTCATATGAGACCGTTGTCAGTTGTTTGTCCCTGTTAGCAAAGACACTAGTCTGTGGTGTACTTCACTGATGAATTTGATAATTATAGTTACAATAGCGTTACAATCAAAGAACGTTTCTGTTTCACATGCGCATTTCTGTCCATATGCACACACAACTTTTCTCTTGCTTATCCATATGAGCGCTCTCCTCTGTCTTACTCTCTCTTCCTGCAAGTCTGAATTGCAAGAAATAGAATAATGGACTAATACATATGATAATGAATGGATAAAAAACTGAGTAAATACTCTTCCATGCCACAAATACTAACTACACATTTAGCCAAGGGCAAACGTTATATAAATTTAAAGTTAGCAACACTATTGGTATGGCAAGAGCTGCACTATTCGTTGTGTATAATTACATAATAACTCTCCCACAGTTTGTAATGGAAGATTTTTACTGAGAGCATTTATTGTCAGAGTAAAGATGTTAACTACAAGAAAATGCAGTAAAATTTTGTTTGTGGAGCCGCAAAGCTTATGTGTCTAGGAAACAGCAATCGATCTAACTACTTTAACTGATATTATAAAGGACAACCCTGGATGACAACTTAAGACTCTGATCAGCCTCAGGACAAGAAAAAGCCAGACAGGGTCAGCTTTATCAGAGCCAGGGTCATTTCTTAAACACAGCACTCACTTTTGCCCTTTGCAATTAAAAGTGTATGTACCCCCACAGGCGACATCATGTGTACTACATTTGTATTACTAATCATTCTTAGCATAAAGATGGAGAGAGGCAGAAAGGCAGGCATGAAAACAGACAAAACAATCACCTAGCACAAATATTAAGTTCAGGTCCAGTGATTTCCCTAATTTACTAAGTTAATATGCCTCTGTCTCTCACAGCTCTTTTCCATGGCTCCTATATTCACAGAGTGTGAGAAGGAGAAAAGGAGCCTGGCACCTGCCCTTTACCCCAGAGAACTCACAGTGAGGCAATTTAGTTCTTTGTCACTGTAGACCCCTTATGTGGGAAGACAAGATAAGTTGTTGACTGTCTTGAAAGATAAAACAACTTCCCAATGTTCTGTCATTCAGTATATTTCTTGCCATAGAACAAATGTCCCCAGCCTAGGATTGCATGTGGTTATATTAGCAATATTGTGGTAAAGTTTAATTTCCCTTATATGCTCAAGGTCGCAGCAACACATAAAGACAGATGGTAAAATTGAGAGGTGTTTGAGCCATATCATCACATCCCATATCAGATGTCCAGCTGAGCAATGGCAGAGATATGGAATATGGGTCTATGATAAGAAAGGCCAAGCACAGTAGGGCACTCCCTATCTACAGTACCATTAATCTGTGATTAGGGGACTTAAGAGGGATTTATGGCAGAGATAAGAGGAGAGGGCGTGTCCCTCGGGGTAGCCAGGCAGAGAATGGAACCACGACTGCTCGGGATGGTGCTGGCCAAAAAAGGACTGAAAGGACAAGAAAAGGCACCCTTTCCTGTTGAATTAGCGAAGATAGCAGAGAGAGAGAGGGCAGAGATAAGAGGGAGGGACGGAAACAGAGAGAAAAGGCAAGGTACCATACTCTTGCTGATCATATGACATTAGCAGGAAAGTGAAACTGAATCTTTTACCATTTCCACATCAGGAACCCACCCTAGAATGTGCGGCATGAATGACTTTGCCAGTTGCATCAGATCAGACCTGTTTTTAATGCTACACAAAGCTATCACTTACACTCCTAAGAGGCAGGATTAGAGCCCTGTGTGAGTGTCTATGGGGACCCAGAGGTGGGGAGATGGAGGGGGATGATGGATATCTTTATGGCCTCTTTCTTTCCTCATCTTTTTGTCTCCATTTTCCAAACAGAATGGGGTACAGTTACCTCACTGATACTACGGCAGCATAGATAGAAGTTTCCAAAAAACATTAACATCATCTAAATGTGTGCTGTTTTAATCAGAGCAACCCTGAAACACACTACCTGAGAGTTTATACACAACACTGCAACCCAACACTACACTGTTTGACTGTTTATCTGTATTTGCTGTTATAGAAAGGTCTACACACTCACATATGATTACAATGCTTCTATTGATATTTGAGTGTAATTCAAACATGATATAAAGCTCCTTTCTTACCATTAAGGCCAAGACATTAAAGAAGGTTAAGTAATCAAAAAAATGTCTACAGGCTGTGGTAACTTTACAAGGCTTCAAAAACAATGTATTTTTTAACACACAATGACTCGTAAGTCACAAAATGTGCTGCAGTTTTCGATAGTTTTGATAATGAGGACTAATAACACTAATAATAAACTGGATAAGACTGTCAGCATCCCATTTTTCTTATTTCTGTTGCCTTTGATCATCCTGATACTTGTCATACAATAAACTGGTGAATTTGCTGACGAAACCATCAACAAGCAGCACACCCTCCTTTGCTTAGGGCCACGGGTTACCAACATAAGCTCTGGGGCTCTGGCATAATCACTGTTGCTCATCAGCATGGAATCCAACAAAGGCCCCCTAGGCCTGGAGCACCAGCCCCAGCTCCTGTCTGTGTCAGCTGGGAAACACATCCCTGGCTCTCTCCTTGCAATGTAGGCCAGGCCAGGAGTGAGACAGCCCCAGCAAAGTGCTCCTTTGGGAGGCTGGAGTCCATCCTGCACTGGGGCCCCCATCTGGAGCTACGACAATAGGAGCAGTATTTTAATTTGTGCTCCTGGCTTTGCCCAAAAATGCTTGACACATTTGGAAAACACCAGGCATGATCACAAGTATGACAAAGGAGTGTTGATTCTCATGAAACACCTCTTAAGTCAGCTGAAGACAACAGTGAATTCTTTGTTTTGCCTTTTGTCTTCATGGTGCATTCATTAATAAGACAAATAAAACTTGCCTCCCTCATTATCCATAGTAAACCCACATTGACTGTCAGCAACATAACACTAGAGAAAAACTGTGAAGAGACACAATAAAGGGGGAAAATATACTACACAATACTGAATTTCCAATAGAAACCCTAGGGACACAATTGCCAAGCTCTTACAGTGAGCATCATTAGACACAAATAAAAGCTGTCAAGACTCTGCAGAAGGCCATGAGGGCAGAACTTATTCCTGCAGGATAAACGCAGTTCCTATGCTTTATTATGTCCATTCACTGAGACAAGGAGGAAATCTGTTGTAGTGGAATGCTTGTTAGGAAGCTGCCTATCAAATTTACTCTGGAGACCATGCAGGCAGATGGGCAGAGCAGGGTATATGTATGCATGTGTGTCAGTCTGTCTAGTATCTATCTATCAATCTATTCAGTGTGCATGTGCTTGAATTTGACCAGACTTGTAGACTCCTCAAGTTGACCCCTGCATATTCACAGAGATGACCTAAGAAGAAAACCCGGCACGGACTTCCCATGAAAGAACTCCAACACTGATGTCAAGGCTGCTATTCCTTTAGCAGAACAGAGACCCCAAATAAAGAACTTCAATTAATATGTGCCAGGCTTTGACCCTTTATTAGGAGGCTTCTGTATGCAGCACAGTCAAGGTTTGGAGCATGGTGTTTACAGAAAAAAGAAGCACAAGAGAGCACGAATGGGCAATTACTTCTTGTTTTTGTTTTTCCAGCATTGCCATTTTTTAATGAGGTTTGACCAGTGCGTTCTCAGTGATACATGAAAGCAGCCTGCAACAGCAGGATAGGAGAAGCAGGGGTAATTGAATATGCTGGTACATTGATTTCCCAACAGGGGACAGTTGGTGTATCACTGCTAACGTCTTCTTCCATGAGCTGCAAGACTTGAAATCCTCAAGACATTAATAAATGTATTTGAACAAATCAATTTGTTTAGTATTTTGAAAAACAAATACATAGTTAAAAGCAGGGATTATAAACATGCTTTTAACATGAGTAAATGGGCACGGCTCTATTTCACACTATATTATGCAATGATTGCAGAGGAATGGAAGCAGCACTGCAGGATTAGTGTAAACAAAACAGAATGCTTAATTTAATTTAAAATCTGCTGTCTGCTCAGTTTTATGTGTCTATAACAATATGGTGCGGTGGGCTTCTCCTCCCAAGGTCACTCTCTGGACTTCTGTTCCTATGACCAGCCATGATGGAACTGGGATAGGTGGCAGGGGGTTGAGGGAAGTCAGGGGAGGGGCTGTCGAGCAGTGAGGAGGAAGAAGGACCAGCACACTCAGCTGGCACAGCCCAGCCACAGTGAGTATGGCATTTAGGCTCAGTGCCAAGAAAAAGAACAGCTCTGAAGCGATGCCAAAGTGAAACAGGGCAGGCACGGCCAAAAAGCACCTAATGCTTTTTAAATGTTATTTAGCTGATGGCAGCGGCTGATACAGGCGCACTGGACTAGTGTTATGTTACACTCCCTGAGAGCAGAACCGATGACCTTATGTAGGCTATTCTAAATGTTCAGCCAAACACATTCTAAAGCAAATCTCAGACAGCTGGGTGTTGAAAGGGAATTCTAGCTACAGCATTCAGACGAGGGAACCGTAATGTCTGAGTGCAGAATCTTGGCACATTTGTTTCTGGTACCCTTTAGGTTGAAAGGGTAAGCACAGGGCACATAGCATTGTCAATGTGTGAAAGCTTTTGCATGTGTATGCATATATGTAACAGTGGTACATAACTGTAGCTGTGCATATGTGGTGTTATTAAAGTGAAACGTGGCTCCCAGAGGCACAGCGTAGGTTAAGACTCAGCGGAGCCAGTTTCTCATGTGGCAAGATCTCAGAGACACCAGCATGGGCCTGCTGAGTGGGGCATGGCCCAGGTCCAGCCAAATGGAACACAAATCGCCCCAAACTGTTCAAAACCTGGCCTGGAAAAACGAGAGTGGGATATAAGGCATGCCATGCGATGCACAGTAAATATTTGGTCAAAATTAATGAAGGGGTGAAGTCTGCCAAGAAGCCTTTTTCTAGACATCCACAGAGGGGAGACTGTGCCCAGTCTGGCATTAAAATTAAATTTCCTTCTGCAGACAACTGCTCACTGGCCTGTCTGCTTTCCAGCACCCACTTACCACGTCCTCTCCTCAAAACACACACCAACCTTCCAGGTACACAGTGTATTTAAACAAATACTGTTTCCTTTTTATGCTATAACCATGTTTGGGGTTGGGCTCATCATAAATGTATCCCAATTCCCATCTGTCAATTTTCTACACCTGACAGTAGAAATACTGTCAGACATCTGAATAAAATAAAAAACCTGTTTTCCTCCAGAGCTGGAACAGAGGGGGAATCAGATCTGCACAAGACAGCTGTGATGACAAATGCAAGAGATGAAATATCCCTATCACCAACAGCCTTTCAAACTGTTTTGTAAGTGGAAATAACCATCCTGAGGATATGTCTTTTTTCCACTGACTCTGAATTTCATTGATGTTCCCTACCTCCCTTAAAAAGTGATCAGTGAGTCCCCCTATACAGATCAAGATTTTTCATACGAAACTTTACATGGTTTGAAATCCATCATTTATGCTTAAATAATAGTAAAACAAATAGAACTAGAGTGCAAATAAAATATACAGCCCATGTATGTGATGGGTGTATGAATAAAAAGCAAATGTGAAGAAAGAAGTCTTAAGCTCAGCTCAATCAAAGTCAAAAGGTAAAGAAAATGCTTTGAATAATTTTGGCTTTGGATACCCAAAAAGAGGAAGCTAAATGCACTTCCAGAGGGCGAAAGGTGGAGACAAAAGTGAATAGTATGCTCTGAGTGAAGGATAAACACCAGCTGTCAAGACTGAATGCCAGAAAGAATCCCAACAGTCAAGTAGGACAGACATTATCACAGAGCACCTTCACACATTTTGCAACAATGTGTTAAGGTGAAAAACTGTGAGATACTGAAGCCAAGTGCATGTTGGGAAACAGAGGTGAGACTCAAAACCTAAAGTGCACTTTTAATAATTTCAATTATGAAGCTTCCGATTAAGACAGACATGCAGCCAAATACAAAAGCAATCTTGTATTGAAGAACCTATCAGTCACCCAGTGACTACAATTGTTATTCAATTAGAGCTTTCATTGTACAAAGCAAGGCAAAGGGACATGGGAGGGAGAAAGAGTGACTGCAGAAGTGGGAGGATTGTACAGTGGAAAGGGACTGAAATGGTGACTGGGAGAACTGATAAACAGCTCTGGAAGTCTTTCAAAATTGAAAAGTATAGTTTAAAAGCTTTTTGAAAAGGTGAAACCCCCAAGGCTTTCAGCATGTCAAGTCAAAAGAATTACTCCTGTTCAAAGGGTTCAATAGTGTTTGCAACTTTTTACACACAGAAAGTGGCACCATACACATATCTACAGTAAAAAAAAGAGAAAATCATTAGGATTATTGTGTTCATTTCAATGGTCACATCAGATTTAAGAAAAATGTCACCAATTTGCAGAAAGTAGGTAAGCCTGATAATAGATCAGGATTAGAGTTAATCTCCCAACTCAAAGCGACTCTGTATTTACATGTTGGAAATTCACCCAGTTATTTGAATCCTCCTCACCATGGTTACAGCTGAATGGTGGGAGCGACTCCAAAAGCAGTCCTATAATAGCGAATTTCAAGGTCACCTTCTCATTAATTATGTTTCCCAGCACTTCCTCTTAAATAGAGCGCACCCCTCCTACTTTTATCACTGTCTTTATGTGACAGAATTAGGCCCCAGGAACTCGTACATAACATTACTGATGTAGCTATGGATAAGAGTGGATCAAGAATGCATCAACCGCTCTGTTTGGATTAAAGAAATATGTTTCAAAATTTTAAATAAACTGGAAATAACGTTTGATAGTGAGGGAGAGCCGTGTCACCAGAAGGAATCAGAGGGGGAGGAACCAAAGACATTAATCAACTAATTAGCAGTCTCTCTTTTAACTGCTAATTTAATCTATTCCTCTCGGCCTCTTTAATGGTATTTTCCCCTGTCAGTTATAACGAAAGAGAGGTTTAGCATTTCAAAAGTGTATCCAAGCCTTGCCATGACAGGGTAATAGAATGGTCACAGAGGCTGGGAGGAGGCCTGAGCTCAGGGAGTGAGAAAGAAAAGAAGGATACTGGGGAAAGGCTGTCCTCAATGCCAGTCTCCACAGAAAATGAAAGGGAGAGAGGTCTGAGCCTTTTTAAAATGCACAAGGCAAAGCACCCCATGATAGCATGGATTCTCCACCGCAGCAAATGCCAGGGCCAGGGCAAGCCTTCTGGGAGTACCTTAGCATGCAGAATTTAGACACATGGGGGATGTTGTTCATACTACACCAAACCAAACCCTCAATGACACACTGCTTTGTACCAGCATTATTTATTAACTCAGCACTTTAAAAAAAAATCAACCTCACCTCTCCCCACATGTCCTTGCCTCACTATTTTCCACCACTATCATCCTAATCAGCACATTCTCTGCCATGAGGGACTGGTAAGAATATGCAATGTGAGCACGGAGAGCCAGATCAAGAGTATTCCCAGTGCTAGTGTATCGTGGCATGTTTGACTGCTCCGTCCTCCCATTCGTCCTCCGTTCTTCCGCCTCCATCCCCCTTCTACACCCTGGGGTAGCCTTTGTGTAGCCACACTCCCCCCGCTGCACCCCTACTCCCAACACACTCCTCACACACCCTCAGTCCCTCATGAACCATTCTCTTCCCCTCCTCCATCCCTTACAATCATCCTGTTAAGGGGGCACAATGCGGCCTCCCCATCCCCACAGGCTTTTTATGCGTGTCGGCCTGCTTTATTTAAGAAAGGCTCTGCAATGACCAGCCACAAAAAAGGCAAGTCTTAAAAAATTGGGCCAAAACAAAAAATGCGGGGGATGGGTAAGAGGATGAAGAGATTCCTTAAGCTCCCTTTCGCCACCCCACACATACACAAACACCCTCCCCACCTCTCCGTCTTTCCCTCTCACTCACATCTGTATTAGTGGAGTAATTGGGAAACTATTCCAAGGTGACGCTAGATCAAGGGAACATGCGTATATACAATGCATTACTCTGTTTGCAATGTAAACTTCTTGCATTTTTCATAACAGGAAGCGAAGCTGTGGGAATTCTTAGAGTGCCATTTGTGAATCGAGACAGAAACCAGACAACACCTTTCATCCTATAAGGACACACCATTTATAATTTCTGCACAGCCTGGCAACAGGGAATATTTGTCCTCCACATCAACTGTCAGAACAAGATGCATTTCCTGTAATGACAGACCCATGAGTCTAATACCCTGACACGCCTGTTGCTTTCTAGTATCAGCCAGCTCCAGACTAAAATGCTTAATATGAAGTCATGTTCTGAGCATTATTGTGGACAGCTTAACTCTATCTGGCTATAAGTTTGTAGGGCTTAGGCTGACAGACAACTTAACAGACAGAAGTGATACTTGCTAAATAAGTCATAACAACATTATCAGCAAGACATGAGCATAACTTTCCTCTGAACCGCCTAAACTGAAGCCTGGTGAGACATAACAGTTAATTCCTGAAGGATTTGAAATACCAAGAGGTTGACACACAGGGCATTGAGATGTATCCTCAGACTTATAAAGTTATCTGAATCCTCTGATTCTCCGTGCAGACTTGCGTATCATTCAAGCTGCAGCCAAGGCAAATTACAAACTATTGACGTCAGATGGATTTGTTAATTAATCCAATTAAGCAGTGCCCTTAGGTCATTAAAAGAAGAGCAATTGGGGGAAAGCAGATCATTAGGAGTCACCGCCTAATTATCTGCCCTCAAACAAACTGCTTTGAAATGTTTATATAGTCAGTCATTAATGACTTGGCCACTCATGAACAGGAAGACGACATGGGTTGCCCTCCCACATTCCTCTATGCGCTTTCACTAAGCCAAAGTCTGCCTAATCCTGGTTCTTAGGGTGTAAAACTCTGCTTGATTTGGATTAGGATGAGATTAATGTGAATTAGTGGAAGTTATAGAGATATAGCTTTACAGACACTGTCACCTCACACAGGTGTTATATTTTTCAACTCAGGGAAGAGAAGCAACACAGCACACCTAAGACTTTTTCACACTACGTTTCTCAAGACACTTACTGCTCTCACATAACATCTGTTCATATAAAAATATAAAAACAACAACATGATTGTAGGGCTATTTGAAATATGAGGCAACTATTTCAAAAAACTGATTAAAAAAGTGGGCTGAGAGAGATGGTGAAGAGAAGAGGCTAGCTTTAATGAGAATGTTTTCAGGCCACGTGAAATGTAATAGCAAGACAACAGAGATGGGTGTCACCTGTGGTCTCTGGTCATTAATTGGCTCAGGTGCCTGCTGTGTCCTGTCATATCATCATGATGTAGGAGGTGGAAGTGCTCTGCAATTTATCAGCACTTACAAGTCAATTTGTCAAGATCTCAGCAGCTAGGTGCTGCTGGGGCTGGGTCTGATTACCAGGACACCACTCCCGCAGTCCATATTTTTTCAGCACAAGTACATACTCACCCTTATATACATTATGCATACAGTCACCCAAAGAGTTTCCAACATGTAAATATTTAAAAAGAAGATATTTGCTTTAAAATTGTATCCTGCCTGTTAATGTGTATTGTTCTATCAGCCCTTACTTCCTCAAAGTAATCTGCAGTCAGTCATTTTAAGTGTGAGAAGTATAGCCACCTCTTGTCCTCATCTGAATGGTACCTCTGAGGTGAGTATAATTTCTGATGGTCACTTGGAGGAGAGATAACAACCATTTGGTGTATAGCAGGACGACAGATCGCCTGATAACAGGGTGAGACATGATAGATGGAGGCATCAATTTACAACCTTCAGACAGGGCAAGACGGCAATAAGCAAGTCACCATGAGTTTGACAAGGGCAAAGGTCATCACATCTGTCCCCCTTTATTTCACACATACAAGAAGTATAAAAACACTTTCTTATAACCGGGCTAGCAATGTGAAAATCATCTTGAGATTATCTGCAGAGATATTAAGAATACCTTCCCTACTCTAGAATTAAGTTGTTCACCCTCCAATTAGCAGCAAATATGAAGTCTTTTCCTGGCAAGTGGCGTGTAATCCAATTTTCCTGACACTAGTGTCTAATCCAAGACCAATCCTTTGAGTATCTGCTGTCCAGTCCATCTCTATTAAGCAGGCCCTATTCTCACGCCTCTCCCCACAAAACATCCTCAGACATCCCTACAGCTATGAGTAATTGGAAACCCTGGTGTCTGATGGTCTTTCTCACAGGACAGAACCATTAGTGGCTCAGCCCAGGCTCAGGATCTGGCTGAGGGTGGAGCAGATGGAGCCACCACCTAGCTCTAAACTCTCACCTCTCACCCTACTTCCTGTTTAGGTGATACAGTGTTTCCTCAAACGACTGTGGTATCATGGGCTTTCCCAAAGTAAACAAAGACCCATTTCAAGAAACCAATCAGGAAGAACAAATAACATTTGAATATTGATGATGAAATTCTGATGAAAGAATCTGACTCAAAAACTGGACGAACACGTCCACCAGACAGAATTTATAGCTTTCTGTTTGAGCTGAGATCCTTAACATTTATACTCATGTAGAAGTACTTCATTTTTATGGACATCTGGAAACAGACAAAGAGTTTTTCAGATTTAAATTTGAAAATGATCATACTATTACTTAGATCATTATATACATGTGTTGGATCCAAAATAAACAGCAGTAAAAGGGAGTATTACATAAATAAATAAACTTTATCCCTTATAAATGTCTTTTGTCTCAAACTGTTCTATTTTATTTATTTATTTAATATTACAGATTTTGTACTTCTTTGTGTAAAATGCCCCTCTAGCTCCCATACAGGATGCACTTTTCCTAATGTCTTATAATGGGGTGGCAGGCATTTCCTTCTCCTCATAACTCAGAAGCAACTGACCTGGAAAACCACAGCTATCATGGTCCAGGAGTTCTATGAAGACATCCATGTGATGGGTGAATAATGTGTGACATGATTAGGAACAATACGAATGCCATACAAAGCGGCATCAGAGGACAAAGACTGCTAAAACCAAGCTTTTGTAGTTCCACATAAGTTGTACAAGTACAGTGAGTGAAAAAAAGACAAATGAAAAAGAATAATGTATGTAATTTGAGATGCTGTGGGTTTTAATTTTTAAAAAACATAAACAAAATGTTATACTCAGCAGTCATCCATGGCAGCATTGCTACATACATGGAAACATGGTCTCCATAGGGGCTCATGCTGTCTACATGAAGGATGATAGCTGCTCTCTCCACTGATCCCACATGGCTTCAGCACTTTATGCGTGCTCTTAAAAGTTTGACAACCCCTTACACAGTATAACAGTAAAACACACTCAATGTTTGACAAAGGTCCAATGTTCAAAAAATTATTTTCTTATGGTTGGGAAAGTTGGTGCATACATTTGCCCTGCAACTACCATCATTCACTGAGAAGGCATATATTTTAGTGATACATTTTCAACAAACTGATTTGTTCTGCATGTACTGTAGCTTAATTAAACGACTGTATAAGGCCCGTAGCTTCATAAAAAATAAAGAGATAAATTGATTTTTTTTCGCCTACTGCTCTGTTTCAAATCCAACTTGTAAAACCCAAATAAAAGACTATATCTACTAAATTATTTCCAAATAATTACAACTGACTTACCTGAGCACACATGGAGAATTCCTAAGAGAAATACAAATCCAATAGAAGTAGGAGACATCATTCAACGTCTCTCTTATGAGAAATGTTCTTGTGTAATCCAAATTATTCAAAAAACAATTTAGGCAACCACTCCTTCATGTCAAACTGCAAAACAAAATATTAGAATCCAGAGTTTGAAAATGTAAACGCGCAGATTTTGGTTTGTGAGTCACAACGAACAAAAATATAACAGTTCAAAGAGCAGTTTACTAAGAGCTTGCTTTGGCTGCTTGCTATGGATGGGATTATGGTTAAAAAGAGAGGTGGGGAAATAATACAAAAACAGCGCAACACCGAAATTTCAACACATGTTCTGTTTCAGTAGGCTAGTTCACTTGAACAGAATGACGGCATGTGTTAAAAGTATATCTGAGCAGATAAGTAGAAGAGATCTAGCCTTTCTTTGAATTCATCCCGTTACTGCCGTGCGCTCAGAGCAGTGAAGCGATCTCATTCAAATCATTTATTTCCTTTGTGCAAAAAAGGGACAAAATAATAAATCCACTGTGACTGAAAGGTCCGTCAAAAAGTGAGTAACGCGAGCGCTCGCTGTAGTCCACGCTATAAGGATCCTTGCAGTCACATTATTTCAGTCCAGTTTTGAATCACTCGAGTTCGGAAACTTTGCGAGTTAGTCCTGTCCTCCCTCATCCACCAGATCCAGACACAAGATCAGTGCAACTTTTCCATCACTTTTCCCCCCGTTTCTCCGCTGCTGCAACTTTGATAACCGTGTGCGTCGCAGACACCGAACCTCAGGCGTGAGAGGAGACGTACGGATTCATATTCACAGCATTTCATTCAAGGAAAGCCTCGTCAATTGGTAAGCGCCTTCTACCCCCTCCATAGACCCGACAATGTTTCCCAGGGAGGAAATTTAACCTCTTCCCGCCTGGATCACACTGAGCAGCGCAGCTACCCAGCCCAAATTGGCAGGCTACTGTATTTTCTTTAACTATGTCCAATAATAAGAGAAACCATATCAAACAATCTGGACATCTTGTTTTCATTCCTTCTGTTCCAATGCTATTCCTAAAGAGACTTTGGAAATCAATATTATAGAATGGTTATAAAATACTTTAAGGTTTTATTTTATTTTTTATTTTTTTCGTCATGTTGTTTCATAGTGCATTAAAATATCTATATATATAACTATTACAAACTGTATATATATATAGCTATAATATGCTATAAAATGTATTTCAGATACAAATATTTATCATTAAACTGTTAAACATGATATATTATATGATGTCTTATGTAGATGAATTTAATATTTTCCCCAAAGTGACGCAAACTTGGGGCTTGCCAACATAAAAATGTGTTTCTCATTTTTCCAGTTTACACATTAATGAACCAGGGTTTCTCTACAATGGTGGGAACACTTTAGCCTATAGCCTGCTATTTCTTTGAACCTCTGACTCTAACCAACTTTAGACATAGAGTAGCTCTTTTATATCTGCCAAATATAATTTAGAACTGTGCAAGTTATCTTGCATTAAAATATCTCAAGTGTAGAGATATCAAGAATGACTAAAATGAACAGCTGAAAGACTCTTTTCACAGCTCAGCTCAGCTCAGCACATCTACGTCGGCTTCACTGAACATTTGCTACCAAACAGCGCCCTCTAGTGAAGGTTGCTTGAACTAATCTCAGATTTCCACCAGGGAAAAACACATGGTAGGCTGAACATATTCGTTCTCTCATAAAACTAACACTACACTTAATGAAACAACTGATTAAGCTGTGCTAAATGAAGGTGCAATAATCAAGCACTATATATTGTGAAGGACAAGTCAATGAACAGCTTAATCCGTTTTTTTTAAACTTGAGCACATGGACTTCTTTTATGATTAGGTGCAAGACTACTGTTTCAATGCAATGTACATCTTCATCAAAGCATGGTAGCTCTCATGGGCATATCTTTTTCAACATGACCACAATGCACAATTTACACATCATGAAGTAAAAATACAAATACAAGCACTTTAAACACAATCATTAAAAATTAAGGAACAAGTTATTAAAAAGATGAACATCAACAAGCATAAAATGAATCTGTTAATCAAAAAATGATGCTGTTTATCAACAGTTGAAGTAAATACAACACCCTGCTGTTTGCACTAAAAATCTACTTGGATCTATTTGAACCAATCTGAATTTCACTACACCATGGATGCCCTTCAGCAAACATTACATATCTCTATACCCCACTATACACTCCATCTGGAGTTTACATGACAATGAATGTTGCCAGAGTGAAAAAAGTTTGTCTTTCAACTCCCAACATGTTTTTATTTCTCATTCATCCATGTGTGCATTATATTACAATTTTACATACTCCATTCCCACTTAGTCCTCATGTGCCCTGTTTTCCTGAAAGCTTTTACAGCACTGGATCTGTAAAGTGGCTGTTCAGCTGAATACCACAAATTGAATAGTAAAATTTCCTCTAGCCAGCAGCAGGGAACTGTAACATAGAAGCAATTATCAGTAAAGTCCTCACTTAGGCCCACCGGAAAGTGAGGGTGCCTGGGAGGGCTGATTGCTACAAGAGGATGCGAGCATTTCAAATGTTTGATGTTGCACAGCAAAGAAAAAAAAGTAAAATCGATGTCACACTAAACACAGATCACTAACAGTGCTTTCATCTCTATTTTCCTCCTCATGAATGTGCAAATGTGAAGAATGCTAGGAATAGAATATGCAAAATGTAGAGAAAGAGACTTTACTGGTATTATAGTACTGTTAGATTTCACAGAACATCCTCTCTAAAAAGTATGCATATGGTTAAGTTATTCTTTGAACTCTGCCCATGGCCCCACCTCTATCATCACATTTTCATAGTCTGATGTTGCAACAAAACCTTTTGTATTCAGGTGTGGTTTCACCCTTCTAAAGGTTGAAACAAATCCCACAGTATGCACAAGATATGACGACTGAACACTGTGAACAGGGAGGCTCTCTGTCCGCCCTCTTACCCCTCCCTTGCAACCTTGATCAGACCAGCAAAGGCAGGAAAAATGACATTTTGTCAGGGCTGCGATGGCTGCGGAGACAGTGGAGAGCTTTTAACACCACAGCCAAATTGCTTTCACACAAAACAACTTCCAAGAATATAAAAGGTAAAAAATCTTCCCCACCCTGGACTGCAAAACACTCCAAGGATTTAATGCTTTAACAGTCACTAAAAAGAACCAAAACAACTTTGGATGTTGACAAAGATTTGATGAGTCATTATTTATTGGATGACAGTTGTAATATAGCACTTTTTTGTACTTACTGTGAAAGACTTGGTTACATTTATGTGGTTTGTTGTGGGAGTGCCTCAAAGTTTGGTGGTTTTGGTGAAGTCCAAAATTATTAGGCAGCCGTTTGCACCAATGAAACTTCTGTGGACGCTTATGGTCTTTAGGAACTCCCAGCATGACCAGCATGGCAAACAGCACCACCAGCAAACATAAAATCTGCATGATGATGTGTGTAGACAACACAGAGCCAATAGATGTGCATGTAACTATCACAGAAATATGCCTTTCTTGCTGGTTCAGTGGGTACAGGCTGGTATTCCTTGAAAAGTGGCAAATAATAAAAATCCAATCCAAAGATCCTCTTGAAAATTCTCAAAAACAGCAGCAAAACGCAAACATTGCTGCACTTCCCACCGCGAGTCCTTCATGCTACCACCGTTGAGATCTGCCAAATACATAAACCCCTGCAGTCTTGGCTAGTCTCCTAAATCCAGTGACAATGTCCTCCCACCCAGAGTACGATGGGATCTTAATGAGGGCAACTCTATACACAATGTGCATGGTGAAGTTCACTCCACTCTCCATCTTACCATCCAATCTCTCAATGGAGAGACTGTCTGTCATCTTCCCAGCCTTTTTATATCTGATAAATCTCCTTTTAATATTCAAAAGGAGTTTGTGGACGTTCCGTCTTTTTTTATGATGTTTCTATGCATGCAGCAGGACAGGAGATCCTGTAGGCTACATGCTGAGCCCCTTTTCAGATGTGTTGGACGCCTCACAAAACCTAGGCCCCCTCAACATAGAGGTGAAGGGGTGACACACAGGCGGGGTAAGGCGAAGAAGCCCACATTCCCTTTTGCCTAACTAAGACTATTTAATGGCTTTCATTCCCATCTCAGCAGCACACCAAAACAAGATGGCATAAAACAAAACCTTTCCCCCTCGAAAAGATACTCCCTGTTGAGAGGCAAACAAAACACTCTCTCCCAATAGACAAAAAAGTAAGAATATTTTTCCATCTTTAGAAAAAGTAAAGCATTTTGGGATTTCACACTCCACAGGCTGAAGTTCTACCTCCTGAATATGTTAGAAAGTAAACAGAAAGTTGTCAAAGTTGCAGCTAGAGTCACCTTGGACAGAATGTGGCAGTCACAGGTACAGTATATTTGAACTCCCTTCACAGGCACTTTAGTTGGATGGTTACCATACTTCACTTGCCTCACATTCACTACAGCCTTTTATCATTCATGTGCTGTCCTTGAGGAGGCAACCTTTTATTTATTCACTATGCTATTTTTCTTTTTATAAGACAGCACTTCAAATTTGTAGTCTTTGTGAGTTGGCAATGGGCAGCATGTCTCCAAGGTGTTTTGAATAGATAAAAACAAATCACACGAGGTAAAAAAAAGTTTTATTGAGTAAATAGCTGCAGGGGGCTGTGATCCGTTTTACATTTACACAAGTAGCTGATCGCAAATCAGAAGCAGTATCTAGGATGATTGACTGAACCAGTCACGAGTACAATGTCCTCTGACAAGAAAGGGCAAGACTCTCAAGGCTGTTTTATACTCACAAACAGACTCGAAGCTGTGTGGAAAAGGTGAGGAAACTGGATAAAACACCGGCTGACAGATGGCCTCAATCCCATCATTTTAAGGCTCTGTCCTTTTCTCCCTACCAACCTCCACGGAGGAGTAAAATTGAGGAGTGTAAACATATGGAATCGCATTTACTGAACTGAGACAATTTTTATCCAATCTCTTGCAACATACATAAATCTCTTATTTTTAAAACTTCCTGCAAGAAGTAACTGTTATATGATTTATATGTGTTGTTTTGTGAATCTGTGGGATATATCATGTTCAACGAAGACTGCTTTGTCATGCACAGGGATTACAAGAAGGAGAACTCTCCCTGCTCTGTCATGGCCCGCTTGAGAATAAGATGATTTTCAGGTGGCGTGACAGATTGTTAACATGGGACCAACAAGACTGAAAAGAATGGATGGGAGACGAGAAATGATGTGACGGAGAAGAGGTGAAATGACCTTAAGTCCTGAGCAAGTTAGGTCATATTGGTGTTACGGTGTCACTGCTAAAAGAAGGAACAAATAATTTCTGATTGGTTGCTGAGGAAGTGGTAAAGCTCCAGGAGCACAAACCGTACCACAACTAACTGCACAGTCTCTGTCATGATAAGAATTCCATTATGTTTGACGTGAAGTGACTTAGTAGTGATTCTAACTGCAGACCAGCCAAACACTTTGTGATCAAAAGCCAAGACTGTCAAAATGTATGAATAATATAGTAACTAAAAAGTGTAAAGCACACATCATTAGCATATGGATATTTGTCTTAAACATAGCTACGGTCAGAAATTCTGAGTTAAATTTGAATCACAGCTGGCCGGTCGGATTAAAACCAACCATATTTAGATCTTGACATCTATCAGCAGAGACTGAAAATGAAGCACTAAGTGCAGTCTTGTCATATTTCTGGAACTTCTACAACAGAAATCTTTGATTGTCAGGCCATTTCCCTCTGCCTGTCCAACATGGACAATAATCTGGCTCTTCAGCTCTACAAAAGAGCCCAAGAATGTATTATACTGGGCTCCATCCCAGAATAAATACAGTTAACCCACTCAAATGAACCTCAAATACAAGCCAAAACTTATTTTAAAACCTGCACAAGACTAAAAATGTCTCTTATTACTATTATATTGAGAGTTTGTGACGAAGAGTGGTGAAAGGGACAAATGATACAAAGCAAGTAAGATGCAAAGCAGAATGTAACAAAACATAAACAGAGGAGTGAGAACATTCTTTTTCTCACCATAGACTCTCTGTTCAGCTTTCAGACATGATATAAAGGACAGTGGTCCGGTGAAAGAAAATGACAGAGAACTAAACAAATCTGTTTCTGTTCAAGGAATGCCCCCATGCATGACGCTGCTGCAAGAAATGTGAGGCGAGGGGGTGGGGGCAAGAAAGAGGGGGAGCTTCACAGGATGCCGCGACGAGGTTCGGAGCACAAAGCAGGATGAGGCGATAAACAGGCTGTTGCTTTTCCGCTTGCCTGCGCACACTGAATCCCTCTTTCCCTGTGTCTTTTAATGGGCCTCACATTAGCATCTGTTTAGCGTCAGCCTCGACATGGCCTGTGGAGGCTGATTAAAATAACCCAGCTATCACATAACATCCTGGCAGCAACATCAAAATACAGTCAGACTTGGAATATTTGCTGCAACAGACATTCACAAAGTTAACGTCAATGTTCTGTACTTCTGTTGTCAGAAAAGTGTTAGTAGTTGCTTATATTCAAACTCCTACAGGATTATGTTCCATAAAGAAAGATGTTTATTATGCTAGTAACAAGTATTCAACATTAACATTACTATGCAGTACTTCAGCACTGTGGTATCCAATTTGTGCATTTCAATGCACGACTGCACTAGCATAACAGGAAGATGAGATTTGAACACCATAAGATAATACTAAAGTGCAGACTGTCCTTGGATTGCTCCTCTTCTCATCAAACTCCCTACCTCATAGAAACGCCTAATAGCAGAAACAAGCTGCATTGTATTTCATGCTTAATTGGCTTAATTGGTTTAGAGACAGGAGAGCTTTAATGACTGACAGTGGGACTCGGGGAAACTGAGCCAAGAGATTCCTTTGTTCTTATCACTGCTGGACCTCAGCCAATCTCATGGTAGTAAGATACAAAACAAGATCCTGACCAAAAGCAGAGCTCAATCAGTGCTACACTCTGACCACTATTAAAGTAAAAACATAAACAGCAATTTCCTGGTCAAATCTTTTCAGTGATATATTGCAACTGCATTATATGTGAACTTTAGCTGCTTTAAGGTTTATCTTTTGAAAAGGCTCTTCTTCTTCTTCTTCAGTCAGTAAATATTTTCTCAGAATACAGATAAACAACTCAATTAGTTAAATTAAAAGAAACCAGTTAGAAATTCAGGACATTGTCCTAAATACAATCAACTCTCGTGGAAAACTGATAAAAATGGTTTTCTCTCCTGTGTTTATGACTTAATAACAGGTAAATAAAAAGTTTTGCGAGGACAATCTTTCTAAGTATATTGGTTTCACCTGTGAAACCCCAACTTCTAAATAGGACTAAAAGCATTCATGTTTACACTTCTCCATGAACTAAACATTGTTTTTTCACCTACTAAAACTTCACGAAGTTCCCAAAACTGTTTCACAATTGAAAAAAAAAAAATTCTTAGAAAAACTGTCCCGGCAAAACCTTTAATTTCAACTGTTCTTAAGACATTAAGTACATCAGACTTAGAAAAGTAATGAAGAATGTGTGACAATCTGTTATAGTTGTCGCAACGGTTCACTCAAAATCACAAGTTAACCTCATGTTGGTATTAGATGAAATGTCAGTAGATTGCCAAAGTAACTTGGAATCATTCTCTGAGGCCTATCAATAATTGTACAAAATGTCATCGTAATCCATCCAATATTTGTTGAGATATTTCAGTCCAAATTGGTGGACCGGCTAACCAACGGACAGACCGACATTGCCATCCTGAGAGCCACACTGCTACTGTGGCTAAAAAGTCAGTCAGTGTCCAGATCAGCCTTGTTTTTACAGGCTAGATAAACATTCCTAATTTCAAAACTTTGGTTTAATACATGTTTTCTTTCATATTTTTGCAAGTAGTAAAAACACAAATTGCTCTTTCAATATTATAGACTAACCTCCCTGCAAACCCAAACTGCCACAGAGCTGAGAATTAATGAGACATCAACATATTTTTTCTCAAAGTTATTTCTCTCAGAAACTTTCCAGAACTGTACTTAGAATATCATTCTGCAGTAGTTGTGGTTTCAGTGGGGCCTTAGAGCCAACATCAGTGACTGATCTCTCTCTGAAGACCCTGAGAAGAAAAAAATGCAAAGACACTGCTCATGCCCAAAGAATTCCCCGTCCCTCAAATAAAAAGCCTATTCTTTCTTTCTCTTTCCCTGGTGCGATCAGCTGCCAAAACAAACTGGCGCTGTGATGAATGTAATAAATATGATCGATGGGATATCTGGCGCTGCTGACCTCACACCACGCGCCAGAGTCCAGGGAGCAGGTGCTGCCCAGATTTATAGCCCCCCCAATTCCACGATATTCTCCTCTCTCACACACAGACGCTGAGTCCTGCTGAGACACAGCCACAGTGCTGAGCATCTAAAGCCCCCTACAGCTCACACTGAGTCTCAGAGAAACAGGCTTAATATTCGCTCTAGCTGAACTTCATGTGCAACATGACTATGCATGAATCATATCACCTCTAATAAAACCAAGCAATGACTTTTCAGATCATCAAGCTGTCAGTCATGGCTGACAGTTATTAGAGCAATTTCTGCTGAGAGGAGTACACAGTGCTGTCTGTGAAGTAGGGAAGCACTCCTTTTGTGTTTGCTCACAAAGATGGCTAATTGATCTGGAGGTGAAAGCAGCTCTGGAAATGAACATATAATCTACTGTACAGTGGAGTTTTTTTCAGAAATAATAGCAAAAGAGCTTCTGTTAATAGGTCATTTGAAAAAAATTAACAAGGGACCCACTTCAGCTCTAAAAGCACCATTTATTACTTTTAGTAGTGCTGTATCTTCAGTAAATTCAAAGTCAATGATAATCATATATTACCCGCAACATACCGTAGGTATGACTCTGGTGATAAACTTCTCTTCTCTTTTCTTTCCCTAGTTTAGACTGGTAAAATTCAGTGTTATAGCAGCTTTTTGAACCACTGACTCCTGTAATGTAAGAGGAGCTAAAGCATGTCCTCCTCTCCCCTTTGAGATGTTGAAGAATGTGACCTATTTACATCCTAGGAAAACACTTATTATCCTTTCACTGAGAAATTAAGTGTGTTCGACGGGCCAGGAGCAGCTGATTATTAACACTTAAGAAAGCCCTATCCAATCTTCTTCCCAATTATCATGAGAACACTAGAAACATGAATCTGAATATTCAAATTTAATTCTCACCTCATAGTCTTTGTGCTTTCGACCCATGTGCACTTGTGCTAACTCCCATCTCAAATCTTACCCCCACTCCAGTGCCTCTTGACCAGATTACTCCTCTGTCTATCCTGAGAATGGCTAATAGACCCATTTCCTGGGACATTGTTAAGCTAAGCTGTGTGAATGAGGGAGATGAAAAGAGATTGGACAGGGAACAAAAAAGCCTTTACTGGCCCCAGCAGCACAGAGGCTGTGGAGAAGCTGCATGTAGGACATTAGTGCATGGTTATAACTAATTATATCTCAAGTGAATCGCTCCTCCAGGCGTGGCCAGGGATCGTTCTCTATTGTAGCACTGCTAGGAAATGAGTGCTGCTGCTGTACTGGGGAAAATATGTGAGAGCGCAGCTAGTTGAGTGTGCAGTGCTCCCTTTGCTTCCTCTATGATGATAACCATGGCACTAAGACTGATGAACATAAGTTAATGTCATGGAGACATGACATGCTGATGCAGTGGTGACTCTTAGGTAATATATGGGGTTGTGGCACTTTCAAGGAAATTGGTTTTAAGGGAGGGGACTCAAGGCCAGCGCAACAGCCCAGAAATGAGTGCAAAGGACAAATGAGATAAGAGCTCTCCATCTATCTCACGGTAAAGTTGTCAGTGCCATGTATCCAGACACCAACTACTACACCTTTGCATGTCACGAATTGCTGAGTGAGTGCAGCAGGAGTGAGCCCAAACGCAAGACACTTGAGAGCTGAGGTGGATTTCAGGATTTATTAGTCCAAAGCACAAATCAGGCAAAAACAAAACTCACGGGAACAGAAAGTTGTATATCAAAAGCACATGTTACAGGTAGTGACACAGCAGGGCAGGGCAGGGCAGGACAGACATGCGACAATGACTGGACAAGGACTAAACAGAAACACCAAACATTTATACACGAGGACTAACGAGCAGGGCGGGAGCAACACAAGTGACTGGAATCAGGATTAACGAGGCAGAGAGACAGAAGGGGAAAACAGAGAGACTGGCTGACAGGCAGATTACTGGAGGTGAACAGACATAGCACAAGTACTGAACACCAACATGTCAAAGTAAGTTGTAACAGATCAGAATAAAGAAAATAACAAACTAATCCAGATCACAACTAAACAACAAGGGACACAGACCGAATCTACGACTTGAACAGAACTCAGGGCAGACCTGAGCAAAACACAGAAGTACACAGACCAGGAGTAACCATTAAAGACATGAACTAAGGCACAGGACTAAGAACTAAAGACACAACCTAGGAACTAAGATACGAGACAAGACAGATATGAAATAACTTACAGAAACAGATGAATGCAATGAATAAATCAGATATTAAATGAAACTGTCAACCAGACAAACAGAACCTAAGCATGATGGTAGAGAACTGGACATGAGGGACAGGACAGAACCAGTACAAAGGCAGACACCGAGACAGGACAGGATTGTGACATTGCATCAATAAGGGGAAAACAGGCTCCTGGTCTCCACTAAGCCGAATTCTGTTTTCAAGCTACACTTTGCTCAAACAAGAGACAAATGCTAATGTTGCTCTTCAATTTAGTGTTGAATATACTCTAGTTTATACCCTATACAGTTATGAAAGTGAGCAACTTGTTCTGCTCCAATAAGCTAGCGTCACCTGATTAGAATCAAAGTATTTTGGCTGTGCACGTACTATATGGGGTCGGGGTGGTGATAGCGCAATGGATAAGACACCTGCCTTTGGTGTGAGAGCCCGGGGTTCAATCCCCCACTGTATCCCCAAAAAAGACACTTCACCCTTACTTGCTCCAGAGGCGTGTGACCTCTGATATGTATAGCAATTGTAAGTCGCTTTGGATAAAGGTGTCAGCTAAAAATATGCAGTAATTAAGAGTGCATTGAACTGTTTTGTTATTTGTATAAGTATGTAAGTGTTGTGAATGTGAGATACAACTTGTAGTAACATGTTCTGCTGATTTTAGTTCATATTAAATTAGCTTGGCTGTGCTCATTTGCATATTAACAAGTCTTGGCAAAGTGTTATTTGATTGCAATGAGTAAATGTACAAAGCTCTCTGACCGTTTCATTCCTCTTAAAAATACACATGTTGTGTACATAGTTCATGACACACAACACTTTTATGCCTACTAACCATTCAACTCTATCTGTACATGTATCATCAAAGCATGTCCACCATACTGCTGGATGTTTCAGTGCAACTTGCCATCCCCCCTATTCTTACCAGTTTATGCTTTTCTCTATTAAGAATGCCAGATTCAGTCACGGCTGTGACCTTACAAAAACCAATGGGCTGTGTATATTGTGTTTTGTGGCATGTTGGATGACACACTTTCTATAGAATAAAAAAGCCTTAGGGTTAATGTATACTTCAGTGAAATGTGGTAAATGACAAAGTGTCACACAATTGTGTCACACACCACTCTGCATTCATAGTTCAGTGACGGTATTTGTTCTTACTATAGCAACCAGAGGTCAAGCTCAACTAGGGCTCGTTTATATTCTTTGAGAGAAAGCCAATGTCTTTAACTGTTAATGGGGAGATGGTGGGACATACCTCAAGGAGCATGTTAACTGTTTTGGTGGTTGATTCCATCTCATTAGGCTGTATGTCAATCATCATGCTACTTGGATCTGTTTTAGGTACTTGCTGTTACTCTCTGTTCTCTCTGCAGGTTTTCTCAGGAAATAATCTACATTCTACCTTCCATTCTACATCTTACCATTTAGTGATGTAAAGTACAGTATTTCAGAGTCTGTGATATTACAAAATAAAATAAACAACATTAAAATTGCCTTTGAGCTAAAGTGTTGCATCATTTATGACATGCGACATTTCAACGAGTACTTGTTCGCTGAAGTATATACTAGACTTCTGTGTTCTTAGTTGTGTGTGTGTGTGTGTGTGTGTATACAGACACAAAAGAGGAGAGCCTTCAGTTAATATCATAAGTAGGCAAGCCCAGTGTGAACAGATTATTAAAGTCATACATACACTTACGTCATCTTTATGGCTGTGGCTGAGCACATTTTTTTCCTATAGAAATGTGGAATAAGAGCCTGGATTGTCCTGTGTCTGTTGATTGATATTTTCTATACTCTCTTATAATCTTTGTGATTGTTCTGCAAAATCAACCTCCTTGACTTCACAGCAATTAGACTTGAATTTATTATTACATGACCCGTCTGTACATTCATCAGTACAATGAATGTTATTTTTTGCTGAGGAAGTTCAGGGGTGACTGCTTTAAAAGAATAATATAATATGGTATTACAGTAGCCTGGACACCTCTATTCTGCAGCCAATCAGTGGTGACAGTGTGACAACCTTCAGTTCGCTCACTTCCTTCTCATCTTTATTTCCATAACCTGACAAACAGAGCAGCTCTCTGAAGATGCTGTCTTTTGTGATCTGTGACAAACGCAATGGTAGCTGTCAGCAGAGAGGGAGGATATGAGTGCTGATGTGCTCTCTGAAGTCACGCTTAGCCTTTCATGTCAAGCCAGACTAACCAAAGACCTGTCTCCTCTGTGTGTGTCAGGCTGCCAAGCAGCGGCCAGCAAAGTGTAAATGCGAGAGTTTTAGCATGCTTCTCTAATCCACTGCCTTCACACAGGTCAGTCTCATTTATTATGAAAGTGAAGTTCTATACAAAGCTCTTTGATATCAGGAAACAATTTAGAGATGGCTGAAAGTCAATGTCTTGGGGGACCAATAAAAAACATTTTTAATGTATTGCGGGCTTCAGGTCAGCATGTGGTTCCTTATAAAATTCACAGTAGACTGTATTAGTCACAAGTGACTACCGTACAAGACATTACTGTGTCATTGCCTAGTATTGTGCCAGCGGTTTTTATATTTATATGAAGTATAAAAGGGTAAGGTTACGCAAAGTTTTTCACTCAGACTGACACATCTCTGTCCTTCATTTCAGAGTTTAATAAACATTGGTTGTGGTGGAAGGATGACAAGAACATACCAGCTTTCTTCTTCATTGTCGTGTATGAGTGAGCTCAGCTAAACAGTGAAACATACTCCTAATCAATTAATCTTGTTCTCTGTAAAGGTCACTGAGATCACATGCCAATTAAACACAACCAAGCACCTAAAGGATTCTTCACTGTAATGCTTGAAGGAGCACTCTATTTTCACCTGAGCTAAAACTGGCAGCTGTCAAGATTATCCTCACGTTCTATCCAGTAAGTCACGCTCCCTGAAAATGGAGTCTTTGGCAGCCAACCACTTTGTACCATCAGCGGCAGACTGAGGTATTAGGGCACATTAGTCTCATTTCCAATTCACTGACTGGGCCAGATCAATTTCCTTCATTTTCATGCACAGATGGGATTAAATGGCCAGATTAAAGATGAACTCCTGGCACTGTCCACTAGACAGACTTATCATACTAAAGATGAACCCAAATGCAGTGAAGCAGACATGACATGATTTTCCTACTTAAGCACTCACTGAAAGAATGCCAAGTCTGTTGAAAACTGGGGGCTTTGATGATATGCTACCTTTAAATTGAAATGTTTCTGCACTAATAGTTGTGTGGCTCAAACTTTTGAAAAGCGTTGGCATCACTGATAAAAAGCGCAGCTTGATACTGATAATTGTATGGTTTCGTTGGTTATTGTCTGATTTTCAAGCAAAATAAAATCTAGAGCTGCCAAGCTTCTGCACACAGTGATGAACCTCATAACAGTTCTGGCAGTTAATTGGGACTTCCTTTTTTTGCACAAGATTTCCTGAAGCTGTGTGAGGTCCAGTGAATCACCTAAGGAGGTAGGTCTCCTTGCTGGGACAACACACTGAGAACACTTTTTACCATCACTCTGGGGAAGAGCCCAGAATAACCCAACCAAAACACATGCGTCATCACTAATTTTCTCCAGACTTGAATCCTTTGTGTGTGCTCGTGCGTGAGTCAGTCCCTCAGGTAAGGACCCAATTTACAACTCTTCACTTCCCTACAGAGCTCCGTGGTCTGAGGAGAAACTGGCTATATGAACTGATGCAATTTGAGTGGCACTATGTGCCCCTTATTCTAATCCTTTCAGCACTCAAAACTAAGAACCTCTTAGCAGCGATCATACTATGAAGATCATGTTTCAATATATATTTGCCATAGAAACGGCAGTAAAGCTTATTTATTCTGTCACAACTGTGAGGGAAATTCAGTAAGAAAAATGTAAACAATTGGCTGCCCCAAGCTCATTTTGAAATCCCTATTCTGAATAAAGGGCTAATATATAACAGGCTTTTGTAATAGACACATGGTTTCTGATTACATGTGAAATAAAGTTTCTCACAACTAATTAAAAAAGTCTGTTTCTTTTTGATGTAACAAATAAGCAAGTGTCAATTCTTTATCTGGGATTAATTTGACATTTCCCAGGGCTTATGTATGTATGCAAGGACAGATTATGAATCATGGGTAAGCAACAGCAGTACCTGTGTAGCCCAAAGAGTTGTCATCCTCATGTTCAGTGGTGGGAGCTGCGGTTGCCCCTTCCCTGGCCCCATCCTGAGCGACTCCCGTCTCTGTCAACAATAACACCAAAGGGACTGAGAACCCAGATGCATTATGCTTACTTTCCCCACCCACGGTCCAGACTTCCAGCCCTCTGCACCCTTGACGCAAGCAGAGAGCGAACATACAAAGAAGTGCCAGGCTCCATCCTTGTAAACTCTGTCTCTGACTGCAAAATCCAAACACTCTCATTGCAGTAAACAACCAAACCTAACCCTAACTCACAATCCCAATAATCCAAGTGTGTCTGGAGGAAACTAAATTTCAGACATGCATCAATCAGTCGGTGGGTATAGATCCATCAGAATGATGTGTTGATGCAGTCCTCAGCTTTTCTCTCTGGGCACAGCAGGAGGTTGTTCTGTTGTCCAGAGTTGGGCTTGAGTGTAAGTGTGTGGGTGTGAAACAGAGTCATCTCTCCCGTATGAATAGCCATAAGTGGCTGCACCCCTAAGGGAGCACATGGGCAGGACAGAGGAGGGAGGGCCAGGGCGCACTCTGCATGATTGACAACGCCACTCTGAATGCACACACACACCGTGCACACAGTCCTGATGCAAATACAATGATGCACTATTAATTGCTAATCAGCTCCTTTTGATTCGGGCCTGGCTTTGTGCCTGTGTCTTCTTCGGAGTGACAGGTTGAGTGTGTGTGACAGGAGGTGTGAGGGCGGGACAGTGGGGGGAGGTGAGAAAAAGAGAGGCAGAGATGGCTGGGGTGTAGATGGCTTCTGGGGGAGATGGGAGGCCAACTGTGCCCTTATGATGGCTCTGTGTAAAATAAATCAGACTCTGCCATGCCCATTCTCTTTGTAGCTTTCTGACAGGGGGTTAATTTAGGCCGGGTGGTTGGGGGGAAAGAGGAATCTTAATCAAAGAGCATCCAACCCTTTTAGCTAACTGAGTGGCAGTCTGTCGGAAGTATCTGTTTCTTCAGTGAGATCTGGCATCACTTCTGATAAATAACAGACGGGCAGACAGAATCGCTCATTGGAGAGTACTTTAGCTCACAGGAGTGTGAAGAAGAGGGTGACCCGTCATTTAATCTGCCCCTCCCACCATTAGACAAGTGATAGCAAAATTCTACGCAGACCTTTTAAAACACATTAATGACCCCAAATCCAACAGTTTTGGACTCATTAATAAGAGTAAACACAAAAAAGACTTTCAAATGCAGTGATCATGTCCCCCCTGCTGCTCCTGTAGTGTTGCAATTAATGTGACAGTTAAAGGGCCTCACGCTGGGCCAAACCCATTATCTAGCACTTCTCTGCCTGTCTGTTTATCCAAACAGCAGTGTCTGACTGACTAACACTGCAGGAGAGCAGAGCCTCTGAGCCACACGGAAAAAATCACTTAGGTTACTCAGTCATGCACATGAATGAAGTGCAATGATACACGTAACACTTGAGATGAGAATGTGCTTGACATGAAGAAACACAGAGTCAAAGATGTCTGATGAACTGTCTGACACTTAGAGCATGACACCATTCATATATATTTAGTGTTTAGTGCACAAAAAAAAAAATACAGACTGGAGCAAATTTTAAAATAGAAATCTGTTAAAATGCAAAAAACAAGGAGTCTTCTATATTTCTTCTTGCAAAATGTCCACATATCACCACTAAGAACCATACAAACCAAACATCAAATACCTTTTGTATTGAATTTGATCAAACTGTATCTTCCAGTGTTTAAAAAAATGAGTTGGACACACTGATTGACTGGATATAATTGTCACATTGAAACACTGAATAAATATAAAGCATAGAAATGGAGAATAAAAGTTCAAATTCTTGAATATAATGTGCTTATTATCCCTTTGTCACTGTGAAAACCATGTTTATCCAAAATGTCAATGTTGCTTGAGGTAATAAAACCGCCTCGTTTTCAGCTTTGTGACAATGCATTGTTTAAATCATCCATTTTACCTGGGGGGAAAAAGACAAATTCAGAGATATATGGTTTTCACCGGATAGTAATGGCTTATTCAGGAGCTTTCAACATCTTACCACATCTTAGAGTTTTATGAGCAGATAATGTTTCCTCAGCTTTCATGGAGATGGCCTTCGTTGTCTACATGAAGTGATGAAGAGAGTGAGATGTTTTTGGAAACTGAAAGTAAGTGTACTTTGAGTATAAGATCATTTTTTCAAAGACACTAAATAAATGGTTGAGTCCTCATCAAAACCAATAATTATACAAATATTACTATTAGGATACAATGCTTGGCAAAGTGTACTTCCCTGGGTGGACCACAGTCAGAGGTCATTAACAGGTCGTGTATCCTGCTGCCCATAGGGCATCAGGATATAAAGTCAGGACCTCAATGTTGTCTCACTACCCCCTTTTAGCCCCAACACTGCACGCTGCCCCAGCTCCCCTGTTGGCTAATTAAGGGGCCACATGTGCAGATAACTGACTGCTTACCAAAAGATACAAAGGAAGACCCTCCCCCACCAAGTCATTCCTCCTGGGCCCCAGACTAAGTCCTGGCCCTGAAGCCCTCCTCAAACAGGAGAGCATGCCCTCTTTTCTGGGTCACATGCCTTTCTTCATGGATCAATCCATAGGGTGCCATACAGGCTTTTGGCTCTGTTTCTATACTGTGGTCATACAGTATGAGATCTACTATAACTAGATTTAACTTGAGTGCTTGTTTGCAACACTGGGGCTATCTGGACCCTATCAACCACTGTACAACCTGACATGACAATAAACCTGATGTCTAACTTATTGACTCTTTAGTCGAGGTTGTTCAGTTTGACAAATGCCGGGCGCTTCTAATAGACGTGAACGAAGAAGCTGGAGAGGCTAACTGTTGTCTCATTGTTATCTTGTCATGTATTGGCAGCAGCTCTCTGGCCCTGGCAGCCCAAAGAAGTGATGGATGGGCTTAAAATGATGAGTGTGGGGAGTCTGGCTCTGGGGCTTGTTAACAGAACTGACTGATTGTTTGTTGTAGTACAAGTTCCTTCACACAGCCTGATCAGAGAACCAACATATTTCTGTAACATGACCTCAAGCAAGTTCAATGATTAAATTGGTTTCTTGGAAAATGTTCTCCCACATCTGTTTACTTTTTGTCTGTTGAGACAAAAATGAGAGAAAATATGAACAGCCAACAAGAAATGCTAATGTAGGGCAAACCCAATGAGATTTCACTTGCTTCATTTTCTAGCAAGTTGAACATTTAAATGGAGGTTATACTGAATATATAACTATGTGAAGGGTTTCTTCATCATTATGGACCTGGTTTCAATAGTATTCACCATTAACGAATATAAACAGTGCATAAACGTCTTTTTAAAAAGTTTTTTTTCAGCAGAAACTAGCCTGTCTGCTTCATGTGTTTCTACAGCACCATTATACTCATTTCCATTTTGATTACACTTTTTGTTTTCTGCATGACTAATGGAGTTTTAATCAGTCCTTGAGATAATACACCCAGTAAGCGCACACTGCTGCAGAGTAAAAGAAAAGGACAAAGTCAAAGCAGAGAAGCAGTTTTTTGTCTAAATCTATAACTCTAATAACTATAGCCTACCATTAAAAATCTTTAGAGGCAACAGCCACATTTAACCACAAAGCCGATGAAATTCAAAGGTAGAGATGAATAACATACTTTTGTAAATAAAGAGATGGTGTATCTGCCAGTTTAAAAATTGTCAACATCAAGTAACTATAACATTTTTTTAAACGAGTTATGTGGTGGAAAAAGTGGTGGAAAGACACTACACACACCATAACTGTACATTTATGTGAAGACAGACACCTTTATTTACCCTTATTCTCTTTCTTGTTTCTTGAGTTAGATAGAAAGGGTAATGTCACTCTCATGTCCATGGGTGTAAATTTCATCTAACAGTTGGGGGGCACAATAAAGATAAAAATTCTCCAGAGCAATTTTTGAAGGGAACACAAATAATACAGCCAAAATTGTACTTGAATAGGATATGTGTACACAGAGAGAAGTCTCACTACTATTTTTCTGGCCAACAACACAAAGCAATAGTTGTTTATACGTCTTAGGTTCACCACATGATCATATTATCCTAATTAACTTGCTCCCTATAGTAATTTAGGTTTCCTCTGGGACAGAGAACATCTCCTACTTAGATTTTTAACTGCAGCAGGCCAACTTATTTGCCAATTAACATCATAATGCCCAACACAGATCTATAGCCTAATATCGGTTCACACACATTGTTATCGCCATGCTAGCTGTAGTAAGAGGTGCACAGATTACTGGCTGACTCCAATTACTTTTTTTAATAAGTCTGAAAAATATTTCAACGAATACATTATCCTATATTTATTTCACCATTTTAATTCTACTTAATTATCAACCTTATTTTTGTGTTTAATCACAAACTACAGTAATCTGCCTTGCTTTTCCCATCAGACACGGGACATCCTGAGGGGACATCTCGAGTTTGGTATTTTTTAACTACAGCAGATGAGCCACGTGTGGAGGAGGCTCGTTGCTTGTTACCGATCCAGTCCACCACGGTATGAGTGACGTCGTCACCAACCGATTTTCACTGCTGCTTTACCTGGTCTGTGCTTCGCAATATCCACCGCGTCTCTTTCTAGGTGTTTTTCTGCAGATGCAAATAGTGAGCGTTGCGTCTTCTTCATGTTTTTGCATGTGTGTGTTGCTGCGACATGAGGTTACTATCTGTGCACACACGAAACACGGCGTAGTGCAGCGTGTTTGTAACGTTCAATGTGACCGGCAGAAAATTGGATATTTGACACTGCTCTGCCCCGGCCACTGGTCAGGGCTGAGTAAGCAAAAAAACGGCATGTTTCATTCCCCTGCTGATCAACCGGTGCATCTCTAGTTGTAGAAGGTGACTTACAGTCCAATAACCTATTAAACTAGTCACTAAACAAGCTAGGTAATGTTATAATAACATAGTGGGCTCATGGAAAAATAATAGGTGGCCTAATTGTCATGATTAATTTATCAATGACTCAGTATCATCTGTATTAAGACAAAAGAATCAGTTCATCCAATGTCTCAAGTGCATAAAATAGCCCTGCCAGCCTTCTTAGCATTAATGTAGTTCCACAACTACTTAAAAAGGGAAAAGCAGGCAGTGGACCAAACCACTGTGAGGCAAGTGAGGGGGGAAAAAATGTTTCTAAACTGAAAACACACTTTTATTGCCCTGTTTGTGTTGTTTTACTACTTACACAATTATTCTAAGTATTATTATTATATTGGTTTTAAGGGGAACCCTCATATATGTATTTTTACCTTCTTGCTTTGAGGCCCACTGTGCCGACTAACAACATATAGCTTAATATTTACTGTTTAGAAATGAGAGTGGTATCTGTCTTCTTAACTAACTATTGGCAACAAATTGAATAAGCATGTTTCCCAAAATGTCAACCCTTTCTTTGAAGGCAAGAAAAAAACTGATTTGCTGTATTAAAAAAAAACTAATCACAAATTACTGAGTTGTGCTGCAGCTGTTATGAGAAAGTGGAGCAAATGACACAATCTCACATTCACGCACACAGACACTTGGCAGCTCTGTCGACCGATTAGCTCTTAACTTTCATCACGTATGAAAAGCTGCCTCCACAACCACTGTAAAGTATATTAAAAGCTAATCGATGACACATTTAACTCCAGGCATGATTATGATGCCGGAGTTGTGTATCATATTCACTTAAGAGGGAAAGTGTATATACCATGATATTTATGATTAATGTACTTATTTTAGGTCACACTGCCAAGTCTTTCTCATACGCTGGCAATAAAAAGTAATTGTTGTGTCTGCATTATAATTGCCTATAACTTGATCTGAAAATTATTAATATACAATTTTTTAACCAATTAAAACATAAAGACTGATTATTAGCATGCCATAAGAGTGAGTATGGCTTACATAGTGGAAAATTATAGAGATTTTTTGTGTATTTTGAAAGTTTGTGCATGTGTTACTGAAAGTCTGAGTGGAAGAAAGAGCAAGAGAGAGAGAGAGAGAGAGAGAGAGATCTGATTATGTCCCAGCCCCATTTTAACTTCACAAACTGCTATTATGTTTTCAGCAGCTATTTAAGATTCTAGCCATGACAGTGACAGTAACAAACTGCAATAATCAGGGCTATATTAGTTCCCATGGGTGACCTGCAGTGAAAAGCAAGTTTTAGCAAATGTTAACATCAACTGATTTTGCAGACATTTTCCACAAAACAGTCTGATGTCCTTAACAGCCACAGTTTCATTGCTCATGGGCTCAGCTGGAGGAAACATCAGTGCAATGACAAACAGATAGCCACTGTGACTTGCCAGTTTGTGAGTGAATGGAGGCACGCAGGATTTCATTGTTGAAAGCTGCACTGCATTTGTGTGTATTGTATCTCTTCCCAAACACGGTTTCATTGGTTACAAAACCCACATTAAGACATGCAACTCAATCCTCCAAGTTGGAATGTGACTCTTCTCTGTATGCATGATTGGTTGATTGTGATTAAATAAAAGTGCAAATGTCAAGGAAGAATTATGTGCCAATTCACGTACTGATGGATTTGCTTGGAGGGCATCAGCAACCAACCATGAAAAGGAAAACAGAGAGACAGTTCCAGGACAAATAGTGCTGATTGGCTTGAAGGGTGCTAAATATTGCATGGTCACTTGACTAAACTTCTGTGCAATTGTTCAGGGCCAAGCAGTGAGCTAGCTCCTCACAGCTGCTCCCTGGTGAGCATGTTAAATTGAGAGAAGGGCTTTTGTCTAACACTTTCTACAGTTATCGCGTTCCCACACCTTTACATTACGTAACACGTATTATTATGCCTACTTGAAACTTTGCTTCCCAGCTTTGTTTAACAATACTGATGTCAAATAAGTTCAAAGCTTGCGAGGAGTCTGAACTTGCACTGACATCCCGGTGGAGCTGAGGCAGGCACCCTCCGAGCTGCCAAAAGCCCATATGTCCTTCTCTACAACACCAGGATACTTCTTCTGCCCAAAGTGAGACAGATTGAAGGAGGGGGAATGGAAAGAGAGAGAGAGAGAGAGAGAGAGAGAGAGAGAGAGAGACTTCTCTTAGGTGAAAATGAGGTCTTTCAAGGATTCAAAGTGTTATAGCCAAGGTGAACAGCTTCTGCGTGCTTGTTATGTATCAGTCTGATCTGGCACCTGCAGCTCATGGTCATGACTCACAGATAGCTAGTCGGCATCCACACCACCACAACTGACAGACTAGTGGCCTATGCCTTCTCACTTTAAAACCTGCTTCTTGAAAGTAGATGTTCCCTGCACTCCACTCAAACACAATGAGATTTGTTTACTTTTGGGGTTCTTTGACAGAGTGCTGACAGTTACTATTTACTTGTAATATTTGTTTTCTGATAAACAGGGTAAAAAGTCATAAGAAATCAGGAGGCTTATGATTATCACAAATTACTTTACAGGGCAGTGGAGCAGATAATAAAGAAAGACCTCATTTTAAAGCTGTGTCACATTAATGACAAATTACAATAGTGCTACTTTTCCCTACTCTTTGATTCATTTAATCAATCACACGTGCTCTAAACACAAACACACACACACACACTCACAAACACAAATTCAAAGGGAAAGGAAATAGCCCTCAAACTGAATTCACATATGTTTTTTGTATAATCTTTGAAAATTCCATCAATATGTTAATGTGAACAATTCTTTCCCAAACCTAGACACCAAAAACCAAGCCTCTAATCTGTCATCCCCCCCAGCAACATTTTCTGGAGCTGCTCCATTGACGAAGTCTGACTTTCCAGGCACAAGGAAAATTTAACTTGAGCTTTTATACTTAAATGAGATGAATTCCAAAGTAGTAGTAACAGTTTTCAACTAGAAAATGTCTCCATAACTGCTCAAATTGTGACTCCAAGCCTAGTTTATGTATTTAAAATGTAACTGTCCTGGTTAGGTTGGAGTAATTTTGCTGAATAGATGGAAATACTTGATAGTTGTTTATCGTCCTCAGCTCACCTGTACCCTCAGTGCCTGACAAAGTGCCTGGTAAATGCCTCAAGGCTGTTTGTGCCATTAATGCGAGCCAAGGGGAATTCTGTGCGTTTTTAATTAGAGATCCAGAGAGAGGAAAATAACCACCAGTGATGTATAACCTTCACAGTCTTTGATGTGATGACAACTGGCTTTCAGTTCACACCAGGCACACCTTTTAATCTCTTTATTCTCTCAAGCTGTGTTATGGTCAAAACAAATGAGCAAACACTATATGCACCTTTGTTTGGCAATGTTTGCTGAATAGCTCCACTGACAATTATTGCTTCATACGATAGCTTTTTCCTGACCTCTTCAAAAAAAAAACAACTCGCAATAGACAATAGAGCTGCTGTTGAAGAATGTGCCCATACATATATGTGTGGGCATATTTTTTATTTTTATTTCAAGGCTCTGTCTGTATCTTTTAAGAGAGAGGATAACTCTCTCTATATGTTTCAAATATTTAAATACACTGGAGCACAGTGAAGTTTACTTTAAATTATGTATGCTCAACTCTAAATTCAATGCACATTAGATTCAGCTGTCACAAAATCGACCAATAAACATGTGTCAAACTGACATTCAACAAATAGAAAAAGTCTAAAGTATGCTACCAGCTCTGTGAGGCTGTGCTTATATGCTTACATACATGCTCACAATGACAATTCTAACATGCTGATATGTAGCTGGTATAATGTTTCCCTTGTTCAGCGTGTTAGTTAGCAAGCAGTTACAGCTGAGTCTGACAGGTATAAACCAAAGAATTGGGCAAAATAACATTATGACTTGATGATGGTGCTAGATGGAAAGTCATCGGATCACCAAAGTTGTTACAATTGATCCTGAGGGGAACATGAATGTCTGCATCAAATTTCATGAAAGTGCATATAGTTGTTGAGGTATAACAGGTTTACCAGGTTTCAGGTCATGTTTAAACTTAGCAGTGTTTCTATGGAATTCCACTTATAGTCACTTTCTAAAGTAGTGCTCCGATTAAAAAAATGAATACATCATTGCTCCATAGATCTGCTCTGGTTGTTTAGAATCATCCAGACAAGGTACGTTGCACACAGTAGTTTAGTAATGAGTTCAAGGTAATGATAATGTTCATTTTTCTGTGATTGCCTACAGTTCAGTCACCATCTGATCTGAAGTCAAGCAAACTGAACAAACACCAGGCGCTATCTCCCTTTCCCAGCCTGTCTCTCCCTCTGTCTACACACACACTCTCATTCCACCACGGATTGGTGCTTGTCAGGGAGGAACATGTGTATGCTAATTTACTGGAGCACACACCAACTATTCACAGTCCAATGAGAGAGTGCAGATAAACCAACTTATGCTCTCAATATGTCTAGTTCTGATTAGAGGAGATGGAAATGAGGCCCTGAGAAGATGTGTGGTGAGAACACTGCAGGCATGCAGCCAGTTTTTCAGCACTCCTGAAAGAAAGCTAACAACAATCTCAGTAGACGGACAGATCAATACCAGCAGCTTAGGTTGCAGTGACTGTGCCAGGATCTCAGTGCTCTTTGCTACATGTCCACAGATGTGCAAAATAGTTGGTGAGACCCTAGTGAGACAAAGGGGCCATACAGGGAGTCCAAATCTGCAGGCTAACATGACAAGTATCACTCTTTTGTTGTTCTAAGTTACAGTAGTTTACAGCTGGGAATGAGGATGAAATGTCAGCAAGCCTGTGGCATGGCTTTGATTTTGGTCTATGTGACACTGGATAGGGATATTCAGACACTTCTCAAGTGTGTCAAACAGTCATGCGCAATTTGTGATATCAGTTTTAGTCCAGAAAACCCAGGGATCAGTGTTTCAAACACCCACTAAGTCACGGGAAAGGAATGTAAGAGAAGTTGTTGGTAAGCCAGCTGTGATTAGACTCATTCATAGTCTCATCTGCTGTTAAATGTATGCTTTAGGCATTGTCAGGATAGCTGTATTGTGCTAAAAGAAAGATAAATTATGCGTTAACATATACAGAAAGGAAATTTATTAGGCTGTTAAGTGAAAACAGGATGCTTAGGATGAAGGACATTTAGTCTATATCACCTAAGGCAAGATTTGAGTTATGATTCTTAAGGATAAAGGCTGAATCAAGATTTACAATGTGAGAACTCATTGTCTGCTCTTTCTGACAGGTTAAGCCATACATTTCTCCTCATGGAATTCAGAGAAATTGTTGTAAAGTAGTCAAGTGTATTCTTTGTGGTTAAGTGTCATTTTTTGTAAAAATGTCCAGAGGATTTTTAGAACCAACGAGCCCTCAAAGGTAAGAAAAGTACTATTTCTGAACAATATTGTGTGTGCCTGCTAACAATATGACCTCAAATATACCTGTAAAAGAACATCATTCCATGCTATCCCTTCAACTGTCACCTCACTAAATGTTCAGATGATGACATAATTATAGTTTACAAAACAATTCACAAAATTTAATTTCACATTTGCTCTAATTAATTTAGGTGCAAAATCTCATCAGAGAGATTTACACAACTAATTGATTACAAACATATTTATTAACCATCTTTTAAAAATATCTTTCATTATGATAATTATCAATGAGAGATGAACTGGTCTGCATCTGTGAAGATAGCATAAAATATTGACACATAAATTCTGCATATGGCACACGAGTCATATGCAAGTGTGTTTATAGAAATGGTTGGATAACAGCTGGGATATCAACACTTTTCTAATTATAATTCATATGGAAATAACATCAAAAGTGGCCTTATTTGGAACCATATAAAGTCTTGTTTGTTATCTTGGTTAACACTAAATACCATTCTGCTCATTGTCACTATTATCCAAAGGGTAGTCGTGTCAACTGTTGTTATTGCTTATTCTCTTATGTTACAATGCTGTCCCAATCATCTTCATGGGAAAAAAACTTTCTCTTTGATGATACTTTCAAATCAGTAACTCATGAAATATAGATATAACTAATGAAATTACCCCCAAAAAGAATATAATCATTTCACCAGGAACTACTCGTGTCAAATACACACTGCAACGAGCTTCCCAGACATGATGATTTTTGTTCGCTACAAAGCAGTGGTGTTACATGACACATGGGAATGCCAAGGCCAGAGGCTGTGGGAAGCACATTGTAAATCCCGAAAAAAGGCAAGAATTGCAACAAAAGACAAAGTGCAACTCTCCACACCTCCTGTCAAGGCATCATACAGCCCTCCCTTCTGTCACCCCTTCACCACACAAAATCAGCTAGATTTATTAGTGGCAGGTGACTTTCTGGATTGTAGCTAGGTTATGGGCTCATGTGCTAAAGTGCAGGGTATTACATTACCATCTGTTTGTGTTAAGCTTGGACCATAAAAAAAAATCAAGTGCATTTTTATTCCAAAGAAACTAGTCATTCTGTTCTTGAAAGTTGAGAATGTAAAAAGTGGTCACACACAATATGATGCCGAATGCAACTGTTCATGCTTTATTGCAGCTCCACACTGTAAATCATACAAGACACCAACAACATTTTTGTTACATTCATGTGTTCAAGAGGGCTACAGAGGGGGAAACAAATGCCACAGTGTCACACATCTGGTGGTAATATGTCCAATAGTGCCTTCATGTGGTGTAGGACTATTTGATTTCTGTGCTGTTTCAATTTTATCCTGCAACAGTGTTATATTCTAAATGCTGAACAGGTCTGTTTCCAGCATAATATAAGAGAGTGCAAAATTAAGTAAGCACATACAACAATGTGGTAAGATCAATCAAAACTTGAAGCAGAAATGCAGCACCCAAAATGATCAAATGTATGCCACTTTAGCTAATCACCATCATTTTATTTTAACCTAAAGTCTATTTTATTTTAACCTACAGTCTTTTCAAAATGAAGATACAAAGAAACTATTGAATGTGATAAGACCAGCCTTGTCTCATTCCAGATTTCCAATTAGCAAATTAATTAGAAGGGTTCATATTAGGTTTTATGGTGTGAGGCTCCACTGCCAGTCTTTATTAGTGCTGATTAGTGCCACTGCCTTGGCTGGCCTCTCACTGAGTCATAAGTTGTGATTACCTATTGTTCTCCTATTCACACTGCAATCATAAAAGTCAGCAATATATTGCTATTTTGGCATTACAGAATTGAGTAATGTTAAAGCCAGACTATACCATCTTCTTTTGCTAGTTTTTCCAGCAACTTAAAACATGTTGAAACAGAAGCAAAACCAAGGGTTTCAAATTGACCTGCTGGAGATTGAATACCTGGAAGTGTAATTTTTCACAGTTACATGAGACTGCTACATATGGTGAGAATTAAACTCAATTTAGTATTGTAAGTGTAATCTATACTCAGCCTTGGATTCTGCATCCCCTTCAATGATGCCAATTAACGTTGACTTCAGACCCAAAGAGAATCTTCTTTCCGTCTGTGTTGTGGAAACAGATGGCTTCGATATCTCCATACCAGTGCAAAACACAAGCTCACAGTTAACCAGTATTTTATGAGGAATGTATTTCCATAGTGACCATGCTGATGCTGGTAGACAGAGCTGGGGATTGTTGTGAGGAAATGATGTGTGCAAATGCTGTGTCAGCGACGGAGGGATGCTGATGCAAAGACCATCTCAGTTCCCACCATGGAAGACCAGTCACTGACACAGCTGGATTGTGCTTACACTGATGTGGATCTGCCACTACAGCAGCCATGCTGACAGGCAGAATTGGAATACTTATTAAGCTGATTTTCCAAAAACATTCTGTGGGAAAAAATCTGATTTTGTTTATACTGTGTTGCTTGAAACGGATCTATAAGCACAAGGAATGAAAAAATATATAAAAAAGGAATAATACAATCCTTCGAATAAAAAGAAAGTTGCAGTTACTACTTGAAAGTTTTTTCTTTCACAGTTGGAATACGTATTCCATTAAAATTGTATAGAATTGCCATCTGTGATCACATCAAATTGGTCCAAGTGCAACAGTCATAAAGCAATAATCTCCCTGCTCCTATTTGACTAGCAGGAACAATGACTACTTCTGCTTGTGTAGCTCATAAACCTCCACATGCACCATTCTCAGTCACGATGCCACTGGTTAATGAAGTGACCAAAATGTGTCTGAAACTGGCATAACAACAGAGTGCCTTGAGCTTAAAGATGTTCTGCTCTCTGGAAGTGTGAGGCTACTCCTGTAATTAGCTCTTCATCAGTGAACTAAAGGGAAAACAGAGGTCTCAGAATATTCTTTGTCTGGGATGGTAAACAGCTTGCCCCATCTTTGCTGTGGTTGGATGATAGACTTTGCTGCTGTCAGGCAGACAGACTGCCATATATGCTTGCATTTATGTCTGAGTGCCCTACAGTATGTATTTCAGGAAACCAAAAGAGTGGCTGTCTCATCAGCGCAAATGGTAATGAAAGAGCTGACAAATTGTACTTTGAATTGAACTCATTCTGTCAAACAGAATATTTTAATGTGTATGCAGAAAGGCAGAAAGGCCTCAAGTATTTCTTTTCAACAATGACAGGAAGCAAAAAGCTAAATAAACCTTTACTTACTGTTTACTCTGTTTACTAGATTACTGTTTTATATTACCAGAAGTGCAAACATAAGATGTGTGCTCTCACCTGGCTTTTTTTTAAATTTATTTTTTTCTTCCCCCCCCCCACCACACCACATTTTTGCTTTTCACCTCAGACTGGCCAATTTTCTTTTTCAGCACTTCTAGTCACTGCTCACTACATTGTTGGCCAGGTGAAGTTGCAAACAACCAGTTTGTCTTCTAATACACATGGTATTGGCAGTCTTTCATCACTTTCCAATTAGAAGCTTCACCAGGTAGGGATAACATGCCAAAAGGTTCACATTATCTCGTGCAGATACACCCCTTGTGTGTGGAAACTCTGACCAAGCAATTTACCAGTGCAGTGATAAACAGCATCACTCAACAGCTTCCTATTCACAAACACTGCCAACTGTATTACTTGGAGAACATCACCAAACTGGAGGGGGTGGATACTAAAGTATTAACACTTGATAATGCCTTTGTTTTAGTTGCCTCAATGTTCAGCTATTATCAAACTTAGCTGCATCTGCTTAGATTTTTTTGTTTAAAATTTGATGTAAAATTTTAACTGAACTTCTAACTGAACATGCTATGCAAGCTCAAATAACATTTATGTTAAATTTAAAGTATGTTTCACACCTCAATAACACCTTATTATAACACATTTAAACATATCTTATTACTATAATAAATGGCATTATGCATTGTTCTTTACATTCAACACATTTCTGAGTCATTATTTAGACTGTTAACAGTTAATTTCCAATTGCTGTTCGGTCTGCCACATTGTTGGAGTAGCAGCTAATCTGGACAAATGAATGAATAGACAAAATGGCAGCAGCATCATATCCACTATCCATATTTTTAATTGTAAATGTGGCACACTGCTGTTGTGCAAAAGCAATCGCAAATGTGATACCATTTCTCAGCATGGAAGCTGACAGAAATGCCCAGCATGGTGGAAGGTCTACAAAGTGAATGGCAGCAAAGTAATGGCTGTCAGGACTAAAACAGAATACAAATGAGAAGTAAAAGCATGTGGTTTTTTATCCCCATTTTTTGTCACTTTATATCTGATCCAGATGTGGTAACCAGGGCATTTGTATGTGCAAACATTTGCCTATAAAACTGTTGAACTGAAAGGGATGTAAAAGGGAGAAATATAACATCAAGGAGTGGTGGTACCGTTTGATTTTTAACCTAAAGACATGCCTCAGCCCTTAATGACCCTTGACCCTACATATCCCCAGAATTCCGGATCCCTGTGCTTTCACTCTGGCCCACGCCTGTCAGTGCCCCAGATTTATTGAGCATGTCTGATCACAATGTCCACCTGTTATTTCACTTCTCCCTGCTAAAAAGTTTCAATTCTTCTCAGACTTCGTAGCACAGAATGATGTTTTCCTTTATGTGAATGCAACAAACATCCCTAGTACGGTGTCTCTTAGCACTGTACCCACACAAATTCAAATCAGAGACTTTCTTTGTATTATTGTAAAATGAGCGAATTAGACGCTGCTTTCTGTGAAAGTGAAACACAACATTTTTTTATTTCACACACTGAGAGAGTCAGGTGCCTTACATTTTATGCACAGGGGTGAGATGAATATTCAGATTCTGACTGCAACACTTACCTTGATTACATCTCAAACATCTCCCCTTTCCCAGCCCAGCACACCCCAAACCGACCTTCCACAGCTTTGTCCCTGACTTTGTGTGTGACATATCTCTGATTGAAATTCTCATCTCATTATTACCTAATTTAAAAATGCCTGAACCTCCTTGAGCCTTGGCCAGACAGAAATGGGAAAGGTGTGATGAAGAGTAGAGCTTAGAGGAGAGAAGGTACAGAATGACTAAAACAAACATTCAAAAAAAAAGCTAGGAAAAGTACAAAAAAAGTAAACATCTGGTTCCTCGTGCTCATTAACACCTCTAATAGTGAATTAGAAAGGGAATAAGAATACTTAACATTTTTTTAAATTTGTTTTTAAAATGAGATAAGCTTAGGAATTTTCATATATTAGTTTGTGCAGAGTAAGTGATGGGCACCTTAGAGTAGGAAGAAAGATTTTGACCTGATACTCATGGGATCCTTCCTAGATATCATACATTCATTTTACAGGCAAGTGGAATAATTGCCTTACATGTCTGCAAAGATATACTGGTTTGGGGATTGTTTCTGATGACAGTGTGTCTATGGTTATGACTGTCTGGACTGGATCTGGCCCCTGACCCAAACCACAGGATGCAATCCACAGCTCATTAGCACTCATTTATTACCTCCAACTCCACCAGGCTGTGTGTCACTGTTGCCATCTATTGGAAACACGAGTTCATATCCCTGCATATGCCCATGGAAAATAAATCATGCTAATTACAGTTAAAACTGATATTTACAATGGTAGTGTTGATACACATATCCAGGCTGAAACCTACTACATGTAGACGAAGCATAATTTTATACTACACATTACGGGATAATTTGTCATGTTTTCCAGGGCTTACTATTTTTGTCCCAGAAACAACAATGTAATAAAATAATATATGGAAATACATCTGTATCTCTCTACATCTTTATTTACTTTTCTTACAGTAATAGGCATCAAAGATATCCAGATATTAAAATGTATTCATGAAAAATAGTCCAAAGTATATCTGAAATAAATAAGTGTCTTTTACTTTGATTGAATTTTGAGAGGCAGCCAGTTATAGGTCTATGGCTTCTATTAGTATGCAGAGCAAAGTAAATCAGCCATGAATGCTATAATCTTCCTCATCCATCAAAAGAATGAGGCTATGTCAGAGAGGGGAACCAAAATCTCAGCAAACAGCACAGGACTGGTGGTCTGCTCTGTGAACGATGGTACAAAACCCATATTATGCATGAATACTGTAAATGTAATTATGATTATGATGATTATGTCATTTCGAAAGAGGTTCAGTCCATCTGCTTGCAGCAACACAATTATCCCACTCCTAGGAACTCTTTAAACTTGTCCACCACATTGCTGTAAGAACTCCAAAGGAGAAGATGTGAAAAGCAAGGAGCACAGTTTCAGACATTAAGAAAAGGATTGCACAGAGGGACATATCTACGCTATGTGGACTCAAGGAGACAACCTGTCGCTAAAAATAGAACATGTGATGGTTTATTTATCATATACGCACACTCACACATGCACACACTCACAAATCCCAATTCATATATTAGTCCTTCTGTGGGTTCATGTACTAGCCAGTGTGTCTGTGTGGGTGTGTGCATGTGTATGTGAGATTTTCAGACAGACAGATAGAGAAAGTGTGCCTACAGAAAGTATAAAAGATCTTGCTCTGTCAGAGAGAGAGAGGAGCTCTGCCTTGCACAGTCTTAATAGAGATTTAGCGCCAGGTAGCAAATAAGAGCTGGTGACATTATCACTTATATCAGCAGACTGCCCTCATGCATATCACTGTATTCTTTGTGGGCTGCCAAATGGAACTTTTGTGTACAGACTGCAGCATGCCACACTCAGTCTCCAAAAGATGAGTGAGCTAAACCTATACACAGTTTTATAGGTAACGTTTTAATGGTACAGATAAAGCCTTTTTTCTGTATGCTGGATAAGGTGATATGTTTAGAAAATACTACTCTTTGCAGCTCCAGTTAACATTGAATTACAACACTGGATGAAGTCAGAGGGATTCTAACATCATTAAAATGTATGTTAATATGTTTTTCTTTATTGCATCCCAGCCCAGGATAATTCAGTCACCACAACCTTTCTCTTGTGGTGATTAACCATGTTAGAAGGCCTCCATTCAGCCTTGTATTGCAATTTTAGCTGTGGCAGCATCTTCCAAAATAAATATTTCCCTATTAAATTGCATGCATTTAGTTGGGTGGTGACACACAGACTTTCTCATGCATCAAACATTGCAGGAACACTTAAATCTGCACTAACTGATTTGTCTGCCTTTTAATTTGATATAACAAACTTGTTACAGTAGCAAAGAGTTGTGTATTTACACATCTACCAGACCCAGAGCCTCATTAGCATTCATTTGCAGTTAAGTTTCTGGCCACATGGCGAATGGAAGTCCAATATTCACGCACATTTATCTGGCTTTTGAGCAGCTAAATGCTCTGCTATTTTTACCAGGAAACAGCTGCAAGCTGCATCTGGAAACAACACTGATGAGAGTGGTGAGAGACCATAAAACCCACCCATTTCATGTATACACATAGTCATTTGATCCATTGTAAATATAAAAATATTGATTATAGCAGCATTAAATAACAACATTAAGAACACCTAGTAGCTAAAATTACATCAATAAGTACTCTGGCCCTTTGACAGAAAACTGTTTTGTGTTTGAAATGTGTTCCTGGATTCAGAGCTATAATCCAAAGCAGCACTGCACACCTGTGTTTCCAGTGGTTGTTAACAGAGTGAAACTTCTAACTGCGCATTAATGTTCACAGAGAGGTGTTGATTCTGGTAAAGGATAGCACAGATTCTTAACCACACCATGGATTTATTACTCTGCTTGTGTAAAAACGCACATGTTATCAGTAAAGTTGATCGACAGGGAGAATGTACACCAGGTCCTGTGTTAAGTAGTGTATGAGCAATGTCTCTGGTGCAAGACAACAGAGGTTAGGGTCAGAATATTGAACAACTGATATACATGGTACATTTTGCAAAAATAGTATTTCCTATATTTTGTATGTTTATAAGTTTTACTTTGTATAGTATGTTCTAATGGCTGCACAAAGTTTTGTTTTGCTGCACAAAGAGTTTTGTTGTAGAAGTGGTGCAGATTTAAGTATGTAGCTCACATATCACTTCCAAACACAACTCTATACTCAAGCTCCAGATATACAATATTTTCAAAAATGGAATTAGATACTGTAGAGGCCAGTTTTTTTGTTTTAGCAGCAAATAGTTCATCAGTATCCCTAAACTTTCTCCCAGTTCATTGAAACTCATCTTTGAGATGTGTTGAGTTAAATGTTATTAACTGCTGATAAGAAACTGGATTTTGAGACCACTATTGTACTTTACATAATTAGGAAGTGTGTCCTAGTGTAAGTAGCTAAAAATAACACCAAAGTCAAGATTTCGAGTGTCAGTGCCATCTAAGCCTGTAAAAGATATCACATTTCATGCCACCCTGAGACCAGCTCATGTCTCCTTGGGAAGGCAAGTGACCTGCTTTACGTTGACTTAGTGCCTCTTCCATCCCATTCCAGTCATTTAATCTTGGAACAGTATCAAGATAGCGATCTCCCTTTAACCTCCACAGAGGGGACGGACACAAAGGGACACACTGCCCACTTTATCACTCAGCGTCAAGTAGTGGTGGCATGCCAAACAATCCCATTAGCCAGCAGCCAGAAGCCTGGGGGAAGCTGCTATGTCCTGAATCAACTGCAGCTCTCTGCTCATTTGAACAACCTCTCTCCTTCCAACATCCATGCACTCATGTGTCAGCATGTATAATGAACTCACTCAGAGATACACCCAGCTTTTACTCTGAGGAAATAGGCAGCCCCATCACTCTGAGTAGCTTTTTACAACGCAACACTGATCGGTTAATGACTGCGAATGAGACCTTGAGAGATATTCATACAAGAATATTAGAGTGATGCTGAGAGAAAGAGGAGCGCAGGGAGATGGATAATAAACAATGAATTGCAACTCACAGCAAATCCAACAGCAGAGAGGCTCTTTGTCAGTTGCGTTCATATTGATACCTCTTAAAGCTGGCAACACCGGCCAAGGTTGCTGGCCTCATCTATACGATTTATTTCACTCTCATATCCAGGTGCCATAGAAAAATGAGCTGAGACTCAAACAGCAACCAGAGTAATCAAAGTTGGCACACAATGTTTAGTGCTTCCCAGATCTCACTTCACAAGTAGTGAAAAATAAGAGTAAAGTACAAGGAAAATGATGTTTGACCCTGTTGGTCTTTTCATAAGCTGAAAAATGTGAGAAAGAGAAGGAAGGCGAAAGTGAATTAAGTGTAGTAGAGGTAAGAGGAGTTACTCACGGCTCCTGTCACCTTTCCACCTCCAGCTTCCCTTGTACTTCCCAGAGCTGTCCCCTGGTACACAGACTCCACTCAGCACCTCCGCCAGCACCACCAACAGCAGCAGGGGCATCTGCCCGCCAGCCATGCCTGCCTCTTAAGCTCGTGCTTGGGGCTACAGCAAAGAGTGGAGGGCCATGGGGAGTGCTGTCCTACACTCGGTCATATCTCACACAGCTATATGGAGAGATCCAAAACAACAGCATGCCCTGCTCCTGCCCAGCTTCCCTTGGAGCGTTAGCCCTGGGCCACGACACTAAACCCCCAGAGGGGTGACACAGTCAACGCAGACACTGCTCCTCCTCCTAGCGGACTGAAATTATCCTTCTGAGGGCAATAGCTTCACAGACTGACTGTATTTCCAGCATTGGTAGACAGGCAAAGTAAGCCTGTATTTCTGGAGATTCACTCTGAAATATTGATCTGGTCTTTTCTCTCTCTCTGTACTCTTCCTCTTCTTCAGTGCCTCTTGGAGTTAGGGAGGTATTTTTGCAGTCCTGGTCAAAGCCTCAAACTGAGTTCAGTAATAACAGCTCCCATGAGCATAGATAGCACCGGAAGAAGTAAATCGTTTCCCTTCTTGCAGAGGAGAAGTTGTTCAGATCACAGTGTGGACCGGTGACACCGACGGTGACACATTACTGATCCAGCACCAGCCAACTCTTGTCACCCACACTAGGCAGTGACTGAATGAGTGAGTGTGTCCAGGAGCATGTGTAAATGCATGTGTGTCCTCCCCCTCTCTCTTCGTCCACCTACCACTCGTCTGAGATCGCGAGGCAGTGTTGATATGAAAATAAGAAATAAATCACAGAGATTGTTCACTACAGCCTTGACTTTGTCAACAGAGCGTCTGAGAGAGAGAGAGTGAGAGAGGAAGACAGAGAGAGAGAGAGAGTACATCTAGCAAAGGAGGGAGGGAGCAAGGGAGATATGGAGGAGAGAGACTGAGAGAGACAAGCGTGGGGGGTGTGAATAGCAATTTCTCAAGTGCAATGGCTCTTGTGCTTTTGCATGTCCATGATGCTTGTTCATGAGTATATTTTCATCGTGGGTACCCATACAGTCTGACTAAGCTCAACGGTTGTAACCTGTGGAGGAATGTGTACATGACAATGTAAGTGTGGGTGTGTGTTACTGAAGCAGGATTACTGTAATCTAATGCTGTCCCATATTTAAAACAAAAAAAATTGTTGTACCTGCATGCCCAACCAACCAACCTGCTCAACATGCACCTGTATTGACAAGTACGCAGACCAGTTTGACTGGGTGTTTATGTGCGTTTGAAGGTAAATCTGCAATTGTTGCAAATTAATACCTGCATCAGAGTTTAAAAAGGATGTCTGAACTATATCCGTTTCATAAAACAATTGAACGGTTGTACGGTGACACAATATGAATAAGCTACAATTGCTGCTTTAAAACTTAGAGCCGAAAAAGGAGTCACTTGTTCATCAAGGTGAACAATTTCCAATCATGAAATTAAAATTTCATTGTTTACATAGTTTTTTTAGGCTTGCAATTAGATTTGTAATGACGGTGATATAGACACTTGCCACGGCAGCCTTTTAATGGCAGCATGCCACTAAGTTGGACGATAAGGGAGGTATTAACAACTTTAGGTTGATTAAAGGTACACTTAAAGTGATTGGAATTTTAAAGCACTAACAACCTCAAAGGAAATTGCACAGTGTTTATTTATATGAAATACATCAATCACATATTAGATGCATAAACAGCTGTTTGCATCTGCAAGACTAAAATATCCTAAATTCTCCCACAAAGTTACCACATCTTTCTTTTCTAAAAGTATCTTAGAATTGCATACTCTATATTGTGTTAAACTGTATCCTATACATATAATCCTGACGTAGTGCCCCTTAAGGACCAGTGTATACAATATGCACACACATTCACAAAAGCATGCATGTAGCAAGTCTGGGTTTAGAGTTACACCGCCTGTTTCCTTCGCCTTGCCGGGCTGTCTGGAGGCAGGTGAGTGCAGGTTAACATGGGAAACTGGAGGTGTCAGCAGCACCTCCCCCCTCTGCCCTCCCCCACACCTCTCTCACATGCCCTTCATTACTGTTGTGTAATATGCCATTACCAAGCAGCCTAAACGAACAGAATGTAACTACAAATATATTTATAATGTATGAGGCCTCTTTGATAAAGAAGAAGACATAAATCTGTATTCTGAATGTGTTGTCAAAAGCCACTGTACAATACAGTATGTGAATCTCCCTGTACATACTGTGTACAGTTCTCAGATTAACTCTGATCACCTGATGTTCTTATTTAGTTGAATAATGTGGACAACGCCCTACAAAAGTGTCCCTATTTGTCAGTCATGTAATCCTGACATAGTGCCCCTTAAGGACCATGCTCCTGGAGATGTAATTAATTGCATTACATTAGCCACTGATGGAAGTCTGATTAAAACTGCTTTCTAATGATTAGGCCTCTGGAATAATTACCACTGCAGTGAGAAGGGGCACTTCAACCCCTCAGGATGCCAATCTAACACTTCTACTACCTGCAAAATGTCACCGCTAATGCCAACAGCTAAGAGACTTGGACAATGCAATGCAAATTCTATGAAGGGAGAATAAATGGTGTGGCAACAGAGGCAGCATTTACAAACTGTCTAAAGGCAGCCTAATGTGTATGTTCTTTAAGGTGAAGTGCACCTTTGTTAATATGCAGCCTGAGAAAGAGATTAGCATCGTGTTTACTCAGAGTCAAAGGGTGGATAACATGCCCAGCAAGGTTACAGAGAATAGATACATTGATAAAAGATGATTACGTCAGCTCTCAGCACAGTTATTATGGACTTAAGTCGGGTTCCTTTGTTTTGTGCACTACCAAAGAGAGGCAAGCATCAACATGTCATACTGATGTCACTAGAAGTCATATTTTATTGGTCCTGGCTCACCACACATGTGAAATGCTTGTGGAAATGCATTTTCCATTTCTTGCTGCTTTACAATTTAGATTTCCAGTAATTTCTCAGTAAATGCTGTTGCTAACATGCTACATATCTACTGTATTATTCATCTATTTAGATGGGCCGTTGTATATTAATCATAGTCTTATATGTAACTTTAATGTGCATAAAAAATGTTACATTTCAAAAGTAATTTATTGGTCTGACATGGCTGCTGTATTTTCTCTGTGTGTAAAATATACAGGACATCCGTATATAATTTGCAAAAAAAACACCACAGCTGTGTGGGTGCTTCCCTGAAAAATTAAAACAGTGCACAAATAAATCATATACATACTGTATAACAAATTATTTAAACTCATTTACATCATCACACATGGTGACTGGCTCTGGCATTTTTTCTAATTAACATTAAAATTATGGGCAATCTCACAGCTGGTAACCATAAAATCACAATGACAATGACAAGCTACATGTAGTTTTCACTTGTATTTTCTAAACTCAACTTGAGGTCATTTTAACCATCCATCTAAAAGTTCAATGGGCAAATATGAAGTATATGTGAGAAAGATTTTGTTAGTTGGTAGCTGTTTCAGCTCCTGCAGATCTCAACCTAAATGTTGGTATAAAACAGCATTTGATCTCTGGCACATCCTTGGACTTTTTTATCTACTACATCTGGCAGAATTCAATCTCTTTGGGGATCACAGTTCCTACTCACATCTTTGCAGCCGTTAGTGCCCTACAGGGCCAAACCTCTGATTATCTTGTCATACTGTACATGCTCCCAGTTGTTTGTGTCAACAATAAGGCATTAGTTGTCATTCAATTTGTATGCTGATGGCAAAATGTAACACATATAAGCTGCCGCAGACTGAGCCTCAACCATATTGTGTCTCAAAAACTGCCTTGAAGGGATGAAAGCAAGGATGAGGCACAATTATCCTTAGCGGAACACTGGGTACAACACTGCCCCTTAACATATGTCCCTATTTCTGATAACATTCCACCTCTTGATGCACAATTAACCTTTGAGAACTACTTCAAAACCGTCTAAGACCTCCTTCTTTGACATCGCCAGACCTCATTCTACTTCAACCTCAGATGGAAAGGAACCAGTCATCGAGGTTAAACAACTTTGACACACTCTTCACTGGGATCCTTGGCAAAATTCTCCAGAAACTCCAGAAGATTCAGTACAACACTGCAAAACAGAGTGTGAAAACACCATAAAACCACACCCTTTGTGTACCAGCTACAGCTGACTCCCCTTCACCTGACTGTTCATTGCAGCGACATACTTGCAGCAGCCTGAAACAATTGCTCACCCTTGCAATCCTCCAAACCTCAGATTAAATGATTACCCCCAGGACTAAGTATGATAAAATGCTTATGCTTAGAAAAGTATCAAAATGCTTAGTGTTAGTAATACGCACTCATGTTTAAGTGGAGCAACAGTATTCTACGTGTTCTCACAGGAAATTGCTGCCTAATGGTGTTGAATAGCTTCAGGAGTTGAAGAAAGAAACACCCACATACTGCTTCTACCAGTCAAGAGATATTCTCGATGACCTTGTGCATGTAAATGATTTAACTGATGCCCTGCTGTTTAATAAACCTTGTTCAAGGTGGTAGAAGAATGTTTTTTTCCTTTGCCTATCTTACTAATTTTCTCTGTAAACTTCATACTTAACATTATCAATGTTGAGTTTAAAAAGTATTTTTTGTCATGCTGAAAGGTGACACAGAGAAAATGTAATTATTGCAGGGCAGTGTTTCAGAGCATGTATCTCTCACAGCTTAGCCACCATATAGTCTTGAAAATTAGTTCTGCCAACATGATGTGACAGCAGGGGATGATGAGTGGTACAAAGACACCCAGCACAGATGAACAGGCGGAGGACTGGACATTAGAACACAGCTTGGAGCACAGCAAGAGATATGGGGGGGACTGGCACCCACTTTCTGACACTCATATGCACTCACACATGCATGGAAAAAAAGAAGAAAAGCTGGGCAATGGGAAGATGAACTACAATAGACCAAGAAATTTAATTTAGAAAACTTGAAGATTTGACTTTCTGTTGTTGGGCATGCCACAAAGAGAGAATTGGTTGTTTGGTCTGAACATTCAGCAGTGATACTCAAGTCAGTAGCACCCACAGCTGGTCATATCTTATCCTCTAACATAAACAAAGTCTAGCATCTGCTCAAAATGTTATTGAAAGTGAAATTTAGCTTAAATCAATTAATGTGTTATTTTTGCAGCTCCCTTACAGTTTTTTTTCTAATGTCGGAGTTGACAGCATTTTCACAAAGAGCTTATGGACCTACTTCAACATTGAAAATTCAACATTTTGGGAAACATGCTTATTGGCTTTTTTGCTCAGACTGAGATGAGCAGATTGATACCCCTCTCATAGGTCTACAATACATATGAAGCTACAGCCAGCAGCCGGTTATCTTTGCACAAACATTTGAAACAGGGAGAAAGTAATTTCCTTAAAGTGCAATTTAAACAAACGAGATATAATCTGTTAATTAGTGAGCATTAGAGGTGCTGGTGCTGGGATTTTGTTACATTTAGACAGAGCCAGGAAAGCTGTTTCCCCCTGTTTCCATTCACTAAGCTATTTTATTTGCTCTCTGCAAGAAAGTGAATAAACTCATTTCCCAAAATTGTCTAACTAAGTCAGTAGTACCCACAGCAGTCCTCTATCATACATTCCGGCATATGTGTTCAGAGTTTTATGAAGAGTGGTATTAAGCTCATAGGGGCTGCCAAACTTAACATTTAACTTTATTTAAAATGCATTAAATAACGTAGGGCAAATCTAAATATGTACTTTTGTAACTTTATAGCACAATAACTTAGAATGTCTTTTTCAGTGCATCTGAATTTTAATTATAGTGCTTTGGAGGAAGGCAGATGGAGCATAAATTAGCCATCAGGATTCTGGTTGAACAGTGACACTGTGTGATGACAGATTTGTTTTCAACCTACATACCAGAGTTCCAAGCGATTCATATTTCATTACTGTCTCAACATCAAGAATGCAGAGAGAAATCAGGATCCATTCCCATTGAGATGGGGTGTCGACCCGAGCAGAGAATTACTGCCCGACACATAGCCCTGTGACATCTAATCTACAGGTTGTAAATACAGTTCAGCACGGGATCCATGAGTGTGTGCATGCTCTTTGGAGGTGTGCAGTAATATTGTACTGTACTTAGAAACACATATTAATACATCTGCTGCTGAGTCCCTGCTGTTTCTGAGTGAGTTATGGTCAGCATGTATGGAGGACGATAAACAGGACCACACCCAGCATTCCTTGCAAGGTTACGATGGTCCACTCAATCAGCACCACTGTCCCACCCACACCTCTGGCCTTTTATCTGTCTTCTCCAATACACACACATAGTCTCTTCCTCTAATGCTCCTCTCCAATCGATCAGGAGTCACAGGAGGAACCTGGCTGAAGGTTAATGTGTGCAGGGAAAAACGCATGTGATCACTTGCAAAGACACTGAGACAAATTTACAGTAGCTACAAATGTAAGTCTAAACGTAAATGTAAGAAAATGGCTATAACATGATATTTGTTCACTCACATACTTCCAATGTTACATCAAAATTAATGTAGTAAATGCGCATTGGAGGCGGGTTTTCTGGTTGTGTTACTATAATCTAATATCTCTCTATCTAATCTAAGGGTTCTTGGTGATTGTCTTAAATTTCAACATTCAGTAAAACAGTATGATTTTGATACAGCTTTGGTAAAAGAAAACTGAACTTAAATTTTTGCAAGCCAAAGAGCAAAGTGAAACTTGCTACTCTGATAAAATACTGATCTTTAATTAAATCTGTGGTCTGCCATTTGTGAAACATTATAATTTATCCTAACATTGACATTCAAGAGAAATGTAGAATGACCAAATACAACAGACTGTTGTTTATACTGTAAGATTGTAACTGCTGTACTAATACTAGCATCTGCTCTTTTATAGAGACAAACAGGGCAAATGTCATTTGCCTCCCCATCCACCATCCCAAAGTCCTGGTTTCATTCCCTGTTATAGCTGTTGTCAGCGCTCTCACCTTGCAGCGAGATTCCAGCCTGCAGCACTATCGTCCAGATCGCACAACACACTGTGATTTACAGCTGCTGTTGCTGCAGGGCCATCTGGACCATAACCACTCCTGAACACTCAGCATTAGCCTCTCCTTCCCTCTCCTTCTCTCTCTCTCTGTACATGCTTGATGTTTGCTGTATGTCTCTTCTTTCTCTCATAAACACACAAACACAAACTGATGATGACCATGCAAAAACACAAGATAAATTCTCTGAAGGCCATTTAATCAGTTTTCATTAAATGTGGCAAACATTTTGACTTGTCTCTTTACCTTTTTGTACTGTAAGTACTATATATGCTTCACCATGGAAAATAAAGTAACTGATGGGGCAGAATGCAAATGACTTTACATAATGCCTTGGACAATAACTTAATCTCTCTATCTTTCTGGCTCTCTCTTGTAAACACACTCACACAGAAGAAAAGTGAGTTCACACTCGTAGCAAGGGTAAATGTGGTCATCACATTTCAAAATTGTGCTTTTGCTCACACAAAAAGAGCTGCCAGGAGCATTTAAGTTGTTAAGTTGTTAATTCTGTTTGATACGGGTGCAAAAAAGGTCACACCGTTATCATTGCAAAGGTCCCTCCAGTGAGTTTGCACTCACGACACCTGCACATTCCACTGCGTAGAGTATTTTGCAGAGTCCACACAAAATCCATGGGAACACACCATCTGAACCCAGACACAATGGCGCTGGCTTTCCCCCAAGTACAAGGTGATAATCACAAAAAAAAACGTGTAAATGTGCCTCATTCATGATTATAGCGGTGTCATAACTATGGATCTGCATCTTTTAATGCTCAGTGCCTCCATTCAATGTGTCTCTAAAGAGCGTCCTGCTGCAGTTTGTGTTCACTGGAGTGTGTGATGAGAACCGGGTGAAACATCTGGTGTCATATAAAAGGTGTTAGCGCATTAAGAGCAAAGCGGCACAAGCTTCAAAAGAGTTGCCAAATATACAGCAGATGTAAGCAGGGTGCTGTGGAGGACCCAGGGAGGTCAGGGACACTCAAGGCAGATCAGGGTTTAGGTGTTGAAGTGACACCTGGCAGACACTTTTAGATTAGATATGTAAATCTGCTGCTCTTTATCTATAAGATCACTTACACCACGGATTGATTGGAATAAATTATTTACAGATCATATACATGTACACAACCCCCTATCCTCTAAGAGCTTCAAGGATGAGCACTTTCTTGAGTCGGTCAGGTAGAGGAGAGGAATGTGTGAGACAAATTCACTGAATATAACTGGGTCAATGACAGGGCAGTGATCTCATTAGTTGTAGTTAACCCATGGACAGTCACACTCAGGATACAGAGCACAAAAGTGTTTAGCAGAAACATATTAAGTGCAGCATTTCTCTGATTCATATAGTGTAACTGAAAAATACAAAGTTTAAAATGTGTCAGCACAAGAAATCAAATAAAAGTTTGTTTTATGTGCAAGGTGTATATTATTCTTCTGCATCTGGAGAGCTATGTATATACAGGCAGAGAGAGAATAGATTTTTTATGAGGCCAGGAGAATTATGATTACCTTTATTTCTTTCCAGCCTTAAGGTGACTTCTCAACTTTGAAAACCTCAGCATGTTCTAATGTGTATGTATGTGTAAATGCACATAGAGCACATGTACAGATACATATACACTGTCTCATGAGTGTGTGTGCGTGCGTGTGTGTGTGTGGGTCTTTCCTATTAAATTTTCTATTGCACAGAGGGACACTTCAAACAAAACTACATCTTACTATCTTTTGTGCTGCAACCACAATATTGCATTCGCTAGAAAAAAAATCTCTAGGGCTGCAAAAGTTGTCCCCATCATAAAATTATATGGGAATTCAGTCACACATAAAATAAAAATATTGAAGCTACATTTTTTGTAAATCAAATTTTAGTGCCTGCTGTTGTGTGAGGAAGATATTGGGAAGGATATGTAATACACCCTCTGACCAGGAGGTGGCACTCCATAACAGCAAACAGACTTAGCGCCACACTGAAGTTCAAACTGAAACTTCTTCAAACCATTATGTTTACAACAGAGTCCAGAAGAAAGAGATCGGGACCCTACTTCTTAGATTGACAGCAAAGATGAAAAGAACACAGTTCAAAGAAAAAGAAAAGCAACCAAAGTTACAGTTAGATTAATTCCTTTTTTAAATGGTTACATGGATGGAGTATGCCGTAATGGAGTTTATATTAATGTATGTATCTTTAACTTGTGCCACTGTCTTGATATTGATTTCAGGCTACAAGACACATATTGCTCTATTGTTTGTGTGTGCTTTTATGTTTGAAACTTCTTATTTGCGATGTCTCCATCAAAAGTCAGTTCCAGATATAGCTAATCTTCTAAACTGTTAGAAGTTATATTCCTTCTAGTTCCAAAAGAGGGCAGTAGAGTCTCGTGTTGGGGGACTATCAGGTCCACAGCTCCCCACACAACTCTGACTGCTCATGCTATCCTCCTTATACTGTTTCACTGGGACTAATTACAGTGTCCTTCATCAATAGAAACATGTTAATGATTGATCTGGTTTGTTCCCAAATTGATAATAAAATAGCTGCATTGAGTAAGAGTTCACAAATTGGTTAAAAGCAAACACACATGCATACCTGAAATACATGCAGACATAATACTCACATAAAAATAGTTATAGTAATAATATTTCTTCTCTTTCCTCCTCTCCCTTCCAAACCCCTATCTGTTTTATTTCCCCACTCTTTTTACACTGTTTCCTCTTTCTCTCACTGAATTGACAGAGCAATAAGCCTTTAATCCTTTTAATACAAACTTCCAACAGAACAGCTTTTTAATTGCATAAAATAAACAGTGAATGCGTTACCAGATCTCCTCTCAGGATAGATTTAGCTCGTCTACAGACAGCGGCTTAAGTTGAAAAGTAAGCCTGCAAGTTATTTTGAGCAAAAAAGGATGAAAGAGCGGCAAATAGCACAGGATGTCACAATAATTCCTGTGCAGCTAGGAGTTAGCCAACACATGAGCAGAATAATCATATGGAGATGATGGTGGTGGCTCTGTGATTAATGGGCCCATTTTCTTTGCACAGCTTGGATAGTGGGCCTACTTGGCCCCATTAGGAAAAAAGCCTAAAGCCACTCAGTTTGTCTGTATGCCATTCATCAGGCAGACTTGAGCAACAGAAAAGGTTTATTCTCAACATCCATGAAATATGCACCATGAAATATACAGAAACACATCCCTATATCCCTTTTATGTTGCTTTTTGATATGATCAATGCATCTTTATTCTTGTGTCAAAGGATACCATGTGTCTGGTATTCAGAGTAAGATGGGAAGAGGAGACTTGACCAAGCTCCTATCTCTCATAATTGGTTCTACCTGCTGTGCAGAATTTGAGGCAGGAACATGCGTGTGTATTTCCTTCCTTATTTAATGGACTATAGTGAGTGAGAGCGGCGAACACTGGCCAGACAGCCACAGATACTTGCCAGTGCCCCTTTTAGAGCAGTATGCAAATCCACTGTTAAATTTCATTTTTCTAATCCCTTTAATCAGAAACAGGGGAATAAAGCCAGCTGGTAGGAACCCATGTTAAGATGTAATTAAGCATCTGATTGAATTTCAGTGCATACCAGAGTGTGTGTGCCAGGGTGAAAGAAGGACTAGGAGGAGGGGATAGAAGATGGGGGGTGGGGGGCACTTGAACACCAGATTGAGCATTGGGGTTGGTGGGGGACACATTGCCCAGCAACGGGGGACCTGGAGCTTGCGGCGTGCTTGGTATTTTCCTGCATGCTCCACTGCATGAGTGAACCGCGATCAGAGGCACATTTTTATACATTACTAGGAAGGCTCCCATGTCAATCATCTCCCTGCTGGCATTGAAATGTTTTTTTCCTGCTTGAATCTCAATATAAGGTCACAGAAAATAGACACAAACCTCATCATAAGTCGCCTCTATTAGCAAAGCGTACGTGAAGTATAGCAGTGCAGAGGTTGTTATGGTACATTTTTTGCTTGTTATATGAATTCTGTCTTTTCCTCTACTGTCTCATTCAACATGAGTTTGCCATCACCACACACTACTCTTGTGGGGTCAGTGTTGACAGATATACTGCATGCACACATTCTGCAGCTAACCTGGGAACTGGCTGAATATGTAACCTAATCCATGTTTAGTTGGCAAAGATGCACACATATGCATGCACACATAAGCGTCTGTAATGAAATTCATTCACTCAAAATGTATTCACTCCCAGACTGAGACAATATAAAGCCTGGTCTGGGGAGAGGGAAAAGCTGTCACATCCGTTTAGTTGGGCTTGGATATCGAAAAGATCCATTACTGAGGCCTTCCATCACCAAACATTGCGTGCTACCTGTGGGGCTCTGAAGCGGAGTGCGAGCAGTGGAGGTGGGTGGGTCATGGAGAAAAGAAAGGCACACAAAGACGGGTGACAGAACTTGACAGGTCAGCATGCGTATGCCCTCCCACCGTCCTTTCCCAGTCATCCTTCACCCATGCTCTGTCAGCGCCCAAGGCCCATCTGGTGTACAAGCTGCCTATTGATGAACAGGGTTAAACGAAACCCACACCATAACACCCATGACCTCAACTGGACCAAATACAATTTTACTCACAATTACTCAAAAACATAAGGGAAATTAATGCATCACCTGCCTGTACCTAACCATTTATAATCTTACACTTCAGCTTGAATATCTCTAACTTGTCCAAAATGTCCGCTCTAAGATGGTAAAATTTCTAAAACTGCAGTGGTGCAACAGTCTTCAGCGTGACAATACTTCCTCCATCTTGCATGGACTCCATTAAATCAATCAGTGTTAATTTCATTAACTTTTTTCCATGTATAAAATGAGATTTGACAAGCTGAAAATAGATTTGATAAAAACTGTGGTGTACATTTTGTTTTCGCTGATGAGACTAAAATGTTAGTGGTGGGCTATCTAACATTCAAAAAATGCATATTTTCCTACAATTGTCTGCCTGTCAAATTATTATTAACAATGTACCCGTGTCATGTTCAGATTGATGTGATGTGTACAGTTAACCAGAATCCCAGGCAATGCTTTCATTACTTGACATCATTACTTTGAGCAACTTGTATTGTTGTGGTCAAGAGTCACATCGAAAGTCGCCAAAAAAAGATTATTTTTCTCTTTTTCTGTCATTACACTGGCTGATTTAATGCCATGTTTTCACTACCATTTGCTGTATGTGTATAACTATAGATAGCTCTTTGTCCACAAACCACAAAGAGAAATGGAACTATTATGTGTTTGTTTACAATTCGTTGTTAGTGATCCACAGCCTCTTTCAGGGAGACAAAAGGACACAGGTAAGCAGTAGTCCAGAGAAAGGTGATGTATGATCAAACGTGAAAGCAGTATTGATTTTTTTCAATTGTGTTTGCTCCGTTTGCCACTATTAGATATGGATTCTGTGCAACTGCCATCTTGACTTTGTCTTGAAATTGACACTCTCTCTATAAAGGGCTATAGCTTTTTCAATAAGCCCTGTGTCAAGAGAGAGACCAGCCCAACAAAGGCAGAGAGTCCGCATTTGATTTGCTTCAGAGGCAGAACATCAATGCCATAGCAGTACTTAGGTTAAACCATGTCAAGACCAGCAGCAAAAAGAGAGCAGGGATGACAAAAAACAAAGAGCATGATGTGGGAAATGTTGTCATAAAAAGGACAATGTCTGCACACACACTTCTATTGTAATTATGAACACCGTGCGTGTGCCCGTATGTGTACACACAGGCACATGTTATTTAATGACAAAAAGGTTAGGAAGGTAATGGCCATGGTATGTGCTCCCCCTCCAAAGACATGCTCCAAAAATAAACACACAAGGCCCAGTAAGTGGAGGAGATTAATCTTTGTTAAGTTGTGCTATGGTGCTGCCCCAATCCCCCAGTGACGGTGACACTGTGTCTCTGTTAGCGTACCTCTGAAGCTCAACTACTGGCCTTCAGCATTATCAGGAAAAATCGGACTAACTACTGAGGAAGGAGAGCAGGAACAGTTGGATTATTAAGGGGGGAAATGCAATTATAGTTTTATTATTTATTATTATTTTATATATATATTATTAATTATATAAAGAGAATAAATAACACTTTAAGGACATAAATGAAACTGGCCCTTAAGTGAAAAAACAGTATGTCAAAACATTGTACTCAGTGTGTGTTAGAACAAAAGCCAATAAGACATAAAGCAGCAGAGTGACCATTATGGTAGCACTTTAATTTAAAAACTATATCCTGGGGTTAAAGCATCTTTGACTGATTCCTCTAAAGGAGGAGCATTTCTGTGAATTGTGGCAGTGACCACACAACAAACGCTCTCTGAAGCATCCATAATAGCCAAACATCCTGTTCACCACTGTTCCTGCCTTTCTCTAGAGGTGAATAAATCCAAGCTGATCTCAGTCTAATGTACTGTTTAAAGACATTACCTGTGACAAATTGCCATGTCCTTGTGAAGCTATTCCTGCATTGTAGCATCTATTAGATATATTTGATTAATTGAAGAGTTTCTCTGACCATTAACACCCATTACAAGAACAGGTGTTGCTCAGTAGAAGACTGTTGACAAATAAGCAGTTAATAATTGATGTATTATTAGAAATGTGTGTATAAATTTGGGTATGATAGTTCCTAGAAGTGGCAAGCTGATAAATGTAAGAATAGTTTTCTATCTCTCTCTATCTCTCTCTGTCTCTCTCGATAATATCTAACTACTAAAACTTTTATTGTTGCCAAGTTAGCAATGAATAATGTTATAGGAAAATAATATTAAAATCATATTGTTAGGGGCTTTAAGGGCATTCTTAATAATGCAGCAAGCCATGAATCACAAATCTCACAAATACTAACAATAAGCACTCTTAAAGTGTTAAAATCTGTTGTGTTTGTAAAACTGAGTATGTATGTATTTTTTCAATTGTCATCAACTGAGAAACACAAAATGCTGAAATGAGTACAGTTGCAGTAGATGTAACAGTAGCCTTTAGTATCTAGTGTAAGCAATGTGTTTAGAGGGCAACATGCGAGATAAACATTAACACCACACATTCTGACCTTCAGATTAGTATACATAGACTCACAGATGTATCCATACTAAAATATGCAGACACACACAGAGATGCACACTGGCAAATATATGCCCATACAGGTATGTTCTCCCCATAAAGCCAGTCTCATTATTCTGTGTCCCCTGACATTTTAGCACCGCGGAGAGCTCCCATATTAATCTTGAACTGTGTGTCTCCTGTTCCCTGCACATTCCTGCCCCTAATGACAGTTTTATCATAACGTATTATTGCTGTCCCAAACCTGAGCTGAAATTATGTAAATGCTGCATGTTTGGTGTGGAAAACATCTTCATGTTTTGCTCAATGGTCGCTCAAGCGGGAATCTAATTCTGCTCACAGACAGCCTAAATGAATCGGCTTGTTACGGTTTGAATAATGGTCTAAGCAGCGGGGTCGGCTTGCTGAAGGTTGAGAAGGAGAGACCCACTTAGTTAGGTGCTACCTTATCGGATTGTACCCCCGCCTCATTCATTACCTCCCATAACTTCCCTCATTTGCAATAAGCAATATCATTACAGGATGATTTGCCTCAAACGTGGGGTTGAAGTAACATCTCGAGGCAGGAATAACTGCTCCAAGATTTGTAATTTGGGCTGCAATATAGGCCGGTAATAAAGCTTCAAATTCACTCTCACCCACATACCCACTGTGCCCTCTTTGTTTTGCCTCTTTGTCGCTCTTTCACACACACATCAAGACAGACAATAATGTGGAGAATAACACAGTACCTCAGCTTTAATAGGATTTTCTTGAAGGCACTACATCTTAATTGCCATAAAAGCATTACAGGTGTCCAAAGTCTCTGCTTCTATCTATCGTTCTGTCTCTCTGACTCTCAATTTGTCAGTCTCCAACACTTTTTCTTTCTGTTGCTCATTTTCTCCATTTGTCTCTCTGTTTCTCTCCCCCTCCTAAGAGGCCTATTTGCAGTCAGTGACACCAGACTCTGGCCATCCTATTTATTTAGGTAGTTAACTGAGCAGCCTCACAAGCAGCAAGCCTGATTTCCAATTACACTGAATGTTTCTGCCTATGAGAACATCTCTGGCCTTGAGAAGCCAGTACTGCTGCTGCAGCCCCTGTTTTGATGTGTGAGAGCCTACAACCCTTGAAGGCTACGCCAAGATTACATGTTGTTACATGTGACATGAGTGATCTCCATGTTTGAATGTGTACATTGAAAGATTTCTCTCTGTCCAGTTCTCTTTTCATTTATTGTAAACTTGACAGAAAGTAGGTTGCGTTAAATCCAAGCAAGGAGGGGTTCTTAGTACAGTTAATTCAGCCTCCTTTTGACAACTTGGACTGGCTTAGTGAGATCATATGAATCCTTCAACCAGTCCTGCCACCAAGTGGTAAACCATTGGTGGGCACGTCTAACATCTTAATGACATCCCACATGATGGAGTCCAATCCTCTGTAATTAGATAAATGTCCTCTAACCACCATTTCAGTGCATGATAGCATGGTTAAGTGTGTGAGTGCCAATAAATTAGCAGCTTGTGATGAAATTAACATGATCACAGACCTATTTTGAAAACTGAGCCTCCCTATCATCCATCACTCACATAGCATGAATTAAGTTCACCCAGGGAGCTAAATAAATTGAGTCAAGAATGCAAAGTATAACTTGCGATATGCCTTTCTGGTTGACATTTAGCACCTCACACTTCATCTTCTGGCTGAAAATGTCACCCGAAGAAATAAGAAGTTTCTAAATCCCTGCCCTTTGCAGTAATGTTGGTACTAAAACATAGATATTTTGGAGATAAGGTTGGTCAGGTGAGACCAAGAAGAAACAACATGATGGTTTACAGTTGTATAAGTAATGGGTAATACTCATGATTAACCCATAAAGTTATAATAATATTCACTACTGCAAACGTAACAGATCTCTCTCACTGCTTCCTTGTCTGCCACAAGGTGCATGTGTAATGGGGGATGGGGATTTGTTGGTGCTGGTTGTGGGTCGTTTGGGCAAGAGACAAAGGACAGAGGGATATGAAGAGAAAGCCTGCTAGACAGTAAAATCCCTACACCTGCAGAGTTGGAGGTAGATAGAAGTCGGAGAAGCATTTTTCTCCTTTCGTCTACATGGTCATTGATTGTGAAACAGCTGAGGATCGGCACAATAGCCTGCAGGCAGGTACAGATGGGCCGATGCCACTGGAGCACACCGGGAATAGCAACTGTCCGCTACAGGGGCCAGTCGATCCCAGATGGGTGGGAGGACAGGGGAAATTGAATTATGAGTGATGCAAAACCACTGGCTAAGCATGCTGGAGCATTTGTCATTATTTGTGTAGGTATATTGAGTAGAGCATAGGGGATGGCAGCACACTAAAAAAGGGATGGAAAAATATAGAAATAAATATATATCTAGCGTGACTCCAAGGTTGATTTCCTCTCATGCTCATGGAGATGCTCAAATCAGGATTGGAGGACAAAGCATGTCCACTGTGAGAGTAGTCCAAGTTGTTTTAAAGTTTTTTTCAAATTTCAGGTGTGCATGTAACATTTGAGTCTTTTCCTTGTTTTCCAGTTCTGTGTCTGACATGCCCTGTTCTCTAAAAATAAAAAGAATGGCCTCTCACCTCTCTTGGCACACACACAACCAAGCTAGCACACACATACATACACAGCCTCCTCTATCTCTCCTGAACTGGAGGCAACTTCTTATTTTGTAGTCACGTCTGTATATTTAGGTGAGTGTAGCCGGAGTGCTTCTCCTTGGCTCTAGGTCAGGGGTTTTGTCCGCCAGGGACTCAGACTTCTACAGGCTTCTCAGTGCTCTAATGGGGCACAGAGGGAGAAGAGGGTTCAGCCGGGACTATCTACCTCCTGTGGCAAGCTTAATTGGGTATAAAGAGATGTAGCCCTCTCTGTGCCCTCCGCCTTAGGGTAAACCGTATGATATGTTTAAGTAAAGGCTCTAGACGTGGTGTGCAGGTTAAAACTTGCTTTGCCTGGAAGTGAAGGACAGCGCCTGAGCCTTTGTATTCTTGAAGTGTGCTGGACATTACTCTCGGATGAACCATTTTCAGTTTTTCCTGATGACCACAGTGGTGCACTTAGGGGTCTATCGGAATTACCCCTGTTTCAAGAGGAAACTGGCCTTTACATTGATGAATGGACTGGAATGTCACTGCTCTCCTGCTTTCTTCCATTCCATCTTTAAACAAATAAATCAAGTCAAAGGCCATCGAATGTGTAGCAGCACTAGGGCATTTCCATGGGTACTACTGAACATAACACCCCCCCCCCAAACATACAGAAAAACAATCCCAATAAAAAGGTCGATGAATCACTCTGAATCTGCAGCTCAATAGTATTGAACAATAAATGTCTTTTTTACCGTTCCTTCATCAGTGGACAGAAAAGGGCTGGCAGGTGCGAGTTGGTGGGGGTTGGCTCAGCATGGAGGGAAGTGTTAATGTGTGTTAATACACTAAAAGCCATGGGGCCTTTTCTAGGTGATGGATTGTCACTACTAAATTAGTGTGTGTGACAGCTCTAGTGCTGCACTATAGGTCAGGGAAGAGCTGTCAGCTATGGCAGGTAAAAAAGGATATAAAAGTTAGGTTTAGGTATATGCTGAAAAAAATCAGCCAGTGACACAAAGATAGTCGGCCTAAATTCATAGATGCATGGGAAAGAAAAGACTATATTGAACATACAACAACAGAGAAGCACAAGTGAAGCTTGACAGTGAGTGCCTTTATGTCCATAAGTACAGCAGTAGTCAAAGTTTTAGGAATATACAGTTTATCCTGGTTTCCAAAGCCTGGATTTACTCTTTTGAGAGTTTTGAGAAACATTAATTTGCTACCTGGCTTACAGTACTGTGACATGTAAACTGTTCCTGATCATTGTTTTACGTGGACAGATGCTTCCTCATTGTATGTGGCGTTAGTAGTTAGTCAGGAAAACAAAAGAAATAAGATAAACAGCAGTAAGATGGAGAATAAGATGTGATCATCTGAAGAGGACAAATCAAGCCAAGCAGTTAAGGCTCTGGAAAATTAACTTAGTGCTAAACACACACAACTGACGCTAATGTGAATGTCATTTGCTTTGCAGGTATTTGGACATAAACCAAATTATTGGTCACATTTAAACCTGATGATGGCACTTAATGAAAAGCTAAGGGTTCACCAGAGCTATTGCTCTTGATGAGTGGGACATGTGTGCATTTAAAACTTTCATGGCAATCTGTCCAGGTTTTTTGAAGTATTTCAGTCTGGACCAAAGTGGGCTGACCGATGGGCCGACACAATGAGGGGAGAGTAGATCAGATATAAAAGACAGACTTAGCAAGAGAAAGACACACATCAGGATGGTACTTTCCATTTCCTCATTATCTATCCATTATCTATCCATTCTGTTTCCAGACATGGGGAGTATTCCTCAGTGCTGGACCAAGCATAATCATATGACTGATGGTAAATCAATGCTAAGCGGCCCGGTTCTCATTGAACATATGGCAGGGGAGCAGAAACATCTGGAAATGTCAAGACTTCTGAAAGTTTTGGTATTGGTAGGCACCACCACAGTCACCAGCCTATTGACATGTACAAATACAGTGCATATAACAAAAGCGGGTATAAAATTGATTGAAAAAAGCTGACCTGGCAGACATCTCACAATCTAAACAAAGAAAGTAATGAAATGGAATGAAACCAATGTAAATCTTCACTGCAGACGTATCCAGTACTGATGTGGTACAGCAGTGAGGGGTTGGTGTTTGACGGCACATGTCAGATGTACTGAGGACATGTCACGCAGGAGTGATGTGAGCCCTGTCAGCTCCTCACTCACACCCTGTCCCAGAGCGCTGTGTCAGCTACCTCACTATTGATTGTCAGGCTTCTTTGGGGAATTCAGTTTGATTTGTAGGAGCAGCAAACCCAATTGAATAGAAAAATTAGATGTATAAACAAGCAATGTTCTGCATGATGGCGCCCAGGAATGACACAATGACATAGTCACCTTGACATAACCCTGCAAATCACTCCCAGTGCAATCAGCGCTGACCAGTGAAGTAAAGCCCCTACACACTCACATCCCTAATGACTATCTATGTGCTTTTAAACAGATAGAGTGCTGGCGATTTCCCTGGGTTCAGTTGGAAGCTTTTTTCAAAATGGCAGGGAAATTTCTCCATCGATTTATATTGCTACTATAAAATTATAAGACAAGTGTTAAATCTGTCATTAAAGGGCTCATTGCAGTCTGTAATTGCTACTGGATACATTTGGCGCAGTTAAAAAGAAAGCATCCTGCCATTCATTTATGTTACTGTCACAGGGCATCTGAGTGTAGCACTGTGACATCTACTGAGGGAACCATCTTTAAACAAAGTGTCTCAGTGAAAAAGCATGGGGAGGGACAAAAATCTGGGCATATGCTTTACCTGCATCATTTCAAGTTTCCTCAGAAATGTAATTGAAAGTGACAAAGGAAGATGGATGAAAGATTGAAATATGTCATTCATTTATTCATCCCACAGGTGGCAATATGCACTTTAAGGAGATTCAAGTAGCTTAAGCATACAGGGCAAGAAAACCATCTCATTTTTGTTAATTCCACTCTGTAGGCAAATCATACTTCATCGCAGCTCATAAATAACTTTCTCTTTCAATTCTATAATTCATCTATCTGGTATGATAAGCACAAAATTCTTTGCAAGACTCTGAGCAGCCAGATTTGACAAAAACACATGAATGAAAGATTAAAGGGCAAAGTCTAAAATGAGAATTTCTGTGCATCACAGTTGACTGTGACTTTCTTACTGTTGAGTGGTCCTATTCTCATCACTATGCTTTGCTTACTGCTGTTGCTGCTTGCTGGGTCAGTAAACATGAGCTCAGCACCTTGGCCTCTCTCTCAGACATGTACAGAATGGCCATGTCAGCACACTCCGAGGACAGTTTCTACCACGGTCCACTTGTTCAGCATGCAGAAATGTTTACCATGCTTCACTGTGGCTGTACAAAAATTTAACATCATTTCCCACTATATATTGCAATGTACACAGAGATAACATATCCACTGAGCAACATTCAACAGTAGAAAAGCTTCTCTCAAAGTTCTAATTCCAATCAGTAACAGGTAAAGATGATCCACCCCGTGGGTCTCTCAGGCCCACTTATCATCAAACATGACTCTGATCAAGTGATTAGATGAGCGGTGTATTTGTGGAAACTTTAGAGAGGCCAGCCACCCTTTCCTTCTCACAACCCCAGGCGGTCAGGATGAAGAGAGAGAAGGGTGAGGACAAGGCAAAATATACTTCGAATGACAGTTCACTGACAGCAAGATTAATGGCCCAACGGACAAAGGTCTGGAGCAGTGCTGCCTTTTGATAAGACACCCTGTACCCCCTCGCCACCTGGCCGCAATCTATATAGATCGAAGTCCTGTAGATTCCAGTGGCCAATTAATGAGCGGCCTTGGAAAACGACACTGTCCCTCACACCCTGCCAGCACTTCATCTAGATAATCTGATACTGTATCACAGACAGAAGGAAGAAATAAAGACCCGTCAGAGATTGTGAAAGGGCAGTTATCTATGGTAATGTGCTGGTTTTAGGATGGGTGAGTGGAGTAGAATGTGTGAGTAACTGTGTGCACGAACATAATTTGCGTCATGCAAATTATGAGCAGAGCAGAGGTAAGTGGGCAGGTTGAAGGCCTCTTGAGCACAGTTGTTCATATGGAAATTAGAAGTAATGAAGTCAACACTGTCAACTTCACATCTCTCTGCATTGTCACATTGATAAAGGCCACTAGAAGTAATTAATTTCTGTCAAAAATACTGAACACAGAATGGCAGGGAAATGATGTCACAGACTGAAGAGGCTGTATTGTGCTGTTGTCAAGTTTTATATCCCCACAAATCTGTCACAGTGCTCCCAATATTTCACAAAAAAAGTTGTTAACCATTAGTAACTGTCCATTTTCACATTAATCACATAATCGATGCAAATCAAATAGAAAAATGTGGGTATCACAGCGTTGCAAAATCCCTGCGGCCAGATGCAAAAAATATAATAAAAGTATGTGCAGAAAGGTAGAGTATGCATAAACAGTCTTGCACCAAATGTAATCCCTCACATGCTTTATTGTTATACATCTCATTAAAGTGTATATCTCACTCATCATGCAGCTCAGTCACTGTGAAATTATGCACATGTGCAAGAGCCCACTCCCACAGTCTCACAGATGGATGACAACACACCCACATTTAACCATGTTTGGACATAAAACAGACTAACTCCTTCATCTGGCACAGCAACATCATTTACTGATGCCAAAGCAGCCTTTGTGTCGTTACACACAACTATTATGCATCAGTATGTTGTGAGCCATAACAGCCTATTGATTGATGACACATGAGTAGGTTAAATTTACAATTTGATGTTATTATTTGATAAATTACTGTGATTTGACAGATAACAATGTTGGTCGACTAAAATAAACCTTGAAGTAACAGGGATGTTGAATAAATCTATACATTAGGGCTGCATGATTTGGAGAAAAAAAATCATATTGCGATTATTGTGGACAATATTGTGATTGCGATTTTAATTGAACAAATGGTACTATGAGTCTCCTTGCTTAATTGTCTAGGAAAATGCACAAATACTGACATTTTGAAATGTATATTTTTCAACTTGAACAAAGTTAAATGATAAACAATATTTATAACAATACCTAGTAAAACAGATGTAAAACAGAACATGGGGAGCGTGTTACTCTATGGAGGAGCCGGCTAGAAGAACCACATGTTGGCACATTGACTCTGGCTAAATTAACATCTTTCCACTGCAGAGACACTATCCACCAACTGGAGGAGGAACTATTACACATGAGTGAATTAGTATAATATTATAACATTAAATAAAGAGCATAATGTTCAATTAATAGTTTACTATTAGTAGAAAAAGAATATATTCATTCTATTTTACCATGAGTTGAATATTAAATCCAGTTACAGCTGTTTCATTTTTGTGGGTTGTTTTTAATCTCTAAATCCTTATGCAAGCAAAAGGCTCTACATTGGTCTCTAGTTTGTACTAATTTGACAAGTACTAACTTGTCAATAATCTTATTGTTCAACATTTGAAACTTTACTGTAGACCATCAAACTATTTTTAAGGTTTCCCCCATCCAGGCTGTGATTGGTTGGTTGACGAAAAGTGACACTGACAAGCACGTTGGCTTTATGAAAAGTTGAACATGCTGAACAACAAAAGGCACAGACACAGCTAAGGTTAGATGGTCAGCAAGCCAACCCAAACCTTATCTTCTCCCTGTTTTCTTCTCTTACAGCTTTAGCTGCCTATGACATTGCTCTGTCTCCGTCACAGCGCGACCGGACCACCGGCACTTCTCTTGTTGCTCTGGTGACGAATAAGACTATGTTTTGAAGACGAGAAGTGGCGGGGTGGGGAGGGGGTTATGGTAGCTTGTTGTCTTAAAAGTTACATACACACTGCTCATAAATCATTTTTCTGATTGACCGTAGGCTTATCTGTTTGTAGAGGCACACATGAGAAACCGGTGTGGGTGGAGGTAATGAGCAGACTGCAGCGCAAAGAGTGTCACACACCTTTTCTGTTTTATTAAATCGCACACTTTTTGAGGTTATGTAATCGCACATGACGACATTGTGATTGCAAATAGATTAATCGTGCAAAATCATTTTTTAAACCACAATTCCAACGTAAGTGATGGGAAACAAATTCCTCTGTCTGTGCAAAAATGCACAATCTGAAGCTCTTGATTAGTCAAAAGTCTTCACATTCTAAAGTTATTGTCTTTTCATACAAAATTTTCTCTTTGTGTTACTATTTTGCCAGAGATGTTCAACAAGTACATAGTCTGGAGAAACATAAAAATTTTGTACTGGAATTTGTACTAAAGAGATCAAACCTTGTTTTCTGAAGACTTTATAACATGATATTAGATCTAGCTCTAAAATGTATTGAATTTTCATCTGATGGTATCTCTTGATAAGGAAAATTTCACGAGTTTTACCAGAGATCTCAGAACTTGCAAGAGGTCTGTAAACATATGGAGATGAGAATTCAACATTTACACATATGAGGCTAATGGAGCTTTTATGTGTGTCGGCACAGGACCTATGATTGCCTAAATGCTGACTTTTAATAAGAATAAATAAACGGGTCAGAAATTCTCAAACAGTTGCAATTAACTAACCATCAAATATATTCAGGCATGAAAAACTGTGACTAATACTAATGTTATACCAATAAAATGTGCATGAAGGATATATCAATACATCATTTTTTAATAGCTGCTGCTCACGGGGCACTGTAACCTTCAAGCTACGCCTTGTGCAGTCAACTTCACAGAGCTGATAAAAGTGAATGCTGAGTACACAGCTACACTTGTGCACCAAAGCCTGAAGGTGTGACAGACACAGGCAATAAAACTCAGCAAAGAATGGTAAGATGGTAGAAGCAGCGCTCTTCTCTCTTACGCTTTCTGTTGGAGACATGACATTAATATGAGACAGAGAGAGTGGGAGAAGTGCACCATATGGACTCAAGAGGAAAGAGAGAAGGAGCAGAAAAGCTGACATAAGTCCCCTGAATACAGTCGGGGTTCCATCAGCATCAGTGAAATCCTCATCAAGCTGCCTATACAAACAAATGAGTTATGTTAATGCAGGGTGTGTAAGTGCAGGTGTGGGAGTGTATATGTGTGTATGCCTGTGTCTGACTGAGTGCATGACGGTTTTCCCTTTTCTTGAATGTTGTGGCCCAGCTGTGTGTTTAACCCTCCATACTTAGCCCTGCCATAGGTCTCCTCATCCAGGCAATCACATGACAGAGGCCAACGTCCTCTCAGCATCCTTGAGCGCCTGTGATGGGCACACAGCCAATGACTGATCACTTGCTTGTTCGCTCTCGTCAGCACTTTCACTCATCCAGCTTGTCATCAATGCTCTGTGGTAATAAAACCAATGTCATCCTGCTCCTTGTGAAGTTCACATGGAGATAAAGAAAAAAAAGCCACTTGCTTTTTGTTCCAAATTAATTTCCCTCCGTCTTTGTGTAAACCATTTCCTGGGTGGCATTTAGTGCTGACAGTGAGCTAATCTCATGTTTCCTTGCCTGATTTCAACCATTCAGTAGGACAATTTGCTGCTTTAAAGTCATTTTCCTTTTGACTTTTATAGTCAACACAAGTGTGTGTATATATGTGTGTTTCTAAATGGAAAAAAAATTGATCAGGTGAGGTTGTTCTGGAGCAACAGGAGCACCTTTTTCATTAATTAAAGCTGCATGAAGCAGCCATAAACATTAGGGAAATGGGGCTGTGTATCAGGTGTATTAGCAGGACATGGTCATTAGTGTGGGGACTTTGTCCAGGGAAATCTCTTAAAGCCTATCATACAGAGGTTTTGCTGTCGCTAAGAGCGTGTATGTAAGCATTATACTTTAGTGTCAAACTGAGAGTTTAGGGAGAGATAGCAGTCATACAGAACAGCAGACATTAAGTTTTGGTAGCGTCTGGCCATAACTCACGTTGGAGCGGGAATAGGCCTATATTCTTTTTTAATCTTTCTGCTTACTTACTATTATATCACAATAGGAAAATTCCATATCTCCAAACACTGTCTAACATTTCTTATCCAAGTCATTATGCGTGCAGTAGACAGCTGTACATTGGAACTGGCTTAAAGTGTCTGTGGAGATTATGAGGGTGCAGGTGGGACAACAACATTAAGAGGAGATAAGGGAAACTCATAAAATAGCAGCGTTTCATTTCCTAAAAATACAATAGATGCCAGGGCTGCCTGACTGGCTATCAGCTAGTTCGTAGAATCATAGTTTGGTTATCGTTTCTGTGAACTGAATGGTAGACCAGGACCAGACCAGGTGGCTGTGGCTGGAATGTTGATGCTAACATGCAGGCATACTTTTTGATTGCTAAAATGTGGGAGAAGTACTGTATATGGAAGTAGAGTTACTACATCCTGTTCCTGAGTTTAAAGATTTTTTTTTACACTCCATCCATATTCTCTCCATGGACCTGACCTTCTGCTTTAGAAGCACAACACACATTAATATTTGATATCACAAACACAGATACACATTCACCCCTCAGTGTTGGGAAGTCTCTAGACCACAGCATACAGCCTGGCAACCTCATGCAGTGTTTTACAGTGCATTCACACAGGCACGGTGCCTATTAAAATCAAAACAAATGCAACTGGTTGTTGCCAAGTCATCACCTCCATGCATCAGTGGACATCTGCTAAAAGTTGAACTTCGTTCAAGTTTCCAAAACACCTCAGTCCATCTTTCTTTTGTGTCTTTAAACAGTTGTGGACGGCATCAGCATGTTTTTTAAATGTTTAAATTGACAAAGAGTGTCATCCTCTTGCATCTCTGTTTAAGATTGTTTGAGTAAACAGGGCAATACACTAATGCAGACTAGACACTCTCAGTATAGTGAAACAAGGAATTACATGCATTTATGTTTCAGTGATAGCTGTTGTATTTGGTTGGATACGTATTTCTAACAATGGATCTGTTTAATATAAATTTTTCCAAATCAGTTTGTCTATATATCTGGGTGTGTGGATGCTTGTCCTATCAATATACATTGAATCTAAGCAATAGCACCTTTACTGGACTATTTCTAGCAACAGATGTGGGATCACCCCAATTATTTTTCACCATAGATGGACTTTGAAGAAGGCACCTAAAGGTGGATTCAACCCCCGGAGCTGTATGTTGCAGTTTTCACTTAGGCAGAGGCTTAAAAAATTACCAGACCCTTCCTTCTTCTTCTCCTCTCCTCATCAATTGTCCACATATCTCTGCCTCTGTGTCTCAGGGCAGCAGAAGCCAAAGTGATGTAGACAAAAGGTGGTTTGGGTATTAATTCAGAGCTCACGTCTTCTTTCAGACTCCTTTCACATGCAAAACGTTGGGCTGCGCAATGGGCAGAGGGGAACGCTGACAATTACAGCTTCACATTGAGCCACTGTTGGAGACTCACTCTTCAGACTGATTGACAAATGAAAGGGCTGAAATAGCTTCCATATAAAATGGCCACTTGCCAGAATAGGGGGATCATCTCCAATATCTTGTCTCAAATGGGAAACGGAAAAGATGAGCATGCATGGAAAATTGAGCTCACAATTCAGTGCTTTACAAAGGCCATTTAGGCTACATGCACGGAATACCCAGTGGTACGGCAGAGACTTTAAAGTTCAAATTCAATGGAACATCAAGATAGAGTCGCGACTATCTGGGGAGATTTGTATCCAACTGTTCTTTTCCTTAAATCTAGAAACTTCTCATACTTCACTGACTAATCCACTCTCCTGTTCATACACAGATGGACATAAATGATGGTTATACACAAATATACACTGATTAGCCAAAATTGCCTTGTTCATACAGCAAAAATCAACAAATATGTCTGAAATTCTCTATATAATTTCTGGGGAAACAAAATGAGATGTTCATTGTCCTGCCAAGCACGTAGACAGACAGATTTCCAATCATGGATGTTGCTCAGTTTGCCTACTAGTCCCTCAGTGTACCCAATCTGCACGGCTGAGTACAGAATCCAAATCAGTTTGTAGAGACAGCGCCTGTTGAGCGCCTTATCACATGTGAAACCAGAATGACACGGCTCCCGCCTGTGTGAGAACTGACAATGTTTTCTTGCTGAGACTGACTGTGTAACATTCAACTTTGCTTTTAAACTTCTATTTAAGAATCAGATATAACTAAATAAAAGTATGCTGGAAAAAAATGTATGCAGAGTTGTGTTTTAGTTACATAAACATTTCTTGAAGGCAAAGATGTGTGTAGTGGAGGCCGAAGTAATATTACTGTTAAACAGGTTACAGGTTAAACCTCAATTTAGAGGAGTCAAAGAACCGGAAAAAATAACTAAATATGAATAACACAAAAGACAATGACGATGATTTTGTTGCGTTTAAACGGTAGGTTTTTGTTGCTGTTAGGGTGATCCCAATGGAAATATACTACGACACTGTAGCCTGAAGAGCAGCCCCTGCAATCTGGAATTAAGAAAGCCTGCACAGTGATTTGGCAAAATCAATTTTCTTGAAGGCAAAAACTAAAACTTAATTATCAATTAACAAAACTACATGAACAAAGTAAATGCGTCAAGAAAGAGTCAGTCTTACTGTTGTGTGCATGAAATGCAGGTAGCCAGAGACACAGCACAGGTATAAATAACAAGTACTTGTGTCTGAGAGCACAAACAGCTGCAGGGGAGTGATGAGTGCTGCTGTTGGAGCACAAACAGGTTCTTTAATGGAGAGAGGGATGTGAGGAGAAATTCATTTGTGAGATGACACTCTCCTACAGCCCCACAGCACAAACCCCATGAGGGGGATGTTGTGGCTCAGAGGATGGGGTGTGGTGGCGGAAGGTGGATGTGTGTGTGAGGGGGTTGGTGCAGGGCAGATTGAGGAACGGGGTGAAAAGATGCAGAGGTGCCTGTGTCATGTCTCTATGGAAATCAATAAACTCTGCTGCATGCACAGCACACCATATCACACATGCATACAAGTGTATGAAGACACACACACAAGCACACACACAGCACATGGATTAAAGAGGTATGAAGGAGTTGCATGCAGAAAAATGGGCAGCCATTGTATTAACTGTTCCCATATTGCCTCATATTTGTTTTAAAAGCAATGATATAGGATGGGAGGCAATTACATTGCTTTTTCTTTGCCATATTCAAATGCGTCCAAAAGGTATTTTTATCAATGAAATCCTTATTAAGACTACTTGCCGTGTTACATCACATGAATATTCAATAGAAAAAGTTATACTGCAGCTTGAAGGACGTTCTGAATTAGATTAAGAAATACCTCAAACAAGGTTTTCTAACTTTTACTTAAAATGCCTAAGAGGTTGTCGATGCACGTGTACAGGGTAATGACTACTAAATTAGTCAGCATATTTTATGATGACATTACAGCTTCAGCCATTTCTGTTGATCTTGCTCAAACTTCCGGCAATGACTTGCACACACTTGTGGGCTCAAAGCATCTGCTATTATAAATATTTCTTTCTAATTAGAGTTTACTTTTATTTTTCGTTTTTTTAGGAGTGGCATTTGTCTTTTGGACTCTTACAGGAAGTGGGAACCATCCTAAATACGGCCTTCCCCTTGGACTAACTTAGCAGTGAGCTGAGGTTCAAGGTGAAGTCACACTGGATACATGTGAAGCTGTAGCCGAAGGTGTGGAATTAAAAAACAGGACACTCAAGCTCAAAACATCAAATTTCAAGCCCGAGAGCAAAATAAAAAAGCTGGACCCTTGACACACACAAACACACACTCCATGACAAAAAGAGAAAAGCCCAGAAAATAAAAAGGAGGAGAATAATAATAAAACAAATGTCCAAACCTCCCAGAGCAGATTTTTCATCATTAAATGATGGCCTGAGGGTGGAGGGAGTATGATGAGGAAACACTGGCTTGTGCCCTGCTCCGTAATTAAATGGTGGCAGGATGGAGAGAGAGGCAGGGAGATGATAAGCATTGGGCTTTGCGCCCCAGGACAGACGAATATTGTCAGATGCTTTAAACAATACGGTTATCTGTGGGCAAGATGCCTTTTTTTTTTTTTTTTTGCAAAAACAAAAATGGTAAACACATTATTAGAGTATCCTAATGGAATCAATGGGTGCTCTCTCTAAAACAGAAATGTAAATGTAAAAGATATATTTGCATTAAAAACCACATAACAGAAAAACACAAAGAAAAACACAAAATAATACAAAGAAAAAAAACAAATAAAAAGAAAAAATATATATAATTTGAAATATGCTCAACAAAATTAAATTATAATGCAAAATACATTTGGAATACAAGCTAAACAGATTTAAGGTGGGTAACAAAAATAAAACACATGTTCAGAACTGCTTTAAAATATATGGCAGCATTTTTTTTCTTTTTTAAGTTACATGTTAAGTTACATGTTTTATGTTACCAACATGTCAGTCACAATCATCTATGGAGAACCTAAGTTCTTCCCTTCCCAGACCTCCATTGGCCCTTACCTCGGAAAAAATATGTACGGTATGTACGGTAGTCAATGGCAAGAGATAACAAATTTTTTAACCGAGTTTGAATTGTTCTCTGAATTACACGCATGATGATGGTCAGTTTAAAATGTACATTTCAAGTCAGGAAAGTCGCAGGTTGATGCAAAACTGTTGAGGTATAAGACGGAAAATACATAATTACCACAAACCCAAAAAGTTGCGCTTGACATCGTAACTTTTTCTCTCAATGGTTGAAGCTAACGTTACTGAAGCTAACATCAAAGAATTTATATGTGTAGATGATGTGATAAAAGGACTGAGAGTCATTGGATTAAACACATCAGGCGAGATATATTTCTGTGTGGAACATAGCTAAGTTATCTAGCTAGCAGCAACCAAGCAATGAACATTAGCTAGCATAACCGTGTTAACATGTTGGTGACGTATATTGTGCGAGACGAGAGATGTAGTTCATTGAATGGTTTTCACATAAATCTAAATGTAACTTTACTGTTTTACTCGCGGAAGCGAGTGATTTAGGCTTTCTATTTCCCTGTAAATGGGACGATAATTTCCAAAACAAACATCCTGCTGTATTGAAGAAGACTTGAAACAAGACAATGAGTACCACTATTAGACTATCGCTGCTTGAGGTACAAACGGTATTACAGCACATTATTGGCTGGGGCTAGCTGGTTAACATGCTAACTTCAGTAGATATCTCTACAACACAATACATAGACATCTTTGAAATAAAGTCAGAACGTCTTCACATTCTGTTGTTAATGTCAGTGTTTTGGCTATAGCCTTTATATACAGTCTTTGGCTATAGCTTACAAATTGTATCTTTAAGGTCAGATCCTTATTGAGGATACTTAATCTCTAAAATGTGATGATAATAAATAAATAAATAAATAAATAAATAAATAAATAAATAAATAAAGTTTTGTTATATTTTCAAATTATAAATAATTACTAGTGTTTTAATCAAATACATTTTTTCATACCAGTATTTTGTATTTTATTTTGATACATTTGATGAGCAAGTACAGTATTTGCAATTTGCTAACAAAATACTATTTGTACCCTCTCTGGACAAGTATAATATTTACCATGTTCGCCATCTTACTTTGTTTAGTAGAGCTGAAAGAATGTCTGGGAATAGTTTTGCAGGTATTTTGTCATAAGGGATCACCGAAGTTATTATGATTAGGGACATGAATGCCAATCCATCCAAATAGTTGTTGAGATATTTCACTTAATCACTCACTCACAGATCCAAAGGGGAGTAGTCCCGCACAAACTCTTGAGTGTGAATATGAGTTTACAGTGCAGACATAGTCCTTATTCAGTCCCCAGCAAGCACAAGAGATTTCCTGACATTTGATTCAAGCTTTGTCCTTACACGCCCCAATAATGAGTGTAGTTCCAGCACAAACAATTGCATCAACACAACTTGTTTTGATTCCATTTAACACATGCTCAAAGATTTTGCTCCCTGAACACAAATACTACCATAAATCATACTTAGTGGTGTTGAAAGAGATTAAACCACACACAACAAACAACACAGTCTTGATTGGACAACAGAAGAAACTGTTATTGGAAAAAAGTGAAAAGGAATATAAACCATAGTGACAACAGGAATAAGGACATTTGCAATTTCAACTGACTGAGAGTGGTTTGCTTTGATATATCAGTATGGACAGTGTTCAGAGAAAGGGCCTTGACAAAGCTTTTTAATATGTCTTAATGGAATGAATGGTGTCACTAAATTGTATCGTTCTCCAAAAAACAGTCTGTTACAAGAATTTCATTATATGAAATGCCAAGCCTTCAGTCATTCTCCTTCTTCAATAATGGCACAATCTCCCTTGAGAAAGAAGAATAAAACACAGTGGTGAAATGATAATTTTTCACCCATATACAATTACAGGGCATTTTGCAAAGTGCTGTATAAAGCAATCAGGAATCACTCTCGAAAGTTGGCAAGGAGAGAAGAATACTTTGTTTTTAATGTCTGGATATTTTATTTTGACTTTTTCATTGGTAAAAAGCTTTTGTCTGCCCTTTGCCAAGCAAAATTTGTTGTATCCCTGCCAGTCAGGTTTTGAATTCTCTCGATGGGTACTGAAGATGAGTACAGCTATCCCTGAAAAATGGCTGTGACTCCATGGAGTCATGCTACTGATGCCAAAGTAGGCTGCTTCATTTTTCTGGCTTTAGCTTTAAATTAGATCAGACATCAGAATCGACCTTCAGATATCAGCAAAGCCAATATGCTGACTAGGATGCATTCGTGAAAAAAGCCAGTGATTGAGATTTATGGAGTGAGGCTATGCTGTGTGTCAAGAGTGATATGTGTCTCATCAACAGTGAAATGAAATGTCAAATTAGTTTGCGTGAGGCCGTGTGTGTGTTTAGCTTGTCTGCAAGAATGCCCTAATGGCTGTTTGTACACAAGATCGAGAGACAAAGAGACAAAGAATTTGCTGTCAAATGAGACCCAAAGTGAGAAAAAAAAGGAAAGCATGAGTGTCAAATAGGGTGCTTATAGTGCAGAACACTAATAAGGAGAGCGTCAGCAGGACAGGGGCAGCAGATCCATTCTGCTCCAGGCTCCATCTTGGCAGTACCTGTTATAAACTTTCTCTGCCGTCTTGCACAATTGGTTCTGTAATTTAAAAAGGTCAGCATGACTCTCGTGTAATTCAATACTCTCATGGTGCTGTATTAACCACATATTTAATCACCCTCGGGGTGGTATGCAAGCTGAATACTGAATGTAAAGGCAAGAGGTAGAACCCATTGTACAACACAGGGCCCACCTCTCCCACCTGATGTATAGCTATATGACTCACAGAATGGAGGATCATTTTATTCATGAGTATGGCTTTATGTTACTGCTTTATTTGAAAAAACATCTGGAAAATGATTATTTTGAATAAGGATCATCTGTGAGCATGGCATAATATAAAATTGGATGGTTGTGGCGAAAAAAAATATTTTAAGTTGCACAAAGAAGAAAAGATAATTTCTTTGTCTGAATTTCACTGAGTATTCATTTTTTGTTATGAAGTTGTCTAGAAAATCAAACTAAAGGACACGTTTACCAATGAAAAAAACATCAGTAGTATAAAGCAAAGAAAAGTCTTTATCATGAGACATAGAACCGTACATATTGCATGTAATTGTCCTGTAAAAGAATCTTAGAAGTCTGCAGACACTGTTAGATAACAAAAGCTGACAATTCAATTCAATAAACTGAATAAAAAACGCATTTCGTATGACTGTATCTACCCACCCCCCACTTGAAAAATCTGAGGAACCTGTTGCACTGAGGCTAGCAGAGCATTATAGGAAATTAATGATACTTCACATGAGAAAAAACAATCACCAGGTAAAATACAGTGAGTAGAGAGCCACTTTATTATCTTTATATAGTAGACCCATACATGGTTCAATATACTGCACATATGGCATGCTTAGCTGAGCAGATGACACCAGTTGAGAATGCAGCATAAAGCCAAAGAGAAAAAAAATGACTGAATATGCTTGCCTGTAAAAATAAACAGCAGCCACTTTGCCTACATGTCCCTCCTTCTAATATGCCCAACCACATACAGTAAAGATCAAAGATAAGAACATGCAACCAAATAAGCATATCTATGATACTGGATGTAGGGCACAAATCACAGCATACTGTAGTTGGAGGTTCGATCAGGTCTCTCTAACAGAGAGATGGCAACTCTCTAACTGTTACTGTATACCTTGGAAAATTGAGACACGAAAAAGGGTTGCCTATCTCCTGTAACTGTGGAGTTATTTATGGTAAAAAAACAAACAAACATATGTTGATACACACAATGGTGTCAGTGGATCTTTGTTTGCTCAAATGCTTATACCACTGGTTCACTGATGTTACTCCCACCAGAATCTCACCAGACAAGAACGTCATTATTGGACGATTCTGCAAAACCAATGATTAATTTCAGTGACAATGTTTTAAAAATTCTTTGATTTTCAGAAGATGCAGATGGCAGCTATGGCATGGTTAAGGTTAGAGAAAGTTTGTGGTTATTACAAATAAACTATCATTAAGGTATAATTAGGGTTATGTAACAAAAACAATTGTTTATGGTTAGGGAAAGGTCTTGGTTACTTGGTTAATAAAAAGGCATTTTAATAGAGAGAGTAGAGCTGTGACAAGACGTCTCCTGCATAAAAGTCAGATCTACTACACAACTCTGACGTCCCCACATCCCGGTAAATAGGGCACACTACTTCTTGCACTGGCACTCAGTGTGTGTACATAGTCCAACATGAATGTAATTCCTAACATAATGAGCTGATGTATTCCCATCATCTCAAATGTTTGCCACAGTGAGACAATATACGCAGGATACTGGCCCATTACCCATGGACCTGAGAGGGTTAACAAAGTACCTTACAAAACCCAGAGGATGAAAATACCTTTTTTTGAAGGGGAGCGGGGAACTGCTGGTATTTACTTTAAGGCAAGGAAATTAAAAGAGCTGTCAGTCTGCAAGTATGCAAAGAAATAAAATCAAAGTAATACCATGACACTTCTCTCTCATTGAGAGTCTATGGAAGGAAGACACATGGTCCCGGCGGAATTTGACTTTCCCACATCTAGATATTTATAACAGTTTCTTTACTATGCTGACACATTTGCAGAAAGTACAATTCATTGCTTAGATCTGACATCTCTCTCTGGTTTGGGTGAATTGTCACTGAAGCTCAACACCTTGCTTGAGGCATCAAGTGCCTTACATAAGAAATAATATCTATTTTCAAATATTTGTCCCCTAATCCAATAGAGTTACAGATACGTCATTCTGCACTTAAATTTTTTTATGGGTATCACCTTGTATCTTTTCAGCTATAACTACAGCAGAATGTGAGTAGCATGTAAAAGAGATAAGATGGTTATTACACTCTGCCATCAGAGCAGAGTGTCATTTCACCACAAACTGAATTCATTCCTAATATAGCTCTAACTGCCAGTCAGATCCTGAGATCCTGTTTCAAGGGTGTGATTGAAAGCATTTTAGCCAAGGTAATGATCCCTCACCTGTACACATACATGCTCACAGATACACACATACACCATTAAATCAGAGGACAGGGAGCCACACACTGCCCTCTGCTTGACAAGTAAATTGTTTCCTAGATTGTGTTGGGGAAAGAAAGTACAGGGAGAAAGAAGCTGGTGGCATGAACATGGTTAAAGAAAATGAAAGAGATGTGAAAGACAATAGAATGAATTTAAGGAGCCAGGATAGGTAGATAACAGAGAGCAGCAAGTTTGAAATGCTCTGCTAAGCACGACTGCATGGAAAAAGAGAGAGATCCAAGTGTTGACCGAAATGACATGACAATAAAAGTATATAGGTAAATATCTTATCTCCACCAGGGAGACATTTCAATAGCATGACTCAGGCCTTACATGAGAGACAAAACTTCTTGAAAAACATTTCTTCAAAGGTCTAACTGAAGCAAATACGCATATATTTAAAAGACCTAGGAGACATGGAACAGTGTACATTAATCAAGAAAAAATAACTTCTTGATTAAAGCTAAACTAAATAATATTTTTTTTAAATGCACACTATTTACTATGTCCCGATCAGGTTTTTTTGCCCTTGAGTCCGAGTCCGAGTCATTTGATTTTGAGTATCTACCGATACCGAGTCCCAATCCGATACTTCTATAATACTTTGGACTTTAGTGCAACAATAAATATATAAAAGTCTAAGATAAAAACAAATAGTACCTCAACTTAAAATACCCAGCAGGCATGTAAACAAATACAAAAACAAAAGTGCCACAGTGTTCGCAAAGCACATCTATATATACATATATACATTTATATCCGGGTCCTGATCGGAAGGTAACGTCCAATTCCGATCGAGTCGGAAACAACGTGATCGGGCCCGATTTCCGATCTCGTGATCGGATCTGGACATCCCTACTATTTACCACACATTTCGACCTAGATAACAGAACACATTGACATATTGCTCTGGAAATAATCTGATCTAATTTAAATCTACAACTTTATAAAAAACAAAAGTCTTGTAAATCTTACAGTCACTGGAATTTGATTGACACAAGAAGCATAAGACACATTACTACGATTAAGGATCAACATGGACTGTTCACTACAAGCTAAACTGCAAAAGCTGATTACTTGAGGAATTATTTTTCTTTCATTATTACTCTAAAACAACTGTTCCCCGTTCCTTACTTTAAGGTCTAAATTTCATTGTGAACTTGTGATACATTGTGAACTTTTGACACAAACAACACAATCCCTCTTTCAAACTTGTTCCAAAACAATTGACTACCAGATAGCATATATTTTCAAGTATAATGTTGTAGAATTTCTTATCATTAAGCAGATTGGAAGTTCATTCAGTTTCATAGTTCCACTTGCCTTTTCCTAATTTCTTATGATTCTTCTTCACATTTACATCTATTCTTCACATTCACATTTACAATCAAGATCAAGGAAAAGTGCTTAGGAGAGGAAAAAAGGCATCATTTTTTGTGCATTTCAGCACATCTGGTGGAGTTTTCATAATAACCCAACAGAGAGCTTCTAAACTGTCATGATTGCCGTCAGCGTGTTCAGGCCACAGAGGGCTCACAGTAGATTTTCACAATCTGAAAAAGTTTCATACTCATTTTTACTTGGTAACAAATGTCCCAAATGTACTATACTCATTCTATTTGTTATATTTTCATCAGGATAGCCTGGAGCCTATCTCGGTGTGCACTAGTTGAAAAGCAGGTACACCCTGGACAGGGATCTTATCACAAATGGTGCAAATTTTGAGTTGCACAGGTGCAAGCTGTTTCATCCATTGTACTTTATAATGGTGCAGCTAGACAACTGCTTACATGTTTCCTGAGTGAGTTGTTTAACATAATATTTTATATTAAAATAATGTTGCAATTCTGGTGCCAAATGACTGCCTCAAACTATAAGGTATACAGTTACATGGCAATAATAAGTCACTAAAGCTTTAGGACAAAGGTGTCAAGCACATTATAGTCAGACAATCATACAGACTGACAGACACACTGACAAACCATGATGATGGAGCTCGACTATGAAGTTTTCATTTCTGATGAGAAGACATGCCAGTGCAGAGAAATTTGATGTCTTACCTGGGACTAAAGGAACATCTTGGCCCTGGGCCAGCCTGAGGAAAACCATTATAAAGAGGGGCGTGGCCCCTGACCACATGCCACGCATTATGATGCTCACTGTCCTGGCATCACTGGGTGTCAATCTGGGGAAAGAGATAAAAATAAGATTTAAAAACTTGTCGTGTTGCTGGGATAGCCCTCTTTTCACTTGGTTGCACAAAGAAAAAACAAAAATGGATTATCAATTTATTGTGCAAATTGCGGTAAAATTCCAGAATGCAGGAGAAAACAACAATTACTGCAACAGCATGAACACAAAACAATAAACATATTGATAGTTTTAAAGCATTAATGAATACAAAGCAGCTTTCATGACAAAGGACTAACAGTTTTCCATTGAGATCTTTTAACTTGGAATAGTATGGCAGTGGAATCCATTATTTATAATCCTAAGAGAGTTCTTTGTCTTTGAATGGTGAGAAGATTGCAAATCGACTTTCTCTGTTGCTAAACTCCGTATTTCCTTTTGTTCACTCACACACACACACACACACACACACACACACACACACACACACACACACACACACACCCCCAAATGCCTCTGTGTCAAAGTGATTTCAGACAGGTGTAGACAAAAGCGTCAGAGTTTAGTGGTGTGTGCGAGAAAATGCTGCTGTGCTGACATCACCTGTGCATAGTGACAGGGACCGTCTGTAGGATGGAAATAAATCTGAGGATTCTCCGGATCAGCCATCTGTGGAACAACCTGTTCACCCTTGTTTGATTACATCTAGCAGGCCAGGCAGCCTCGGCTGCTCCTTCTCCCGGTCTTTCTCCATATCTCTCTCTCTTCCCTCTCTGCACTGCTATGCACTATGATTTTCTCTTCACAGCCCTTTTTCCCAGGCATCACATACTCCTTGAATTGGATATGCTTCAGCTAAAATATGATGGACTTGCTTTATCATAAATTCCAAGGCACTACAGTAGTGACTGAGTCTCTTGAAGCCTTGCATCTTTTGAGACGATGAAGACCATTTAACATCGTCCCTCAACAGTAAAAAGGTTAATGTGTGGGATGATGAAAAGGAGGGTAAATGCTCACTTAGCAAAGCTACCAGTGCTCTTTATATCACATTTTTCCTACTACAGTACTATTTTCTCCATCTAATCATGTGGTAAATGTTCCTTTAATTCTTCCAAACATTTTATGTGCTCTTAATTCATGCATGGACCAAATAGACCAACTATTTGCCACTCATTTTTGGCAGCTCCTTCGTTGATTCCATCCTTTTCTTCCTGTCTGTCTTGCTTTCCTTTCTGTAATAGGTTTGCAAGAGAAAGAAGGCACCAGCATACAAATTTGCTTTTACTCCAATCTTATCTTCAGGTACTCACTGGACACTCTTGCAGCCCTTTATATGCATTTCTTGTCCTCAGAATTAGAAGAGTCTCTTTAATGGCTGTCTGTCAGATCTCAACCATGAGGAGCTCATTGTTGCAGAGTGTGTTATCATCACCTCCCAGTCCTCCAGTGTCACAGCAGAGCCAAGGAATGATGTGTTCTATTTGCACAATTGTACAATTTGCATGTGATAATGAAAAGTGTATTTTCTAGCTAAATGTCCGATAAAGAAGTCCCTGTGGTTAGACTGAAAGATTCCAGCGTTTTCCCTGTCTAGCCACCTTAACCAGTAGCTACCAGTATCCTGGAGGAGCGGCAGACTAGGTTCCACATTTTTTTCTTGATAACTAATAATAGGCAATGTGATAAATACCCAATTACCAGTCGGGAGATGGGTGTGACAAGTCTTTGATTTGGGAATGTGGGATACATGGCATTGAGTCAGCCTCATCAACCCAGAATCCAGCAGCGGTGGAGATCTGGAATTGTAATTCAACTCATCACCCTGTTTCATTTGATTAATGAACAGATGCATTAAAGATAAAGGAAGATTTATTTGATCCCTCCCCTCTAGAAACCATAAACACATACATGTGAAGATGCATCACAGTCCAATCAATGACTATTTCTCTGTACTCGTTATTAAGCCCACTTCCATCAAAGGGAATGAACATGTTTTACAAGACTTGTTTCAGTGGCTTCCTCTGCGTTCACCACCAATTCAGTCAGAGAGGAATGAAAGGCCCTTACTGTCTCTCTTTATCTGACTCAGTGACTGCTGAATGGATGGAAGCCAATTAATCAGGCAGTGACAAGAAGCTTTGCTGCTGGCTCAGTGACCAACTCCCACAAAAGACAGGAACCATCAGCAGAACAGTCACTGCCCACAAATTGATTTTTGGATGCCTACTAAACCACGGCAATGTCATTCAAAACCTGCGGCTTCTCAGTGTGACACTTCCACTTGACCCAAGCGTTAAACTCAACGGAGATGAGACAATTGTGGACAACATATCATTGTTACCATGGATCAACAAACACATAACTTTTCTTATTCAACTTGCATACTAACATACTAACGAGATGCAATGCTCATGTGCAGTATCCTTGAACCAGGACAAGTCTCAGGTGAAATGTTTAAAAGGAGGATTTGGAGGTAATTTAAGGGGAAGCTAGCTGGAGGTCTCCGAGAATAAGAATGAACTTCATATTACATCTGACTGGGACCTCTACTCACTGCTCAATCTGTTTCTCTTTTATTTTCTGCTTTTGTGCTTGTGAGGCACACTGTGCATTCTTATGTTGACAACCCAGAAGTAAGGCAGAGCACTGTAGGATGCCAAAATATGGGGATTGAGCAATAAGGACAGGAAAACAAATACAGTCCAAACATACTAAAGAGCATTTCTACAAAGTGGCCACTTTAATCCAGTACCAGGTTTGACTAACATTTCCAAAAATGTGAACATGATAAACTTTTAATAGGTAGAATTTATGGCAGAGCTGTTGTATTGAATTGTGATAGATTATACAGGTGTACCTAATAAAGAGGGCCACTGAGTGCTTAATTTGCTGAAACATGTCCCTTGTTTCTGACAATCTAGTCGCATTAAAAATTAATCGCTTCATGGACAGTGTGGAGACAATTACAGTGTTTAATATTCTCTCTTAACTCATGTAGCATGTGAGTATTTAGACATACTTGAAATAATCCAACCCTATCCTTTAATCCAGTCATTTAATTTGTGTTTGAATTGCTATTCTGCTTTTCTTCTCAACATAGCTGGGCACACCTGGAAGTGCCCCTGCCTGTATAACTATTATAAAGAGAGATTTATTTTTCTAAGTTGTACTGTACCTTTCTTTGCTGAATAAGAATAAAGTCACATCTTTGTAGGTTTTTATAACTAATATTTAAATATTTTCTGCACTGCTAGTACTCATCCACCCACAAGAAAGTCAAGAGTAGTGTGCAATTCAAACTCAAAGTTTTAGACTCTCCAGAGTTCAGCATTAATGTATACCTCTATGTTTATATAAGAGTCTTGTAAAACACATGTACAGTAGCCAGTGCGGCAGTGGAGGGATCCAACAAAAAAGAGAAAACACAGGGTTTACACACTATTTGATGAATCGTTATCTGCAGGTCAAGTGTTCACATGTTCACATGTGTTCATCTCTTGGCAAATATCCACTTAATAAACAATTCCAGGACAAGGACTGGGTTGTATTAGCTATTTATAAAACCTACTTACTTCAGTAGGTTTGTGACTAGTCCTTCCAGTGTTCTTAGTAAATGGTGTTGTTAACTGAAAATTTTAAATTAGTGATTTACTAAATCGGTTTCCACTCCTAAAACTTTTCCAAATGTCTTGTCTAGTAAAGACCTTTGTAACATGTTAGCTATAACTGAATTATCTGTAACTATGTAAAAATGTAAAAGTCACTGTCATGAGCTAAAATAAAAAAGTTTTAGGGGTCCAAACATTACTTTTACCTGAAAATCTTTTATAAATATATATAAAACTTTGTTTTATAGCGTGACTGTATAGGGGTGGGCCGGTTACCAGTTTCAAGGTAACCCGTGGTATGTAAAAGTCAAGGTTTCAAAACCACAAAAAAAATTCCATTATACTGTTGCTGCAATTACAGCTGTTTTTTATGTCTCGTCAATCCCGCAGGATGTGTACATTGTAGAGAGTAACATGGCCCGTCCCCCTCTGCTGGTGCGGGCAGTCAGTCACCTGTCTGGTAGACTGCCGAAACGGTGGAACCCTTGAATATTTTCCCCAATCAAATAATAAGAAGGCAATACGACAAATATGATATCCCATCTACGGGAGCACCACCTGTCATTCTTCACTAAATCCAAGGTTACACAAATGAACATTTCAACAAGCTAAGAGAGTAACGCTTTTACCACTGGAGAAATAAATACAATCGGCTTGCTACTAACGCAGATAACATGTCTTATTAACTACCTAACATCAGCTAAGTTAGTTTTATCCCTCACGTTTCTTCAGAGTGGGGAAGAGATTGCGATTTAGTACAATAATTAAATTTAGCTGGTTTAATGTATACACTTTGGTATCGCTTTTGTTTAAGTCTTTCACCATTGTGGACATCCGCTGTTAAAAATCACAACATTTAAAAAAAAGAAGAAAATCACAATTGCTGGCTTTGGTGTCTTTTCCACTGTTTTTTGTACAGCGAGAGACCGTACAACAGAAGGTGTGTGTGTGTGTGTGTGTGTGAGACACACTGCATTCTCACCTTTTGTGTATATGTCCATCAACACTGAAATAACAATAATTAATCTGATAGTGTGATTTGATATTATTCTTAGCAGCATATCATTGCTGTTTGTAAATAAAATATATTGTGTTCAATGGAAATAAGTTGATGGTTTTTACCCAACCATTTAAAAATAACACATTTTAGATCACAATAATGCAATCCCTAGAAACCATGATATTTTTGCTTAAGGCTATCACACTGTGAAAATCTCATACAGACCCATACTTAAAACTGTACATGGAAATGTATGTGTTTCTTCCTTCAGTTTAGAGTGATAGAGACAGTTAGCAGGTGTAAATATTTACTAACAACTAATCCTTATATATAACTAGTGTGCGTCGTGCAACTAATTTTTATTGAGTGATGCACTCCGTGTTGGTTATGCCAAGATTAAACCTATTAACTGGTGTAACTGACTGCAGGGTGCTGGTCTGTAATCACACAACATGTGGATAGCAGAGCAGTAGAAATGATATTACAAAGAGTATGGTTTATACCTGCTCTATAGAAAAAGTACAATGACATCACTTCTGCTATGAATTGAAGCTATATAAATAAAATTGAATTGAACTGAACAGAAAAAGGGGAGTTTGTCTTGTTTCATAGACACACATGCAAATCTCCTTAAGTGTGTGTTGTTGTGTTGTGTCATGTTTTGATGCATGGCTCCTGTGCCTCTCAAGCACTCTGTTCTCTATGTCACCATGGCCGCTCCTTCCTCATAAAAATGCCAACACTGGATTAAGCATCTCACATTCACAGTACATTATGCCCCCTCACTTCATTACAATAAAAGGATTAACCTGCCTGGGATCTGTAAAGTGATCGGTTGGGAGGGTGGACGACATGTGGCTGAACTGTCCTTCCCCCGTAGCGTACATCACATCTCTTGTGCTCCTCCAAGTTGAGCTACTAATCATCCACTCTCCTGTGGGGGCCACAGTACAGGCTGTGGCAACACACAGGGACCAGAAACAAATCTGAAGCCATTAGGACGCCCTGCAGTTGACTTACATAATAGCATATGCTCCATCCATTCCACAGGTTAAGACCCTACATCAGTGCCCCACTTTTTGTTCATTGCCACTGTATGTCATGCAGTGTTGGCTGGTCACTAGAGATGCTTGTAATGGTAGGAACTATTTCAGAAACTGTTTAGTGTGGCCTAGAAGTTTCATATTCTGGGATATATGTTAAAATTGCAATAATTTAATAGAGGTAAAGGGTCTCTTCATCTCAAACTGGCAAAATGATAGAGATATGAGAAAAAGCAAAATTAGAATAAATTAGAAGAGTAGAAAGCACTCCAGCGTGACTGGGGAGATGGGCCTGGTCACACAGGGCCTCCCCACAGCGATCCGTCTTCTCATGAATGTGATCTGTGATAAATTAAAAGCTGATTATTTCCTGGAGGGAGAAGCCAAGCGCTTGCCCCCCAGCCCCCTCACTGGCGGTGATGGATTAGTCCACAGTCTGCACTATGGACCTGTCCCCACTGACTGCACAGCTATGGACGCCACAGGCCTAAGTGCCTCCTACCATGCCATCTCTGACAACTCTTAATTTATTTGAATAAATGCTCCACCATCTCTTCAAAGGACAATTCCATTTTTTCATGAGACGGATGGTTCTATAATTTTTAAAGTAGTATTACCATACAAATGTACAACTTCTATCTGTGCTACATAGACATATTTAAACATACAAGTAAGCTATCCCAATATCCAATGACAGACATTTGAGTTCTATTGTCAAGAAAACAGGAATTTATTACACATCAACAAAACTGTCAGTTCATTTGAGCAACCTCAGCTTATGAATGGTGGGCTTCATGATTGAAACCAGAATGCTTCTCATGTTTTGTGTTACATTTCTTAGCTGTAATATGATATGCTCTATGAGTAGCATGAAGGGCTCAACAGACAGAAATGCTTCCCTATGAAACAGCATTGTTGCAGTCAGAGAACACTAGGCAGCTGTAGGTTCAGTGTCTGAGCTCAGGCGCACAGTCCCTGAGCTTCCACGTAGCTAAGGTTTTTACATTATGGTCCCATTCTCATGTGTCTGAACCATTTTCCCTGGGTCTGCATCATTTGGGCAGCCTACAGCGTAATTTGTCTGCTGTGTTTGGGTCTGCCTGAGTGGGAACAAAGGCGGTCAGCCTGGCTGTTGTCTTTTTGTGTCCCATATGTCAGAAGTCTGCTGCACAAACAATGCAGCAAGTGCCAAGAGCACAACAGTCATTATCTGCTGTAGAATCGCTGTCATTATCCTGCTGCAATCATAACTCTAATTACAAAAGTTGCTCTGTAAGCAGGTGGATTATGCAATGTTAATTGCCCGTGCACAATGCAGCAAGCACATGTTCAAATGCCACTCAGTATTGTGCCCCCGAACAAAAGCAGCACACATTGTACCCTCTGCCAAATGCAAAAGCATATTCCTTGATGGCTGGTTTAAGTCCTCAAGGTACAATCACACAACTCTTGTCATTAATAATATCTCATTATTAATAGTTGTGGTAATGAATCACTATTAACTAAATTATCTGACATAAATCAATATGTCTGGGTGCATAGTTCTAATTGATGAACATCGTCATCCTATAAACTCATTACTCAATCTCACCTACACTATCAGCAGAAGGAATATGACCATGTAGGTATTTTCCAAGAAATACACACCTGTGTCCTTATATTCTGTACCACCATTGTTCCTGCATTTAGATACTTCATTGGCTTCTTTCATAACTTAGTAGGCTTTTAAAAATCAGTCCCAGCCACCACATAGCAGGCACAGAAACATACTGTGGGGATATCATTTTGAAAAGAGATAAAACTGATCAAAACTTGACTTAGGCTGGCTAACCATTGTGTTAACCTCATATTTCATTTCAAGTCAAATTGTAATATAACCCACGGTCAACGCTAAATTCTTTAACATACAAATGTAGCAACAGTTTTGAAATGAGCATTTTGTCGCAATACACAGCTAAAGATGTGTGTTCATAGATTTTCCAAACAGAAGCTAGACACTGGATGATTTTCACCCAGCACAGCACAGCAGCTTTTTTGCATTAATCACGATGAGGCTGCACTTTACCAACCCACTCTGGCAAATTAAATCTTCAGAATAATATCTCCATCATTGCTGTATTTCTGTGCTCTGACACAAGCATCTATCTGGCTTTGGAAAGCAGCACAGAAGAGCCTGCCAACTCAGGAGGACCTGAAACCATGGTGCAATAAAAAGTGACATCAGCAATGGGAAAGTTAATAGTGTGTTTCAGATGCACTTTCTGGAGGACAGGAGTAGCAGAGGTTTCATTCACTGTAAGTGACAGTGGCTGGCAATCTCCTTCTGCCTCCCATATGCCCTTATGAATTTCAACCTGCCCCCTGTAATAACTTATAAATAGGTAAGGCTTCCTCAGGGGCTTATCTGATAAACTATAATGTCTGGGCATCCACTGCATTTACAGTCTGTGTACAGATCATAGTAACTGCTTGTTTTGCTTGTTCATCTATTCAGTGTGATGTTTGATTGCAGCTGGCAGTTCCCCAGTGGTGTGTGTTGTAAGATGTGTCACACCGGTGGTTGTGTAAGGCTGTTTTTTACTTCACAAGAGCCTATTTCTAACTTTGAGGAGCTCATTTCAGCACAGCTGTCAGAGAACGCCTCAAGCTGAATAAACAGAATATAGAAACACACAGACACACTGAAGACAACATGACTGCAGGCTTCTATTTCAAATTGGGCCACAGGCACATTTTTCTCCTAACGTTTCTTCCACAGTACAGTCACTTGTTCATTTAAGATCTGACATACCTCTTATTGCCTGCGTAGCAAATTACATTGTATCATTTGATGTAAGCAGTATGATGTAAGACAGCTAATTTTGCCAAAACAAGTAGAATAAAATATAATTTATCATTATTACTATACAACACAAGACAATCTATATTACTTTACTACAGCATTGTAAAACATTTTTTGCAATACTATTCTGGGCTCATATTTATATTATATATAAGTATATTTATAATAAGTAGAACTTATTTTATTTTATTTTACTTATTTTATAATAAGGAAATTGCTAAGAGATTGGAAACTTAAGGCTGGATTCCACCAGACACAGCTGTGTCACGTTCCAGCTGTGACATAGCCAATGGAGGTAACTTCTGCCATTGTAGACAATGCTTGTGATTTTACCAGATGCGCTGCAGCACATTTTAGAAGCAGGTCTTTTGACAGAAACTGCATCAAGCTGCATGGAGCATATTGTTCCAGGCATGAAGTCAGACGGCATAAGTGAAGAATCTGGTCAACTTTCTAAATAAAACACCCAATCATATATCAACAATTAATACAATCAAAACTAATAAAAAAGAAGAACTATGTAGCCCACTTAACCATAGTAGAAGCACAACAATCAAGTAAAAATTGCCAAATCAATTAAATCCGACCAAGTCAACACAATCAGACAGGGAAAATGCTCTTCTTCTGAAACACTCCCTGCGGGGTATGAAGCCACTGGGTCGCAGTGAATTCCAGGCATAAATCAATGCTAGCTTTATATTGGTTGTTGGCAATGCTAATAATTACAGAAATGTGGCTGATAACATCCCATCAAATGTGTTTAAGTTTAGGTTTGGTAGGTTAAAGCTACCATATTCTGAATTAAACATCTTGCCAGGGTCATCTGGCTAGGGCTCAGAGGCACTAACATTTTTAACAGAAATGCTTTTTACAAACTGGGGGTGGGGAAGGTCCAGGGACGGACTGGGACTAAAAAACGGCCCTGGACTTTGACTAGGCCCCAGCCCAAAGCAATCGGCGCATGGAAACTCTCGCCTTCTCAGCCCCACCCTTTTCTTTCCGTTTTTTACTTGCGGCCGCGTTATGCATAGACTATTGTTTGTTTGTTTCTATGCTTTTATCTAACGTCTTTGCTGTTAGTTTCTTCCTCCGCTTCCACTTCTTCTTCGCCTTACTTGGCGGCCACGGCCAGTGCAGCTGGCATCCAACTTAAAGGTGCATTGCTGCCACCTACAGTACTGGAGTTTGAAACAGATTAGTGGGGGAAAAAACAGGTGATGACTGCGTGTGCGGGTGGTGGGCGGGCCGGCTGTCCTGGAGTACCGGCCGTTCTGTGATTCTCGAGATCACACAGATGGCCAGTCCGCCCCTGGGAAGGTCTAATGAAAAGAGACTTTCCTTCCAATAAGAACAACAGCATAAGATACTTTGAGAAGATATTTTGAAACGGTACGTTACTAAAGTCATGAAGCGTTGCAATTTGGTCAGGTTTAGGCACAAAAAGTACGTTAGTTTTAGGCAACAAAACTACTTGATTAGGGTCAGGAAAAGATCATGGTTTGGGCTAAAATAACTATGTAGTCAGTTAACATGTAAGTTAACTAATGTCACTTGCATAACTTGCGCAATTTAAGTAACTTGCATAACTTAAATAATAAGATTTAATTTTGACTTTTTGTTTCACACAGGACACGAACACTGGTCTCCTGGTTCAAAGTTGGGGTTCTGAACCACCATCCACCCCAACCACCTCCTTACTCAGTCTTTTGTGTTATTTATCATATACCTACTTTTACCATCAAAAGCTGACGCTACAGGGCTTCCCTCACTATGTCATAGTGATCCCCAATATGTTACAAACTGACGCCAATAGGCCTTGACCATGCGTCCTTATATGAGGAGTCAGAAGTGACACTGGTTTGTTATGGAAGGTGCTACAGAACTGAACTGTGGGTAGGGTAAAAGCTTTTGAAGCTTGACTCATATAGGAACTCAAACAGTCAAGATATAGTATCTCAGCCTCTGCTGCTTTGAATTTGCCCATAATGCCTTCGATCTGACTCCTGTGAGTACACCAACTTTATGCAAGTGCAATACTAAGCCGCTGGAATACCCCTTTAACCTACTTAAGAGACCTGAGGAGCATTGGAAATTTGATAAATATCTTGTGAGAAGGAGTAAAAGTGAAGGATTTTTACTTTTTAACTCCCACTTAAGTCCAAAACTTTCAGCCAAATCCAGGCATATCTCAAAAAATATTTCAAGTGATACTGTATAGCTCAGGAAATACTGTAGTTTAAATTAATTGCTGTGAAATTGGAGCAGTTCTTCCTTCCCCTTGCAACATTCAGACCACTGGCCCTGACAACTCATAGTAGTAGACTTTCATGCTCCAGCAAACAGCAGACAAAGATCAAATGTGTGTTATGAGACATGAAGAATGTACTTGGATAAACATTTGCAGCTGGAAAGATCATCACACAGAGAAGGAAAGAAAGAAAAAACTCATAGATAAGATAATGAGAACACACTGGGTTTGTATTGTCTCTGTGCTGACAGACAGGAGCAGTGGTCCTGAACATGTATGTGGTTCAACACGCCTCTGACATAGGGAGCTCTTCTCCTTGGACATGTCAGCCTTCAGCAGAGCACATCATCTTTCCATGAGGATTTCATCACAATAAGCCTAAGCCGGGTGCACAGATAGGAGTAGGAGCTATAGTGTATCATCTACAGGCAGACACACAATCGCCAATTAGAGCTATCACACACACTGTAATTAACAAGAGTGACTGATTTGAGCTTGTGTAAAATGTATTCATATTATCCAGATTACAAATAAGCACATTCATCTAATTAGCTTGCATGGCTCACAAGCTTAATTAAAGTTAATACATTATGATACCCCAAAATCCAGAGATTACAATGCTTCAAGGTTCTAGTTAATTAGAGTATTCACACATTGACAGGCAGGGATCACAGCCTCGCTTTCCCTCAGCCAATTAAAACTGAGGGTCAAAGTGAGCTAAAACTTTGCTTCTTCTGTGTCCTTCTGGGATTCTGGGATCTTCATATGTGAATGTGCTCAAGGTAGCATTCTTCATACTCCAGAAAACTCTTGTTCTTTTGCCAATATATATATTTCCTTCTTCCAATCCTTCCTGTCTTTGTTGCTTGTATTGATATTACTGTACTGGCCAAGTTAAATTGGCAATTACAGAGCCTGTCATCCACACAGCTCCGCCCTAATGTTTGTTTACAGAAAGCTTACAGAAAGGGCATTTTCAGATTGGTCCCCCTGTATTTATCTTGACTTTGGCAGGCAAACAGAGAGAATACTGAGCTGAATATTCATTGTATTGCAAAGGACTTTCACACTTCGTAGAATTGCCGCACTCATAAGCTCCACGGAGCTGCATTTACATAAAGCTGCTCATTACAGTATTGTAGGCTACAGAGACAGCTTTGTTATTAATGGTCGGGGTGTATCTGAAAGAAAAGCACCCACGTTAATTTGTTGTCAGGATCTGGGTATAAATCAGAAAAAGCAGAATATGGCCTCCTGAGATGTTGCCCTTGTTACTTGAGTCGCTTCCTCTCAAGAGCGGGTAGGCTACACACACATGCTGGCACACACACTGAAATCTGTTTTATAATTTGACAGCATATGAGGACAGAGGCGTCAGAAGAATATAATCGTATTGTATCTCCTCCTCCATTAATAAGATGGCAGGGGGAAAGTATGGTGCAGACAAACCATGGGATTTGGAAGTTGCAAAACTTTCAGTTTGTATACCTGAAAGAATATTTTGGGGAAATACGCTTATTCGTGTTCTTGCCAGATTACAGGTAAGAAATAGTAGCTTGCAGGACTCTGTTACCTTCAGATTCCGTCTCCATCCTTTATGCTAAGCAAAGCTAACTGTCTGCTGTATATAACTGTAAAGTAAATATGAGGCTTGAAGTCCCCCCTGCACTATCATCAACCTTAAGGTGAAACTAGTAAATATTATAACATTAACGACTTTGAGCATTAAATACTTACTTTCCTGCATTCTGGAGACATTTTCTGCACCAATTTATGGTGGAAATGTGGTGGAAGGAACAAAGTTAAGGTGGCAGGAGCCAATTAAAAATATAAAAATATAATGGAATCTAATGCAGTAATCAGCTTTTTGACAATGTAAAATTGTTTCTTCTATATTTGAATTGCATTGCATGTTTTCTTATTGTCCATTGTTTCATTTGTTATCTAACATTTATTGTTGCTGTGGTTCAGAACATTTTTAACAAAAGCTTTCAAAAAGTAATGGAGACATTCTGATTCTGACCTGTCCACACCGTCCCCAGTGAAAATGACACCTTTCTGTCAATATTTTTAAATGTCCCGCCCCATCCAGTTTGTGATTGGTTGGTTCATGACAAGTGACATTGACGAGCTACATTCAGCACACAACTGCTTGAAAGGTACCCGAGCTTCTCTTCTCCCTCGTCTCTCTCCACTGACAGAGTTGGGCAGGTAGTGATGGGAAAAGTCACTCTTGACAGTCTCTAGTCATCAAATCTCGTTCATTTAAATGAACTAATCTTTTTTTGTGTTATTTCGATCATTTCGTTCATTTGAAGTAGGCTGGTTACTGCTGTGCTGCAACCCTCTAGTGGGCAATTAAAATACAGTGCAGTTCTCAAACATGTAAGGCTGCCTGGCTTGCTAATTGACAAAGTATAATGCACAAATTCACCTCTTGATCTTTCTCTATCATCGTTCTAAAAAGCCCCATGGGGCCACAACCAAATTCAAACCATGTAAAAACCACAGAAATATGTTGTCAATATTCAATCAACAGGGTCGCGTGGGGCTAGAGCCAATCCTAGCTGACAACGGGCGAAAGGCAGGGTACGCCCTGGAGAGGTTGCCAATCCATCGCAGGGCAACACATAGACAAACAACCAGTCACACTCACACCTAACGACAATTTAGGGTCACCAATCAACCTAGGCCACATGTCTTTGGACGGTGGGAGGAAGCCTGAGCACCTAGAGAGAACCCACACAGACATGGGGAGAACATGCACAATTCCACACATAGAGGCCAGTGTTTGAACCCGCAACCTTCTTGCTGTGAGGCCACAGTGCTATCCATCGTACCACCGTGCCCTCATATATATATATATATATAATTATAATTACAATCATTATATCTCTAAAGTGCTCATTCATACAGTAGCCTAATGTCCCTAACCATGAGTAAAATCTATATATTAACATCAGATTTGCGTGGAATATATAGAAGTAATAAGCTGGACACACTAGATGAATAAAACACACTTATTCAAATTCAACCAATTTAGTTCTTAATTAATTAAGAATAATAATTTAAAGTTAATTTAAAATTCTTAAAAGGACTCCAGCACAGAGAATGGGAGAAAGAAATAAACACATAATATACATGCAGCAGTTTAGAAGGTCTGGATGCAGAATGGGCCACACCAGGTCTGGATTCTGCAGACAGAGAGACTGCCAGGTTGTTCACCAGTCAAGAGCTGTGAAACAACAGTATGACTCTATTGATAAATAAAAATTAAAAGTTACTTTGTGTTTTCTGGTGGACCTGGATCAGCTGTTAGCTGTACACATACCACAGTGCTAACACTAATGTTGCTAACATTAAGGTTGCTATGTGGCTGTGTTTTAATGTTTTAATGACTGGGTCCATTTGTTTTGGAGAGGAGACTACCTCTGAGGGAATTCGACTCCTGGTACAACCCTGAAGTAGAGCGGACCCAGAACAACTCTCATCAGCTGTTATCTGTAAACACTAGCAGGACTAAAGTTACAGTACGACTGTGTTAAAAATATAGCACAACATTGCTGCACTGTAATAATGTTATGAATTATTAAATGTCACACATAATAAACAAAACAGATATATAATGTCAATCCACTGACCTGACAACCAACTTGCCTCCCATTCTCCGGCGCTGGCAGTAACTTAGCCCGCTGAATGAACGAAAGACTAAGGAGGACCCATGTGAGTGGTGAACGATTAGTTCATTCCAGCTCCACAGTAGCTGAAATGTCACGTGACAAATGAACGACTCCAACTCAGAGACCCACAGTTGAGAGTCGTGAACTAATGAATACTGTTTCCTGTGCTGACGGAGCCCATGCAGCTTTTGTGTGACAACGCACGCATGTGTGAAAATCAACAAATTACTCCCTCAGACTACTTATTCCTCTTGAGTCATATACAATATTAGGTCAAATGAACGAAACGTTCTTTGAAGGACGCTATTAGCAGGCAGGCGAGAGTGGGAACAGGTGAGCGTCACATAGCACCCAGAGAGTATGGGAAGGGCAGAGGAGAGTACCAGCAGCTTGGGAGGAATCCTGGTACGCAAGTAAAAGTCCCAGTACGCCAAAGAGTAAAATGTTGAGGTGCCGGTGTTGATTTATGCTACCTATCGAGATGTGCTACTTAGCTGTTCTGCGCATGCGTATGACCCACAAGTGTGGTTTGTTTTCACGCCCATAAATCTGCGCAATCTTGCTGTTGGAAATGCTGTCGAGAAAGTGGCACGTCAGTAACATAAAAAAAAAAAATCATTATTAGTCTATCAGAATACGCTACCCCTGAAATGATGTTATAATATAATCAAAAAACAGAATATTTCATACTGTGACAGTTATAACTTTATGGGATTGGAAAAGGTAACACATAAGGTAGCATTTTTCAATAGGGCAGAGCGACTTCATAGACTCTGCTGTTGATTTGCACTACGGTAGCATTTTTTAACAAGGCAGCACAGATCGTCAGAATACCGGTACTGTGTAACAGAGCATACCGCCCCACTTCAAGCAATGACTATACTAAGACTATTCCTTTATGCGGCTCTGACATCATCTTCAACATCAACATCAGGACATATGCACATTTCTCTGGCCTTCTCTGCCCCCCCCCCCGACCCAGAAAGTTACTCAGGCAGTAGGTGAGATACCAGTTTGAATGTTTTGAGTATGTGTCAGAGTTGGAGAAATAGGGATTTACAGTAAGAGGATAAGTTTGACAGTTCCTGTCTTTCAATTTTATAGATGCTACAGATTTAGTTATTATTTGTATTTTCTACAGGAACAATGCACACTGATCAGCTTTGCTGTAAATGTGTTTTCTGAGAGAATAGTGGGTGATACATGTTTATGTAATACTGCCGTTATCTATGACTATTTCTTAAACCATCTTAAAGGACTACTTAAAATATACTTAACAAGGGACCTGATGTGAAAACACCTGAAATATACTGTCACATTTGTCTCTTCCATTGAAATGCTCATAATACCATGGCCATGTTTGAGTTAGATATGCTTTTCTATTATTATGTTTGTGTGAGTATTTCTTTAAAACTTTACAGAGTGCGTTTCAGTATTTGATGTCACGACAGGTCCAAAGATAAGGTTAAGACCCTTATCTTTTAACCCTAACCCTATTTTCCCAAGTTTTTCTGTCTATGGTGCAGTATTGAGCAAGCATGCTGAAACAGGACTGTAATGTAATCCTTTGCGGGCAATTGCGCCCCATCAAAGTACACCCACTAAAGATTGTTCCTAAGAGTTGTTTATGCAACTGACTCAGATTGCTAAATGTCTGACAACACTGGGGAAAGGATCCCTACAGAGAAAGACCTTTTTTAAAGAGTTAGACCCAGAAACAGTCATATCGCTCTCATCAAATCAACCAGACATTGATGAAAACAGTAATTTTACTTTGCAGAACACAGGAGTCGCCATCTAGACCGATTAGTTTGTTTGAGTTATAGTGTGACTTTGGTGTTTTAAAGGGTTAAGAACACACAATAACCAGCTCGTTCCCATCCTGGGGCAACGCACAAGATACTCTTTGGTGTCTGTATGAGATCCCCTAGTCTTTCAACTAACTCCAGTGTAATCCAGAGTTTCCGCTATGTACATTTTGCAGTGGCGGCCTGCGTTTTACTGCCTGACTTTTGCCTGATCCTATTATTGCTGGTGCCTCAGGTTCTCATGTCCTGTGAAAGATTTCCGCCAGTCTCATTCGGTGCCTCATCTGTGTTTTCCCGAGCCTGCCCAGCTCATGCTGCATGTCGACCTTGCAAAGAACTTCAAGAAATCACTATTGTACATTTTTTATATTAAAGGTGCTGTAGAATATTCATTTTCAGTTTCATACTTGTATTTAGAGTTTCTACTACAAAATGTTTACGTGCTTAAATGTTAAAAAAAAAACATTGTTTTTTTCTCATATTGTCCACTGCTTTAGCTCCTCTTTTCACCCTATTTCTGAACACTTTTCTAGCTTTTTAAGGCCCCCCTCCCTGAAATCCCACTTGCTTCTGATAGGCCAACTTCCCAAAGCACAGAAGAGGGGCAGGGCTTAGCAGAAAAGCGATAAATCAAGGCCTGATATGCGAGACTGGCCCTCACTGAACTGTACAAAAACATAACTTTATTCTCTGGTTTTACTGAAACTGGATCAGAGTTGATAGAGAAAATATTGTTCAGTTTTCCCTCTGATATCTTTTGGCTGTTCTGCGTCAACTTTTGCCGATTTACGGAGTTTATAGGTTACTAGTTACTTTAGCAGTAACTACTTCTAACAGCAGCTGCCATCCTATTGCTTATTCTGCCCGGACTGGAAACATGATGCGCTGGGGTTGTGTTGGTGTTTACACCTCTAACATTACTACAGAAGCTTTGGGCCACTGGTTCATAGCCAGCTGATAACAGGAGCTACTGTTAGAAACAGCTAGCAGTTAACAATCTGTATTCATCAGGAAACTTAATAAAACAGAGAGTTAAGGCAGAGTAGCCACAGGACGTAAGAGGGTAAATCAGAAAATAGTTATCTTTTCTTCATAACCGTAAAAGCACTTTCTGTTACAGACAGCACAAGCTACATCTCTGGCTCTATGAGCTCATATGACCACCAACTCTGGAAGGTGGGCTGGTCTATGTAACCTTTGGGGGGTGACACTTCTAATAACAATCTCAGCAAGCACTTTAGTGAAAGTACTTTGACAGAGCGCAATTGCCTGCATGGATTACGTTAAGGAAAATACAATAACATAAGTTGTATTTATTGTTTTCAAAATGGTATTCATTTGTTTTTTATTTTACACCACAGTCTTTGTTCAGATAATATCAGTTTACAACTCTACTACTAAGGCTTCAATGGACATGGACATCTCTGGTTTTGATTAACAGTTTTAGCAACAAGAAACTTCATTGAAAATGTGTTAAATAATAAAAAAACCAAAAACAAATGTAAACATTAAATGTATAAGACAAAAAAGAAGGCAATTCTATTTTGGGTGTATGCATATAAATTATAGTACCCCGAATAAACATTTATTCCAATAAATAGTAGTTCAGTAGGTCTACATTAAGTGTTCTATCATGTGGACTTATTTTTTTCATTTTATTCTTTTTTGTGACTTCCACAAAAATAAAACAAATAAAACAAGAAAGAAAATTATCACTAAAAATTGTCATAAACCTCAAGTTCTTTTCTCCACTATTAACTCTGTTTTAAATCCCTCTGTACAATCTATTTTAGAGCCCTCTGCTGCTCTCTGCGACAACTTTGGAAAGTTTTTTGTTGATAAAATCAAAACTCTAAGATCTCAGTTGTCTAACTCTGTAGACACTATGCAAGAGGTTCCATTATGTTCTTCCATCTGGTCTGAGTTCGAGCTGATTGATCTGGATTCATGTAATGAAATTGTTGGCCATCTAAAACCTACTATCTGTCCTCAGGATATCATTCCACCTTTTTTCCTGAGACAAATAATGGATACAGTCGGTCCTGGCCTTTTATTAGTTATTAACAAGTGCCTGTCTACTGGTTCCTTCCCCAATAGTCTTAAAGTTGCTGTGGTGACACCATATCTCAAAAAAACAAACTTGGATCCTTCGTCTCTTTCTAACTTCCGTCCTATTTCTAATCTACCTTTTATTTCTAAAATCATTGAGAAAGTTGTACTGACTCAATTACAATCTTACTTGGCTGCAAATTCTCTGCACGAAACGTTTCAATCCGGTTTTAAAGCTTTACACAGCACTGAAACTGCCCTTCTAAAAGTTTCAAGCGATATTTTCACAGAAACTGACTCTGGTAAATCCATTGCTTTAGTTTTATTGGATCTGAGTGCTGCATTTGATTTAGTTGACCATGAGATCCTGCTGCGACGTCTGGAGATATCTGTAGGCTTTCAGTGGCTCAGTCTTACAGTGGTTCCGTTCCTATCTGACCGACAGATGTTTTAGCGTTCGTATTGGTCACCAGTCCTCCTCTAGTCTACCTCTAAATTGTGGAGTCCCACAGGGATCAATCCTCGGCCCGGTATTGTTTATCCTGTATATGCTACCTCTGGCCTCCATTTTTAATAAATACGGTGTATCTTTTCATTTATACGCTGACGACACCCAGATCTACTTTCCGTTAAAACATAATGACAAAAATGGTTTACAATCCCTGTTTGCCTGTTTAAATGAACTTAAGCTTTGGCTATCAAGTAATTTTCTAAAATTAAATGAAAATAAAACTGAAATCATTTTATTTGGGCCCAGGGAAAACTGTGTTTTTGATGTTGACCGCGGTCCACTTGCCCCTTATGAAACACAACGTGCTAGAAACCTGGGCTTTCTGTTTGATCATAACCTAAAATTTGATAAACAGATCAGTGCTGTTGTAAGATCTTGCTTTTTTCATCTTCGCCAACTTTCTAAAGTCAAACCTTTTTTAACCAAGAGTAACCTTCAAACAGTGATCCATGCTTTTGTTACATCACGTTTAGACTATTGTAATTCTCTTTATGTTGGTGTCTCTCAGTCTTCCCTCTCCCGTCTACAGCTAGTGCAAAACGCAGCTGCTAGACTTCTCACTGGGACCCGTAAGTACGAGTCGATCACCCCGGTTTTATCATCACTGCACTGGCTGCCTGTCAATTTTAGAATTGATTTTAAAATTCTCTTACTTGTCTATAAAGCTCTCAACAATTTGGCCCCTCAGTATCTTACTGATCTACTTTGCCCGTACACTCCTTCTAGAAATCTGAGATCTAGCGATCAACGTTTACTCATCGTGCCTAGATCTAGACGCAAAAAGCGAGGTGATCGTGCCTTCGCGACTGCGGGCCCTAAACTCTGGAACAGTCTACCTCTCCACATTAGATTAGCCTCATCTGTTTCCTCCTTCAAATCCTGTTTAAAGACATATTTATTTTCTTTGGCTTTTAATTCTACTTAATTTTGATGACTATTTCTTATCTATTGTTGTGTGTTCCTCTATTGTAGTTTTTTCCCGCTCTGTACGGCACTTTGGTCAGCCTTGGTTGTTTTTAAATGTGCCTTATAAATAAATATTGTAATATTGTAAAATGAATCCAACAAGATTTACACTTGTGCTCTTGTACACTCACTCACTTACACAGACATGAAGGAGCATGTGTATACACAGACACGCAAACTAGGAAACAGACTGTCTCCTACACCCTGATGTTGATGGATGCCCTTTGCTCCTGATCCTGAATCTACATTAGGTCATTACAATAAGCAGCGTGGACCAACGAAGCCAGCAAAGGAAGCAGAGCAGCTTGGGAGGAGAACTACTCTGCCAGGCCTGTGGGGAAACAACCTTGACACAGTCATCTGTCTTAGTTACACAGGAGTTAGACCTACTGACACATAAACAGAGGAGCCGGGCCAGCCCCTGCAATCTCTGCTATGTTATGATACTGCATTAAAGAAACTAATAGGGTGCATCTAAAAAATATTGAAAATATCACAGGAAGAGAGAGGTTTGGCTAAAAATGGCTGACAAATATATTAGAGTACTAGGGGCTATTGTTTTTTGGTCAGCTGCAGGCATGGGTGCAGCAAAGTTAGAAATAACCTCACTTTAACTAAGGTGACTTCTGACCCTGGGCTCCAGGTGAAGGTAATGTGGGGAGTTTGAGGGTGGACCAGATCACGGCAGAGAGACACTCAGAGATGAGAAGTCTAAGGAGGAGGGGAGAATGGGGGACAATGGTGTTACTGCAGCGAGCTCTCACTCAGTCACCCCGGGGCTGGCTCTGTTTTCGAAGCTGTCAGTCACGTGGTGAGGCCTCTCCCAGGGGCCACGGGCCACCAGGGCGATGAGAAAATAATAGCTCCTTCTGTCAGAGCTGCAAGGGACAGGGGTCTGATGGACACCACTGGGAATTAGAGCCAGCCTTTGGGATACATCCCGTCCTACGCTTAAATACTGGCTGGATAGACACTCTGGATAGACAGGACTAGGAGGAGGAAAAACACAACAGTCTTGCTAATGATATCAATACCCATGCTAAGAGTCCTTAACATTGTGATGTCCTTGTGTGTCTTGGTGATATTATTGGGATGTCTATGAAATCCGTAAGGTTTTAATTAGTTGTTGCAATTGTTCTTTTTTTGTCAGTTTTGCATTGTTTTTGTGTGATAATGTAGCTGTGACAAAGGGCACTTTCTGTGCGTTTTCAAAATGGAAACTTGAAAAAGTGACTTTCTAAACGTCAGCTTTTTAAATCCAAGAAATGACAAAATACTTATGAGCCAGCCCTCTCAATAATAAATAAATATTATCTCATTGTGTGTCTTATGGATGTGATTTTAAGACAGTGTAGCTTGTCAATGCAATGGCAGTCGAATCAAATTTGAAATTTCTGAACATCTTTGAGTGCATCAACAAAGAAAGTTTTCAAAGTTAAAAAAAATGTGATTACCTATCTCGAAGATTTTCAGTCAATTTTCATAGTGCAGTGAAAGGACGGGCTGCCTGGCAGGAAGGACTTCATCTAAAAAGTTGTGCTATGTTTTGGAAGATGGTCTTGTGTGAAGTATACACAATTTGCAGGGAATAGGATGAAACTACTGGTTTGCTTCTAAAGCACAGTGCCAGATGTGACGTAAGGTAGTGAGGCAGACTTGCCCTCAATTCCACATAAGGATCACAGTGTAAGGAAATACAGTCACGCTGTATAATAGAGCTTCAGTATGGCCCTTAGCAGGATTGGAAACCACTGCTTCATCCATAAAATCTGACTTTAAATCAGGCTGAACCACCATTAAAAGGGTTGAACGATAGCCTAGTGGAGCTCATCATTAGTACAAACACTCAGAAATCATGGGGTAGCATCTGTTTTCCGCACATCCTCCCACATCAATGCTAAGAGCAGTAGGCCTCAGGGAAGTGGGGCGTACAGAGGGCTATTCCCCTGTCTCTTACCATGAATAAAAATCTCTACCTCCAGGTAATTAAAGGGGACAAACGATATTCACGGGGCCACGCTGGCCCATCATTAAGCAAAGCAACTACTGCACAGGGCATGTGTACACAGATGAGGAGAAATAGGCTCTTCACACACTAGTCCAGGAAACATAATGGTCATTGATTTTGGGGGGAAGAGGAGAGAGCACATTTCACTATATCTATAACACAGATTAATCCATGTATCGTTTTATCTACTTGGCTTAATGCAACCCTGCACATTTTATGCATTGTTCTCAGCTGAATCAAATGGGACGTCTGCTGCCTTTGTCTCTGCCGGGAGCCTAGACAAAGTGGTGTGCTCCTTAATGATGACCTGGCCTCTTTTGTGGGCTACCACTGACCCCACAGACTGTCTACAGGACACACTACAAAGACTCACATAGACACCCAAAAATAGACACTTACGCAGTCACTGCTGATTATTCACATTCATGTATAAGTGGACTTTTACAAACACATCATACAAATGATTGTGCACACACATTTGAACAGTTTTGACATTGTTACAATTTGAGACAGAGATAGACAATACACACCAGCCATCTGTGTGCTCTTCCTCATCCCATTTGGAATTGGGTATTGACATCAAACATTGAGCCACTGCTGAGCATGCACAGCATTTGCCACTATGTTTAAAGATACTGCATGAGACAAACAAGAGCATGCAAATAGTAGCCCACAACCTGAATCCAAGCTAACATAGACACACTGCAGTAACGACCTTGCAGTGTGTTTTTGTGTTCTTGATGGATTACTTATCCAGTCTCGTCATTGTGTTGCACCAAAAGGCACACTCTTCTGTATGTAACAGGCTACAAGGAACACATGTAAAGACTGGACACAAAGGAACTTTAATCCCAAGCAAAAAAACTAAAGTAGTTAGCTTATTATGAGTGATATAAAAAAAAGGAAAAGGAAGAGTTGGAGGAGAAGGAGGGAGAGAGAGAAAAAGGCAGAAGGGGAAAAGAAATAAAATAATAAAGGGTAGGACACTGTTTTGCTAAGAAGAATTGCCTCCTCAGTTGCCCTTTGCTGCTTCATTCCCACATTACAAACTGTGTTCAAATACAGGACAGTCCCAAATCAAAAGACACTTTAAAAACCTTGAGAATGAAAAACCCAAGTACAGCTCAGTACCTCCCACTGGGGTCCAAGCTGTTTTATGACTATAAAGCCTGCTAAATAATGCAGCACCTTACAGCAAGACACAACACGAAATAATAGACCATATATCTATTATCACAACAGATTAGAGAAAAACATTCAAGATGTGGGCCAAAGCATGAAATGTAATCTTGATAGTGCACCTATTGTTAAGGTTTGCATGTAATAGGAAGTTTTAGTGACAATAAACACATTTTAGCTCATAGTCAGAGAACGATAAGAGGATAAGAGGATATTTTTTTTACTTATTTTAAATTTTACTTATTTTCTTTGGTAACAACACACAGTGCCGGTGATGTACTTTTAGCAATAAATTAACATACATGTCCCTCTACAAATTTCAACATATGGTAGTAAGTTTTGTATTGCACAGAAAGTGAAAACTGGGCAGCTAGGCTAACTAGCAAACCCCTATGAAAAAAGATATAAGTGGAAGCTAGCAAGTTTAGCTTGCTAATGTTAGCCTTGACTCCCATTAACTTTTTCTGCATGTTTTTTCAACACCTGCTCTTCCAGTGGTGGCAAATAATTACTGTTTGCTGTGTCAAAACTCACAGCAAACAGTAATCCTTTGACCTCAGCACTCCATATGGTTACTCTGACATTTGAATCAGGACACAGAGGAATCATTCAGATTTTACGCCAATCAAATTACGAACGCTAATGTAGAGGTACTCACATCACGGCAGAAAACTTCAATTTTATTGTTTTGGTAATTAGAATTTTGAAAGAATACAATTACAAGTCAAAATTAACACGGATATAATTACAGATTTTTTTTGCGGATTTTTTAAAAATTTAAGCTTGACTTTAGCCTGTGACATAATCTAAAACTAAAGATCTCTTGTGTGCTGCCCAGCATCTTGCAGTTGACAGTAAACAATTCGCATCCACATAATGGTTTTCTGAGCATTTACATTTGTCTGTAAGCTTTTCAATGTAAGTAAGCCTTTTTCATGCTGAGGTGGCTCACAGGCCAGGAGCTTATCGCCCGACGCAGGCGAATGAAGCAGCTTACAGCAGGTGTACGACACAAGCCCCTGGATAGGACAGCAGTCTATCAAAAGGCTTACACCCAATATGTTTCCTTTGATTCTAAGAGGCAGCTAAGGATTGGCTCTTTACACACACACATATATATATATATATATGTATGTCACAGTGAAGCGTGGGACAGAGAGTCTTAGTGCAAACTACTACTGATTAAGATCATAATTTATATAGGTGATATATATCTGTGAGTTGTGGAACAGTAAATGCACAGTAATCCTGAGACAAATCATAGAGTACAGTCTCAACCACATTTTCTATCTCTTCCATTTCACACTTTATGGAGCTGTACATTACAGATTTGGGGACAGAACAAATTCCTCTTCCGTGACAGTATGTTCATACAGTAAATACAAACCAAAATGGCCCAGCAAAAAGGAATATCTGACCCAAAATCAGTGAAAGTGAGTGAACCTAATTAATTAAAAAACATAGTCATATCAGTATTTATGTCTATTTATGCCAAGACGAGTAAGTGCTTGAAAATTTGGGTTACGTGAGCTATCTGCTAAGTATCCTGCGCACACACACACACACACACACACACACACACACACACACACACACACACACACACACACACACACACACACACACACACACACACACACACACGAGTACATATACATCATATTATGATGATTTTTTCGTAGAGCAATCTTACAGGTACTTAACAGCATTAATCTCCATGCGGCAGATTGTCTGCTTGAGTTACAGAAAAATGAATCTACTTGAGAGGCAACTGAAGATATCTTAATCCATGCCTTTGATCACCATCTCCTCTGTCCCATTTCCGAGTCTCCTTTCCTTTACAGAATTCATTGTCTTGTCCTTGTCCTGTTGTTGCTGTTGCTGATGATGAAGTTAGTTATTCTTAACTCAGAGCACATTATTCTGCTGAAGTCCTCAGGGCATTTACAGCACGACAAATCAACATAAAAAAAGGAAATCATTGATTCAAATTGGAAACACTCCCCATAATCATTATGTCAAAAATAATTAAATTATTTGCATGAGGAATAATTGCGGTGTATGGGAAGCATGTTATTATACTTGTGTCTTGTCTCATGGCAGGAAGCATATAAAAAGTAATTAGATATTGTAATCCGCTTCCAGCGTGTTCCCACCTGCAGATGAATGACAAAATCCTACCAGCAAACATACACTAACTCCCTCTAGACATTACTAATTGACTTGCCACCATGGGTGACTGACATGCCATCCAGAGGGCACCATAATGGCTGTGTCATGAGGGAATGATGAGACCTGCTAGCAGCGCACGACCTTTTACATGTGAGGTCGGGTGTCAGTGGGAACAGGATCTCCCTGTTGTTGGACCCACAGCCTCAGGGCTCTGTGGGGATGAGCCACAGACAACAGGGAACTGGAGCTTTTCAATCAAGCAACCTTGCAGGACAGTGATTTCATTCGGTATGGCGTTGGCATGAAAAACAAAAACAATAAAATACAAATCAATCGTCAGCAGCCTCGGGCGTTCAAACATCTTGAGGGTGCAGGAAGATGAAGGAGAGTAATGGTAACTTCCTCTATCATTTTCACCTAACAAAGGGTTATTATTGGGGGTTTTCAGTTTCTATATCAAAAATATTTTCTGTACAGGAGATATTTCATATTTTGAGAGCAGGTTTTGTACTATTATTTTGATACCTTTCAGAATTGAATATGTATAAGTGAGAATGAGAATTTTTACAACCCAGAAAAGTGATTGCAAACACAATCATAATTCTGCAATGTAGTTCTTATTAAAGAAAAGTATGTGTGCCTTTCAAAGCATCTTTATTCACACATTAATGTTGTTGGTTTTGCTCATTGGGTATTAATGTCTTATGAATTTTCTGTCTCCTGTCTTATTATCAAATACCACTAATCCTGTTAGATGAAATCTATTAATGTTCTGCTTTGGCTGCCACACACAAAATTCCAAGTCTGCCCATAAGCCCCAAATTTGCTATGAAGGCATATCTGGTCCGCCTCTCTGGATTAGAGAGATTTACGCAGGCAACCAAAGACGTGTGACAAGCAGTTCACAGTGGGTAAAGTCACCCATTCCACAAACAAAAGCAAGAATAAGCTGCAAATAAAGTCACTTACATTTCTGCTATTATTCTCCATTATTAGGACCTTAATTTCTCATTTATTTCTGTCTTATATCGGATCTCAGTTTTTGGACTTAATTAGCGCCATCATGATCCACGCCATCTTGATCTAGTCTGATATGTCATATTGAGGATGTGGTCATGACAAAGAAAATGTTAATATACTTACATGAGAAAAGGAAAAGATAACACTGCACCAAAGAAGCTAAAATTATATTGTATTGTAATAAATGGAAAACAAACATAACATGATAATAGACTGTATTTATGCTGATACAGCAAAAAGACAGTTTTAGCCTGATAGAATCACTTTAAAAATGAAGTTCTTGCATTAGGAATATCTAATATTATTATTGTCAATAATTTATGGTTTGACATAAATAGAAAAGTGAAGCTCCAAAAATAATTCCACATAAAGGTTACTTGAAGCAAAGCAAAGTTTTTCTGTAAAACAGGCAGAAATGGGGTCTGTGATAAAAGCGAAGTGAAAGCAAAGCATTGATTGGAAAATCCAGCCATCCGCCCCCCCACCATCTTTTCCATCACTACAACTGAAGAAGAGAGCAAAAAGATAAAAAGAAAAGGCTCTTCGTTTCCATGGGAATGTGAATCAATCTGGAGAGTACCACAGTGGCAAACACTGCCAGGACCGGTAAGACTCATGCAATATCACACAGGGCTGGCTGTATCACAGTCTGGAGCATGAGCAAGGAGAGAAAATATGAAGCGATGCCACAGCAGCAGCGTGGACAGCACTCTACCTGTCCACAGAAATCCTCAGAGCAATGTTGTAAATCTCAGAGAAGTGCAGAGCGTCGGATTAGTGACACTAGCAATCACAGAGAGGAGGCTCCTCACACTGGGACAAACACATTGCACCCTTTACATCTGAGGTGTGTTTGACAACACAAATAAAATAGTCAGTCTTCTTATTTACATTGGGTGGCAAACGGTTACCAAGTACCAAAAGTTACCATTGTTACCAACATAAGTTTTACCATTGTGTGCAAAATATGCGTTAGAAGTTCATAATAACTGTAACACTATGTCAAGGCAAAGTCACTGAAAAAAAAACGGCATCACCATCACACTGTTACAGGAACTTAAACATAATGCATAATCCCACAATCACTACCGTTTCTAATGTCTTCCTGTGGACAGTAAATTAAAGAGAGAAGCAGGTTCTTGCTGGCTTTTCTCTGAACGTACTAAGGCTTTTAGGATTCCTTATGTGTTCATTCAAACTGCATCGATTCATTGTCTCTCACTGTCTGGTGCAATCCCTGCTGAGATCCAGCTTTCAGTTCGGCAGGACAATGCTGGCAGAGTTACATGAACCGTGGATAATTCTATGGATAAATCTGATTGTCCCTTATTCTTGCCGTTCCTTTCTCTGTGATACGACGAAGCATGAGGCCAGTTGGGAAACTTTCAGCACCACAGAGAGAGGACAGCTCCGCCAGAACAGACTAGCTGTCAGTCAGTCAGTCAACAGGCTGCTTTGACAGGTAACAGACTCACCTGTCAAATCAAAATACAACAGGACACTAGCTGTTTTTTCTCATGGCACATCGTGATATGATATTTACTCAATCAGATATAGAATTTGCTATATATGTTTGTGTCTTGTCTTGTGCACTATGAAGACAGAAGTATGTCTACTCTGGATTTGCGTAAAACCACCAAGCTTTACGCATAACCTAATGCGAGCTGGTTTATCTAAGTTATCTCTATAGTCTGAAAAACTGCAGTCAATACTGTATGAATCATACAGACAACACTACACAGCTGGCCTCCTCACCGGTAGAAATAGCAACGCACTCTATTTTTCACCAAAACTGCACTTGCAGCAATCTTTACACACAGACAAGTGAAATTCAACTTACCTCTCCAAAACGATGCGAAGGCTGCTGCATGCGTTTGTTCCTTAAAAGCAGAAGTGATCCATACCGGCGAGTCCGTAAAACTTTTATTCTCTGCGCACGTTGCAGGGAACGAAAACGGTGGAAACACACGGTAACAACTACTGATCCAGCGACTTGAGTGAACGCTGGTTATCCTTATTTCTACATATAAAACATTGGAAACTCGAACCAAAGCAGTGTCGTTTGATAAAGCTTATCCTTCAGGGTGAAAAAGAATATCCTATGTCGTTATGTATAGTGCAGTTAGTGCAGCGGTGGAGAGCCAGCGCATACAAATCTGTCCATGCTTCTCCTGCAGGGAGCAGCCGCGTCAGCCTCCCTGGGTCCTAAAGCTGCGCTAAACTAATGACACGGGCATCATCCTCGGTGCCTGTCAGCCTGTAACCGAGCATCCTCTTAAAATAAATGGTTTTCAAATGGCAACACTGAAAATGTTTTCATTGCTCTTATGTATGAATCCCAAACACTAGCGCAAAATGTAACACAGCTCCCATTAATTCGTGACCTTCTGGATAGTGTTGTTACTTAAGATATAATCAGTCGTTTCTAGAGAATTCCTACCACGAAACACTAGAAACAAGCTCACCTCTCTCCTACCTTGTCTAACGAAAATATAACTTATGAGTTGCTCAGATGAATCTTTTGCACTTAATGTCTGAAACGACAGCTATGATTTTTCACAACCAACTCCTGGGTGAATCCACCATAACGTGCAGGAAAACAGCCTAAAATCAGCAAGCTCATCTGTCTTGTCAGATGAGAAGCGTGTAAACTAACACATCCAAACTTTATGAAACCCTTCGTCAATCAGCTGTGTAATGAAATCCTTTAAACACAACATTTTAAAAGCCATTACACAGGGGTGGCTTCTAATTGTCTACAAATTTCGATGCTTGAACTCTCCCTATATAAGGGTAAAGTATAACTAAGTTGATTGTAGTAGGTAACATCGACACGATCTGCGCAAAAGCGTCGGGGGAAAGTAGAATAATAATAGGAGGGTGTGGTGATTAATTATAGTCTTCTCTGCTGCATTACTCATCTCATGCATTGAGATGAGTGTGGCTGTGGAAAAACAGTGATGCATGACGAAAACGGTTTACCAAATTGACAGCTGAGTTTAGACCAGATTCTTCATTATTGTTGACTGGAAGTCGCTAGATAAGCATTTTAATACATTTTGATTAGTTTAGATATATGACAACGCTAAACTTGTAGAAATGGATGCAGTAATCCATACACTGTGTATGCAAATGTCACATTTTAAAAACAATTGGGTGGCTGTTAACCAGTAGTGAGGCTGGTGATCAAAATGGTTCATTTCAAAGTGTGCATTAGTCTTGGCTTAAAGTGTTTTGATCATTTAGACAATGCAGCCACTTTGGAAGTACAGTACACATAACACATCAATGCTATTCAATTTAATGCATATAGTAATCTCTAACGATTAAAGACAATGTTTCTTTTTTCCGCTTTTGTAAAAGGAAAATCTAAAAGGATAAAATATTCTATTTGGCCTTAAAATTGAATTTCTATATTGATGCATTTATGTATTCCATCATCCTCTTGAATCAGTCCATCAATTCATGCATTATGCTTTCCATTTATTTTTCTCTCCGTTTGGCTATTCACTGCCAAGCCATTTTGCACTCCAGTATTTTTATTTTTTACTATCTTATATGGGTAAATACGGATGTAACCTCTCCCCCTGTCAATCATTGCTGGGGCTGGCTTTTTGAAATGGATTGACCAGACATTCAGGCTGCTCCTCTTCTCTCACTGCATCTTAACAGACCTGTCTGGTGTGGCCAGAGAGGGATAGAGGTCATATCCAGAGGGAATGTAGAATGCCAATCAGTCCTAATTCTACCCACAAACTCCTAATCCCAAACACAGACCTGTAGAGAACCACATCATCTGCAAGCTGCACTATGGTGTCTGTTAGGTAGGAGTGCCAAAATGGTAGGTGTTTCACGTGTAAATTTGATTTTAATGCATGGAAGAGATAAAAAGTGCTGTATGTTCAGTTGTTTAATAAAAATTATGCTTCATTATATTATAGGGTAATTAGTTTCAAGGTCCTTGTATAGAGGTTAACATGACAAATGGCTGTCAGTATTGAACTGGACAACTGCATACTGCTGAAGTAAAGTGGTTTATTAACAGCATCTCACCAGTGAGCAGCACAGCTGGAAACAGAGCCAAGAGGAACATTGATGTGGTACTACATAGTCAGCAAAACGTGGATTAGAAACACAAATGTTAGAAATTAAAACAAAATGTTACTGAATTCTTGCATTTTGAAGGTACAAGGATAGGCTCATGTCTAAAATGTCTTCAGATCTTAACCTCGGGCACTTACCAACTAACCGAGAAACATTAAGTGAAACACAATGTAATCCATTCAGCCATCCTTGGACTTAAATTTGTTGCAATTTTTTTGACCCCTTGGTCACTGTAAAACAAGTTGAAAACACCTCTTTACACAACATTATCAACTTATAAAGTCATTATATCGCTAGCATTAATTTAGAGTCCTGTTTCTGGCCACCTGACGGATGCAAATCCAACAATGACTCTCCTTTAAATGCTTTTTTTTGGCCTCTGAGGTAAATATATGGCTCCTTAACTGCTGAATGCTCCATTACATTCACCAGGTAGTTGCTAAGATTGTCTGTCTGCCATTTGGGGTTGGGCAGGTAGTATACAGTGGGTTTAGCAAGGCCTACTTTCTGCTGTATCTGGAAACGTGTTGTCTGTGATAATTCTCTGTGGGTTTGTTGTTAAAAGTGAAATAATGATTAGTGCAATTTTAACAATAAGGCATTTCAGTAATAAAGTCGTTATGAGTGTGTTTTATAAAACACCACCACCATTATAGGTTAGAATCATTCAGTCGTTGCATACATTTTGGATCCATGTATCATAATTCATTTTTTCAGTGACATGCCATCGTAAGTCCTGCAATATGTCAGAATTTGATGTTGAGAGGCAGCTGAAGTTCAAATCCATTTACATTCACTCAGTGTGCCTTGATGGAGAAGAAAACTGTGGAGTCAGCTGCTGAAACCTTGCTTGATATGCAGGATAAGCGCCTACATCTGCAACTTGTTAATCATATAAAACCAAGAAAGCAATGACACACAATGAGGTCAAGCACAAATACTGAATTCGAAAATAATATTCCATTATCTTGTATTAATTTTTTGTTCAATCACACAGGTGCTGCATTGTGTAAATATTAACAGATAGCAGCTTAAATACATTACTGTGTATTTCATATCTGTTCACGAGATTAGGGAAAGCTGCAATAGTTATCATTATCATAGTGTGATAGCTTAAGTAAACAACTGTCTCTCACATTGTGTTGAGCTGGTGGTGTGGCAGCTGGTAGGTGGGAGAGTGCAAAAATCAAACTTTTCACTGATTCTAGCAGGACTTCTGATCATGGCATCTATTCTTTTATGTTCTTTGAAGATGAGGTACCATTAACCATAACTGCCATCCGCATACTAATGTCTAAATATCACAGGTACCTGGTAGAATAAAAAATGTTATGCTTTCCAACTCAGCTACCTTGCAGCAATACTTCTGAAGAAATTAGTTTGTGTGTGTGTGGCAGTACAGAGAACAGATGGAGAGAAAATAGAAGCAGTTGCAGATGGGCATTGGTTAACTTGAACATTAACTTGTAGACAGACTGACACAGGTCAGCTTTCCAGGAAGACTGCCACATGTTCAGTTTAACCAGCCAGAAATATCATGCTGCTATTCCAATGCAAAAATAATATAATTCACACACACACACACACACACACACACACACGCACACGCACACACACACACACACACACACACACACACACACACACACACACACACACACACACACACACAGTCACTGAATTATAAGAGCATTGCATAGATGTACCACTCTGAATATCAGTATTTTAATATCTGCTTTTAAAACACTCATAGCAACTAATCATACAAGGCTGGTCAGTCTCCAGTCTCTTTTTTCCACACAAGTTGTAAGTACAAACATGCTGGGCAGTGAGAGAGAGGAGTGAGACAAGGCAGACTTTAGAAATGGAAACAATCTCTAAGTATGTGAAATGTAACCTCTCTGAGGAGTAGGGAGGCAAAGATGGTGCAGTCAGTTGAATAGCACCAATTATATAGTTGGACTCACTTTTGTTCACTGCCTCTGCTCACAATAGGGGGTGGTCTTTCAATTTGTTTGGGGGTGTCCAAGGTGTGAGATGTTTTGGACAAATTTGGCAGTACTCGTTTCTAGTAGTGGTGAGGAAAACTTGTATATATCCTCCACAGTAGAGTACATTATATTTGTGTAACTTATGAAGAAATACCCACAGAAATAAGTAAGTAAGTATATATTCACTACATTATGAAGAGCTTTCGGTCTCAAAGATTATTGTAGACAACTCAAGACTTAACAGTTGTACTAAAGTACATGCAGTCATTTCAAAGTCAAACGGCCATAAACTGTCAGGCACCTCTATTACAAGAAAGCAAAACAGTGCAGAATTCAACATTCTGCAGGAAAGGAAATAAACACTTCTACCTTAATAATGCATCAGAATGTATTGTGATACTTGTGCCAGGAACTGATAACACAGTACGATACCCAGCCTACATAGCAACAGTGGGTGGAGTGCTTTTGGACGAAGCTTTATCTAATGACTGTGTTGTCCAAATGAGATATACACACATAGGCACCAGCAGAGCTACTGCCCCTCTGAGAGCACTCTAATCAAATTTTGTATATTTAACAATGCCGGAAGATTATTGCTAATGTGGGAAGTGTGTTTAAAACATGTATATGCACATTTATACCCGTGTCACAGCAAACTGTAATTGATTGTTTGGTACTTCTTGTGTGCTTTGTTGGACTATGTCAAAGTAAAGCTTAAGTTTGGCAATATGCTGTAGGTATAGTCCGTATAAAATATATCTGGGATGTTTCAGGACTGATCATTGACTAGACTACAGGGTCCTAGGTAAAATCTGGCAAACAAGTAGTAAGAATATTTGGATATATTCCTGAGATTACAGGGTTATAGAAAGAAAAGGACAGTTCTGAAAATAGAATGCAATGCTTATTGCATAACAAGTGAAGTCAAAGATGCATTTTGTTTATGTATTACTCATGATCAGAGTATTTTCTGAATTTTCCTCTACTAAGCTGCTAAGGACAGGTTCCACAAGAAAAATGAGAATTTATAGACCCATTGTGTTTATATGCAATGCAATGCAATGCTTGTACTGGAAAGCAAATATGGTGTACTATTCTGTTAGCCAATGCAATCCATAGATAATTCAAAGCACAACAACAGGGTTTATTAGCTATTAAATTCAGATTAAGTGGTTTAAACATGTACAATATTACATTTATTCATTTAGCTGACGCTTTTATCCAAAGTGACTTACAATTACTATATATGTCAGAGGTTGCACACCTCTGGAGCAAATAGGGACTAAGTGTCTTGCTCAGGGACACATTGGTAGATGGGTCACACTGGGGGATTGAACCCCAGTCTTTCACACCAAAGGCATGTGTCTTATCCATTGCGCCATCACCCAGTATTTTTACTGGGTATTCTTTTTAAAACCTGGGCCTATTGAAGTGGTTTTGTAGAGAAATTTTAGGCATGGCTGACTGGAACAAGACCTTGGTGCCAGTGTATGACATGCTGCAAGGATTACAGTACAGTTCCCCACTGGCCTGAGATCCTTAAGTAAAAGGTTGATGGCCTTTACATAGTAATAAGAAAGTAGAAGCTAATATTCAAATCCACATTTACAAACTATAATTATGTAGCAAAACAATCGTTGTAACATTTAAGTTAAGCTTTCACTCACAGCCAATCATTGTCACAGCTGAAGTTTATAACACAATGGTATGGTGTTCAAGACTCTTGGTTTGCTCATTCTTTCTATCTCATATATACTGCAGGAATCATATATACTGATCAGTAGACCAAATTTCTCTCAGTACCCCACTGCACCTCTGAGCTGTAGAAAGGACACAGCGCAGATAAAGGGGAGCTCTTTGAATGCCTGTTGGGTTGGTGCTCAGTGGGATAAAGACATGTCAGAGTTTTTCATCTACCATCCCCTCTTTTATGAGCAGGGTAGTAGTTGTGCTATGAATTCTGTCCTGGGGTGGTCTCCTATCCTATCTCACTGGGGTGGATGGATAAGAGAAAAGTCATTCTCTGTCCGAGTCTTTAGGCTCACATTATATGCTGTCACAATGCGAAAGCTCTGAGCTGACTTCAGACTTCCTCGCTTCTTCCTGCTGTCCTAATTGCTTGGCCCACTTAAGACTGTGACGCTGTCATCTCACCTCACGACAGCCTCCAGCAAGCCAGCATCTGGCATAGCATGACAAAAACGCGTTTTTCCCTCTAAACCTCCTTACTGCAAATAAAAGACTCCTGCCTCCTATCTCAGTGCCATGTTTACAAATGACAGAAGTAGATGTCACAAATTGATCACAGTGTTGACAGCATTGTGTTTATGTGTTATTTCCACTTCTTCCTGCCTGTGTAAGTCTGAAGCCCTGCAGTGAAAGTGCCTTGTTTAGTCGATAATTATTGTGCCTTTATAAGATGTATGCTGTAGGCCACAGTTAACAGACATCCTACAGAATAAAGTAAAAAAATCCTTGTATTAGTATATATCTAATAAGCAGGCGAAGTAGGAGATATAATGTAGTAAATTAGCTCCTTAGAATCAGCCATGCTAGCAGCCCTGTGAGGCTGTACTACACAGAAGTGCTTTGAGTTAAATGCAAACGTCAGCATGCTAATATCCTCATAATGTGTGTTAGCATGATAATATTTGCTAATTAGCACTAAACACAAAGTAGAACTTAGCCTGATGGGAATGCCATCAGTTTTGCAGGTTTTGGTCATAAACCAAAGTATTGAACAAATTAACATTGTGTCCTGATGTTGGTGCCAGATGAAGAGTCCAGGGTTTATAATTAAATAGCACAATTCATCCAGAGAGGGTCTGTACTAGCTTTCATGACAGTCCAATATTTGCTGAGGTATGGATACAAACTAAGGCAGCATGGTGGACCAGTGGATAGCACTGTGGCCTCACAGGAGGAAGGACCCGGGTCTTTCTGGGTGGAGTTTCCATGTTTTCCCCTTGTCTGCATGGATTTCCTCTGGGTTCTGCCAGATGGGTTCCCCACCATCAAAAACATGTTAGGTTCTCTAGTCAGTGCCATTGACCACTGCCACTGGCACTGACACTGATCTTCACCTACTTCTAAGGTAGATGGAGAAAGGAACAACTGACAATACAGGTACAAATATACACATATACAGAAACTCTTTGATTAACGTGCTGAGAAAATACGGCAAAATAATAATTGTAGCATGCAGCAGATATTTTGTCTCAGCAAACACAGGTGTAGCAAATAACATTAATAATGGGTGCATACCATTTAGTTGTGCCAGTGCCAGGGTCCATTGTCCTTGCTGGCTCACTGACGATGGCATACTGGGCCATCAAACTGGAAGTGAGCCATCATTAATGTTACACCTGTGCTTTTCCTGCTATGACAAGTCAAACAAGGGAAAAAATATATATATTTAGTTTATAAACAGTATTTTTATCTAAAAGAAGTTAGTGTCACCATGAAGCAGTCTGCAGTTGTCACACAATTACCAACAAATGCAGAAGATGTAGTCAAGCATAACGCATGATGCGAGAAGGAATTGTACTCAATTCTATTGTGATAGATTTTCCTCAAAAGTCTAGATTGGACTTTTATTACGGCTTCTGCAGTGTACAAAATCCATAGGCATCAGGTATTTTATAGGCGAGCATCAAAGTTTTACCATTCACTTGGGATGGCCACAGCAGCACACAGGAATACCCTACCAATCGCCATCTCCCCAGCAAATAGCTTCTTGTATTGGAAGTTAATTCTCCGATGGAATTAAATTATAAACCATGTCCAAACAAATTAATGTCAAGCTGCAAGCAGGTGCATTTTCTTTTTTTGACAGGCTGAGGGCATTAGTAATCTAACGCATGAGCCCTCTCTCCTCTTAGCTCTGGGGCCCCAGCTTCGAAGTAATACACCCGCTGCCCTTGCCCCTCCAATTCCCATTTCAGAAGCCATCGGTGTGGAGGCACACTGGGTAGAGGCGTACTGCAGAGGATAGATTAATGTGCCGTCTGAATGTGGATCTATAGAGAGCAGGTTTCATCCCTGTCCCAAAAGTCAAAGCAGAAAATATTATCAAACACATCTCACTGGGGGATTTACCTGTTAAAACATTTATTCTCGCTTTCAATTACAATTTGGCTTCTCATCACTGCGAGAAGAAAATTACCATGTATGATATTGCCATGGGATATAGAGATAAATTGAGCCTGATATCCAGTTTGATATTGCTAAGCAAATAATCCTGATATGAGTAAAAATGTTCACTGGGCTCTTTTTCCAATCTCGCAGTATTGAGTTAAAGCTTGAAGTAAGGAAGCTACCGAATGAATGTAGATTGATAGCAGGGCTTTACCCCGTAGTTCAGTGAGAGACAGACAAACCACTAGTCTCTGTGTCTGCTCCTCTGGGACAACACACTCCCCACACACCAACCATTGATCTAGCAGGCTAAAATCAAGTGTTTAACTGATAGTCAACAGAAGAAGATTCCTGGGGACTCATATCCAAGTCACTTGAATGTGATGTTGTAATCACACATGTTTACAAGCTGCTCATTTTGCACAATTAATAAAATATGCATGCACTGCTCACTTTGGCTGCTGACTGCTCCCTCATTATATTGATTATGTACCCAATATTTTGGCAAGAGTTGCCAAATGACCTAGATATTTAACTCAAATGTACCGTTTGGAGGCCTTTCCTGCATTATTTTTAACAGCTCAGCTTTCAACATACTTAAGAATAAGGAAAAGACATTTAGCTCATAAAACAATTTTATGAGATTTGCATGTACCGTAAACATGGTTTTGAAGTTTTGGAACAGTTTGCTCATATGAACTAACTGAACCTAAACATACGTTGCTTCACTATGGAGGATGACATACTACACACACATTTCTTTGTCTCCAAATTTTCTTTTGGTAAACAAAGCAAATATATATTTATTCATGGTCATCTTAATGAAATGTTTCTGGCAAATGGCAAGGTTACAATTTTAATATGTTTCTAGATACTGGGTATTTTAATAAGGCCAGGAAAAAACTAAGTAAACAATGAGTGAAGTAAAGCCAATGTCAACATAACACAAGGGTTAAATAAATCTTATTAATTCTCCTGCATGTAGTCGGGAGATTCTCTTGCATCATCTTGCTAATTGACCTTTTCTTTGCAGAGGAATATTCCAAAAATACAAAAAATATAGTTATGAGTCTTTTCATGAGAAAATAATAACCTTGACTTCCCGTGTCATGTAGCAACTCCAGGTTAGTCTAGTGAAGGTTAGTGGATTTTTTTCATTCTATCTGTATTTTCCACAAAAAAGTAAAAAGCCAGGTGTGAAGAGCCACATCAATGCTGAAAAAGGCTCTTGTTGAAACAGTATTTTGAGGGGGTGGGGAAAGGTCAATGTTGGCTTTTTAATTATGATGAACAAAGCGCAGCTTGTTAAGTAAATAAAACAGGAGATTCCCACATGGCCTAATGTAGGCTTGATCAGAATCCGTCTGCTCTTGGAGAGTTTAAATACTTTTGCCGGACTAATTAGTCTGTTTGGTAAAAGTTTTCAGATAATATCATCAGCAGTCAGCAGCCATGCAAGGAGGAGATGAAATTTAACATTTCTCTTGTTATTCCAAAGTGATTTTTTTGGTATTTCTCACTGCTCAGCCCCTCTTCTTCAAACAAAAGCAACATGTTTGCTCTGCCTCACTGTTATCCTCCATGTAAATAATGTTGCCAGCTAAGCTCAAGAACATTTGCATTCTCACATCTCTCTAATATGTGCCCCACAACAAGCACAAGAACCCTGTGTAGACTTTGAACTTCATATAGATGCATGCAGGAGAGAGACACAAGCAGGAAGGGAAGACTGAAGCAGTGTACATAATAAACATAAACCCTAGGACCTCCTCCTGCTTGAGTGGTAGGCCAGCAGACATAATATACAGTCAGAGGAGGTTAGCAGTAATACTGGCAGACACTGAGGGGAGGTGAAAATTGAACCAGTCAAAGCTGGAACAGGTGGTTATCTGTGGCAGAATCACTTGTGAAAGGAGCTTTTGCCCTTTGATAGAGAGAAGATGAAGGGTGGGGATAAGAAATGGTTATTGATCGATGGTCGCTTTATCTGCCTCAACCCTGATGACCAGACAATGCAATCTAACTTGGTCCAGAAAGGTGCAAAGGTGCTGATGGGTTTTCAGAGTACTTCATTCTCATTTGTACAGTTTAAATCATCTCCATTTTGGTTATCTTGCTTCAGAGACATTCTACCTCATGTCTGTTCTTGCACGTGGTTAGATTTAAAAATCAAACATTATTGTTTAAAAAAATGAACACTGTCTCTTAAAAATGTACTTATTAAACTTATTAAAAAACCCTTACAATTATATATTATAATATATTATAAGCTGCACAAAACTAATATTTTACCAACGTTTAAGCTGTTCAGGCAAAATTGTTAGCTACCAGTTGCCTATTTATACACCCAGCAGATACAGAGCAACATTATCAATCATTCGGAGTCATGTTTCTTGCATCCTGATGAATCTAAATCCAATACTCATTCTCATTTTCGCTTAGTTTTTGGTCTTCACCAACGTCTGTCAGAAATATCTGGGTCTTTAGCTGGTAATTGCTCTACTATGTTTACCAGCTCGTCGCTTACTGTGTCCAGCTGCTGTTTGGTGGTGACCAGACAGTGTACTGTGGGTTTTTAAGAGTTTTGTTGTTTGTTTTCTTGCTGAAAACAGCTTTGTGCCATGGCAAAAAAATACACCTTAAGAGTGACAGTAAACAAAAAAAAGCATTGATACACTGTAAAATATGAACATAGTGTCTGTGACATTACCCATAAGTTTCTGAACAGTGTGGCCAATGTGGCCACCCAGCGCCTGAGACAGCACCCATCTGTCACTCAAATAACCACGCCCATCCTTATGCGTAAATTTCAGTCCCCATACAAATGTCATGAACAGGGAAATTAGCTACAGAGGCCAAAAACATTTTTTGGCTGTAAAACAACAGGCTGTAAACATGTTTATTTCTGCTGTAAAGTTGGCCATTTTAACATGGGGGTCATTGGGGAATGCATCGCTTTTGGAGCCAGCCTCAAGTGGATATTGATGAACTGCAGCAAAAGAAGTGATACTGTGTAATTGTTATTATAAAAATATTGATTCTAGCCCCTTTAATATTTTGTATCTTGTGCAACTTTGTTCTTTTATTGCAACACTCTGAACATCTTGTGAAAGCCAATGCACTCAAACATGTGTTCTGTTTTCAGGAATTTACTTTAGTTTAGCTTCACTGATCAAAGCTGAATCAAAAATATCCATATTGCCTGGCTGCACTCAACTATAGCTTATTAAGTGTGATTGCTTGAACAAAATGCATGGGGCAGACTGAATTTGCATCCCCTAACACATTACCATTCAATAAACAGAAAGCATTGGTATCTTGGGAGATGTGTGGTTTTTAATGAGGAGCCACACTGCTGTTCTAAAATGTCCCATAGCTCAAAAAATGCACAAATCCAGACATATACAATCCAGGACACTACACACACACACACACACACACACACACACACACACACACACACACACACATACCATAAAGTCAATGAGTGCGCTCCAATAAAAAGACTCACTTCTCTCTACAAGCAAAGATCATTTTGGGAACACTGATGGAATACAGTGAGCCCATGTGGCTCGAGGTGGATATCAATTAAAATGATGTATGGCCCCAGTGTTTTCTAATTGGGACATGGCGATGTATTTAATAACACACATTAGAACTCTAATTAGAAGTAAATTGAGCTGCATCCCATTGTCTACTAATCAACATAGGGGATTGGGTGGATAAATAACCTCAGTTGGAGGGTCTCTGTGCTTTAAAATGCTAACATTTATAGAGACATCTATTTGTTTTCTCTGGATCAGTTTGCAACTTGTGTTTCAGCATTGCTTTCTTAAGCTCTGGGTTGAGCAGTTTGTTAGTCACCACAAATAATAATGCAATCTGCATCCTGTGCTGCCAGTGATGGTAAAACTTTAATGAGATACTTTAAATCACTCTTATCTATTAATAAACATATAATTTATGTGATAGATGCTGAATTTAATTTATCATGATTAATCATAACACTTTGTCAGTAATAAAGCTGAAACACAGTCCTCCTCTAATGATTTAACATGCTGGACTTCTTAGCAACCACAAAATGATTTAGACCCAAGAAAGAAAAGAAGAAAAGAAAAATAAGTGCTCCTGATTGTTATCACCCTTTATCCTGAAAACCATCTCCTTTTGAGTAACTAGGTGATTGCCAATTGTGACTTCATCTTAGAGTGAGAAACAAAGAAGTCAAGTCAATCACATTTTTAGTCCCAATAAAGCAACAAAACCTTTTCACTTGGCAGGAGGTGCCTTCCATCACACATAATTGGACTATATATGAAAAGGATGTAAAGTAAAAAGAACCACATAACCTTTTCAGTGAATTATTAATACATGTGCTATTTCAATAAAGGCAGGATGATAGAATTAATGTAGAAAGCTGTCATTGAATGTTCCTTTGTGTTGAATTTTTCTGCACCACTGCACAATGTGCCCAAGAAGGATCATTTTGAGGAGGAAAATTCCCAATAAATTCAAAATCGGTACTCATATTGCAGGTTGTTGAATACAAAAAAATGCTTTTGTGATGTTACAGTATGACTATTTCTCTGGGAGGTCAGGATACTGTAAATAGTAGTCATACATCCATGCTGACTACAGCATAAAAACCCCTCTGAGCACATTTTATGGATTGGAGAAACATTTGACAAGCTCTCTGCAATCGGATGTGTCAGTATAAAGGATTATGTGTTTTATGGGGCCTGGTCGGAGCAGCAGATCTGCTCCTATAAACATGCACTACAATTTAGCCCAAGGTGTGCACTGGAAAGGTTATCCAATCACCCCTTTGAAAGTGCCTTTCAAAATGAGTAAATGCCCTGGCCAATGCCACACAGTCATACTGTAGCAGTGTAAAACACACTCTTCGATCAGCTGCTTGAAAACTGACGGAACTTTTGGCTTCCTGATCATTCCTTATTTCTCTTCTCTTTCCCCTAAAGAAGCAAACAACTCTCTCTGCATATTCTCACTTATTCAGAAATGGGAGGAAACACACCCACGTATTGATCGCAAACCCCCTTGTACTGTATTGGTTATCTATATGGTAATGCAGAGCTGAATGTCTCAATTTATTATTTCATCTTTTTCCGTCTCCTCATTACAACAGTACAGAGCTGTGAACACCTCCTGCATATCTAGATAAGGCTATTTGAATGGATAACACATTCTCCTCTACATAGAAAGGGTTATCTTTAAAAGAGCAAGCCCACCTGCTCTAACAAAGCCATTCATCACTGTAGCACTAGACTCTTTGTCTCGGTTGGATAATTAGCATAACTTGGCCAAAGAATTGCTTATTTAGAGGCAGGACGATAGATAAATGGACATTAGCTGTCAGACAAGTTAAAATGTCAGAAACAGTATCATCGCCAGCTCTGTTAATAGAACTTAAACGCAGAACTACACAACATGGGTCTACTTGATTCTGGTATGATCTTCAATCTTATTAATACTGAAATCCAGAATAGGGGTTTTGCCATGTCATGTGATGACTTATTGGATCAAAATCACAGTTTACAAATTCACTGGATGCTTTCTCCCATCTCTGATCACCTTCCAGCTTCTCCCATCTTTTTTGGACAAATGAATAAATCTGCAGCACACCATAAACAAAGTCTGAAGGGAGTTGCAAGAGCCTCACCATAAAGTGTAGAAATGAAAGGTGGCTGTGAAAAATTGTTTAGAGTTTTCTTTTTCGACGGTAAACAGAGACTGTGGTTAGTTATGGTTGGATTGGATTCCACAGTGAAATAAGCTGTCAAACTGTCCAAAGAAACTCAAACATCTCCTGCAGCATAATCCACTTCTTCACTGTCCATCTGTGTGTTCAGCATGTTGCAAACTGTCATATTTTTGCAAAATTTTTTGGCTAAGTACCTTGCTTCTGTCTCAATTGTCACATACCCAGATCCAACCCTGTCTCCAAGAAATTAAGTTTATGGGTGTTTCTGCAACTATGGTCACTTTTGACCTCCCAAATTAAAAAAAATCAATCTCTATGAATTTTAATTTAAACTTGAAGAGTCTATAATACTTATAAACAAGTACACAAAAATGCATTGTGTCATTAAGATTTTCATCTGGAACATGTTTATTTTTTATGGTTTTCATCACTTTTTCTTACAAAATGTCATTACCGCAACATTTCAGCAACATTTATTTTCTAGATTTTCCTTTTTTAAATTCAAATTAAATAAATGTAATTATTAAATTACTGCAATTCTGATGTGTTAATCATCTCTACTTAAGTGATTTTGAAGTGTTTTTGCTAATAAAATCATAATAATAATTCAAATAAAGCAATGATGGGGTAATGATGTCTTGTGTTGGTAAGGACACAATTTTAATGGTAAATGTTACCTCCTGTTATCTTCAGATTTACTAACGTCTTTTATCTTTGGGGTCGTTTGGACCTCCCTTCAATGATTTTCACAGAATATAAACCGTATATTATTTTTCCTGCAGCCCACCAGACTGTGCGTGCACCTTGCTTTGCATTTTGACTTGTACACTCCTGCTAAAATTAGCAACCCAATGTAGGCATGCAAGTAGGTCTCCATACCCATACACAGGCCTCCTTTCTAAATTTGTCATCTCATAACTTTTCATTTTTGGAAGAAATGTGCTGGTGGTTAAAAAACTACAGGAAGGTCAACAATAAGGGTCTCATCCTCATCAAAAGAGGATGCTTCACAATCAGGGTCCTCAAAGTCCTGTGACAAAACCTCATTAAAAACCTTTACTTACAGGTCCAAGAGAAATGGTTTAGAAGGCTGCTTTGCAAGTGTTGTTATGTGTGCTCATTCCCTATATTGTGAACTATTAGCGTTTTCACAGAAACCTTAGTCCCCTACCTCACCGTGAGGAAAACATTAAAGTTCTCTGAAATTATATTTTCCCCTCAGTCATGTTGAGTGAAATATCAGTGGTTCTTGCTCTACTACAGGTATGGTCAGGGTAGGTTGGGGCCCTAAAGCAGTGACCTCAATATCATCCAGAACAACCACAACAAATGTGTGTGAATGTATAGGCCCACTTTTTACAGCTAAAACTTGGTCTCATCTATTGTTGCAAAAATTACATGTTTGTGTTACATATACAATGACCTTAATAATTTGTACTTTAATAATTTGCCTTGAATTTGTCTCTACCGCAACACAAGGTCTTTACCGCGACACCTAAAGCTGCTGCAGTAAAGACATATTGCGGTAATGACATTTTTGCTAATATTGCAAATAAATGATAGTTAGCAATGTCTGCTTCATTAGCTTTGACTCTAATGATCTAATATACATGAATTCAACAGTAATATTAATTTATTTTTTAATGTAGTTCAAAACACACAATTAATAAGCTGTATGGTAAGGACACACAATAAATACTTCAGAAGAAGTGGATTTGTTTTGCTTTGAAAAAACCCTTTACTATGGCATTTGTTCAGTGCTTCATAACTGTTAATAAATCACATTATTTTGTGATTAGGTTTTATGTCAAGATGTGTAAAAACAATATACATATATTTATCAAGCATAATATGATCTGATATGAATTTTAACATAAATCCAAAATGTCACTGCTGAGACTTGCCCGTAGGAAATGCCTGTAGTTGCAGAAACAATTTGCAATATCGAATCAATTTTGAGAGTATAGTAATATCACAAAATGTGTATTAGAATTTTCACTGACATGACCATAGTTAAAATGTTAACAGTGACTCGAAATCCTAGACGTGTTGATTTTATTTTTGCTGCTTAGCATCAAATCAAAACCACAATCTTTCAACAACCTTTACAAAAGTACTTTTGCAGGGAGACCGTCCTCCCAAGAGGAAAGACAGCATTAGTTGTTTCAGCATGTACCACAAAACTGCATATGTTTACTTTCAAAGTCATTTGTGTACCTAAACTAGTGGTGGGCATAGATTATTTTTTTTACTCTACATTAATCTTGAAATTAATCTAGATTAATCTAGGTTAAAATGGCTCATTTGAATTCTGCCGAAGGCATTTAAAATATGTGTGCGAACAGGTTTCAAGCCAGGTTTCAAGCTAGGTGGCGCATTAGACCAGGGGCTCATCTCCTGTTTCCAAAATGCATCACAAACTGCTTGAGAAAGCTGTTGTACTATGATAATTGGTGATGAAAATAAATCATGTTCAATAAGACGTACTTGTGTATAGCGTGTGATGTGCTTTGCGTTTAGGTGGTACTTGAGACTGGAAGAACTCCTACAGTTAACTAATTCCGCATTGCACAAGGTGCAAAACAGGTGTTGTGCCGAGTTTTGCCTGCCTGCCGAGAATTGCATGCACCCCCAAATAATGCTTTTAAATGCTGTAAAATTCTTTGTGGACTTCATCAATGGTGATAAATTGATTTGAAGTATATATTTTATGAACGTTTAGAGTCTTTAATATTTTAATACACTTAGTAGGCTAGAAGGACCATTCCTTGACATTCAGTATATGTGGCGAGAAAGCTGTTTGATCAATAAGCACAGCAAAGTGTCTGAGAAGGACCTACAGAGGTGGATGCATAATTCGGCAGATCAGATTTTGTAGGCTCCCTGCCGAGATTTGCATCCACCTCTTTTCTCAGCATAGATGACCGTTAGCACCCGCGAGGTGCATGCGATTCTCGGCTGGCAGGCAGAATTCGGCACAACACCGGCGGCTTCAGAAATGTTTGTACACAGAGTGCTGTCCAACAGCTGTCTGTGGACGTGTTACATCCATGTTAGCATGTCACGTTTGATGTGGTAACTTACAGTATGCATACACACAGGTTTGAAGACTCGTTCTTGCTCCCTACAGTGCAATTCGGTATACATCTGCGCTAAAATATCAAGGTGAAAGCCGATAATGGCCCACCACTAACCTAAACCTAATGAAAGTTAGCGCTGTCGCATGAAAAAAAAATCTTTATTGGCATCAGATCACACAGATTATAACACTCCATATCAATCTTGAGCACATGGACAAACAACATATTTTGTCATTTAATTTGAGGACAGCACCGGCCCAGTTTAACCTATGCCTAAACCTAATCACTTGTGGGATTCAGGATGCAAACCTAGATCTTGTTTTTCCATGTTATCCTAATTTAGCCTCTTCAAACCTCCAGCTTATTTGTTAGTCTGAAATCATACTGCAGTTTATCGACTGGCTCCTGGATTCGTCACTCTACTATTTACTTCCTAAAGTAGGTTTGACACTAGAGAAGTGGAGTTTGCTACCTTTTGCTAGCTTTATATTTGCTATGTGAGCTCATTGCTTATTGAAGTCCACATTAACAGCAACAACATCGTCTGTGACAAATCAAACTACAAACCTTTTACATTCACCTTTCAAGCTCAAAGGGTAGATTTTAAGTGGCGCATCACTCTGACTAATCATTTTCTTTTCTATGACGCAGTATTGACAGTGGGAGCAACGAATTCTAGTACTTTGAGCCTGTTCAAAGAAGCCGGAAAATAATTCCAGTGAATAAAGACTGAAGTGAACATCTGTCCCTCAGCACATCTCTGTATTTTGTGTTCACCCTTAGATTTGGAGTAATGAGGAGGCAGGTGTAATTACTGAGTTGTGACACAGTCAATCTTTCCGTGCTTCAGGCCTTGTGCTGGCAGCGGTAAATATAGCTAATTACATCCTCTGCTCCACAGCCTCTTTATCTAAACTCAGCAAGACAGAGACCTGCCCACCCAGCACACCATTACTGTGAACCAACCTAATAGGGACCTGATGTTTTCAACCACCCTCACAAATTGCTTTATAACAGCCAGTATTATGTTACAAAATGCAAAAGGACTGATCTACCCTGTTTCAATCACACTTAAATACAAAGTACTATTGCAAGCTACAACTATTTGTTGATCTCAGAGAAATGTGATGTGATCACACAGCCGCAAAATCGGTGTGTATGGTACAATGGAACACATGACATGAGAGAAGTGAGTCTGACAAAACAGGTGAACTGTGTTAGATGTATTCAATATGTCTAACTGTACATGCAGGGTCAACTCTTTACCTGTGTTTTGAGCTATATTTGTGTTTTGCTAAAATATTCCCTGGTTTGATACAAGGAATGTACAACATTAAACATGGTTAGTCATGAATGTACATTCTACATTCTGTCGTTATTAGCTAGAGATAAATGAACAATTGTTTGGCAGGAACATGAATTACTGAATGTCCAACACACAGACTCACACAGTGAAAACAATACCAGCCACACTGTTACGCCTGGTAAATATTAAGTCATCACACCTAAATGTCTTTTAAAAAACATAAAATTGTAACCAAATGATTTATATGCACATTTTCTGATCTGCCACCTCTATGATAAAGGGTTGGCTTTGTTTAGCTAATTAAAACTAGCTGGTTAAAGTTAGAGCTTCTGATGGACCGTCATTACTGCATTCACACAGCTGCTAGAAGCTGCTCGTCAAGAGAATATAAACAGGACATGTAAATAAGTCAGCTGGTGCTATTGTTGCTTAGGTGAGGACTGTCTACAAAAATAAATTGCAAAGACAATTATTGCATTTGAAATGATGAATTATATTAAACCACAACTTTAACATTTTAACAAACTAAAACAATGGCTTGCTATGAAAAGCAAAGATTGTTTAGTCCAGATAGCTTGATTAAATGACCATTTGTGTTACCTCATGTAAATGAATGATACTAATCTAGGAAACTTAAACATTTAGTTTTGGTCATTACTTTCTTTAAGTACTTTTCAAAATCATGCCCTCCATCCGCTCCACTTTGAGCCATGCAAATTCAAATTGATGCAGTTAAAACACAGACATTAATGCTGTTAGTGGTCAACCTGCTCTCCCCAACTGAACTCCACAGTGTCACAATGTGATTCTAATGAGTCCTTAATATTCTGTCCAACATATTCCACTAACATTTATTTGCTTAATTCATTTTTGGCTGACATCACTGGACTCAAGAAACAAGAAAAAATGCTCGACTGGCTGACAGGAAATGAATGAAAGGGAAAAAGTCGTGTCTGCCGTCAGCTCTTTTACCGCCTGTCCCAAGGTCAATAGTTCTGCACATGGGGGACAGCGAGACTGAGAGAAAGTGAGAGAGAAGGACCGAATTTCACACAGTTTCAACTTCTTCATTCTGGATCACATTATACTGTATGAAAGGAGGATCATAAGGATGACACAGAATTCATTCCCCATAATTCCTCTGCCATATCTATGATAGAGTACATCTCATTTACAGTAGCTGAGAGAATTAATTACAGTCTTGATTCAGACCACTGCCTATTTCACACACTTGAATTTTCACCTGAGCCCGAATATACACAGTCTGGCATTTAATGAAATGGCCGTCCAGTACATATCATTGTGTAATGTATATTAAATTAATCATAAAACTCTCACATACTTTATTTTCCATTACTCATGTTAAGAACCATTAATCATATTATTACAGCAATCTAATTACATGTGACAAGTGTAAATTCAGCAGCTCGGAGGTGTTTGCTTCTAAAGGTCAGATGTAAACCCAACGCCTGCAGGGAGCAAAGACTAGATTTTGCAACTAAATAGCAACTTTCACAGCCAGAATGGGCAGGGCAGTACATGTCGTCTGGCCACTCAAACATGCACTCAAGTCATGTTAACAGCAGCATGTTTGACAGGTGAGGCTGTAGAGACTGAGGAGCTCATTGATCACACTGCAGACACAACTGTGCTGAGAAGTCCAGAGATATGAAGGCTGAGAAGACATCAGTGGGGTAAACAGTACACGCACAAACAGCGTTCACTGAGCAAATGGAACACGTGGAGCAATAATGAATGGGCACATTTGCAGTCATTGTGTGAAACATCCTCATTTCTTACTCCCTGTGTTATACTCATTCATATTCCAGCCACACACACACACATGCACACACATATATGCTTGTGTCTCACACAGTGCTGTATCCCAGCTTTTGTCTTTCTAATTTCCCCCCTCAGTCCTGTCTGATTCCTAGTGGAAACTGGAGGTCACTGGTGTTAGGAGGGAGAGCTGCAAGTTCCAAGTAAGAGTTACAGGTTCTAACCTCTGAGAATCTCAAACAACCTCCGACCCTATAGCCTTCATATCAACATACAACCTAGAGAGCTGGCTTAGACACATATGTCAGCTGCAACCCTATGGCTGCAACATAAAATGGAAATGCCAATCAATGCATAATAAGACTGATCATTACCATTGGGTATACATCCACCCCTATATCCTGTATGGAAAAATGCTAATTTGCTTTTCCAAATATGCAGGGGAAATGTAATTGCTGCCTGGATTATGTTTACTGACTTTTTTTTTAATTGACGGAGTGTGTATGGTGGTCAAGAGAGCTCAATATAATAAAACATCAAAAGACGTAAAATGTAATAGGACATTACCTTACTACGTGTCTAGTCAATGTATTTTGTACAGAAACAGTTAACAGCTCTTGTTTTCTACAATGAGTCCAATGTGCTTTAAAGCTTAGAAAGATTATGTCCCCCCAGCATTATATGCCTCATGGTAGTTTTCCACCACTGCATACCTTTTTAAAACCCTCAGAGACATTGAAAAAAATATATAAATATACATGAAACCAAAATATTCTCCTCATTTCATACTCATAGATCTCCATCATTTTCTGCTGTGCAGTTGAGCACAATAAGTTTGCTTTCTGCTCAATCAAACACAGATCTGCTTTTTTTTTTTTTACTGTGTTTATGTTTCACTCTGCTTTTCCCTCTCTCTCTCCATCTCTCCATCAATCAGTCGCAGTGCTCCCTGCCTCATCTTCATTTGGATCTTCCTGTTTAGAAATAAATCACATTCATAGAACACCTGAGCTGGCGAAGGGAGTCGAACGGGATCAGGGTCCCAGGTGGACCAATTCAAATAGCATTCAGGTCTCGTGTTGGGAACACACACACACAAAACACAAAGGTTATGGTCAATCAAACACCATGTCCTCATGGGTCACACATACAAACTATAAACCCCCGCACATACACACATATCCTGTGTCTCTGTCTCACAGTTTCTTTGTTTTGTTGCTCTCCCTCTCTCTCTCTCTCTCTGTCTCTCACACACACACACACACACTCTCTCTCTCTTGCTTTCTGTCTGCCATTCATTAATTGACAGGTTGAGACTCTCCCTGGTGGAATTGTAGGAAGGCAGAGGATTTGCATTTGTATTTTTCCAATATCTCCTCTGGACGGAGGATCATGGGCTTACCATGTGAGAAAAAAGAAGCAGGCAGGACGGCGGCAGACTGACATTTGTTAAAGACATTCATCTCCTCTCATCTTGTTCTTTTTATAATTTGAGAGAGGGCTCCTCGACCTGTTATCACTGGCTGTGGGGAAGGGCATTGTTGTTGAGGGGGTGATAGGTTTGCTCTACCCATTGCATGCTGGGAGGAAAAACATGCAGTTCAAACCTGAGGTCACACACGTGAATATAGCTGTCCTTGTTAGCTGGAGTTCACCAGAGACAAAGGGCTGATTTCTGTCAGTGTGTTATTGACTAGAGTAACATCTCATGGATGCTAGAATTTACACTTAAATGACCGTCTGGAGTGCAAGTTGACCCCAAGCAAAACCAAACTTAAATGATGGAAGTTACACAGGAAGCCAATATTTATTTTGATCCTCTCTTTCAAAGTTTCTGTAATGTTTTTCTCCTAAGTAAAAACTACTGGACATTGATCAGAGTGGAACAGCATCTACTGCCTTCAGCCAGTTATATATTAGTTACATGACCTCATGACTTTTAGTTGTCCATTTCTGTTTTACTGGGTCGATCCTTCTTGAGAAAGTGTATGACTCAGAGCCCTTTAAAGAGAGAGTCACGTCAGCGGGGGTCCAAAATGCTACATCGTCACGCTGCGCTGCTAGCATTTCATGCTAACTTCCGGGAACTATTCAGACGCTCCATGATCCGCCATTGCTGTGAAAAACTGGTCCATTGGAGTGAACGGAGATGACGCGACTCTCTCTTTGAAGGGCTCTGGTAGTTAGGTTTAGGCACAATAAACAACTTGCTCAGGTTTGGGGACACATTGTGGTTTCGGTTGGAATTTGACTTCATTAAGGTTAGGGGACCTTTGTCATCAGGGTTACAGTAACTAATAACCACTTGGTTATGTTTAATCTGATGTTTTTGCTGATCCATCCATCCACTTTGATATCCTCCCTCTGAGGACTTTGTGGCTGTTTAACAAAATCACATTTCTTTTTCTTTCACTCGCCACAGAAAAGAGTCACAATTACTATGGCTGCTAATTACTAACACTCACATAGACAACTTAACAAATTAGAATGATATGATATCCATTACCAGTGTTGGGGAATAAGTAGTTCCATGTAATTTAGTTACGTAATTTAATAACAAAATAAATGTAACTGCAATCCGTTACAGTTACGGGGAAAAATGTGCAATTAAAAATGTTCATGATTACATGTGGTGTTACATCTGAATTTTCTGTAAAAAGCAAGGCTATATGTTGAATAATATTAATTTTTGCATGTTTTTCATGTGCACGTCTTACTTTGCCATTTCCAGCTACAGCCTTTTAGTAAAGTTTGATGCCATTCTGATGCTTTTGATTGGTCCTAATGTTTGAATTTGCAGTGCCAACTGTCTGCCAGTTAAAGACCTTCTCAATCTGTCTTTTAAAAATGGTTAAAACACATTCCTTGGGAATTTACTAAAGTAATTACTTTATCAAAGTAAATGTAACAAGTTACATTACTTTGATAAAGTAATTGAAATAGTTGTAATCGGTAACCTATTACATTTCCAAAGTAATCTTCCCAACGCTGTCCATTACATACAATATCACATTACATATAAAATTAAATACAACCCCAGAAGACAAAGACAAGACAAATACAACATAATGCACTATAATAAATAGTACTATTATAATTACAAAAACTAAAAGACTGAAATATCTTGGCTGAAGGTGATTGTTTAATAATCTTTTATAACAAGACAGACTGTTCTCTAGTAACATGTGGGAATGAATATTGTTAGTTGTTAGTAAAACAGTAGTAAGTCCTTTGTATAAAATGTATGAGGTCCTCACCATTATGACATTCATAATAAAATAACTAATGCTACTATGCTTTTAATAGGCAGGAGAGACTTTCATGCATGTAAACATCTGATCTTAATCAACAGAAAATAACCATGCGAGGTGCATGCTCTGTAGTGAAACAATGTAAGAGTGCCAGTCATTTGCGGCTGCAAGTTAGACAAGGTATTATGTGCAAACATTCACACACGCATGCATCATTTATGTCAACACCTGCAGGCTCTAAACAATAAAACCACACTTTGCAGGGCCTGGCAGTTAAATTTGCATTCAGTGTGTGCATGCTAAATAAAAATAATCAAGGCTACAGAAACATTATCTCTCTTTCACAGTCCAGCAGTGTAAAATAACTCATACTGCGCCTTGCAGTTAGCTTGGCCTTCCTCCACAACTCATCCATCATACCTTGTTGCTAACCCATATTGTACTTAATACGAGCCCTAACAGGAGCAAGTTCTTCAAATTAAAAGTAACTTGTAATGTATTCTAAACTGAGCACATCTAGATTGTTAAGAGTAATGCTGAGAGCAAATGACTTAATGAGTTTGCATGCTTAGTAGTCAGATCACTTAGCAGATTAGAAGACAGTTATACTGCACATATAGTACAGATATCAGAACTTTTGAAATGTGAAATAATGGGTGACTGTGATTTACAATGTATCTATTTATAGTGAATGCAGGGAAGAAGAGGAAAACTGGAAAGATTTGGCTTCTATGCTGGAGGCTGGAGATAAGGTAATCTCATTCATAGTTTGATTTTTTTGCAGAACAGAACGATGCAGACAAATAGCCTGTGGTCAGAAATGTACAAAGAGCAGCCAGGAGTTAAATAGGAATTTTGCAGTTGGGGGATCTATTCTTGATTTTTCATTGAGCTCTGCTGGACTGATCTATTCTTTCTGGCACAGGTACAGGTACTGTAGGTGCCAGAGCTCAGTAAAAACTATCCTTAAATGCTGATGTGACTCCATTAAGTGACTGGTGACAGCATATAGTAAGATGGTGTATTATTCCAATTAGACCTGTAAGGGGTTTCATTGAAGAGTATGGATTAATAAGTCTCCAACGGGAGACATTCACTGTTCCACAGTTTGACTGTATCAACTTCTGATTAAGTGCAGCCCTTTCTTATAACACTGTTTCACTACAATGACCAAACACTGAAATGAACAGAATCTCAGGGTTGATGTTATGATGTTGTGAACTGTTGTGAAGCAAGTGATAGATGAGCTGCAGCTATGTAAAACATTTACATAAAAGTTTTACAATATGTGCATCATAAGCCAGGTTTCCATCGAAAAGTAGCTCAAATTTTAAATAGTTAGGTTCATTGAGATAAATAGCTGGTCGTGCAAATTCACCATTCAGGTGCCATTTATCCCTCAAAGAAGAAGAGGGTGCAATTAGACATAATCAAAAGTGAGCGAGCCAGTCACACCTCAAACAATGTAAATAAAGTAGGGAAGATGATGGAAATATGGAAATGATGTTTGTTTCATATATTTATTTGAAGAAGATTGCAGTCGTCTCATGGCTCAACGAAGATCTGACGTTTTCATCTGCTGCCATTTTTACCCTATTCAGTGGATGCTTCAGTGAAAGTTTAGGTCACATACTTCATGTATGTCATTTTGCTTTTATCGATTTGCCCACTTATCCACTCTTTCAGCCAAGTGTAAAAACTTAAATAAAAACAGGTGGATGGAAGCACAGTCATAATGTCCTTAAACATTTTTATCAAATGAGCACATTTCTAGCAACACACACAGCAACATTCAGATTTCACTACCCAATAAACACATCAAAAAGCACCTACCATCTTGGTATAAGATATGAGATGTGATATGGAACTAAATTTTCCGACAATGATACCGTGAGTTCATCAGTATTCTCTTTTAAACACATTACCATTTTCCCCCTCAGATAACATAACAACCACCCTGAATATTAATATCAATAGTTAATCTCTAAAACAGTATCACACTATCAACATTGAATATTTTGATTCTGTGTTTATCCCCCAGCTCTACTCCCTGAGACCCTTTATCAGTCAGACCTGCCCTGAATTATCTATACAACATGTATGATGGCATGCATATGCAATGTCAGCTCATTAAGGATGGATGAAGTTTCATTATTCCTGTAGTGCAATCATTCTTTACGTTTAGGTTAGAAACATAAGAGTGGTGCAACACCTATTCTATTATGGTAAGAATTATAATTATACAATACAACAGAACTGACCCTCAAAAAAGTCAGTTCTTAGGGAAAGCTCTTAGTCACAGAGTGAGCATATTGTCCTTCCAGCCGCACTGCCTTATATCATGAGTAAAAGTTTATTGAACAGGTTATACTGACAGCCTACACTAACAACACAGTGTTAACATCAACCTGACACTTCCCTAGCCATGACAATGTCATACTACCATTGCCTTTACATCTGACTGAAAAGAGGCATCATTCACATGGCTACTAGCTGTAGCAGTTATTATTATTATTATTATTATTATTATTATTATTATTATTATTATTATTATTATTAGTAGTAGTAGTAGTAGTAGTAGTAGTAGCATTACTTGAAATAGATAATAAATTAATAGTTATTATTAGTTGCCAATGAATGGACAAACTGGGAAATGCATTAAGGCACAACTGCTGGGTTCTGTCATTCTGCACCACTTGTGTTTGGGATCTGGGGGTCAGAGCGAGTCAGGCAGTCTGCAGGTTTGACTATGCAAAACTGTGCTGTAGTCAGAGACGCCAAGTGTTGAAGTCGACCCTTGTAATGATTATCATTATGTCGTGCAGCTTTCTGAGACGTTTTAATGACCAGGACTTGCTTTCTAACACAGTTCTCACTTATTATAATCAGTCTGCCCGAGCACGTAGAAACACAGTTCACAGCTAACTTTAACAATGTGGTAATAGTACCAATTTAAGTGAACACTTTTAAGCTTTTAGAATTTAGCTCTGAGTAAACATGGCTGTCTTTACATATCTTCAAAAAAGTAAATCGACAGCTGCGTATCAGCGGTACAGAATCTCTGAAATACGTGGAAACTGACTCATTTTGCTGTGCACTCACATCAGTGAGAATGTGACGTGCACAAAGCATAGAATAACTGAACCAAGAACAAATTTCAGTACCTCCTTACTAAGGAATAATAAGATTATGAATCCTCTTCAATTTATTTGAATATATTTAAATTATGAAGATTCTGTGAAGTGTGAACTCTTCATTCAATTTTATTTTATTTATATAGTGTCAGTTCATACTTCAGAAGTCCAGGAAGCAAAGACAAAACAAACTGCTTGAATCCCTGTGCTCACTGCCCTTTTCCCCCTCATTTCTGGTTGTACTTTGTTAGAATACATTGCACTTGGGTATAAAGTTGTGTGTGTGTGGGTGGGGTGGGGGAGTTACAGCCATCTACAACCACACCGCCAGCATGAAGAAGCCGGGAGGGGAGAGGCTATTGATTGTGTCACCTTTCCACAGACTCGAGGCTGTTAGGGTTCTTTGTGGGTCTGGCTCACAGTGGAGGACTCAGGCACTTGTAGATGAAAAGATTCAGTGTACAAAGCAGCTGAGGCTGAAGGCAAAAGATGCACGGAGCTACGAACTACTAGTGGTATCTTATTGTGCATGTCACTCGGTCTCTCTGTCACTCCTGCCTCATTCTCCTCTGTCTCTAGTTGCTCCCTCAGCCCTCAAAGGCTTTGAGGGCGGCCGACAATATCTTTATCCTTTTTAATTCTTAAATTTGGCACATCTTTTGAGAAATGTTATCTTCACTCACGTAACAGAACAGATAGAGGTGTGTTTTTGGCAATAATGCAGACTACTTTTTGCTGTGAAGTGTTCAGATATAAAGGCAGTAGTTGGTGCTGGTTTCTGTGGCAACAACAGTGAACATTACTGGCCAGATGGCTTCAATGGAGCTATTTCACTGGGAACAGTGGTGCTTAAGTGGTGCACTCTCACTTTAATTTGCTCTACAATTGGATCTGTATTGTAAAAAGAATTCCTTTTGTCTATTTCTCTATTATGCTATTTTCAGAGAGGCTAATTAGCTCACTCGAAAATGTTTTACAGAAGGCTTTTAGAAAAAATGAGCGCCTGTGAGGCCATGTTTATACTGCTGAGGCTGTAGTCATCTGCATTAAAGGCCAGCAATCAGCCTGCAATTACAGTGTAACCTCAGCTAATGGTTCTGAAGAGTGCCCTCAAATTCTGTTTACACTACATGCACTCAGTCAGGTGCTGTGATGTCTGGGTCAAGTTCAGTTTTGATAGCCAAAAGTAAAAATACCAAAACAACCAATCAATTTAACAACCAGGCAATTTAAAACTGTTTTTCACAAATATGGTGAATGTTTGGTCTAAAATGATGAAATTTTATTTGGGGAAAATATCAGTTTAATGGTAGGAAATGTTTTTATGTAGTTAACGTAGTATTAAAAGATTGGATCTAAAGTAAAAGGTAATCATTTTCTTTGATGAACTAGATCTTTTGTTTGAACATTTCACTCAGTAGAAACATCATGCTGCTACAGAAGATAGTGTGACACTGTTAGTTAATATTGGATACAAATATTTTTCCAACCTTAAAGCTGGGAAAGGGGAAACTTGGTGAAAAAAACAGATGTTTAGAATTCACATTCTTTATTTAATCATCATTCATGCTAAGGTCTCAAAGACAAAGATCTAAATTAACAAAAAAAAAGCAAACACAAAGCAAAGAAACAATGTATCTATGGGAGAAACTGCAGAGCAAAAGATTAAGCCTGCTTGTTAATGAAGGAGATTCATGTTATTTAGCATTATTCATGTTATATAACATCAGAGACACACATGTTCAAGGTCACTGGAAATATTTAGTCTTAGCAATGCTGGACCAACATTTCAATTACCAATTATCTCACTACCTGCTATAATTGTACAGTTTTTACACCTTATTGTTGTACCTCACCTAAATCAGTCTTTGAATCGGACTGTGTCTCAGCAGAAGTCTCACTCCTACTCTACTCCTACTCTACTGATCAGGATTGTATTTATCACAGCAATGGTTAGCTCAGTAATTGCCTCAGAAATACCATCTGGGGACATCATACTGCACAAGGCCAACACACCATAAACTCCCGAATCAACCCAGCGTACGCACTCCCACAAAAAAAAAAAACTGCTCAAGTTTCCCTCCCTGTCCAAGTGCCGCTGTGAACTCACAAGGCCACTTAAAGTCACAGAGGAAAAGGTCAAGTTGATTGAAGGGAAAACGACCTGGTTAACGAGCAATGGTACGTAGCTGCTGTAAGTGTATTGGCTACCTTCAGAGCATGCTGAATTGCATTAACCACCTTGTGAGGTTGGAGACAGTCAGTTCACCCACTGACTTGTTGTGTGAGATGTAATTATCCGCTGCAGTTCTTCTGATCCGTTACAGGTAATTGATGCTTATTTCCTCAGGAAGGGTTGAAATCTGTATTGATTATCAACTTAAGTAGGCCAAGTTTATCACCTAGCTTTCTTCCTCCTCCCTGAGGAATCAATACAAATTTCACCTAACATCCTTCTTCACCCATCTTCACCATCCTAAGAACTGAAGGTCCCACTCATGCTTATCTACTCTCTCATTCACAATGCCTTCATAGCATACTGCCACACCACAAAGCTCGGCTTTAGCCTCTTAACTCCCTGCTCATGAAATCTAATTACAGTTTCACTCACTAATCTGGAATTAATTCACAGATGAAGATGATTGATAAAAGCACATGGAAAAGTCACCTAGGTCACTCGTCAACAGTCTGAGTTCACAGGGAAAAAGGGTTGAACTTGACTGATTAGTGCTATTCCAGAACACAGTGGATTCATGGGAAATAACTGCTGTAAACATTAGATGTATTTATATTATAGCTATGTTAAAAGGATTTCTTTTTATATTTTGGGAAATACGGTTATACACTGAGAGAAGAGTTAGAGAAGAGTTAGAGAAGAAGACCGATACCACTTGCAGCTGGTTATCATAGCTTAGCATAAAGATTGATGACGGGGGAAGCATCTAGATGGGCTATATCCAGTAGTAACAAAGCTCACTAATTAACACCCTGTATTTTTGTTAGTTTTTCTGTTTTAAACCAAATGTAAAAATGACAGTTCGCCGTTTTAGAGGGAGTTGTGCTAAATGATTTCTTGGCCAGGGCCACTTGCCAGGCAACCAGCACAGACTCAATCTTGCTGGTCCCAGTTAAGATATAGTCATACTAAGATGGCAAATATTTTGAACAGATTAAACAAAATGGATTGTCTGTTTTCTTTAAAAGTCATTTTCTTTTTACAGTCCTTATTGAATCCAGCAATCCCAAAACAACAGCTTCCACCTGGTTTTAGCAGCTCTTCCCATCAGTGACTGATAGTGACAGAGATACAGTGGAACACACTGAACAATGATATGGGCCATATCCTTCCATTGAGCTGACAACAATCTAAGATGGAGTCTGCGGCTGATGAACACCTCCTCCCCTGTAGAGTAATAACACGCGCTGAGGCAGAACCTCAGAGAAAAATGCTGCAGGGGTGGAGGGTTGAGCATTCCTGCCTGTCTCTAAAAGAAAGCCCCAGGAACTGGCTCCAGGGGACAGACTGAGAGCTAAATTATGAGGTTATGCTCTTCTCTCCCACATGTGATGCACTTTTTTTAATGGCGGGTTCATTCAATTTACTAAAAAAAAAAAAAGACGGATCCATCTCTGAGACCTTTGCTGTCAATATTGCCCAAAGCACGTACATTTACAAAACTCAACACCAAATATCTCAGTCTCCATTATGTCAATAGTATTTTCTAAGATATTGTCTGGAGTGACAGCATAGACTGTATAAAAGAAATGGACGTAGTCATCGTGACATCACCCATTGGTTTGTGGACTGCCGTTTTGAAGCCTCGAGTTTGGTATGTCACCGCCATGTCGAGTTTTTGCAACCAGGAAGTGCCCGGAAGTGACGATATGGCGGCGCTAACAGCCGTGTGCGGAGCTAGATAGCTTGCTTAGCTAGGGGCAACTGTAACTCACGTTAACAGTGATTTTAATAGGGCTGATAATTCTGTCTAACAAACAGCAGTCTTAAAACTAAATGTACTCACCAGAGAAAGTGAACAGCCCACTCCTAAAAACCTTTTTCAATGGTGCTGTTTAAATTTACACAGTGGCAAGGGTACGAATCGGCTCTAGCCTGATTGACAGGTCGCCATGACTTATCAATCATAGATAATCCTGCCCTGAAACATACTCTGCTTTGTGTTCTATTTTAAAACAAATGGGACGATAATTCACTAAATGAACATCATTTTGTATTGAAGAAAACTTGAAACTACCGACTGAGACCATAAACTCATCAGGAAAGTGTTTACTGGGGTAATTATATAGCTGAGAAGTAGGGTCATTTTCCCATTATTTTTAACTTCTTAACCGCCCCCTGCTGGATTTTCAATTGAATGCAGGTTTCAGGGACTTCCGCATCGGCTTCATATTGTAGACTGGAAGCTTCCCGCTTGAGTGACACTGAAAAACGAACATGTCCTTTAAATGTTTTATGATCTTATTGGTAAAGTCTAGCTAGGTTTAGACTCTATAACAATGTCACCTGACTTTGTGCTTAATCATCAAGAATCATAACGTAAACATATGTAAGCTTTTGGGTTTTGCTGATACAAGTGTTGCTACAATTTTTTTTTGAAAGGACAGTGTCAGGACAGTTACAGTTACCTCTATTGGGCCGAAGGAATAAATCTCAGACATAGGTAACTCAAAACCTAGATAAAGGAAAAATATCTACAGGGATATATACCATTAGAGAAAATAAATTGTTTTTTTGTAATTGCTGGTTCTTGATAAAAACTGACTATTACAGTTCTTACATAATATGTGTTTTTGTTATGGCTTGAACTACCAAAACTCTGTCAATCAACAGAGAGCTTGAAGTCTGGAATGCAGAGGAGCATTGCTCAGGGCATATGCTACCATATTTCTCCCTGCAGGCCAAATAAGAAGTAACTGAGAATTCATTTACTCTGGTTTCGACCTTTACCTTTATAACTTGTGCAGATACATACAAGTTTTACAGTCTAACAATATACCACACAGCTTTGATAGAATTTAATATCCAGACAACCAACATGCTCTTCACTCAAGATCAGCTCAGGCATTAAAACAGAAAAAAATTACAAAGATAGAAACATAATGGGCGAAAGGCAAAGCCTCACACTTCAGATTTAATGGACTCTAATGACTCCATTTAGACACTTCATTTTGCCTCGTTGAATGAATAAAACACAAACTATTTTGGTAAGAGCTTTGAGTAAAGGAGACAAAACCCAATTATGACCAATAACACAGCAGTTGCTTCATGACAGTGGAATTACTTTAAAGAGGGAAATCACACAAAAGAAGACGCTGGTGAGGCTAATATCTTTTTAGTCCCTGAACAGAAGCTGTTCAAGCTCACACTACTATTTTCTGGATGACTATATTGTGTATCAGTGATAATATAATAAAGGCTATTTTGTATAGACTTTGACTGTTATAGGTTAGCATGATAAGCAGGTATATATAATAATGGATGGATGTTTTAAGTGGGTAATTCAATAGGAGGATAAAAGCTGTGATGTTGGCACACTTGAGTTACTTTCAGCAGTTCATTCCGTTCTGACACACATTTGTATTTTTCATCATCGAAACAAAGCTTTGCTCTCGATCTCAGGTGTCCTGGGTGGGAATGAGTCAGTATCGCTCTTTGACTACTGTGGCAATAAAAGAAAAGGAAAGAAAGGAGGAGAACAAAGACAGGAGTCAGGTTTTGCCTGGAGAAGAGTCATGCATGTGAGATAATAGTGACATTGAGGTTTTTCTCAAATTACATGTAACTTTGTAGAAAATTAATGAGTTATGAAGCATGCACAAAGAAAACCTCTTTGCAAACTAATACAGCACCTCATACTGAGCAGCACTGCCATGCCTTACATACTTCTCTATTCATACTACTGTGATGAATAGGCCTCGCTTCGCTTTGTTCTTCTCTTTAGGAGTGTTGGAGTGATCTCTTTGTAATAAATGGATTGTGTTTGATTGTTCATGCATTTAATGTTTTGTTCTTAATCTGCAGAGATATTTACAGTCTTTTCTGGTAATCCCCATGTGGCACATTCATGAAAAGTAAATATATTACTCTCTTCACAAAAAAACAACAACAATATTCTAACAAAGATTGCACAGAAATACTCTTGATATTGAGACTACCTCACAATCCCACAGTGTTTAGATGGCTGGAATTTCCAGGGTTATGTTGCATGGGTATATACTGGATTGGACCTCTTAAGTATATCAAATATTCATGTTTTGTTTTGTCTTCTTAAAAGTTCAGTCTGTTTAGTGTGCCTTCATAACTAATAACTAATCACTAATAACCATTAACGTGTTTAGTGTTTAGGTGGATATATTGACAGCAATTGCAATATGTTTATCTATAACTATGTTTTCAGTGGTGTATGAAGACCTTACATAATGAACTGTTATTTTTATCACCTTAGAATGAGCCATTTCTATTAACAGACACTGCAAGTCCTCTTACACGGATGTTGCCATGTTGCGCCACCATGATTCTACATTAGTCCAAACGAAGGTTAGGATATGGTAACCCTAGTTCTTTAAGCATAGGCAGCACCCTCTACTAGACTCTATGGGTACTACCTCCATCCAATTACATGCAAACACTTGCCCACTGAATTTTTTATTCTGCATGTAGCCGACCAATATGATGTCATAAAGATATCAAATATAAATAGCAGTATCCCTACTGTCTCACCATCCGACTGCCTCTTCAGCACTGCCTCTTCAGCGGCAGGGCTCATTGGTAGAGGGCTCCACTTATGCTTATAGAACTATATCGTAACTTTCGTTCTATCTCACACAGGCTCCGCCTTCTACTGGATTCTATGAGTAGAGTGGGTGGAGCCCGATGACTATCTTCCCTAGCAAGAACAAGCCAAAGTCTGCCATACCAACCCAGTCGACCACAGGTGGGCCAAAGCCTGACCATCACATCACCTTAAGCCTAGTTGACACTACACTATTTTTGGAGAGCTCAACTGTCAGCCTGTGATGAGGGGTAAATCAGCGATCAATCGGTACTCACCTGTTGTTATGTGTCAACTGCTCAAAGATGCATTAAAACGGCTCCCTGACACACATCGCAGACACCAGTCAGATATCTAGCATGCCAAATATCTGGAGGAGTCGGCCGACTTGACATCCACATCCAGCCAATGAAAGCAGGCAGCTGGCAGAGCAGGAAGCTACTTTTTCTCTGCAAAACACTTTTTACTCACCTCCAGCTCTCTCTGTAGCTTAGACAATCCCTGCTACCTGAGTGTGGTGATCCATTCTTTCCCCCATATTCTTTGGCTTTATAATTGCTGTCTTTATAATAACAAACAAGAGCTTTTTCGTGTGTAGGTGTTTCGTTCACATTTCTTGTGTGTTTTCTTGACAAGACGTGATTTGGAGACGTTGGACGCTGGAGATCCAGCGTTGGGTGACAGAGCCGTTGTCAGTTCGTGTAGTGTGTGACCCAATGTCTACTATTAGCCACGTAGTGTGAACACCACAACAAGTTCAAGACTCCTGTCACAAGACAGCAAATTGTGTATTCTGAACAGCACATCGATCTGCGTGTAGTCTGCATAAGCCTTTAGTAACAGAATGGTGGGCCACCCCTGAGAAAGTCGCTGGACCGATAGGGGCTTGGCCTGACCATTAACACCTTGGGTGCCCTGACTTTTCACTGGAACATCAGGCACCACCGGTGTATGTTCTCTCTACACCCAGTAGTACAGGATCCTCACTTTCCAGATCCTAGGTCAGACTTTGCAAGCAGGATCCCGAGAACGTGCCCGACATATCCAAGAGACAGAACCGCACAAACGGGCATGGTAAGATGCCACTGTGCAGATCTTTTTGACACACACCCCACTGAAAAGGGTCGTAGACTCTTCCACAATTCAATTAGAATGTGCACACATTGCTGACACCAGGAATCCACTGACTGCCACTACGCCACATTATGGCTGCGCCACGGTTTTGATGTTTTGATGTGTTCATAGCCCAGCGTCAAAGTCCAGTGGAAGCGCATCAGAAGCGTTTCAGCAGCGGAGCGTGCAGCTTGCCCCACGTTATTGACTTGTTATTAAATTGTAATTTTTGTGCTTCTACTACCGTCTTCACAGCTCTCTGTGACCCCGTTTCGTTCCGTCAACTCTAGGCATCACATCCCACAAGGAGCATTTCAGAATCAAAACATTTTGTCTGCCTTATTTTTCTGACATGTTTAGATTTTGTTGACTTCGTAATTAGTGTTTGCATTTTGTGCTTCTAATATGATTAAGTAGAATGATTTCTTTTTGTGTCTGTTTTAACCGTGTTTATTGTTGTTTTATGATCAGGAGTCTCTACATGGTGTTGACCATTCTGTGTCTGACTTCCTGCCTGTTTAAATCTGCTCTGTGCTGCTTGACGTGACTACCCATTCTCTTTCACATTTATTGAAAGTTTTATTCTTTTTTAATGTTTACTAACAGCATTAAATGTTTAAATGTATATTGTATTAACGTGATAAAACTGGTAGTTCTATGTAAAAACAGACATTGAGCACCCCAGTATTGCATAAATGGCATGGTCCTTGTTTCACTGAAGCCTCGACTGTAAGATTGACAGTCGAATCAGGCTCCGCCCATCGAAGCATTGAACTTTTGACTACTGGGGGTCAGCCCTATTTAAGACTTAAGTAAAGAAGAGAAATTTGGACAAATGGAGGCCCACATGTATTATTTAGCACAAGAACCGACAGAGCATTTTTGGCACCTTACCTTCTCCTGCACGCTGCAAGGGAGTGGGGAGGTGTACTGTGTATTCATGTGGTGTCTGAGGTGTACATAGCAGGGGTGATTTTAGACCATTTTTAGGGGTTTAGCACCCCTAAATTTCATCTAAGCACCCCTAAAAATAATACAATAATTATTATTTTCTGAAAATATTTTTTTTCTCCTCTAACATTAGATTTTGGAGAAGTAAAAGTAGGGACAACCAATTAATCCAGTCCCATATAGGCTTTACTTACATTAAATGGGTTTAATGTCCCTAAATACTGGCATTTTTCAGTTTCTAATGTTTTATGATGATCCCCGACTGTGCTGGCCGAGCGGTCACCTGCAGCGGAACATTGTTTTTATGTCAGTCTGGGCCAAACTAATACTTTCAATATTGAGGGGCGTACACGAGCGGCCCCTCCCGACTTGGATTGATGCTTGTTTTTGCTGAATTATGATCGGCAGCCACATCGAAGGAGTTACTTTCCATCTGGGGCGAGTTCAATCCAAAAAATTTTGCACCGGTTTGCTACGTTTTGTCAGGGCTGAACTTTTGTGCCTATTTTGTGTCACAAGTGCAACAGAGAAGGGGGCGAAAGAGTGTATATCTCCCTCATTCTCCATTCTTCCTTTTACTTTAGCTTGTTGCTTGATAGCTGACTTGAATAACATAAGGTCCAGTGCAGCTGACCTGCAGCCCAGTTGTGCATTCACGCCAAGGATGGTGCATTCAGTAACTCAGTAACTTGGACTTCTAGCTGTAATAATGTTTTGGAAATAGTAATCCGTTACACTACTAGTTACTGGTAAAATGAGTAAATGTGCCCAACACTGCTAACACTGCTAGGCCTAGCTATGAAATTAGTTTAAATTTAATGTTAGAATATCATACTAATACAAATACTTTATATTTCAGAGACCCTGCAACCAAAATAACCATAAACATTTTTTTAACAATTAAATAATACTGAAAAATTAAACTCAATCAGCAAAATAAACTATAACTACTTCCTTAAAAGAGAAAGCAAGCTTGTAACAAGGTTTACCTAAAAACAAAAGACTTAACTTAGGGAAACATTTTTAACACCCTCCCTTCTCCAAGGGAGTAAACATGAGCCTACAGCTTTACATTTCCCAAGCACACAGCTCCACACTGCTGTCTGCCCCTAACTGGTCCACTGACCCCATAGGTATCATATACACTGGGGACATGTCCCCACCACATTTTGAAATGGCTGATTTTGTCCCCATCACTTTTTGAAAGCATTTGTTAAAACATTCTGAAAAACAGCTTGCACCAAGAAATGTTAATTAATAAATGAAAATGCTTTGAGAAAAGGTTTATTTCCACAATAAGAAAACATGCAATGCAATATAGTTTCCCCTTATATAAAGAAGACATTGTCACCGTAGATTGGAGCAGAAAATGTTTCCAGAATGTAGGAAATTACCAGTTTAATGCTCAAAATATTTTGGGGGAGGACTCCCAGACCCCCCTCACATATATTTCAAAATCAAATATTGAATCTAAATAGTGCTAAAAATATTCTTGACTTGTTCTTGTGCATTGTCATGTTTCATGACCAAAATGTATCATCACGCCACTAATCCGAGCCCTTATGTTCCCACCACTTTACAACAGAAAGTGATGCCCTTGACTGACCCGCTCCGTTCTAGTAGGCCTACTCTCTCCACCAATTAGTGAACACTTTTGCAAGGTATTGTCTGCATGCTACATTCTCATTAGGGACTGAGCACCCCTAAAGGTCTGATCCTAGAATTGCCCCTGGTACATAAGGACATGAAGAACTACATAAAGAAGTATGTATCTTGTATCATGATAATAGCAGAAATAAGAAATGAATGGAGATGATTTAAGTATTTAAATCAATATGCAAATGAATTAACAAGCACTTGACATTCAAGTATCAACCAAACTGCAGCACTGTGTGTTGCTAAACAGCGCTGGCAGTCACGAATAGTACCCACAGGCTAACAGGCTAGCAAGCACTGAGTCTTCTGTGACTCTAGTACATGAACAAATCTGGCGAGCTCTGAAGCTCCCAAGTTGTCTTGTATTATTCAGCATACAGGACGTGGTTTAGCATGTATGGGTCAATATACCACTGATGAAATACTGGATTAACATGTTACCCATGTGTACCATTGGATTACCAATTTAACTTGGAACATGTTATAATACTGCACAAATAATAACAACTAGCTCAAACAACAGCCAACAAACACACTAACAGTTTTAAGGTGAAACTTGAGCTTGCTATGTCTAACTCTGGGTCAACAACACATTATCTTTGGTATTATTGATGGTTTTCTATCCATGGGTACAGGGTAAATTTAACCCAAAACTGCGTCTGTGCAACACTGATTTTTTGTGTGTTGGCAGGAGAATATCCCTTGTCGGTGCCTGACTCAGAGTGCGAGGCTGCTATTGCCTGGCAGCAATATGTAACAGTGAAGACCCGATACGTATAAAATTTGAAAAATTCTCAGTAGAAAACACTTATTTGTACATGTTTACCAACAATAAGACCACAGAACTGTGAGAGATTCTGATTACCACTGAAGAGAAATTCTGCTGAACACCAGTCTGTGGAGTTTAGCATCTGTTTGTTTAATCTCCCACTAAATCTGCAAAAGCTTACCAATGTTTTATTAGTGCAATCTGTATGAGAGGTGGCTACTCTGGGACCTGCGGGTGGTTGAATGATTGAGGAGCTCCCTGCTTTCGCCTCTTTTTGTCAGTAATGAGAAGAGGGACTCGTTGAGCTGGCAGCCCACTCAGGGCGCGCTAGTGGGCAGGCACCCTTTGATGGCTGCTGATGAGTGGGGAGCATCCCGAGCCACTGGGGTGAGAGTTGGCAGGATGCAAGGTCTGTACAGATGGGGTCTCATCTGGCCCTTGCCCCACCCCACAGACTAGCTCCCCTCACACAATGGGACAGACCAGCAACAGACTCTCCATCTCCAATCAGACCAAATGAAGTTGAGGGGTGTCTGGTACATCAAAAGTATCCCTGATTGCCAGGCATCTCAGAGAAAGATCCATCACTGACATTTAGAGTTTGTCTGATGGCCAGGCATGGAAAGGTTAGATTTTAGATGTTTGACGCTGAACTGCACAGCAGGGGTGCAGCAGACATGAGAGAGAAAGCAGAATATAAATTGGTGAATATCAATGAACAAATAAAAGGAGCAAACAAAGATTGAATTCATAAAGAGATATGAAAAAGTTATATTGTAGGAGGACAGCGAGATGCTAATGGGATTTCCTTTCTCTCCTGTGCACTGAATATGTCAGTTTCCTTATCAGTACCTTTTAAATCCCCAAGCTGAGGGTAGAGCTTAAATGTTCGAAAAACTTGATGGAATTCCACAACTATAGCCAGCAGCAAGCAATTTTCCTCATCTGGATGGAGAATAATAAACCACAGAATGAAAAAAATCTTCAAACCTGATTTATAAGTCTCTCCTCAGACTGGGCTCTTATTCTGCACATGATAACATCGCCAAACAATGGCTACTGCTAACTGTTTATCAAATTGAGTTTTCTTTGCTCACAATGAAGGGGAAACATCATTCTCCCGTGGACACTATCATTTCAGAATACATTGCTAGACAAAAAGCAATTATTGATATGGAAATGCCTTGACCAGTCACAGTAATTGAAATCAAATTTCACAGTTGTTGTGTTTCCTTGCATCATTTACCATTTTATAAATATAGATGTCAGAATTCTGGCTTCAACAGCTGCCAGCTGTTACTTTTAAAGGAAACAATACTAAAACTCTCACTGTAAATGTGTATCTTGTTATAGTGGATTGTGATTTCTCACTCAATCAAAATGTGCTTTCAGCCAAAGTGTGTGATACATCTCTTGGAGATTAGATATATATCAGGATGAAATCAGTCCTAAATATAATAAATTCATGTTTAATTGACATAACAACCAGTATAGTCTCCCAAGTGACCAAAGATAACACACAAATGTTGATGTGATTAATACAAAAAAGACATTTTAATAGAAGAACACCACAAAACAAACCTCCATGACACGATCCATCCATATCCTTACCCTCCCACTGTGTTTACAAATCAACACTGCTCCTGTCCTCTGGGAACTGCAAGCAGCAATGATTTTCGATGCATAGCAGATCCCTTCACCATCCCTCCTTTGAAAACCCACACTAATACCCCTTCCCTGTGCACAGTGAGCTAAGCAGGTTTCCCAATGGACCAGGTCCATGTGGAGCAGGGTTACAGCTGAGCTGACTGGCCAAGCATGGGAGTAAATCGATGCAAATCATTGAGAAACCTCCACAAAGAACAATAGGGGGGAATGCAATGGTAACAGCAGTATATGGTTGACTATTTTTCCAACCAGTTCATCACTCATAAGCAAATGCCAAGTTTCTATTTTAACCACTGGGATCACAACATCAAAGAAATCAGTTGGTGAATCCCTACATTGAAATATTGACGAACATGTTCAACATGTGCTGTGATGGTAAAAGTGCCAAAGTAGTAAATGCACCACTCATGGTTAACAGAACCTCATTATATTATTCAGACAAGTAATGACACAAGTCCACAGTGTTGCAGAACTGAGCTCACACAATTAACCTACTGCCAGAGAATGAAAGTAATCAACCCCAGCAAATCAAAATGTATAATTAAAATGCAAATCCTCAGGGCTCTCTACAACTCTAAATAGATTATTTCAAATTACCTGTCATAAAAAGAGGTATTAACATTGCATCCACTGCTAAAAGTTCTGAGATAGATGGGAGCAGGAATAAGTAAATATTAGGCTCTGGAGGAGAATTGTGCATTTGTGGAAGTTATGTTTATGTATTATATCCATGTATTTATGAATTGCCGCTTATGTGAGTCCAAAGAAGGTTAAAGTCAAGGGCAGCTGGACTTTGGTTGAAGATACTACAAACGTTTCGTCCCTCATCCGGGAGACGTCTTTAGTTCTGACTGACTAGTAGGGAAACTCTGTTATGGACACTCGTTTGAGGACCACCAGGTGCACATTTTAGACAGTGAGGATGAATGATAGATGAAGGAAGCCATCTACACCCGGGCTGAGAAGCTGTCGTTTAACAGAGGAGGGGGTCTACGCCACCACTTATCCCCCACTTTCAATGCTGTTCTTTCATCACTTCCCAGGAAACTTAACAAACGTAACCTCTTGGCCTCACAATCCTGGCATACGACCCCCAGTTGTTAAATAGTTTTTAAATGAGTTGATCTTTTCTTGTTAGGTAAAGGCAATATGAGTAGGATTTGTCAGTTGATGTTTGTAAGCACACAATTCTAAGTTGGCCCCATGCTGAGAGAGTGCAAGAACAGCGGCTGAGCAAGCTAGAGAGTAAAGGAAGAGAAATAACGTGGTTAGCGAGAAGAAAGCAGTGGATCAGTGAAATAAAATGGAAAGAATCCTACATAGCCAACACTGGAATCCAGTAAACAGCCTAATTCTCATAATGTTGTAAGTGTAACCCAAACTTTATCTGCAACTGTGGAGAAACACCAGGTTAAAAAAGCTACACTTGTTGTCATTATATGTGTCTTTGTCATCATTTTGCTTCTCTTTGCCTCTGCCTCTTCATGCTGCAGATTGGATAGCTACATGATATCTGAAAAGTGTCAATCCATCCAAGTAGCATTCAAGATTGGGGTCCTTTTGTGTCTCTTTGGGATCCGTTTGTGCTTGTAGTCATTTGCTGTCTCTTGGTGGTTGTCCCCTGGGCCTGTGCCTGACATCCCTGTTCAGCAATCCATCCATGTATGCACTACATGATAATTGAACTACAGCAGATACAAATTCACCTTCAATCCGGTGTTTTTTAGAAGAATATAAAACTTTTAAAAACAAATTGACTATTTGTCATCGCAAACATGGATGATTCCACGGTGTGTCTCCTCACATAATGCAACCAAAACAGTACATTAAGTCTGTGGCGGACATCTGCTGGCGCTGCAAGTGAATCTGTAGTTTAAACAGAGCAGTGTGGCAGAGCCCATGTGTCTGTTGTTTCACTCTCTCATGGTAGGGATGGGGGAGGACTGTCTCTTGTCTCATCACTGTCACTGCCGAATTGAAATGAAGCGTGTCTCGGCTGTTGGGGGGGTGGCAGAAAGATTGGGGTATTGCTTATTTTGCTTAGCAGATTACTGAGGGGGGGTGTTGGAAGGTATTATGAAGAGTGATGAGCAGGAGTAGGAGGATCACTAAGATGTAAAGTGCTTCATCTTGTGCCTCACTGAGCAGTGAAGAGATGGGGGCCAAACAGGTGGTAGAACTCTCCATCAGAGACTTCACACAGTCTGAGTATCTTGACTCAAGGCACTCAATTCAAAATGTGTGGGCAAGCGTGTATGTGCTGATTAGTTCCACTTTTTCTGTCCGTATTGAACATGCAATCTTGGATAAATATTATTGATATTACTCAAATGAAATATTTATTGGTTTGGACAGCAGGTGTCTCCTTTAGGATAAAAGATTCCAAATATTCTGTTGGATTAGTATGTTTTAGAAATTCTTTGATGCATTGTGTGCATTGATTCTCTGTTGAATGATTCAGCATCAATGCACAAAATGTCTTAATTAGAATTTTAAATAGTGCTTTATGTACAAACCATATGCATAAGATGTGTGGTCTACAATGCTAAAGATAAAGAGAGCAAAATAAGATGGACAAACAGCTGAATTCAGTTGGAGGTTGAATAGTTCATCATAGTTCAAATTATTTTGAACCAGTCTGATTATTTTACATTTGTTAACTATGTCAACAGTGTATGAGGAAACCTGACTTTAAGAGTCAAAGCATGAGGTTATCCTGAAGTTTTGTTTTTATATGGATGCTGTACAGAAGGATTATACCTAAAATGTTTGATTACTCACTAGGATGTGTGTGTCTGTAACCTACATAATACATTGCTGTCCTGTAGTCAGATCCTATTGGAGCAGCCCAGAAAAATCTAAATTGGTTATTTGTTCAGCGCATCACTACAACCTATATTTGCGGTTATTGTGGTTGCGACCTCTAGTGGCTGTGCAATGGTAACAAAGGAGGAAGTAGGGTGACATATTACCAAGAGAGTCCACACAAGCAGGTGAGATGGGGTGGCTTGATTGATCAAACCAGCCCAGGAGACCCATGTGAAAGCAAGTAAATGTTGAGTATTTTGAGTTTTATGTTGAATAGCATTACTGACTTCCATCACGTGAGTTTTGTGACTTCCGTCACGTGATTAACGTGAGTTGTATCACATGTGTGAAACCATGTGACGTATGTCACGTGACTTACATAATATTCTTCTTTAAACCCAAAACACAATGTTTTCCTAAACCTAACAAAGTAGTTTTGTTGCGTAAATCTAACGACATTACAGCTATTTCACAACGTTAACCACGTGTTTAATGACTTGCATCATGTGATTTACTTAAGGTACTTAAGGTCTGGTCGTCTTTCACTGGACTGTTACAAAAAGCAGTCATATGTGTCGTTTTGGGAGGCCTTGGATAAACAACCTATTTTCTCATTTACGTTGGAGGACTTGTATTTGAGACAACTTGGTGATCACCTGGCAGTACTGTGAACAGGTTAATATACATTGAAAAGTCAGCTCTGTGTGCCACAGTGTGGCTTAGAGTATACTTAGAGTATACAATAATTGTAGTGTCTGTGTATGACTATATACATATGGTATGTATGCAACCACATCTGTTCCAAATTCAAATACAGCCAGTCCAATGACCGATTGTAAGTTACAGAAAGTGGAAAAGTGCTCCATGTAAAGTCATACTGGTATTAATGTGTGTACTAGCACCACAAATCCGGGAATAAAATTCTCCTGGCTGTAAAGACAGTAAAAAATGGATCCATTCCAGGGACGCTGACGTGAGTGGACTGAAAGCCATACAAAGACTGCATCTCCAAACAAAAAATCACGCTATCAGAAAATGTGAAAGCTGCTATAATAACAAAGGTAGTCTGCACATGGGGACCTCAAAAACTCAGGAAGTGTGGGTATTATTAGGATCACGTTAAACCAAATCATTTGTGGAGTCTCACTGTCTCCTGCAGTGTTACATGAGAGGGTTGTCTCGTGATGTCTTCTTCTTGAGTCCCATACAATAATCTCCTACCTTCTTTAATTATTAACCCGTCAGGTACACACCTAAAGCATTTCTCATGCCAATCATTATTCCCACCTTAATCCAATGGCATTTAGAAGTGCCAGCAGCAATTGCCAAGACAACCCTTGAAATGAAATAAATATAGCTACTGTATGAGTCAACCTGTGACAATCTAAGGCTGGCAGTGTGTGGAACTAACCAGTGGCAACACTTTACTTTTTACTGATAACTGAGTCACACTAACAATTCAACATCCTCAAGGAAATTGGAATGACTGAAAGAATGACTATCTATGTATGAGCATGGCACTCATACCTCAGGGAATTGATTCTGTATGAAATTGCTAGTTGTCATTGAAAATAATGTACCGACTGCAGGACATCACTCTGGACAGATGGGTTTTTCTTCATCAAAGCCTACAAGCCACTGCCAAGCAAAGAAGAGGGACATGTATGTCTTGCAATGTGTTGTCTCTTGTAGAGTTGAAAGTGCACATTTTGTCATAAGGGGAGGCAGACGTGTATAGATAAACAGTCAGGCACAAGTGCTAAAATGTGTCTCCTCCAGGCTCTCTAGTACAGATTAAAAGTGAGGATGTTATCTTCCTGATGTCTAGACAGGTGGAAAGCAAAGCCCACAGTTACACAGCCACCTCTCAGTCCCCCGCCTGCTTTCTGTACTTCTACAGCCTGAGGCAGACTAGAGGACAATAGGCACTTAAGATCTTGACAGTAACCTGCAGCACCATGTGAAGACAGCAGTGAAGGTAAACACACACTCAAGTAAACAAGAACCTCAAGGTCAGTGACCTTATTGTTCCGGGAGAAGAGCTGCCCATCTGACTCTGGCTGTGATATTGTTTGTCATGCATTTACTGCATCTTGTGTTATACTGATCTCTGCATGCATGTTTCATCAACTCCCCTCCCCCACACACCTTCTTCTTTCTGCCCACACACCAGTGTGGGAGCAAAGATTTGTAAAAGATCTGCACTGCTCATGCTGTAAATGTTGCTGTTTTACTTCACATTGATGTTGTTCTCCTACATTGAATGAGTTGCCTGAACAGAGTGTCTGAGCATGTGTGACTGAAACAGCTAAGAGTTGCAGATTGCTTCAGCTTTTTTGCACAAATTTGTCTTCATGCTGTTAGCCATTTCTGGTTTAAACTGCAATAATGAAGGTCCTGAGGGACAGTTGGAGTTTGACCCTCTGTGGTGTAATGTATGCAGATGATCAGTCAGCCAGACTAAAGCAAGGTAGGGGGGCAGCCAGTATGCGCAACTCATGTCTCACTGCTAGACTGGCCTCCAGCTGAAGCACTTCCATGGCACTGCTCACATGAAAGTGTTTGCTGCAGGGCTGGCAGTAAAGATTATGTTATTACACTGTGTTGATCATTAGTAACGGAAAAGGAGTGTTAAGATATTAACTAAATGCCGTAAAATGGGTTGAACATGCTGCTGTGTTTAGTGCTATAAGTGCAAGGTTTTAATGACTTATATAGATTACCATTAACCAACCAACTTACCACAAAATGTTAAAGTAAACAATACAGAATACATAGGCAGAAATTAAGATGAATCAAGATGAAAAAGTACATAGATCTATGCAACCACATCTGTTTCCAAATTCAAATAGGGGAGTTCAATGACCGATTGTAAGTTACAGAAAGTGGAAAAATGCTCTATATAAAGTCATAGTGGTTAAGAGTATGGGACGCTCTCAAACAAGCTAGATGAGCCATAGAGAGATAAAGTCCTGACACCACTTCCTGTCTAGCCTCTGTAACACAATGTGGTCTCTCATTCAGCATTTATCACCAGCCTTGGTAAAAGTGTGAAACATGTTCCTCTTCAAGATAAATGAGCATCTACTTCTGCACCTATCATTGGAATTTGAAACATTTGTGATTTTGACAAAGTTGAACAATGATTCATATGTTAGCTTAAAGAATCAAAAGCTCCATGAAAATTTAATAGAATGGGGAATTTACAGTTTCACTGTCTTCTCACTACAGTAGACCACCATGTAGGTGTAGTTTCTCCTCTAATATAAAATGAATGCCCATTTGGCAGACAAAAATGAAATCCTAGCTCCCTGTTCTAAATGTCAGCGGTTTAATCAAAAATCCACATTTATGCAGTGAGTGGCTCTTAACTACTGCAAAAATAACTTGCTGGATGTTATTCCACCGGCCTCTTAAATCTGGACATGACCAGAAGTTACATTATATTGAGTGAAGCCTGCAAGCCTCTTCAGGCAAACAAACTTGAGTTGCGCTGCTACTTTCACACATGACACACTCCACTCACTGCTGTGCATCCACCTGTAGGCTCTGCTCCACATGTGGGAGAGTTTATTATCGTCATAGCCTTGATGCCAAATATAAACTCCGCATACTCTGTTTTCACTTAATATAAAATCTTTTCCACACCAGCTAGAAGTAGAAAGGATGAACCATTACCTTCACATTTTCAGAAAATGTAATTGTCGTCTTTAATTTGTGGATAACCATATTGCATGTCAAGAAAAAATAATTTACATTAGTAATCACAAAATATTTAAGTTTTTAGTAATCCCTTCTACGATGTCCATGTCTGAAATGCATTATAAACATCATAATGCATTATACTTGGGTTATTTTCATAATGCTTTATAACAATATTCATAACACATTCTAAAGCTTTTTGTTATTACTTATACAATCAAGATTTTTAGTAAAACCAGTGTTTTTGTACACAAATGGTTCTCTTACAACAAGTAACCATGAAAAGATACATACGCGAAGCAAATGTGAGTAGTGAGCAAAGGAGCTACATCTGTATTTGCTGAACCATTATAGTAACCTGCAGGGTGACTTTTTAATACCAGCACTCTTCTGCAGTGGATCAGTGAAGATCAAAGGGATATCTATAAGAATTGCAGTCTAAGAGCAGCAGAAATAGTGCCTGATCAGGACCAGGATCAGAATGATCTTTGCTTGACAAGTATATTTGCACTGGAGACACCTGCATTATCAGAGGCAGTCGATTTTATTCCTGAAGAATGTTAATTTGCAGTTGGTGCAGAGGGAGAAAGTGGTACAGTAGTTCTGCTCAATGAAACAAATGGTTTACAAATAATAAAAATAAATGAAAAAATAATGATATTTTGGCTGTACTTAGGATAGTCTTGGTCTTTGGACTTTTGAAGTGAAAAGTATTATTGCAGGGATACATGTAACCACAGGGATGGCATCTGAGGTAAAAGCATTCAGGCTGCAATTGATGTTTGATTCAATGTTTTGGTCACAAGCATGACTTCTGATACAAGTGTTTACTGAGGTGGGAATGGCTGCTGCCAATCCACCCTGTTGTGACTGTCATGTTTCCTCGCTCTGTTCTCATGCGGCTCTTTACTGAAGAACACCTGACAGGTAGCTTACCCTGCACAGACAACTGATACTCTGTTGGGATTTATCCACACATTTTGAGGTGTTGGCCCCCAAATGATACTCAGCACATTTGGCATTTTCATGCTAGATCAGTAATTAATAATAATAAAAGGGGTGGTGATGGCGCAATGGATAAGACTATGCCTTTGGTGTGAGAGACCGCGGTTCAATCCCCGGGTTCAATCCTCCACTGTGACCCATCCACCATTGTGTCCTTGAGCAAGACACTTAACCCCTCGTTGCTCCAGAGGCGTGCGACCTCTGACATAAGTAGCAATTGTAAGTCGCTTTGGATAAAAGCGTCAGCTAAATAAATAAATGTAAATGTAAATGTAATTAAGGTGCGTAGAAAAACAAAAACAAGATATTCGACATTGTCTGTCTCTGCTAAGAAAAATGCTGAAATGCTTTTGTTTATTCATAAATAACCTATGGGTAAAGGGTAGTCCACCAATTTAGTATCGCACTCAAAGAAAGTTGGGGAGTCGAGCCCCAAAAACGTTGGATTCTTCACTTCCCATAATGCAACTTGATAGCACATTTTATTAGACCTTCCTGCCTAAAATAATACCCACATCTTTCAAGTTCCACCACACCCTCAGTTTGTAACAAAGACTTTCTGCTATGAGTTTGAACTTGACTTGACAAAGCTTGCACAACTTTATACAACTGTTTTCATAGGTTGTGTAGTTCTCCTCATGACAAGTTAACTAAACTTTGTGTGTAAATCTGATGGATTGTACCTTCATGTGAATATTAATCAAAATATCACTACATCAAAACAAGAAATTAACTTATATTAACTTATACTCTGGCTGTGTCCAAAATCACTCACTACTCACTATATAGTGAGCTTGCCATATTGTAGTGCTGTGTAACCCTATATAGTCCACTCAATGTATGCCAGAATGCATTTTGTACAACCAATGGTCACTAATCAAGTCCTATATATCATCAGGCATTGCGCTGATAGAAAAAATTGTCCACCAACTGATTACGGAAATGACGTAATTAATGGTGCCGACATAATGATCAGTATACTGTCCAAATGTGTTGTTTTCATTATGTGGGTGAGCTCACTATATAGTCCTCTGTATCCCTACATAGTGGGGTTATGATTTTACGAAGGAGCTTCATTCCGTAGGTTTAGCATTAGACATCCAGTTGAAAACAGGTGCTTACAGTTCCTAGTTAAATCACACACAGTTCTCAAGGAGCATGCTCTTCTAATGGACTTGTCAATGTTTGCTGATGAGGCCCCCGACGTTGGTATCAGTCATCTCCAAACTGCACTTAAAGATAGAATGAAGAGACAGATATAGGCCAATACTCTACAGACTGTTCGCTGGATCTCTGCCATTTCTAAAGCAAGAAGAACATAATTCTCTCTGTCCCTGAAGTTTATAGTCTCTCTAAGCACAAAGAGTATAACTGCACAGCAGCAATGGTTTAAAAAGACAAAAAGAACAAATGGGTTAAAGTGTAAATAAATCATAACCTCAGTTCATATATCTTTAAATATACAGTCATGAACAAGCAAAGCAGCAGAATGTAGCCCAAGTCTCAGCTACTGAAAATCGTCTCCTGAAACATGATAGCAAGCCCTACTTTTCCACACGAAAAGAGCAGACAAACCTCAAAAGACTGCAGAGCCGAAGTGCACACAGAAAAACTAAGACTGCTGCACAACAGACATTTTCCTCACACTAAAATGCAATCTGAACATTGTACGAATAGACTCTAACGTTACAGCATACTAACAATTCTGGGTGTCACACATACTAAGATCAAATCACATACTTTCTTTGCACTGCATTTATTTATTTTCCTATTAAAACCATTAGAAAACTATGAAGCAGGTTACATTTTTACATTATTCTGGGTTAAAAAGGGTGAACTTTGGAAATGTTTCCCAAATGGAAGAATTGCGTTTTTGCATTATTTAACTGCTGACATTTCTCCATATTTGTGCCTATTCTTTATGTCTTATGTATGTATGTCTAGTGCAGGTCCACTCTGAGCAAAAACAATTAGTTGATATGTATGTTACTGATAATTCACTTATGTTCATTTCTCTGTAAGACTGACTGCTGATTTTAGGACACTCAGCAGGCACATTAAGGCTATTTGTTGCTCACAACTAGAAAGTGAAGCTGCACATTTTTCCGGCTGTGTTTTGGACTGTTTTTGGACTTTCTGAATATACAGAGGAAAGGCATAGGATAAGTAACATGAGTCAACTTAAGGTTTACACTTTATATCAAGTTTGGAAACTTACAAAACATACATCAAAAATCCAAATGAACCCTAAAATTCATCTGTATAGTTTGATTTAAGTTGACAAATGGTCTGAAAGAACACATACTTTTCTGGCTAAGTAAAGTACTTTCAAGCTAGTCTTCATTTAGCCTTAAAAATGGTTGTTCATCCTAATATTAATGGTAAATAAGCAGGTTATAGGTGAGGTCAAAGTACTACGGTTGTCAGGCTCAACAGAAATGTTGAAATGTGGGCATTGCTGTGATAATATAACTATGTATTGTATGTTATAAGATAACGTAAAACAAAGTCAAATGAATAAGTGGTCAAATGGAAGATGATTATTAGAGAATTAAAGTTCCTTTAGTGATGTAATAGAATATGAATCGATCAGATTAATTTTGAATGTTGATTTTATTTGCGACTCATGCCACACTCATGGCGCTTCAATAGATTAGGCCCCATAAACTAAAATCTGCTATTTTAATGGAGGGTTTATGTGTTATTATTATCAGGTTACTGATGTGACTGTAAGTTATGGGGGAGTGGTAATGAATGGATGTTTCTCTTTACAGGTTTAATTTACCCCCCCATCCCCCTAAAACTAGAAGGGTCATTAAGTCTGAGATCAGGGCAGCGGTCATTAAAGTCATGGGAGCCATTAAAGTGGAGAAAGAACCTTTATCAGAATTTCCTTCTCCACCCTCCCTCCTTTTTCAGCATGCTCAATGCAGCATGAAGGGAAAACACTGCTTATGTGAGCAGCAAGGGTGGCATCATGCATCCTTGCCTTCCAAGGACCTTTTACTGCAACTTCCCCAATTAACTTTAATAGCCAATAATATCATTTTATGCTTTTCACTCTATTCTCTCAATTCCACCTCCTACATGAATCCATATCACACTCCTCCGTGCCCTCGGTCTCCTGTCCTGCACAGCCAACTCCTCCGCCTCCATTCTGCGCCTCCTTTTTCACCTCTCCAGACCTGCAGTGTCAATGGTTTAAACGGATTGCTCACGCAGCCAGTTAACCTTCTCATCCCATAAAAAGTATAATTGGTTTACTATAGAAAGGAGCCTTTTCCATGCTAGGGATAATCCCTCAGCTTGATTAATGCTTCTCTAATCAATTGGTGTCTGGGATACCCGCCTCTTCAGTCACATCCTGTAAAGGCGAACAGCTGGCCTTTCTAAAGGTCAGGGAGAGGGGGGTCACCTGGGGTCAGAGGGGCTGACGGATCAAGCAGGGGGGTGTCAAACCACTTACACACATTAACAAAAGTCCTAGGCTATTTTTAGGGAGTCATCAAAGAGTGTGTAAAATAATCACAGGGTTTATGTAGCATTTCTGTGTGTTTATGTGTGTGTGTGTGTGTGTGTGTGTGTGTGTGTGTGTGTATGTGGTCACACGTGTGTGTTTCGCCAGATTTTATGACTCAAAATGTCTCAGTGAAAAGCAGCCATTTTGCTAAAGGATTATAATTACAATGAAAGCAGTTATATTTTTAAGCTACAGGGATTTAACAGAATGGCTTTGAATTTGAAATTAGTTCACGAAGGGTAGAGGTTAAGTTTAGGTGTAGCGCTGAGGGTGAAGGTTAAGGTCGCAGGGTCAAGGATTGTAATAGGATCTCCCCAAAAGTATATTGCAAGCGTGCATACATGTGTGTATGTTTACCACGCAGGCACTCCCATGTGAGTTCATGCACGTGTCCAGCTGCATGAATTTATTCTAATCTATACGTGCTGCACAAAAAATCAGAAAGATGGGGGGGGGGTACTTCATTTGGATGAAATTGCTCCAAGATGTGTTATGCATTGAAACCACGCAGAATGAGAAAAGATCCCCGGGTGTGTTGCTCTTGTAATTTTCTCTTCAAACAGGACGGGCTATCATCCTCGCAGCCAGCACTGCTGAGGGGTTTGTGCTCCATTCAGAACAGATTTGAATAAGACTTGGAAATTGACACAGAGCCTGCTGCGATGTATGAATATCAATGTCACCTCTGACAGAGTAGAATGGAAGACTGGGAAATATCAATTCATTATGAGTTTTGGATTGGGACAAACTATTACACTTTGAAAATACCTGAGGGTTTGTTTTTTTTTGCTGTATGAGCATGACTCATTTGCATATTCTGTGTGGAGCTGTCTTAGTGACAATGATGTTATTTTCACTGTAATCAATATACAATTTTACCACTGACAGACACTTAAAGATGACCACACTGAACAAGACGTCAACCCCGAGGACTTTGAATAGTAAATAATGAATCACTACATTAGTACAATGTCTGTTGTATACATTAGCATTCAAAGCGGACATCTAAATTACTTTGAATCTATAAGTGTCGCTTGTCACTTTAAGAAGGGGCACGCTTTTGTCTCTGACATGATACTCGTGACTTGAAAGAGACAAAATAACTGACCTCACTTACTCTATGTGAGCTTAGATAGACCAATAGGTAAACCTAAAAATGAATGGTGCATTAATCTCTGAGATACGTTGATGATAATAACTGTAGGCTCCTGATGTAACAGAGGCAGTGATGAATTATCTCACTGATCATTTGCTAAAGATGTTTTGCAGCTATGAGTTTACCAGCTCTCTCTCTCTCTCTTATTCTCTGCCTTTCCTCCTTTTACAGCCCTTCAACTTTCCACAGGGTGTCACAGCTGATCGGCTGGTGATTTAGTTAAACTTGTAAACAACAGCAGCCATCTGTCTCCATCAACTTTAATAACAGCTCAATGCTTATTCCCTTATTTATAAGAATCCGTCGCGCAGGCAGCAGGCTCTCTGTGTTGGGTGTAGGGGGAAATCACAGCACGGCCCGTGTTAGTATGCACATACATGCCTCTCCCTCACAGACCCACTGCGACAACACTGCAGTGAGAGATGGGAAAGATGGCGAAAAGGGAGTGGGGGATGGATAAAGGAAGGGGGGTAAGGGGAATAGGAGGGAATAGGGAGGTCAGTGGTTTGGACTCTTACATACAGAGAGAAAAATGCAGAGAGGCATAAATAGACACACAGCAGATCTTTAATTGGAGCACAGCAAGGTGTGCAGAATAAATATTTCATCCTGACACAAAAGCATATAATTGATTTGTAATGGATCTGTAGTGAACTATAAGCGAGCCCCTCATTGTGTTGTTTTATTATTAATACTCTTGAGCCAATGGGCTGTGGAATATGCATTGAGTGACCTGCCCTTCCCTCTTCTTATGCTAATCGTCACTGACATTTCTTACACACAGCACACCCGTCCTGGCCCCTTTGCATTGGACCAGAAAACCACGGAACATTATCAACAATAAAATCCCTCAACTCGTGCAATAATCCACCCTAAGACATTACCATGCTGGAATTACAAACGTTGGCCCCATATCTTTGAAAAGATTTTGTTGTCATCTTAAAGGCTTTGATGGTCAGGTGTTCTTTGTATGTGGCTACAGCATTCATCTTCTGCCCATCTATCATTCCTGTCTACTTTTCTCCAGTGCTCCATTCATCTCTCCGTCCATTCATCTCTCCATCCATCAGTTCATATCGCCTTTAGTCCACATGTGGATCCATCTGTCATGGCCTCTGTGATGCCTGCGCTCTTATAGAGATCTCAGCCCAACTGTCAGCCTTTTACAAATTGCTTAAAATACACAATTGTGGTGCAGAGGCTGTGATTTAAAAAAAACCTCAGGGTACAGAAAAGCCTTTAACTGATTTTTCTAGGGACGCCATAATTTTGCCCATCACTACAACAAAATTGAAAAACAATTTATGGTTATGGTATGCAATTCACATAATTCCTTTGAATATAATTGCAGTATACTTTGGCACCTTTGTCTCACTCATGACTTAGTTCAACTAAGGAGTCTCCGTTGGAATTAGAGTCATATTATGTCCTTAATATTGTTTCTGGTGTTATTCCACTTACATCACCAGGAAGCCTGTTTCTTCGGCGAGGAAAGAAAAGGTGGATCACGTTGGTGGGGTGAGCAAGTGTGATTTTCTGGTTCAGAGAATGCACTCCCATCCCATCTAGCACAGCTCATCCCTCCCCTACATTGTGCTGCCAACTTACATTATTTTTCTTTCGTTGAAACTTTTAAGAGGCTACAATTGGTCTTCGTCTGAGATTTAAACACATTAATGGTGAATTTAAAGGTGCAAAGGCAACAAAACGTGCTTAGCTTGTACAATGTCGAGGGTTGTCTGCGGCAAGTAATACAACTGCCACAGCATCTGTATCTTTCTTGATCTTATTTGTAAAAACTTTTATTTTGTGATCAAAACAAGGGGATCAATGAGTAGATGGAGATGGAATAACAACCAAGCTAATTGGATTTCCTGGCTCCAATACAAGCCAATTAACCTTATGCCGAGGCAATTAACAGTGAATGGAGTGGTTCAATATCACAAAAGTGTACCCCCCAGAAGTTATTTGCAGGATAGTTTATCTCTATTGAACTACATGGTGCCAGTCTTATAGCAGGCAATCCACTCTGCCGGCTCTGTAACCATCTCTGTGTTAACCGGTAAATGTGACCCTGTGCCATGAGATTTTTTAATGATGATTCATGCCAGGCTTTCTGCCCCTGCATTTGGATACTCCTAACCTCTCTGCATGTTAATGATGACTTTCCTTTTCGACTGGGTGCTGTAGGTTCATCCAGGACAAAGAGTACTGCAAGGGTTTATACATGTCTCACTAGAGACCCTCCACAGACCTCGCTGTGATAAACACATGATTAGGGAGACAAATGATATTAGGGCCAATCATCTCCCGCCCACTGTGGTCATTAAAACACCACACAGAAACAATAGATCAGTACTAATTGGATGCAGAATATGACCATAACAACACATTACTGCCATCAATCACTGAGCCTGTCTTTGAGGACAACTTGAGTTGACCTAATGATTTACTTTCTTGCTGTTGCCATTTTTTTCCATGAGTGCCGCTCTAAACGTCAGATGCTTCTGAAGATTGCTTTGGTTGTTCTGACAAAAGATCTCTTGTTTTTGCTGCAGTAGGTCTGGTATACAAAGTGTTATCTACTGCACATCTGGTATGCACCTATGTTGGATAATCATGAGAAAGAAAATATTTCCTGGTTAGAAATTTGGTCTATTTTTGCTTATTTGATAGTTTTGTAATTGCTATTTACTTAATATTTCACTTTTTTGTCATTTTGCATTCATGTGATTGAGAAATCAGGGATACAGATAGGAATGGTATGCAGGTACATGCAAGAAAGGTGATGAACCAGGGACATTGTAGCCACAAAGAGGATATGTGTATTTCCTAAATATGTGCAGGTATTCCCTTAATACAAGTATTTGTTTTTCTTCAAATTTCTTTATGAAGATACAGTTGGAATGTGAGACTTGGACTGGTCTGATCTTCCTCCCCTATTCTTTTTATAGCTTTTCTTGTTAAGAAGAACAATCACCTATTTTGCATCACTAAAATAATATGAATTGAATATGAATATGAATTCTTGTTGGGGTAACTGTCTCAAGTGTTTGAATTCAGGAGATTTGGCTCCCCTTTCGAGTGGTTGTCACAGCCTGTGGCTTTAGTACAACAATGTGTTGTTTCACATTCTAAATTTGATGCCTGTGAAGGTCCATAACTGGAGTGCCGCTTCTCTAATAAAGTCGGTGCTGACAGTGTGAGGGATTTAACCTTTTCTTTTACCTCACATTATCATAAAAATACATTTTAAAAACCCTTAAAACATTTAAAAATATACAGTGCTGGGCTTTCCAAAAGGATCTGAGTGTGTAGGCGCCTTTGGCAAATCCATCTGTAATCTCTTTTACAATGTGCTGCCTCTCATTAATAACATATATTTTATCACAACACCTCTTGTGGATCAACACAGGATGTTCTCCTTCTGGACCAAGAGAAGACATCCAGTCTGCTTCCTCCACATCACACTTTATTTTATAGTCAATAAGCTACTTTCTTTGAAAATCAATTTATGCATGCTGTCACAGTTTAAGTTAACCCAAGGTTAAAAAAATTATTTATTACTAGGTGCATATTAATAATCACTGTATGATACATCTTTTGCTCAGTGCTTCCTTTAAAACATAATTACCTAATTATGGATACATTCTGATATAATATTTATAGTACCCTTAGATCCTTTTACATAAGCTGCCAAACCTTCTCACTTTGTAATTGATTATTACAGTTCTTCTTGTGCACCCACAAGGCAAGGTGTTCCTGGAAGGTGGTGAACATCACACCAATTTTGCATTAAGGGAAAGTCATAATTTTAGAAATTTTGAGCAATGATAAAGCCACAATTGCTTCCCAGGATACTACCAGTAAATGGAGCTGGCAATCTCTATGCCTTTAATGACATTCTGACCCCAGTGACACTGCCCTCATACTGGCCTCCATCCCCAACCACCTTCACAGACACTATCATATCAGACCAATCACCTGTCAAATGGAAATGACCAGTGGAGAAAGTATAGGAATTCAATGGCAACACATTGTGATGATGTTTCCACACTTCTGACAGTGAATTGGGCAGAATCCAATAAAGGTTGAGTCAATGATGCAATGGCTGCACTGGTGCAGAGGTCAAATAAGAAGTCAAAGTTCCAAGACAGAGGGATTAAAACCTGGATATGTGTGAAGTTGAAACAAATTGCAAACCGATTATTGACAGGAAAGACGCACAACATGGACAAGTCTATTCAAACTGCTGAGTAAAAAGTAAAAACTCAGAACAAAGCTAAAAAACCCATCAGTTTGAGGGGAAGGAAATTCCTCTGATCACTGACTAACAGCTCTTATAGGAGCTACCAGGAGCTGTGCATTAAGACTGCAGCAAAAATGTGATCTCACTCAGATAAGAATATTTCAGATTTTACAGTTTTTAAATAGAGACATGAAAGTAGCCAACTTTTATTTCTCCCGGCTTCTGTAATCTACAAACAATCCAAAATGAGTTATTTGCAACAGACGATTATTTATGGTTAAAAAGAATTAATTAATACTAAATATGACATGGGATTCATGCATTTTGGGTGTTTCATGTTACAGTAATGCTCAAGCTGTCTATTAATGAGAATCTAAAAAATAAGTTAGCATACCTGCCTGTCTTATTCATGTATTTAATATGTAAATTACATTCTTACACTATATATCTATTGTTTATGTGACAGGCATGTTGTTAAATAATGATTTAGGAATCTCAAAACATGTTGGTTAAGAAAGATGGAAATTGTCATTTAATTTATAATATTTTTTAATTGTCATAATATTTTTTGAGTAATTTCTTAGTCAATATCCATCTCAATGTTCCAAAATTCCTTGTTTTCCCTGACCAACAGTTCAAAACCCAAAGCTATTTCATTAAAAAATAATTAAAAAGAAAAAAAGTGACACATTCTGACATTTGGGACGCTGGAACCAGCAAGAGTTTAAGCCTTTTTCTTGAAAAATTACTCAATGATTAATGAATAATCAAAAAAGCTGGAAGTATAAATTTTCTGATTAAAAAATTAACAACAGTTCTATTTCAGACAAAAAGTGCACCAGCAGGAGACATCTAGATTGAAAAGCGAGAGTGTGGAGCACTTCATAGTGCAAACAGAATGACGGATAGGACCTCTGACGATATGGGGGGGGAATTAGATTGGAAGTATCCATTAATGCGTATGACGGAAAGCTCCTGTTAGATGACCCACATGAAAAGGGCTGACAGGGGTTGGTTCTTCCTTCCATTATCAACTGTTTCATATTACCCTCGAGTTGGTATACTGTTAAACTCTCTCAGACTAGAACTACAAAAGGCTCATATGCTCATGAAATCTTATGTTGTTTAAAAAGCCCTAAAAACTCTGGCAGTCAGAAGTGCTGATCTGTGTTCAGTAACGGCTGCCAAATACATCTGTCACTATGCCAAGTCACAATCAAGCCAAGAGACACAATGTATAAACTGTTTCGTTAAAGGCAAAATAAAAAGACCATACTAGGGTTCACTCTGATTTTAGAATATTACGTAAAAGTCCAATATCTTTTTTACCTTTTAGGCAGCTATTGATTTTATTTTATTTTATTTTATTATGGCAAATAATTCAATGTAACTGCAGATACTGTACCACAACAGTAAACGTTTTAATACCATTTTAATGCCGCTATTTGTTTGTCAGAGTTACATTATAGTTTTAAGCACATGCATTTGCAAGCAGGGATGTTTTCTCATATGGCTGGTCTACTTTAATGTGACATGACACTGTTTTAGGGTTATTAATTGAAAGTATTGAAAGTGATATTGAAATACGTTATGCATCATGCATTGGTTAGCTGCACAGAACAACAACTTAAGAAGGGTACACACTGTAGCCACACGTCCACAGACGGATGTTGGACAGTGCTTTGTGCACGAACATGTATATGAGTCACAAGTACACAGAAGTGCTAATAAACAGTATAAACTACAGCTTTCACTAATTGTTGATACCCCGACAGACATCTTGGATCATGAAGTCGGGGTAGTGCCGTTGTCCTGACTTTCCAAGTCGGAAATCCGACTTCAGGGGGCGTTCCAGTTGAAAGTTCCAACTGGGAACTCGGAAATGCCGACTTCCCATGTCAAATCGAACACACCATAATCTACCAAAATATACAAGTCACATTTTCAGAAACAAGTTATAAAAGATATAATGCTTCGTATGTGTTTCATATATTTCCAGTTACCAACTTGTAGGCCTGTCCCCTGTACAGTAGCATATTTGAGCTGTAGAAAGTATAAGAAGGAGGAGGTAGGTTAAGTCTAAAAGTGAGTTTCTGAAATCCAAGACTGCCAGCAGCGAGCAAAGTAACTGCTGAGTCACTTGTGACAAATTGATCAAATCCCTGATGATTTATTACCGCAACTTGCGCTATGGGCCAGTAAAATCTTACTTAATGCACCTTTAAGGTACAATTGTGCTGTAAAAACACCTTAGGGTGATGTTAAATCTTTTGTGTGTGATTGGGGCACATCCAGACTCTGCTTTTTACCTTTGCCTCTCTCAGTCTCACCTTCTGCAGCTATGATTGTGATGACCGTTGTTGAAGGGCACTCTCGATGAGTTTATTAGAAAGTATCATCAAATGGCACTCAGCTCCAACATCTGACAACTCACAGGTGAGTAACTCCTTTTAAAATCATAGTTTGTCCTTCACAAACTAACGCCAAAGGCAGAGATATAGTGCATTATAGTCCAGTGGCATAAAATGTTTTAGTACCCTTCATAAAACAGCACTTTCTTCTCTGTCCCTCTTTGAAACATCTATTTTTCTTTTGGATCTAATGGCTCTCGTTGGAACTCCTAATTGGCAGTCACTGTACCCACTGTCCTTTGAGCTATAGGGGGGTTTTGAGCGTTCAAACCAGCTTTGAAGTCCTCAAAAGTGTATTCTCTCTTCACTGCTGTGGCAGCAAAAACAGCAATGACCAGATGGGATTGTAATTGAACAGGAGAGGTATAAATGGTGCCAGTGTCATAAGTCTACAACACTGCACAGCGAGTCCACAGAAATGGCTTCTCATTATTACCGTGGCTAAACGAGCACCAAAGCCTACCATGTTCACTCAGCTCCTATTCCATATGGACCTTCATGCCTTTGTTAGTGGGTCAGAGCACTTGATGTTCAGAGAATGAGAGAGAGAGTGAGAGAGAGAGAAGAGAGAGAGAGAGAGAGAGAGAGAGAGAGGCCTTTCATGTATCTTCCCATTTCCTTTAAACAAACTAAAATTGTTAATTGCTTCTTTTTTTAAGCTCCACTGGAGCACTTTCACAAGTCCAACAGTACATTTCCCTTCACCTTCCAGATTCCCTTTCTGCACAAATCTCCCAAATGACCTGCTTAGCCAATGTGTAAAAGTGAGAAATGAGCATTTATGGCTTTGATGTGTGTTTTGGGATTTTTTCTAATTTAATCTCAATAAGTTTTGTCATGGGCAGCATGGTGGTGCAGTGGTTAGCACTGTCACCTCACAAGCAAGAAGGTTGTGGGTTTGAACCTTGGTAGTTCCAAGCCTTTACACAATATACATTCAGTTGCCATGTTACCAGGTAGCCTACTAGTTAAATCAAATGCAGTATTACAATTACAATAGCCCTGTAATAAACCTTATCTTCATGCAGGTAATAGTGTGTCAATTTAACTTTATTGTAATCTTGGAGGTTGTAGTTTTTGTTGCTGTTGAAATATTTTGAGTTATACTGAGAGTTCTTTCTAATATTGTGCATTGATAAAGACAGTGTGTGTTACTGTGTGTTCAGACAGAACACAAAGCAAAGTTTAGAGTGGCTGCGCTTGAGTACAAAGTCGGTGAAAAGATGTGATTTGCCCGGAGTAGCACAAATGACACAAAGATGTGTCCTTGCAAGTTTCAACTTAAGCAAAATATTTGGGGTAAACAATAAGTTCTGCAGTCAAATTTGTGTGAATGATGCATGGCAAAAAACGTTCTCACCTTTTTTTCTGTGCAAGAGTTTACAAAAGCATTCTATGAATTTGTTTCTTAAAATGGCAAGGGTTTCAATTCATTTTTTTCATCAGTTTTATATTTGATAAATCCTTTGCAAGTCATTTTTTCAGAATATTACATAGAGGACAAATGCAGAGAGCATACAGTTAAACTGCACAGTGCCTTGTATCCACTGTGCATTTTTCCAGTACATGACGGCCAAATATGCTCAGGATTACTGTTATTATCAAGGGTCAGTGTGCAAACAAAGCATATTCAGCTGTGAATGTTCTGTTTAATGCTATCAACAACAACCCTCACATTCCTCTGCACTCTACACGATAAATCCATTGACCCTCTCTCTGTGGCTCCTGCAGGAGTGGGTCTTAGAGTCTGAGAAACAAAAGCTGAGGCATAGATGGCGGTTCAGCAGATAGGATTAGGCTGTAAGTCTTCAAAGAAGTCCCTCTCCACCAAAGCTGCTCACTTCAGTAATGCTAATGCTGTTTATCTCGTCTTATCTATTTTTTTTTTTGTCTTTCCCTCCCTCACCTGCCAGTGTTGAGGAGGGTTAAAACACAATTTCAAGACTCACACAGTGAAAACACACTGACAAGTGTTTATTTACAAGGGGGGGGTTAATACTAACCCTGAGAGTAGGCCAGCTTTAATGCTGCATCTTTGCCGGAGGCGAGGCAGAGGGACCCTCATCCCGACAGTGAACCCCCCTCTCTGCCTGTAATAAGGGTTTTTTTCTTTATTTCATTTGGACTTTTATGCTGAAAGACGACCTCCCTCTCCTTTGCCCTCTCACTGTCTCTCATATGAACATGCACTCATACAGGACTCTGGGGAAAATAAACATTTAATCAAAACCTTTTTTTAATGCCATTTTATGCCTATGCTGTCTTTATGAGGTGTATGGGGAACTGTTGTCATTCAATTGTGCTCTCTATTAAAATAAATATCCGAGAGGTTATACATGTATTATTTTCCTGGTGTCTGTCTAAAGAGCAGAATAATTTAAAGTTCTACCTGGTGAAACGTACTGTACATCAGTACAACTGTTATTGATCTCTATCTGGGTACTTTCTGGGTGTTTTAGCATTAGAAAATGAATGAACTACCAGTCACTCTGCACTCACACTGCAGTTGGGGCAGTTAAGTTTCCAGTTAGGCCACAGAGCTGTCAAGCATGAAGAATTAAATGCAGGGCAGCTGACAAGTAATTAATATCAATTACAGAAGGAAAGTGTGTGAATGTGACTTCACCAGTCGACAGTTGACTGTTCCGTCTAAACGATGGAAAACCGCACAGCCTTGCTAGCAAATGGAACTCGTATAATGCACTGTATTTCACACTCCACCAATGGCACTTAAGCAGGATTTAAGAGTCTCGGAGCCATGAGTCCCAACGCAAAAAGCCATCATGGTTGCCACTGCCATTGCTCTGCTCATAATTGTACTTGTGGACTTTTCTCTTTCACAGTGAAAGGTGAGAATGACTGGCTTTTGCACACCATCTGATAATGGCAACAAAGGGAGGGAAGCACCTGAGTGAACAAAGCATTATGTAATCAATATCACTGGTCAGTCGGAAAAGGAAGAGGTGTTGATCTGTTGGCTGAAGTACTGTTTACATAGATTTTCTTTTTTCACGCTGCAGATGTCAAAGGAAAAACTAAGCCAGGAGGAAAATAAGAAAGCCCTTCCACACTGCCAAAAAATGAGAAGCATAGTCCAAAGAAATCCCAGAGTTGATTGAAGACACCTTGGAAGGTGCAGGTGCAGCGATCCATGTCAGAGCAGAGCAAGGTCAAAGCCAAGCTTGCTTATCTCTGTAAATTAAAACTGTCGTCTTGAACAATGGACGGATGATTTCAATTTAATTGTGCAGTGCATGTGGGCAAGATCTCAGGAGTCACTGAAGAACAAAGAGTATCTATATTGCTTTCACATCATTCCCCGCTGTGACTAAAACCACTGACGTCCCTACGGGTCGAGCTAATGCCTCTGGGCAAACTCTAATTACTAGTCACTGCAAACACATTATATATAGTTTAAATCAAGTAATGTTTCCATCTTTCTATAATCAATCTGTTTTGGCAGCAATTATTATATTAGGCTATTACATAGTATTTAATAAATAGCAGTGGCCTATTTTGCATTATCTCCATTAACAGTGATAGTGTTTGTCCTTCTCATTAAATTAATAACCTATTACACAGAACAGTCATGGGGATTGTATTGAACAAAAAATATTATGTGAGAAAATTACAATAACAACATAAATACATAAAAAAAGTAAAGTGAAAGTTAATGAAAGTTTCTATTTCAGATTTATTTTGACAGTAATGATGAATTTCACCCCACCCCCCAAAAAAATAAACATACATTGCATTATTACATTGTAATTATAGATTTAGAATATACATTTAAGGTATATAGTAAATCCAGAATAACTAAATAGAGTCAGCTTTGGACTTCAGTGTTGGCCACAAAAGGTGTTATAGGCTTGTGTGCTGAGTGAAAAGATCAAATAAGTCAAAATCATCCAACAATCAATGGCTTGGACTGATTTGAGTATACTGACATTGAAACCTAAAGTCCTAAAGTCCTTAGTAACTCAGAAAGACTCACAGTACTCTTCATACTTTGTTGACACTGCATTATTAATTTCTATGATTAAAACTGACATTTTTGTCCTCCTTTCTGAGGGAGATATCTGTATTGACACACAGAGATACAGAAAGTGTGTATACAGAGTTGTCTTTTTCATGCAGTAATGATGTCGTTTGCAAACATTTGCAGATGAAAATGAAAATTGGATTGCTGAAATGTCATAATACATTATGTGCACAAATATGGGGAATGAAACTGCAAGTAGATGAACAATTTGAAAAAAAAGTCAGCTTTGGACTTGTAGTTAGAAAGTGATGAAGATAAAGACACACATAGTGATTTCCATGAAAAATACCATTTAGATACCCTCATTTTCTTAACTGATGATTTGTACCAAAACTGCTCACACACTGACTGGCTTAATGAACATTTGACACAAAAAGGCTTGAAATATTTGGTGAGCAAACATACATATCAACGTGTTTATGCCTGCATTTATTACTCGGGATATATAAGAGCTGAGATCTGATGGTGTGATCTGACAGACTGACCTTTGTTCAAAAAGTGGCAGCTGTCACTCTGTCCAACCATCAGTAACAACCTGACCTTCATGAGATGTCTGTTGTTTGACCACCGATCCTCTGCTGCTGAGGTCTTTTATTCTAAGGATGTCCAACTTGTTTTAAATTAACTTTAATTTAAAAATTTGAATACAACCTAAGGAATTTAATTCTTGAAGCTAACTGATGTTATATTTCTAAACTTCTAAGTAGCCTTTTAAATGACTATAAAGGTGATTAGTTTGTGTTCATCGACATTAAGGTCCAGTGTGTTTTGGAGTCACCAATGGATTGTCGGCTGGCCTAATTAAAGCGATTTCATGGTTGCCACACTTTAGGGGATTTTAATCTGAAATGCTCCACTGTGCTTATGCAAACGCTCAAAAATCAAAAGCATATCCTTTCAAATTAGCTTCATTCGTTTTTTCTCCCCCAAGTTTGAAAGCCTTGCCTTAGGTAAACTGATGTGCCATCCTCTAGTGGAGCTGAACGTTAGCATTTATTCATCATAATCACATTTGGTTAAAACCTAATTGGTAGAGGCAAGAAGGCATAAATTGAAGGGCAACAAAAGCTACAACAAATATAATTAGATCAATGCAGGCAAAATTAATCCATGCTACCAGAAATGCATATAAATAGGAGGTAGAGGGTGAAGAAAATGTATGAAAAAAATGTGAAACTAGTGTACAAATACAAAAAATACCATCCCAAAGTGTCCCATCCTTATGTTACATTGAACAATATGATATATGCCAAAACAAGAAGGAGCTCCCTTGAAGCACTGCACTTCAGGCTCCTTCCCTCCCATTGCAATTAGAGCGTAGCACATCAGTTAACCTGCATACATATTCATCTCCCATCATGAGGCAGATCCATGACTGAGTGCAGCTCTGCAGTTTGTGCAGCACAAAAGACTGAGTTCCTCCACTGGGGAGGCAGCAAGTCTGCAGGCCTCACACCCTGCAACCACGGCCCGAACTGAAGAGAAAGAAGTGTACGATATCCCTGCCCTCTGATGGGTGTCACCTTTGTCTCCCTCCGACACCACGAAGGCCCTTTTTAATGAAATCGGACTACTTGTTCTGCACAGCAAGCCCTTTGATATTGTCCTCAGGAGTCTTATACAATAACTTGATGTTAATTGTGGCTAATAAATCCACCTTTCCCCCCTTTCCTGCTAAGTCTGCCATCTCACACTCAGGCCTGATCTGTGCCTGGAACGCCTTGGATCATTGCCGGGGAGCAGAGAAGCAGTGGTGTAATGAAAAAGCACAGTTGCAGACACACACACACACACACACACACACACACACACACACACACACACACACACACACACACACACACACACACACACACACACACTCATGTTAATTATTTGTTTAATAAATATGCAATAACTACAGCTCCTGGGGCAATAACAGATCCATGTCGGTGTTGCACATCTCCACAGCATTCAGACAGAGTGAGTGGGCTTCTAGTGATACTTTCCCTGAAACTTCGGCAGTAGTTATATTCTCCACCGACTGGATGCCCACATTTGTTAGAATCTCTGAGGGGAAGTTTGTCTCTTTTTCTGTATTGTTTTGTGGGCTAGCTAATCCTGATTAGGCATGTCCACACAGCACTGGAGACAAGACACACGCCCTCTCTCGCCGTCTGTCTGCGCCACAAATAGCTCAGTTTTCATCGCCCAAGTCTTTAATCACCCACCAGAGCTCAGATCAAGGGTTTTACAAGGGTGATTATAAAAGTTGGAGAGCAAAAGTTCTCCAAAGATGACAGAGATCCAGTATGTCCCCGATTCTCTATTATAGTGCTACAACAAGGCTATTAAAATGGTATTTAATCTGTGTTGGTGGATGACACTGCAAATCATCAAAAAGTATGAATAAATAAATATGTGAAACAGTGGGTAGCAGTCCATTAATAATAATTAACTGTCCCCCAGTGTTTGTAGCTCTAGTTTAAATGAACAGAGTGTACAAATAGTATTGGAAAATTGTCTACCATTTAAGGAACTCAAACGATTCACATATGGAATCATGAGCTTACTTGTGTAAAGTTTACTGTCAGATGGCCCTTCAAAATCCTGGATAATGCCCCTTTATGCAACTGACTGTAATCTTTAAATTTAATGCTTACGTCTGTAGCATCTGATAGCTTTTTTTCACTTTGGCAGGTCTGCCTGGGTATCACAATGGACAAGGTTTCAAATGCTCTTCAGCTTGTTCCTCAAATAACTACATACAGCTCCGGCTTAAAGAGGTCATGTTGTTCTTTTTTGGCTTTTTCCCTTTCCTTTATTGTGTTATATTTCTTTTTTGTGCATGTAACAGTTTTGAAAAGTGAAAAAGTCCACCCCAAAGGGAGTTACCATCTCCCACAGAAAATACTGCTCCTGAACTGATTGTAGCCCAGCCTTTACTACCGTAACCTGTCTGCATCACTTTGTAACATGCGCCATAATGCTCGCCCAGCGCCTAGTGTGGCACGCACTTAAAAACACTGGTGGAGAAAAACACCGAGCTGCAGCACACACAGTGACTAGATGTCCGCCCGCTGCCTCCCCTCACCCCCGCCCTCCCGTGTAACCGTGATGTAGAGACAGTGCACAGTTAAAACTTTATGTATGAAAGATGAATTTGTTACAAATAAACCTGGCCTCCTCTGCTTCTGATTGGCTAGTAGTCCTTAACTAGGTACTGCGCATGTGCAACTCCAAATAAAGATCAAATAGAAGTAAGATGCTTCACTCCATGGCTAAAACAGAGCATTCAACACACGAGGTGTAGCTGCAATGTGCTTTATAAAATTAAACCAAGTAAACCTATTCTGGTACAACCCCTAAATAAAATTATGAACTTTCAGAGTTTTGTCATTAGTACACCTACTTGAATTTTCTTACATCTTATTTAACAAGTAGGAGCACACATTTAATGCATTTTGCTTCACAGTGAATTGTTGGCAAACACTTCCCTGCAACTACTTCACAGTTAAATGTCTTCCAGCTGTTCAGGGGTCATAATAAAGTCTTAAGTACCCTTTTTCAGAGGCTTCATTGCTGTCCAGAAATCATATGTGACCAAAACACTATCAGGAGCCAAACAAAATCTAACCAAAGTAATAAAGCATGGAGATGCCCCTTGTATATTAGTACTGTGAAGCTGCTACGGGGAAAGTTGCATTTTCTGCCACCAAGTTCTTCGCCTCAAGCTTGATAAAAGTTAAACAAACATTAGGCTGTATAACAAGTACTTTTAAGCAGGAGCACTATAGAATGACAGATATGCTCCTGTGTCCTTTTCAGCTTATCATACTTATTGTGCTGCCTGGTGTTTATCAGGAAGCCTTGTGCAGTAGAGCATGTCTCTCTTCGGGTTTGTGCGCACTACCTACACAATGAAACGTTGATCTAAATCTATATATGGTTATTTTTCATTTTATTACAGGAAAGAAAACAATTCAGTCCATAACATTTACAGCAACGCCAACTTCTATATGACTAAGTTGCTACAAACAACTCTCTGAAAACTTTTCATTCTGACTCCAAGATTAGCTAGTGCTACAGAGGTATGAACAGCTCAGCAGATGACACATTGTACAAATAAATTAATTTTTATGATGCAGAAGCCCCCAAGTTCACAGCAGATTGTGGTGGAGAGTCATCTTTCCCTCTGCTCACAAGTTCATTCGTCTCTCTGCTCAGGAGTTCATGAGCAGTTGTGAAAGGTTGAACCTCTCAAATGTCAATACTGTGTCGGAATTCAGTCTCTTGATTCACAGGTCACATAATAATACACTGCAGCACAGTTCTGGGCATGTTTGAGATACACTTGATATAGACTCCACTGGATAACTTCTTGTTTGAGAATCCCTGAATTGTATTCACCCTCACAGTTCTCCACCTTCAAATAGACACCCTACGGGTTTGTATTTTTTCCTGTCAGACGCTGCCTAAGGTTTCTGTTTGCCCTCCATCTTAGAAGATCCTACACCATAGACCTTCATGCAGCTCTTTGTCACAGTGTGATCGAAAAAAAAATATTTGGGATCTCTCAAACATTCTTCTTTCAGCTTGTGGTTTGTTTGTTTTTGCTTTTTTCATTTGGCCGTCCACCCTTCTCCAATAACTCCCTACATTTTTGTAAAGCTCAAACAACCTGAGACTGAATGCCTGGAGCACTAACTCATCTGGAGTCAGGCCAGAGAGAAAGGGAGGAGGAGACAGAAAGGAAAAGAGATGGAGACAGAGGAAGGGAGTCAGAAAGAGTAAGACTGAGAGTATTACGGTCCTTTCCTCTGAAATGTTTCAGTCTTTGTCTGTCCTAGTTTTGCAGTGCCTCCTTGTGCAGAAAAACAGCTTGCTAAAGATAAAGACAGACAAAGACAGCAAGATAGAGAGAAATGGCTCCATCCAGTTGAAAAGGCTGGGTTGAACTTAACATAAAACCTGCAGTTGTTTGATGAAACTTGGTGGAATTATATAATTTGGTGTGTATGGACACCCCAGTTCACATATTATTGGTATGCTTTTCATGGTTTGGGCACCATTACTTCCAATCAAACAAAATCTTAAAGCTACAGTGATTTTAGTGTGTTTTTATCTTTGTGTCAACAGTTTGGGGAACACACTGCTCCCTCTGAGCAGCCAGGCCTTGTGGCCAAGCTCACTATTCTCTCTTCTCCTGCATCCTGGTTCCTACGTCTTGTTGAACAGTCACATATGAGTGAAATGTTTGGGTGTTTTCATATTCACTGTTTGGGTATCCACATACTTTGGGCAAATAAATGTCTATAAATAATTACAAGCAACATACATTTCCACATTCATAGATAAGTAGGTTTTGGTGTTCTTAGATTCAACACTGTACTAACAAGGAATAGGTTCATTACTGAATCCATTCCCATTCTCAGAAACTAAGTTGACTTATAGAAAATGTTGCCATGGGATTTTTACCACATTCATCATAAAAAATCTTCTTCCAAAATCAATGAAACAAGCCCATTTTTGAGATACTGTTGACCTACTGAATACACAGTTTCAGTAATTTAGCTTGGTAAAGCCAAACTGATGATTTGTGTGTAAACCGCATCATTATCTAACAATGGAGTAACCAATTTATTCACATTTGGGAAACTGACATCTCTGTCTCTCTCTGACCCAAGATGAGTTGATGCTTTAAGGAAACAGAATCTCCCAACAACCTGTGAGAGGAAGAAAAGAAAGAGGAATGTTTGCGAGACCCCCAAATATTTTCTTCATTCATGCTGTGACAAAAAGCTGCATGAGGGTCAGCGGTGTAACAACTTCTAAGGCAGAGGGCAAACAGAAACTCAGGGCAACCTTGGACAGTGTCTGACAGAGGGAAACAGAAAACCACAGGGTGTGTCTTTGAAGCAGGAGGACAAATACGAATCTGCAGAAATACATTACCTGGAGATTCAATAGGGTAGTTGTATATTTCAGGTTCATCCACTTTGATGGAGGCAAGATGAAAAAACAACCCTTGTTTCTTTATTTTTTTCTGTATAAAATGCAGCCAATCAATGTTGATTGGCAACAACATTGTTTGTCTGACTGTCCATAGGATTTGGGCTCCTAACATCTAAAAAGCAACACAGCTTTTTTTATTGTGTGCTATTAAATTGGCAAAGACCTTAAAAATTTGCACTGACTGTCAAATTAGACGTGCTGCTTTTACACAAAATGGGCAGGGGCAAAGTACCAGGATGCAATACTCTTAACTATGTCTCACCTCTGCTGCTTCAATTTGGAACATTCTTTATAAAATCTGTCTTACACAAATCCCCCAATATTGTGCAAAACTAAATCACTGGATTACCAATTTAAAGAAACACACAGCACCAATTTTTACTGGGATTTTACTGGAATGTTTCTACAAACAAGATCTCACAATCTCATCACAAAGATGTGAAATGGAAATATGTCCTTTGGTGAGTCTTCTGAAATAAAGAATTCAATCTAGACGTCTTTTAAGGGTTTTAAGGACATATTTCCATTACAGATGGCATAAGATGGAGAAAACATCACCACAAGGTTATTTTTTGCATACCATCTCTTTTTCTTTCCCCGTCATTTCTCTACTGTACACAGGTAAAATAAAGTATAAAGCCATTAAATTGACAAGAGAATTTAAACATTTGTGTGTTACATGGGACATCAGGGTGTATATACAGTATTTATCTCAGATCTTGTGTGATCCCTAACTTAACTAAACTAAATATGATTAATAATGACACTTTGTCAATGGAAAATTATATTTCCGCTATAACACAGATCAACAAATATTTTTTACCATCATTTCAAATTGATAGACACTGATGAGACAGAGCTTGCAGTCAGAGAGAGCGAAAGTGAGAAGTCATTGTCACAAAAAGTAGCATACTGCAGTTTTGTGTACTGCTTATGGCTTCCCTTCAGAGTTAATATAAATAATTATGTTTTTTCCACATCTCTAAATGTTGCTAGCCAATGTGTTTAAGGTGTATGCAAAATAAAGTGTATTAATTTAGTATATTTTTGGTTTATTGCTTTGATTTATGTGAGCATCTGGACATTATTGGAAATCAATTTTTGTAGGGAGGGTACAAAAAGGTATCCTCCACAAAATTAGCAATGAATAATTTTAATTAAGACAGAGCAATTATTCCATTTATTTGATTGGCAGCCTCTCATTAAACAGCACTTAAGAAAACCATTTCATCTGCACAGCAAATCTTTCTTTCTTTCTTTATCTCTGCACACAGCAGCTCTTTTTCATTCCAGTAAGTGATGCATGCGGTCATTCACTGACACAAGACACAGAGTTACTCTCACTGACAGACTGCACCACAACCTTTTACCTCTGCATGTAATCATGCCACTGGACATGCAACACATACACTTAGCCTTATTAAAGTACAACAAAGACAAATTTTGCCATCATACTCCTAATGTTTTGTCAGCTAGAAGTATACTTCTATTGAACCTTATGTATTTTATTCGACAAATATTCTAAAATGTGTTGAAGTGTATAAGCAGCCATTTTCCTTCAGTCTGCTGTTGTGTTTTTCAGACTTGTGGCATCAGCTAATCCTCCAGAAACTGTCACCACAAGAATGAACCAAGAGGCATTTTTGTCTGATCCAAAAACTGGATTACTGTAACAAGAAGATTACCCTCCCAAAAAACTCGAACAAGCACAAAAACAAAGCTATCACAATGCCTCTCAACATGTGGTGATTAATAGTATTCTCTACTCCTCTCGTATTAATGCAGTGGTTTATACGCCAAAATTACAAATAATCCCTGTAGTGGAAATTAAGGATACTACTCAGAATGCAGTTTTGATTTGTTTCACTGAAACCTGCGGACGAATATTTGTTTTCCATCTAATCTGCTCCGAATGATGGCGGGTATTAAACAAACATGGATGTTTTACATAATGCTTCTTCGGGGTGGTGCTGTAATGATGTGATAGAGGACTGAGCACACAGAGGTAGCTAGTCTGTCAAACAAACCCCTGGCTGAAGCACTCTGAGGTGGTGAGAGTGATCGGCTGCTGCTTTTCTCTTCCAACTACTCATAAATCAAGTAATTACATTATGGTTCTTTAGGGAAGAGAAAACTTTTCCCATTAACCAGCACTCATTAACCCACTTCCAAAATGTGCAAATGACTAACTTGAGGGGGTTGCACAGTTATTTCCTTATCGCACAGTCTATTCAAATGCAATACATATTCACCAAATTCCTGGTTTACATGCATAACACGAGATCCTGCTCATTCTGAGCAGTAAGTGATCATTTTGTTATCAATATTTCATGATGTACATGATGTACGTCTGTCAACGCTCCCTGGTGACTGTGTCAGAGGAAACTCTGTCAAGTCCAGCATACACTGTGCTGCTGTGATTGACATCATTTTAAGAGCTGTTTTGAGGGAGGGATCCTACACTCCTTCTGTAGAAAAGCCAAAAGTCTTTTTTCGATGTCTGCAGTCTGTAATGTAGTCTGTAGATGCTTTTACCAATGCAGTGATAGTGTGAGTCATGGTGAAGGGTCTGTCATGTAATAATGATGATTACTGCCCAGTGGCAGTGTTTGTTTGCCAACAATTTTATGCCTTTTTTCATGTGATGTGTTTTATAAGGCTATCTTTCTAAGTAAAAACACTTACTTGTGCATATTGAAATAACTTGATATTAAAATCACATCTGGCAGTTGAATCTCAAGGCCAACAGAGTTGGCTATGTGAAAGACGTTCCTAAGGAAAGCCAGAAGGTATGAGGTGCATGAAGTGGTTGCTTGTAGGTCTAACTCCTCAAAGATAGATACCATGCAGGGACAAATCCCTTGTGTCTGCTCTGCCATCACAGGACTGTCAGAAATGACAGAAGGAATATTTTGGTCTTGTATGAGACCAACATGAGACATGAGACATGAGACGAAGACAGGACAGGCTTGTGTCTCTGATCACATCACACTGCTGATTACTGAGGAAGGCAGAGGGATGAGAGCAAAGCTAAGGGTTCCACTTGTCACACAGATGCGTTATGGGATGCAAAGAGGCTTTATCTGCTGTTATGTACAGTCAGCGCAGCCTTGTTTATCACAACTGTTGTCTGAGGGCTGTACCCATAGGCTGTATATAAAAAGACTGTACCTCAGGTGTCCCTCTCTACTGTATGTATAATCACTGTTACTCATTCATAACTTTGGGGCTTGATTTAGCCCTTGTGTTGTCTTCCTGTCGACCAAGCACTTGCCATCCTCCCAGGTCAAAACTGACCCAGTCTGGTTTGCCTGTTTTTTTAACATCCAGTTTAAAATATCACCCAATTCTGTGTTACACCTTCTTAGCTGACTTCATTCCAACTCATTACCACTACTTTTACACTTCTTGGTGGAATTCATGGTCAGTAGGTCTCATTTATATGAAACTATTCCAAATGTTTTTTGTCACATTTTTATGGCACATGTTCATGTTTTATGTCCTCTGACGATTGTGAGGCAATGTGAACGTCGCAGTCTAAAGATGGCACCAAAAACATTTATAAAAAATATTCGTTTTTCAAAAAAATACAGTTCTTATCCACATAACACAAAATGTTGCTGACAACTTTTAAAGGCTGAATTTGTAGTTAGATGGTAGGATAGTTACAAATGTCAGTGGGATTTTGAATGAGGTTTTCTAACTTCTGGAACAGAAACCCAAAGTTCAGGTTTCACTTCTCTATATGCTAACATGCTATGGTAAGTATGGTGAACATGGTCTGCTAAACATCATGAGCATGTTAGCAGCATGGTGTAAGTATTTAGCCCACAGAATTTAAAGTGGTTATATTTGTTACAAAAAATAATGAAATAAACTATTTCACACTATTCAGTTGCTAATACAGAATTTTTGTTCATTTATTTTCTTTTAAATTATCTCAAAATAAAAGTTAAGCTGCTTCAACTGATAGTAAGGCCATAATTTCTTATGTTAAATGTGAACAATGCCTCCCTATCATTTAGTGATTCATAAAGCAGAAACCAAACCAAAAAACACCCCAACAGCTTGATTAATATGATCCCATAACTTCTGTGGAAGTGATTTCAGTGACTCAGCGAAGGTCTGGAGAGAGCCCTATTCTTGGCCAGAGGAAATGAACAGTAGAGCAACTAAGGGAAGTGATATTTCTTAAAGCCTTGAACCATTTCCAATAACACTCAATTCATGTGACCTTTTCTAGTTGGGGAATAGTTTACTGAATGTGAACACGGATTAAGCACAAAATCATTAAAATGGGCATGCTGGCAGACAGACTGGACAAATCAGAATGAGACCCAAATGTTACAGCACCTTATGGACTGTGAAAGGTTAACAGGAAGGACCACAGAGGAGAACTCAAGCCAGAAAATCAGGAGTGAGAAACATATTCAGTGTTACATTTGTATTGCACTTCTGCTTCTGCAAATAGTGTTAAACATTGATGCAAATGTATTTACCAAGTAGATATTATATACAGTATGAATTAATCTGCAGATGCATCTTTGATTAATTCTAAAATGAAAAATGTGTTCAATTCAAATACTTAATTATTTATTAAATCAATAAAAGGACCTGTGAAACAATGATGTTTCACAGACAGAAATATAAGGTCCCACTAAACCCTGTGCCTCTCTGGCTCTCTTCCAATGGGAAGTGACTCAGGTTGCACGTCTGTCTTGCATCCTGTTTTCCTTGTGGTGAAGTCAGGGAGAAGGTCCAGATGGTGGCTCCATTAGTCAGAACAGTGGAACCACCCTGGCAATGTAAATACCCATGTCACATGCCCAATAATTAATATGGATGATCACAAACTCTCTCTCACTCAGGAAGAAAAAACAGAAATACTCATCTAATTGTCAGTGAAAGATGCAAACTGCCTGCAGGTCAGTTCTGAGTATTTCCCTGTATGTTCCTTAGCTCCAAAATACCCCATTTAGCCCTGGAAAGTGGGGTTAATACCAGTGTACAGATCTGGAGCTCGCATCACCACCATCTATTTCTCTCAATTGACAAGTAATTCAGTGCCAAGACTACAAACCTTAGCTTAGTGTTAAGCTAAGACAGTCTTACATTAGACGTGAAGAATCATAAATTACCTTTCAATGCAGAAATAATTACTAGAAAGAGAAATGTGATCGTAAGTTAAGCAAAACTTTAGCCATTATAATTGCTGCAATTGAGCTACTCTACATTTATATTTGTCTGTAATTACTTTCCCATTGAGATGATGCTTGCACAGGCATTATAATCAACTTCATAAAGAGGCACACTGGGCACCCTGTAGAAGTTTTATATATTTGTGGAGCATATTAAAGTCCTGACTATGCTAAACTGCCCAAACTTTGAGCTGACGATTCATGCAACCGTAAACAAATGGGCCTGAGGTGTAGTTAATATATTTTTTAAAGACTTTAGTTTGTTGTTAGGAAGGACACGGCTCTCCATTCCTATTTCACAAGATAACAAAACAAGACTTAAACAGATGCTAAGCACCATTTACACTAACTTAATGTTGAAGCTTTTTCACATGTCCACTTTCTCAGCAAAGGCCAAATTGAGAACAGCTCTCAAATGTGATAATCCTGAAATTATCAGTTTAAAAAATAATCATACTCATCATATTCTTGATTTGTTATAATACATCTCAATACAATCTCAGTATTCAACAAACATATAAACAGCCTGAAAATATCAGAGAAACTGCTACCCATAGTAAGTAATGTTGATGTTGAGGTCAGTGACCAGTACTGTACAACCATAACATATAAGCCTAATCTACTTTCCATTCATGCAGCCTGAAGATCGCTCATCAGAATCTGAAAACAGCCTCACACAATTTCTGAGGCTTTCTGACAGTATTCAACATATTTTAAATTCCAATCAATACTTGATATTTCTACCAAACATGTTGATGAAATACTTAGCCAAGATAATTCTTGCCAGCTTTAACCCATTTTTTTTTTACGGAGCATGCACTGCACATGTTTATGCTTTCAGAGATTTTGACCTTCAGTCATGTCTGCTTCTGCTTCACTGTTTACAATTATTGTTCTATTGCCTGTATACCATTGTTTTGACTGTTGTGTTTTGTTTGTTAAATTGTCAGTTATTTAACTCCAGCCTTTGGTTGATTATTTGCAGAATCTTCATCCCTTCATTAAGTTGTAATTTAAATAAAAATTGAAAGCAAAATGATGGAACAGCCAAAGATTATATTTACATTTTCTTTTTTTTCCAGGTTAAACTATACAAGCATTACAAATTGAGTATAAAATAAACACCCAGGACATTTTTGAAAATGTGGTAAGTGAGAATGAATCACTTTAAAAGACATTTTCATGCTTTAGTCGTAATATTTTGGGCACAACTTCTGCTCTTTGCAGAAGTTTTTAATCGTGGGTCAAATGGTTATTTTATGAAGCGTGAAAATAAGCTGTTTATTCAAGCTAAATTATTTGCATTTCCATTTTAAGTTCTTACCATTTGGCATGTTTTTGCCTGCTAAAGTCCAGTGACGCTGCATATTGCTGATGTATTGAGGACAAGGAGCTATTAATCCCAACATAACCTGTCAAGATAAAGTAAAGCTGTGGCAGATTGTGCTGTACGCTCCTAAAACTACAGATGTTTTGTTATGGCAATGATTACTCCTCATGAATCGATCTCCAAATTACTTCGAAAGTCAGCTTATGTAGTTCTACCAGCCTCTGCAGTCAATATCCTCCAAGTTCTGCTGCCCTAACTCGGACAATGACATATATATCATATCCTCCAAAGTCTGTAAACAAAATTGGATACAAAGATAACATTGTCTCCAAAAGGTCAGGACCATGATGAGACATTGTGGAAGAAGGATTATAAGTCAACATTAGGTCCTGGTATAACTTTAATAATAAACCACTCCAGCAGTATTCAGACAGTTTACAAAAAAAATATTTATATTAATGATAATGTATCTGCTGTTATCTTTAAGAAATGAACATGCAATTTACAGCAGTAAGTTGAATCCCATTGCTTACTACGACAGTAAAAATACAGTTAAGGGTTTCCGTAGGTTTCACTGAGCCAGGTTGTTTGAATTGTTTTCCGACCACATCTGAAGGCTAAAGTGATTATACCTGTTGCAAATGACCACCGCTCAAGGGCAAGGCAAAAAGCAGGAGCCTCTTCTGGGAAGAATCTCACTTTCAGACAGTGTCGCTCACCGGTATTGCAAGATTGTATACCCAAAAAGTGACAAAGGTAGTTGTGTGAAGAATGAGAAAAAGAAGACTTGATAGAGAACCCTGCGTACCTTAACATCTCTTAATTGTTGGATGCAGTCCCCGAAGTCAGTCATCAGTAACGGGCAATTAGACAAGCAATTTGTTAGAAGCACACTGAGGCCTTTAGGTTCTTATTTAAATTGTGACAATTAGAGCCTAAATTGAATCTGTATTTGCAGAATGCTTAGAAAACATACCAAAACATCACACTTAATGTTTAATTATATGTATATTATATATTATCTAATAAATATTATCCATAATTGTCTTTAAACAGGTGCCCTGTTGACTAAATGCAAAAAAATGTCTGTTTGCATTCACATTTTCTCACCACAAAACACATTGTGTGCTAACAAACATGCTGAATGCATTTCCTTCCTCATTAAACATTTTGAGTATTTTGAATCCAGCACTGTTTCCATCCATATTAACTAGCTTGCATTCTTCTTCTTTGTTGCCTTTGTTAGCGCATTGCACCATGTCTTGGCATGTTATCATCACCTGTAAGTGGGTGGAATAGTGTAAAACGGCACCAGTGCTACTAGAGATCAAACACTCCACAGGGAGCCTTTAAGTTAAATTAAAAAGTGGCTTGTTAAAAATATATTCAATTTAAAAAAGACATTTTGTAGAAAGTTATTTCCATATTTGCTCAGTGCTCCCTGATATCTTGGCATTCCTGCACCAGGTGGTTATATCACCTGCACTTGTATATGGTGAATATGATGTGAGGCGAAAGAAGCGAACAGATTTGCCCTTTTCAAGAATGTGACTAGCAATCCCTCTGCATGACCCCAGCTTTGAAAGCTCCCTGGGCTGGGCTTTGTTACCTTGGATACATGAGCACATGCATTAGATCCACTTCCTGCTGGATTCAGTGTTATTTTAGTTATTCAGACTACCATGAAGGTGACTGCAGATTATAACGTTTCATTGTTCTAGCTGTTGTATAATCCTCCATGAACCGGTTTATTTATGTATCATTATGCTGCTTCACATGAGATCTTTTACATTATTCCTAACCCATCTACAGCCTTCTGTAGCTGTGATCAAAGTGGCCACAGTGGTGAGATTTTGTGTATCTCTAGTTAGGATGGCTCCTTCTTGTTCTGCCCTCTTCTTCTCTGAGCCCCGAGTCTCCATCTGAATCCATGCTCCTCATCCCTGATACCTCTCACAGTCAATGACTCCATCAAAGGCCTGACAAAATACAGACAGGCCCCACTCCATCACTCTCTTCTGTGGTGAAATGAGCTCTGGATCTGTTTGTTCAAGGTGAAGAGGCTTCATGGGCAGTGATGGGACACAACAGTCGGCCTGTCCCCAGAAACAAATGGTTCACAACCCACCTCATTTTCTTGTCTTTTCTTAGTATTATTGAGATTTCTTACACATAAGACAGCCATCAATCACTATGAAAGCTGCATATATTTTCTTTCGTCCAAGATAGTTGTCAGCCCAGTAATATGATTCCCAAGATTTTAATGATTTCTGACTGTCCTAAAAGAAAACACTTGCATCAGTCGTCTTATCAGTGGAATTCCTAAAAATGTGACAAAGCCTTGTAGCTGCCACAGAAATTACAACACTTGTCTGTCTGGAGCAAAGCAGGAAATAGTGTGACAGTGTTACAGCTACAACAAAATGTCCGACTTTGACAGGGAGACCACTGACACTGTCAGTTTTCTCATGACAGTCAGTATTGCTTTATTTTAACCATGACCACAATCCTTCCCTAAACATAAAGCTGTTATTTACAGTGCAATCACTTGCACGTGAAAGTAGCTGCAGCTTAAATCATTATTCTAATCATGACAACAAAGGTACCCTAAACTTAACAAAGAATTTATCTCAAACCATAAACTCTAACTAAGTTGTTTTTTCTAACTTAAACATAACCAAACCTTAATCATAGCTGTGTCAAATTAGTAAACTGATCTATTTTTGCAACAAATTGTTTATTTAGGAAAGCATGGTCAAATTATGTCATCCTGCAGGTCAGAAAACCTTTAAATACACATTTTTGGTGACATTTGGTGTATTGGCTAGAACTGAATGTCCTATTTATTTCATAGACAATTTTCCTGTTTTCTTCTATGTTATCTACTATGGATTTTGTTCTATTGGGAGATTTATCTGTTTTTCTTATCAAGACATCATGTCTCTTTCTTTCAGCTTCTGGTGAGTAAACTGGAAGCTTATGTAATATATTAATGCTTTTCAAATATATGCCAAGAAGCCTTCGTTTACTGCATATCACCCTACTGCTGACTCTAAACATCTAACTCAGTAAAAGATTTTCCCTGGAATGAACCACTTATATTATTCTGTTTGTTTGTTGTATTGTAGCAACCCTACAGAAAACAAAATCAGGTCTTACGGTGGTCCATAGAATGAATTATCAAGATTTTGCCTCAAAGATTAGACCATTTCTCACTCCAGCAGTATTACCTAGTCACTCAGTGGAAAATATTGCAACAAAGGACAGAGACTTAAAATATACTGATAGTGCACTTAGATGCTCACTGTCTCATTAATTCTTTTTTGAGAGAAAGGCAAAATCTACTTATGTTACTTGCCCAATTACAATAGCCACTACTCTGTGAAGGCACACTTAAACTGAAAACTGTGATGTTAATCGCCATTTAAATGGCCTCTTTTGTCTGTTTAATTGTTAGACTGCAAATATTCTCTTTAACAAGATTGGTAGTTTAGAAAAGGAGAAATGATTCCACAGTGAGATGCTGCTAAGAGAGAAAAGGGCACAATTAGTTTCCCGATCAATTTGCCAGGAAGAGGAGGGAAAAATCAATACACTGATTATGCATGAGGACGTCATCTGCTTACACTGAGATCAAAGCATTGATGATCTAAGCTGAAGCATCCAGGATCCATCTAGTCATGATCCATAAGTCATGTGTGGAGAGGAGAAGATGACGGTGAGACAGGCCAACACGTATACAAAGGGATAAATTGCAACATGATATGTAAATGGAGACAAGTTATCTTTACCCCAGAGCCTATAAAATGATGCAGGCTTTTATTATCTCATTTGTAATCAATAATGTGGAAATTCTCTGTGGAGGCACTTAGAGGTGTCCTTTGGGACGGCATATGAAAACCAAACAGAGAAAAGTGAGAGTGGTCAGGTTTTATCTAAACGACTGCGGGTTTTGGGAGGATCAAAGGTGGCTGGTTATAGTGACAAGTTAAAAATGCTAAATACATACACACGTCCGGTTCTGAAACTTGAAAATAAACTTGGCAATGTCATATATTTTCTGAAGGGGATTCTGGCTATGTGTGAAAGCCACACAGCAATAACATTTGCACTTGCTGCAGAAAGAGCAAGCAATCAAAGGCAGTGACAGACATTCAAATATTTATGAGTTTTAGGAAACGCCAGCATTTTCTTTTCTCCTTTGAGGTCAAAGGATTAAGATAAAGCCTTAAGATGCTGCTCATATCTCTGCATTGTTGCTTTAGTTATTGTTACTCATATGTATGACATTCAAAGTGATAAGAAATGGAGCACATAATACTGTGAAAACCATAGGTGAAAACACTGTGCTTTTTTTGTGTGTGTTGTTTTTTTACACACTGCATACCACACAAATCGTTCACCGCCTCCTGAATAGAGTATGTGAAATCAAGTAAGTCTTATTGGTGTGAATTATGGAGTGTGTCTGAATGGGACACATTGTTCTGTCCCTTTACAGAGAATTGGAAGCAGCAGACAGATAAGTAAGTGAGATGAAAGAGCGGTGCACCTGGCAGGTCCATGCTCTAACATCTTTGATCCGCTGAGGCAAACATCAAAGACTCTGTCGGGGGCTTTGTGTGGACGCCAGCCTGCAAAGCACTCACCACTATATGAACCAATCCACAACATAAAGTGTAACTCAACAAGGGGGAAGGCTTAAGAAAGACAGTTTTTCAGCAGCTGAAATTACAACAATTGTGCCGTCTCTATAAAGCAAAAGTAACTTAGACACAATCTATCCGGTGATAATAGGAGTGACGTTTTAGTGCAATTACTGTCAGAGGAAGTGTTTGTGGGAACATAAAACACCCATCAACTGGGTGCAATGTGTTTATCGTCTGCTGGAAGCCTGCAAAGGAAAAATGGACAAATAGTCAGTATAATTGGGTGCTTATGTCCATGTGGACTTGTGCCACAATACCAAATGAGTACTGCTCATTTCGAACCAGTGAGAAGAACACAGACAAAACACCACATACATAAATATAAAGTGAAATAAATAAAACAACTCCAACACTGGAAGATAATTGTGAGTTCATGTAATACCCAATCACTAACATGAGTAAATATGTTTTTAGAGGTTTTAAAGCTGTTTTTTGGGGCACTTGGGGTTGGGGGTGGCCTCTGGCTGGGCTGGGGGGTGTTGGCCCTGGTTCTCTTGCGTTCTCACTCCCTGGCTTCGGGGGGCTCCCTGGCACAGCTCTCTGCTGTTCTCCCTTGGGACAGAGTGTAACTGGCCCTGCGGCATGTGCTCTCGGATCCTTTGCACTCTGAGGGGGTCGCAGAGTGCCCTGGCTGCTGGGGTTCTTGCTGCCTTCCGCTGGGGTTGGTGTGGCGCTTTTGTGGCGTCCCACTCTCACTAACAACTACATTCTGTGACAGGCCTATGCGCAAACACACACACAGACACACACACACACACAAACTTAGATTGTCCATGGTAGTCAACAGGTAGTTGCATTATTCTTTATGCTTTTCAGTAAGTTATTTATTTTTAACCTCCTAACATTCCAACAGGTCCTAGGGGGCAGCTTTCGGTATGTACACACAAGTGCTATGTTAACTTCATACTCATATGACACACCATTTGAAAGCTAAAATCCTCATGATTCGACCAATGCAAACCATTTCAAGATAGAATCACCACAGTTTGTACAATCAGCGCTTCTGTCAGGCCAACCAAGACAAGCAAAATTGATGCGACTCACCTATGAACTCAGTAATCCACCGATCAATTATATCCCAACAAAAATGGTCCTGTTATGTTGCCAAAGGTCCAGATGATCCAATCCAGTAAAAATATTTAGTCCAAAACACATTATTCTATCAATACATCCCAGGGACTGCTGCCGCATCGTTTCATATTTGCCGGCAGACGTGGCTTGGATGTCATTATAAGCGCAATAACTCCGATTTGAATGTAAACAACTACAATAGCTTGTGTTCAAATTAGCCTCTAAACTCAAACCTTTCAAGTGACACCACATCTGACCCAATAAGAGCTCACATGTCCCTTTCACAGCCTTCAACAGCCAACGAGAGCCCGTGCTGTAAGGAAGGGCCAGCCCCTATTATTTCATGGGTAGGCCGAGCCAATTGCAAGCAATTGTGCTGATGACTGGCAGTTTGTGTAGCCAATAAAATTCTGAAAATAACGAAATCCAGCTTTAAGTAGGAAGTTCATGATCTATCAGCAAAAAAACACATCTGCGTCGAGCTACGGTGTGATGCAGCAGCCGCCACCTGCCACCAAGGGGTGGTGCTGTTTTAGAAAAAATATACTAAGACATACACTTAGAAAAACATGTATAAAATAGTCATTTTTCATGGTACTGGTATGAAATTTAAACTTGGGCTAGGTAAGGCTTTATGCTGTGGTCCTACAGAGTTTTCCAGCTAAAAAGTCCCAGCTATAGTTGTCTGTGTGCATTTGTTAGCAAGCATTTTCAAGCGGAAATGAAAAATATATTAGTTTTAGTGTGTTTAAACTTATGTCTTCTGTCTGTTTAAACTTATATTAATCACTTCCTGTAGCACTTACAATCATTCTGACTCCAGAGTATTATCTTTCAGAGAAGCCTAAAACCATGCATATACTCCAAATGGTTCAAGAACAACATTCAATTTACTTTGGATATGCCTTGAATAGGCGGTTTGCATGAATTTTGCATGAATAGTTCTAAAACTATTGAACATGCAGGTTTCAAACAGGTCTCAGAATTCCTCTCACAGAATGACCTCCTAGATCCATACCAGTCTGGTTTTAAGAGTGGCCACTCTACTGAAACGGCTCTTTTTGTCTGTAACAGAAACCCTAAAGTCAGCTAAAGCTGCAGCCCAATCCTCGGTTCTTACCCTGCGTGACCTATCAGCTGCCTTTGACACAGTCAACCAAAGGATCCTGCTATCCACTCTCTCAGCAATGGGCATCTCAAATAAAGCACTCCTGTGGTTCGAATCCTACTTCTCTGGGTGTTCCTACAATGTTTTGTGGCAAGGACAACCTCCTCCTACTGCCTCTCCACAGGGGTGCCCCAAGGCTCATTGCTAGGACCCCTTCTCTTCTCAATTTACACCACCTCACTGGGGCCAATCATTCGCTTGCTCGGCTTCTCTTACCACTGCTACGCAGACGATACACAACTCTACCTATCCTTCATGCCAGGCGATCCCACCATCTCGGCACGGATCACAGACTGTCTCTCGGACATATCTGCATGGATGAAGGCTTGCCACCTTCAACTAAAGACTGAACTCTTGGTCATTCCAGCCAAGCAATCTATTCACCATAACATCAAACTACAAATTGATTCCTCAACCATCACTCCAACCAAGGTGGTGAGAAACTTGGGTGTCATGATTGATAAGGAAAATTAGGCCCATCCTCACTCAGTACGCCACCCAGCTTCTGGTACAGGCGATGATTATCTCTCAACTCAACTATTGCAATGCCCTCCTAGCAGGTCTTCCAGCTTGTGCGGTGAAACCCTTAGAAATGGTTCAGAACTCAGCAGCAAGTGTGGTTTTTGATCAGCCCAAAAGGACTCCATTCCACTCCATTACTCAGTGACCTCCACTGGCTTCCCGTGGCATCCAGAATCAAATTCAAGCCACTAATGCTTACATACAGAGTGAACACTCTAAATAAACTTCAATCAAATCAAATCAAACACCAGGTCTGCACCCATCTACCTAAACTCCATAATACAAACTTAGGTTCTTTCTCAGCCACTCCAAAGAACGTCGCCTGGCTCTGCCGTCCCTTCACACAAAGCAATCCCCGTCCCGGCTGTTCTCATCTGCGACACCGCGATGATGGAATGAGCTACCACATGCCATCAGAGCAGGGGCGTCCTTCTCTAACTTCAAGAAGCTCTTGAAAACTCACCTCTAACTCCTAACCTCTAACATGCTCTTCCTATGCTCTTCTTCTTCTATCCCATACAATTATCTTGTATTGATTGCACATTTTTTGTTTTGATTTCACTTTTTGTTAACTCTTACCTCCTTCCCTAGGTATTTACCCATTGATGTGATATGTACTAGGAGCTCTTACTAGTATTTATTGCTGTTCTTACTAGTATGGATTGCCAGGTGTAACTCTGTATTTGATGATCTGTTGATGCTTATATGTTGTTCCTCAAATGTAAGTCACTTTGGATAAAAGCATCTGCCAAATGAGTAAATGTAAATGTAAAATGTAAATTTTACAGGAATGTTAAGAGCTTAAATTATTTGTTATTATTCCGGATCTCATGGCTGTGCTGTGTTGTTTGTTTATTTTAATTGACAGTTTCTTCTTTTTATTCTCCCTCAGTTGTTTTCTTGTCTGTTGTTTGTTGCTGTTGTTTAGCTGGGAGTCTCCTGTTACCCTAAAAATACCCGTAAAAAATATTTTTTCTTTAGAAAGGGATTTTAAACTTCTATGTTAACTCACTATCTATGATTAAATGAATGAGGAACACTTTTCCTTGCCCCAGTAACTGCCATATACAGAGGGAGACTTTTACTGCTCAGTGGAGAAAGACTGGGCAAGTGACAATTTCCTTAACTGTGGACTGTGGAGGAGCGTTGCTGAAAAACAGCATAGATGCATTGAAAATGCTGATGAAAAAGGTAAAAACATAACAAAATCTTGATCAAGCTGTTTTACAGAGACTACACTAACCACAAAGAAACCCAGTGGAATCAGCCGTAAGTCAAAGAGGATGTAAAATTAACACCTGAGTGAGAGAGAGGAAAGTCGTGGTGAGTAGGCTCTGATGGTGAAAGCAGTTGATCAAACAGTTTAAAAGCAGTCAATTCTGCAGAATAGTATTGGCCAGTGTATTTAAATAGTAATTTAAATACACTGCCCCCTCTTCCTGGAATAATTTACAAAAGGACCTGAACTTGTCAGAGCTGATTACTATGGGGGAATTTAAGTCCATTCAAAGGATTGAGAAAAGCATTGTGGTGGCTGTAGAATTTTCACTGGAAATCATCTAAGAAATTAGACCTGTTTATGAATTATAAATGAATTTTTGCATGTTAAGCGGATGTGTGTGTGAGTTGTATGCACTGCATCAATGTGTATGCTACTCTATTGGCTAAGTCACTCTTGAAAAACACATTTTAATGTCAATGAGACTTTTACTAGATAGATAGATAGATAGATAGATAGATAGATTTTACAACAGTAGCGAGCAGCTGTCCATATGAAGCAAACAGATGTGGTTTATCAAAAGAAATATAGTGCCTACAAGAAAACGAACTAATTACATGATCATGCACTGAATAAATGGCAAGATGTTTGACAAGAAACACAAGAAATACAGCTTTTTGCAACAGCGATAATGACTTTAAGCTCTCAAATGTCTGTTTTAATTGTTGGAGGCATCTCTCAGCAATTGTCCAATTATCCTAAAGTAAAACTCACATTCACACTCACAAGATTTGTTTTTGTTTTCATTAAATATCTCTGCAGTGTGATAAACATGGCCACTGTGCAGATAATGAAGGTGTGGGTTCTACCCAAAGTTTATCTGCCAAGTTCTATTTAATTTATTCATTTGGTTCTGTTAAATTTGTTTGTAATTTTGTATTGTTTTCCCATCAGTGTGATTTAATTAGCTTTGGGAGAACAGGAAGCTGGTTTAGTCAGTGAGCGGTTGATATACTGGCAGCGATGTGGGAGTAGTTTGACTAGATGTAATTAAACTAGTGAATTTGCATTAAATTTTACAGTCCTTTGGAGGTTCTTCAACTAAATTCCAATTAAAATGGTGTTACCATTTGTCATCTGTGTTGGCATTGCAAGCATTATTAACTAATGGAACCACATACCAAGGTATTTTTAATTATTGATTCAGTTGATGGTTTAGCTAGATGCATATTGTACATATACTTTTAGAGCATATGTATGTACAGTATGGCGAAACCTGACACTTGAGTGACTATGGGTGTTGATGGTGAAGACGGGAAGATCTCTGATGATAGGTAGGAACAGAATTAATACAGTGTTGTCTGTGATAAATACACGTGATTTTTAACCTAGTCAGTCAAAATGTGGTCAAAACTATTCCCCAAAGTAACTGCAAAAAGGTCATCAGACAGAGGAGGCCAATTTCCCTTCTACATGCTAAACCAGTAGTTCAAAAATCTTCAGTTAGATATAAGTTGAGTTGAAATAATATTAATTTAAATAATATTCCATCTTAACTAAAAGTGTCCAGGCCTTTGCTGTTAGAGTCCACAGACTGTGGAACAGACAGGCTATGTCATTAGGGTCTTTTGAATTTTTCTTATTCCACTGCACAATTTTATTAATTTTTTACTTTATTTGATCATCTCATGTTTTATGGGCAAGCTAATGTTAGCTACATATAAAGAAAGAGAATTTGATTGCACTATAAGATATAGTTGTGGGAATGTGTAAATGTTATGTAAAATGGCAAAGGTAAATTAAAAGGTAAAAAATAATAGATAGCATCCACTGGGGTTTTTTTGGACCCACTTGCAGAAAACTGGGGTATTAATACAGAAACTTAATTTACTTATAATGTATAAGAAATCAACAAAAAGGAATTAAATTTAGAAAAACAACATGTTTGGGGAGCATGCTCCGAATATAAAAAGATTTAAACATTTTTTGTCAGAAAAATATTGCAAAATACAAAAACAGAGCAGGATTATTTTTGACTTACCTATGCATATAAGGGTTAACCATTCTTTTACAAATCTTTTTCACAAAAAATCAAATACAATTCAATTAAGGTCATTCATAGCCCACACAGTGATACACCAAGAGGAGTCAACTTATTGCTACTCCTGAGGACGCCTTACTGATGGGCCGCTCATTGAGCTCCAGAGTAAAAAGGGCTGACGACTGTCTCCAGCATAATTGGACAAAAGAATCAATTACATCAATAGCAAATTACAACATTCATAATTAATCCTTGAACAAATGCAGTATAGATCATCCAGACATTCAATAGCTATACCACAATATTCATGTTACACTGAGCATATTCAGGAACTAATTAAATCTCAAAGGAGAGGATCAATGTTGGCAGTAGCATGAGAGAACTATTGATCGTACATCTACAATCTCTTATACCAGGTGATTTAAACTGCATGACATGGTACAAGCTTTTGCGTTGATGAATTTGTCATATCCTCTCCAGAAAATAACATTTCCATAGTGGATAGAGACGACAGCAGAAGGAATAAATAGTAAATAAAATGATTTACAGACAAATTTGTCCATACTATATATTTCTAACGTCAATGTGTTTACATGGTTGTGAGCTATTAGGTAATATATCATTCCTGTATGACTGCTCTTTCAGATGTGAAAATAAAATATCTCAGATATCTATTGCATTCTTACTGTGTATTTTCACATTAACTTATATGAACTACATGTAGGTATTGGACTGGCACTAAGCACAGCACTGAGGCTTTTCAAGAGCCTTCACAGCACTTACTGTACAAAAAGGAATGTGGCTGTCAGCATGAGAGTTTCCTTGACAAATCAATACAACAGACTATATGCTAATGTCTGGATGCAAGGGCAGAACATTTGTGCTCGAAACACAGATTAGGTATAAGGATGCTTTCTGGTTCCACTTGCTCTTATCATGATAAATGTTTGCTATTTTCTTGTATCCAAGAAAGACAACAGAATATAAATGGACCTACTAAGCCCTACTTCAAAAGCATGTCTCGTACAATATTCATATTTTTGTGACACAGCTGCGGAAGTTGATTGCTTATTACATTTTGAGTTTATTTCATTGTTGACATATTTTCATATTGTCATAAGTCCCAGTCTCCACATTTCTATCCCACAAAGACAGAGAGCAGAAACTACAGAAGCAGCGAAGTTGAGAAAAAGAAAATTTCAAGTTTTCAGGCCAACTGGGAAACTGCTTAACAGATAAAAAGTTTCAGTGTCCTAATTTTTGTGCATTTATTGCCATAGAACGTAGATAATATTTAAAAAATGCCATTGGATAATCTTCACAGAAAGCAAGTGGAAATGCAGCAAACAGCTTTCTTGTCCATTTTATGTTTGTTTAAGAAAATAACCCCCTTTAACCCCTTAATGTTGATTGTCGCGTATTTGCATGACACCACTTTCATTCAGGCTGAAGCCGAGATAGCGTGTGTATTCCCCCAATGCCTGTTTATGCATATTTGATAGGTACCTAGGAACTACATTATACCTGAATTTATATCTATTCTATGTTCTATAGTATATTTATGGAAACAAATATACATCAAATTTACATTCATGTAATAGCCTACATTTAAATAAGTCAAAGCTTAAAGGGTGTATTAAATTAATCACTTTGTAGCCTATTTATTGCTATTGGTGAATGGGTTGTCTCATAAAAATGAACCATTGGCTTTCTTGGTTCCCTCTGACAGCCCACATGCATGCTGCTTCCTATGTGAAGAAATCGGGTTGGATTTTCTGTGAAATTCATTGGTTTCACGTTACGTTCATGCACGCTCCGGAGCCTCTTGCCTACTGATTCTGAACTATACATATAGCAACAACACTGCAGCTAACAAAATGGAGTCCAAAAAACTCCAAAAAAAAATACCGGCTCCCAGCACAACACAGACTCCAACACAAATGCCACCTAAGGACAAAAAACAACAAAAAAGTTTTATGTGCTGAAGCCTGTCAATCAGATTGAGCTAAAACATAGATCAAAATCAGAAGTGCATTGAGTGATGGAGAGACCTCCACTTTGTTTTCAAAACCAACCCAGAGTTGGCTTTCATGTAAGCTTGGACAGGTAAACTAACATTATTACAAAACCTGTGAAATATAATGTAATTTTATGTTTCAGTGGGCTCAAAGTAGGCAACGTTGGCTTGCAGGCTAACACTAACCAGTTGCTAACGTTGTCCATTGGAAAATAGTAAAGTTGTATCGCTTGTGACATTACTTCATCAGCTAACGTGATAGATATTGCTATTCAATGTAGCGGTATTATAACGATTATATAAGTGATTGGCCTGCCAGAAATGATGTAAGGTACAAAGCAAATATGGAACGATTTTTTCTACTAGCCAATAGTGATACAAGACAGGGGCAGCCAACTAGATAAGCACATATCTGGCATTGTTTGCTTCATGTTCAATTTAAATTTGTTGTCGTTTCAATGCTCACGTACACAGCTTCTTCACCAGTCTCAGTCACCGTACCTTTTCTGACCCACATAACGCATGGCAACATAACGGTGCAGAACAACAACGCAGTGAAAGACCTTTTCAGCAGAGTAAAGTTACAACCGTTTAACTGTCTACTAAAGTTTATGAATTAGTTTAACATCAAGCTGATAAAAATATTACTCTAACATTGCAGTGGGAGTTTACCTGAGTCTACAGCATTTTGTATGATGCCTTCACCAGTGTGTCAGTCTCCGAGTGCTTGTTCATTAGCTCGAGCATGCAGATGAGCACACGCTTGGCAACTAGTTGCTGGAATCTGAAACCTCACTGCTAGAGGCCACTGAAAAGTACATGTGTACAGTAAATAAATAAATGTAGGCAGTAATTAAATAATACAATGAGACAAATGTATATATCTCTTATTGGCTTCTTTATAAAATTCACCTTTGTATTAATTACCTTATTTATTTATTGTCCGTTATAGTCTTCAGCTTTATTTATTACTTACTTATTTTTTAATGTATTTATTTATGTGTTTTATTATTTTTGTGTTTTATTCTTCCTTTACATTTCTGCCCTATTTATTTCCCCAATGGTATTAATTTCTGCCCGTCCTTTTTACATTTCTCTATGCATTTCTGCCTCATTATGAAAATGAGGAGGCGCTGTGTCTCAAGGGGTCAACTTCTCCCCTATCACAAGACAGAGGTAGACTCTAAATGCACAAATCAACAAGCCTTGCTCCTCACACAGTCACAAGAGATGGCTTCCTTTAGTGAACTGAAGTGATTAGCAACTCTATCTGAGGACAATTCTACAATGTCAAACAAATACAGTGATAAAGTATTCAATAGTAAACTATATACACTTGTACATAAAAATTTAGACTGAGTCGAGTCCAGTGGCCCAGCAGAAGCAGATGTTGTCTCCTACAGATGACCCTGGGTACTGCAATGGATATTCTTACAACTCATTAGAGGCAATGTCGCTACCACCGCCTGCTGGTGTGGCTAATAAACTGCTCTCACATTTACAGATCTCTGTTTACAGATCTCTGTGGTGCAGAGTGCACAAAATTCCACAAATGCGTAAAAAGGAAGTCACAAATGTAACGTGACCTGCAAATTAACAGGAAATAATCCGCAAATGTGCAAAACATGTTTTGTGTGTAAAAACAGATCCACAAAAGCGTAAATAGCACTCTGCATGTATGTATGTATGTATGTATGTATGTAATTAAAATATGTGTATAGAGTAAATTATACATATTTGCAAATTGCACTTTATTTTTGTGGATATGAATTTACACAAACACAAATTTAAAAATATATGTTTGGGGTAGTGAGATATTGATGGGGTTTTTTTTTTTTTTACAGATCTCCGCAGCACACATTGGACAAAATTCAACAAATGTGTAAAAGGAAATGTAACATGACCCACAAATTAACAGAAAGCAATCTGCAAATGTGCAAAAACTGTTTTGTGTGTAAAAGTCAATCTGTATTTTTGTGGATATGATTTTACACATCACAAATGTAAAAATACATATTTGTGGATAGTGAAATATTTACGCATCATAGGTCACGTTGGAGTTTACCCTGGTGAACAAGAGGGCTCCAGTAGGGGACTCCATAGTTCTGCTGGGAGACTTCAACGCACATGTGGGCAATGATGGAGATACTTGGAAAGGCGTGGTCGGGAGGAACGGCCTCCCTGATCTGAACCCGAGTGGGTGTTTGTTGTTAGACTTCTGTGCTAGTCATGGATTGTCTATAACGAACACCATGTTCGAGCAAAAGGATGCTCATAAGTGTACATGGTACCAGAGCACCCAAGGCCGAAGATTGATGATCGATTTTGTAATCATTTCATCTGATTTGAGGCCGTATGTTTCGGACACTCCGGTGAAGAGAGGGGCGGAGCTATCAACTGATCACCATCTGTTGGTGAGTTGGGTCAGGGAGTGGGGGAAGACTCTGGACAGACCTGGTAAGCCGAAATGGGTAGTGCGGGTGAACTGGGAACGTCTGGAGGAGCTGTCTGTGAGACCTTCAACTCAAACCTCCGGCGGAGCTTTTCTGGCATCCATGTGGAGGTTGGGGACATTGAACATGAGTGGGCAATGTTCAAAGCCTCTATTGCTGAAGCTGCAGTGGAAAGCTGCGGTCTCAAGGTCTTAGGTGCCTCAAGGGGCGGTAACCCTTGAACACCGTGGACACCGGTGGTCAGGGAAGCCGTCCGACTGAAGAAGGAGGCCTTCTGGGATTTGTTGTCTCGGAGGACTCCGGAGGCAGTTGCAAGGTACCGTTATTTAAGCTGGGAGGAGGCTGAAATGGGTTTCCTCAGGCGGGTGGCTGGTGTCTCCCTTAGAGATAGGGTGAGAAGCTCGGACATCCGCGAGGGGCTCAGAGTAGAACCGCTGCTCCTTTGCGTTGAAAGGAGCCAGTTGAGGTATTTGGTAAGGATGCCTCCTGGACGCCTCCCTAGGGAGGTGTTACAGGCACGTCCAGGGGTGAGAAGCTCGGACATCCGCGAGGAGCTCAGAGTAGAACCGCTGCTCCTTTGCGTTGAAAGGAGCCAGTTGAGGCATTTGGTAAGGATGCCTCTTGGACGCCTCCCTAGGAAGGTGTTCCAGGCACATCCAGCTGGGAGGAGGCCTCGGGGAAGACCCAGGACTAGGTGGAGAGATTTTATCTCCACACTGGCCTGGGAACGCCTGACCAGAGCTGGTTAATGTGGCTCGGGAAAGGGAAGTTTGGGGTGCCCTGCTGGAGGTGCTGCCCCCGCGACCCGACCCCGGATAAGTGGATGAAGATGGATGGATGGATGGATGGATCTAGCTAAAACGTTTTCTTTGGACCAGAGGTGTTGTTCAACGTTATGGTTATTTTGGAGGCTGCAGTTTGTGGTGCTGTTAAATTATGATTTTTTAATATGATGTCCAACCCATTTATATCAATGAGGGTAGAGTAAATAATATACACATACTAGTTTTACTTTGTAAACTACCTAATAAACTGGGAACTGAGTGTATATAGCCCAGTAAAAATAGTCTAAACTCAGTTTTGACCAAAATGTAGTTAGTGTTTTGCCTTTGCAGCAAAGACAAATCACTAAAAGGCATTGAGGTTCATCTCCCACTGTGGGAAAAGGTTAAAATCAGTTTGCAGTTGAAATATTGGCTGTGTCATCTAAAGCCGCGCTTCCCTTTCATTCTTCTCTGCTGCTGCTGACCTTTTTCTACTGTCCACGTTTCAGTGCCGGTGAACAGTATTTTGGCCACACTCCATCTCTTCCCAAATGAGGCCAACCAAGAAAGTGAATCAATGTGTTTTTCCCCTAGTCATAGGAAACAGCTGTCGTGCTGTCATCTGGTACAGAGCTGGGCTGACTTAATGCCAGAGCCGGCTGGGAGAGTCAGCAGGGAGGAGAGAGCTCCCCCTCTGCATCCGCTCGAACTAAACCCATCACCTGAGTGAATTCCACGTGCCATGCCTCCCAGCTACACTCAAAGCGCATGGATATAAACAAAGAACCAGCTATGCTCCAGCAGGGTACCTTCCTGCCTCTGTATTTCAGAATATCCATCCTAATTAAACAAGTATCACTTTTTGCGTGTTCTTGGATTATTTTTACTTTTAAGTCATGCAAATATTGAAGATTATTGTTGCAGCTGAATTATCTGATATGATGAAATGTTGCAACTTTGTCTTTTCATATGAATGCAAAGATAGAAGAAGTGGTTGATAATGAAGTGATATCATGGAGAGAACGAAATGCTTCAAAATAAAAATGAGAAGTGAAGAGGGGAGGTTTTCCGTGCAAACCTTTAGCATGTATTTCATTAGCAGGACCTAACCTTATCTCCCAGGACCAAACCTTATCTCCCACAGATACCGCCAGCATGCATAATAGAAGTAGACCCTTTGTGCCAAATGCTACAGGGCATTTCACTTTTAAGCCACAGCTGTACACACAAATATACAGACACTCAGGGATGCAGAAAAGCACACACAGAAAGGCACTCACCTCCCCAGTGTTCACCACCTCCTTCGTGTTGCTCTTTGCAGTTTTACCCCAAGAAGCTGCTTTTTTATTAGACAGGAGGTGATTGTAACCAGGTGGACATCCTATAAGAGACAGAATATGGTTTTATTTTACCAGGGAGCAAAAAAGGTTACAGTGAAATATCTGTGTCAATCATGGAAATGTATGCATGTCAAAAAAACTACTTTAATTGCTTTAATTAAAGAAAGGGAGTGTCAATGTGTGTGTATTCATGTGCCTGATCAGGTCTGTGTATGTTCAGTGTGTGTACAGAATACAAGCATCTGTGCAAAGCTCAGACGAGCGGAGGCTACCTGCTCCATATTCATGTGTTTCCCCATATGTGACCCTCCACTGTAAACAAAGAATATTAAACAGGGATACTCAGAGGCAGCCTAATGAACACATACACATATTACTCACAGTGTAATGAATCGATAGAATTTCCTCTTTCATCAAATATTTATTGAAGTCATATTCGTGAGACCTTCAAACTGAAATGACTGTGCTGTCTGAAGTTTAACAGCAGACCTGTGTGGCCTCAGAGCTGACCTGAACACAGCAACTCATAATAAGAGAAATATAAATCCTTGACTTAATGAAATATATTAAATCCATCAATCATCAACAGCCAGATAGATAAAATCACAACAAAACTAATATTTAGAGGGAGCACTGTTCCATTTAATTGTAAAGATTTTGCAATATCAGTGAAATACACATTGCAGTTGTCTGCTTTAAAATCCTGCTTCCCTTGATATAGATCAAATATTTAAGTCTCATCATCACTAAATCTCTCCCGATGAATGTACATTAATCTGTAGAGGATGTTTAAAGAGCGATATGACTATCATGTACTGGAGTTTAGGACACCAGCAGAGCATGACGGCATCATGGGGTAACTACTGCTGTAACGGTTATGAAGACTGTAGTAATAGAAAAGCCTGCAGCCCCTCCAGAGACCCTCTATCTCTTTTTCTGGAGCTGAAGCAAACCAGCTGACAGGTCCATATAGCTGCCTGGAAACCTCTGGAAGGCTCTGAAAGCCACAACACATTGAAAAAGTGACGAACCACAGATGTCTCAGACTGCAAAGCCTCCTCATCACCCATCTCCTGGGACAGACTCTACGTTTCTTCACCTGGCTTTAAGTTCGTCCTAGCAAAGGCCAGAAAATAGATTCTATTCAGTGTACATGAGAAAGCCTGAGATCTACCATGAATCCTTTTGACTATCTGTCTGCATCTAATGAACCTTACAATTAATTTGGCCTTTAATAATTTATTAAACCATTTTGCATGTTAACAAACTGCAGTTGTACCCTCTTTGCCCTGTCTCAGTTGAGGACAAATAGCTATTGGGCTCCCTCTATTGGCCTTTATGCATCTATCTGCATTCTGTCCAGCAGCAGGTTAGAAGGATAAAGGGGCCAGGGACTGTGTTAAGGTTTGTCCCAGACATTTTGTATAGCTGCACTGAATTATCTCTGTGGGTGTTTACAGTCAGCCCGTGTAAAGTTATACCTGCCAAAGGTTTTCCTTGAAACTTCTACAGTGTATGATTTGGTATGTTAACAACAAAAACAGTATGTTTAAAATAAGTAACTTTATTGATTAATTGTTTAGTCTATAAAATGTTAAAACAAACAAAACTATTTTTCAGAGCCCAAGGTAACTTCAAATGTCTTGTTTTTGTCTAGTCTAGAACCAAAAGATATTCAATTTACAGTCATATAAAACAGAGTAAAGCAGCAAATCCTCACACTTCAGAAACTTTGACCAGCATTTTTGTCTCAAAAATTACTGGAATGATTAATCAATTACGAAACTGCTTTTGGATTAATTTTCTTTCAATCAACTAATAAATTAATCGACTAAATGTTTCAGGTCTCCTAAAGGTAACTTCCTCCAATTCCACAGCGCATATTAGATCAATGCAAAGCATGAGCTATGTTTGTAAAGTAGTTTAGAAATGTTATTATCCTTATGTCAAGTGGATACTAAAATCGGGCCAAAAAGCTGAAGTTTTATATAAATGGATTTTTTCCAGTGTAACAGTGGAAATAATATACTGTACTGTAAAGGCATGCAAGGTAAAACCCTTTAATCTTATAAACTAATGTTTGTTTAACATGAGATGGTCTTTGCAATGACCACTATGCTCAGCTGATTAGCATTGCTGTATCACCTGAACTGACTGCTATGTCCTGTTTTAATTAGATAACAACTATCCTCAACATTTTTTCAAGTCCTTATTGTTGCCAAAGAGCCAACTCCTGAAACACATTCTCCTTGTGATGAATTATTCATGGCCTAAAGCAGCAAAGCCCCAATCATCCATCAACATCAGGGGTAAATACATAAACAAAATTATTCACATAAAGTCAGCCCTAAATCTTAGTTTAGTTGTTTAGTGTGCAACCTGTAATGCAGGATACTTATTATTCCTGTTTCAAAAGAGGCTGGGGAGCAACTAATATGGATTTAGCCAATTTACCTTGGGCTCAAGGAACTCAATTCATTTTCTGGACAAGTACAGGAATGGTAGAGAAGTGGTAGTATTGAATAAGGCTATTATTCGCAGTCTGTCATGGCAGAACTCATTGCAGAAAGTTTGTGTATTTGCTGTAGCAGCAGAATGTAAGATTTCCTTCAGTAAATAGTAGGAAAGTGAAGGCAGGGTTCAACTAAAAACCCTCTATCTCAGAGATACCTTGTGAAAGACACCTGATTATTTCCCTAAATCTCACATCCCTCCAGACAGCAAATACACTTTATTAAGTTACACAAGTGTGGTTAACACACTCCATTGTCTCAAGCTGTCACTCCAAATGCTCCCTGAAGGGCCAAAAGCAAAAATTCAAGCAGCTACTTTTAGACCTTGACACAAAATCTATAGAGTCCAAGATTATAAGTAGATTGGATGTCAGGCTGAGTATTTGAATCTTATGACAAGTAACAGAGCCACTCAGTATATGGGACTGACAAACGTTTGTTTCTTTTATTCTCTCAAGCATGAGAGACACCTGTATGCACAGATCAGGGCAGCCATGTTCATTTCGGGCCAGGAGATTAAACAACACTCGTAAGACAGTGCCGCATCCCAAACTAAATGGTTTGGTGCTCTGTCAACAGCATGCTGGCAAATGGAAGGGCCACTGACATTTCAGATGGGATAGGTGATAACCCACAACATACATCCTGTCAAATATTTATGATATATGGATGTGGGGCAAACCGAAGGGAAAGGAAGCAATGAGTTTTGTAGCCATGAATAATTGGACTTGGAAGCATGAGCTGGACAGAGAAAGGTATATACATTTTGCAGGGCCACATTTGTAACCACAACCATGAAGGCATCAACCAATTCACGTTTTTTTTAACTGTAATTCTTTAAATGGACATCTTTCCTAAACGCAAGTTAACTTTATTCTAAGTATGAACAAAATTACATCAGTTTGTGGACTGATGATTCAATAATACTAAAATACACAAATACTAAAATAACCAGTAAATATTTTTAAAAACCACATGATAATAAATTTGTACATGCCTGAATTATTTTATAATGCATCTGATATGGTGTCATTTCTGAGTTAATTATTTCACTATATTCTGAGCACTGAGAGAAGTCACATGGGAACCTTTTGCTCAACTAGACTCATTTATAAGCAGCTCAAACCTGGCTCATTTATCTGTTGAAATTATTCAGTGGTGCATGCCTCATTAATACAGGGTAGGAGCACACCACTAGAGGTACCATACTGTATTTTATCACTGCAAACACTATATCTTATCAAAAATGCTGCCTTTCTCTGTGCTGTCATATGTGTTTATTTGTTTATGGGTCATATTATGAACCAACCTTATCCAACAAGTTAGCAAAATTCATAAGAAAATGACAGAAAAAAACCTTTTGAGCAGCCTTTATTCTATATAGTCATAAAATGACTGTTTTATTGGAGGGATGCCAGTGGGACAGGCAACCATCTCCAACACTTTTCTTTGTTTGACCTTTCCTGCCAAAATGAGGAGGGTCTTTTAAAAGAAATGGAAAGGCAGGAGCTGATGGAGCGATGCCTTTAATGAGGTATGCTGGGGCTGTTGTCTCTCCATTTAATTAGACAATTATGCAGCCTCCTACGGAAGAGGGAGCCTTCGGGGTCACAGGGGAGGGAGCGGGTGATGCCACAATGCCACCCCATCACACACAGAAGTAAGGAGGCTAAATCACAGGTGAGTCCCTCTGGGGCAATCACAGACCCGGCTCTCCATTTGGGAGCCATTATAGGCTCATCTTATTTAAATTCAGTTCAACTGTCTTTGTCCATCTTCATCCTGTTTTTGATTAGACTGGTAATTACCATCCCACAAAGACACTGGCAGACACCAACACCAATATTGCTGCAGTCCGATGGTGTTAAATGGCCTTCAACTCTTCAGCTGACACCGAAAACACGAAACTTGTACCTAAAAGACACTACTATAGGATGACTGCTGAACCGTCTGCCAAGTAAACAAAGACTTTTGCAAGCAGGGTATTTGAAGCTGCAGCAAGTACCATTCCACCAGTATCTCATTTTGCACCAGAGAATTGTAATTACAGATTCACAGCCATCTGGTATCCATGCTTGTCTCTGCCCATTCTTCCACGGTGCCAAAGCAGGCTCCAGTTTCTTCCATGGTGAATTGCTTTAACCTCATGTCTGCTGTCCCAGTGGACGTGTCACTACACTACACACTCAGAGGCAAAGCACAGTAGGTTTAAGATATGCAAGTGAGGGAAAGGTTGAGGTAGCACGGATCCACTTCCAAAGAGGGGCCATAAATCACGTAGATGAATGGTCAGTAATCTCAGCAGATGATGAGACAAAAAAAAATCATTTTGGTGATGCATGGATCGCTTCTCTGAGCAGTATTATTTGTACATACAGCAGTATGTCAGCACCTGACATTTCCTTTGTTTGGTATTTCCTTTGTTTGTTTTATAGAGAAAAGCGGAGATCAAGGGATCAAAATAATATTGAAACTACATTATTACTGTGATATACTTGACATTTTGGGAAATATCCTTACCTGCTTTCTTGCCGAGAGTTATATGAGAAGATCAATACCACTCTCATGTCTATCCGATATATATGAACCTACAGTCAGCAGCTGGTTAGATTAGCCTACCATAAGGACTGGACAGCTAGCCAGGCTCTGTCCAAAGGTAAAAAATACACCTACAGTACAGGCACCTGTAAAACTCACTATTAATAGCAACACAAGTTAAATGCTAAGCCAAGCAGCTGGCTGTAGCTTTATATTAACCAGACAGAGATTGATATCAATCTCATCTAACTCTCAAAAATTAGCATATTTCCAAAAACGTTGTTCTTTTGAAAGGGATACCAGTCTTTCCCACACTATTTTGTGGTACTATGGTGGGTGGCCCTTAGCATGCCCCCCAGGGAAAAAAAATTCATACATTTTAATCTGACGCATTTTGACAGCAAAATTAAAATGCTAAATCTATGAAGAACTTCGCACAATTTTGTAGTCTAGTAAATAATTTGATCAAAACAACACAATACAAAGTGAGATGTCTTTCATGTTGTTATGAGAAGTGTAAAATATTTTCAGTTCATTTTGAAACTATTGTGGAACAAATTAAGATTGTTGTGGGCCACTATAGTCTTTGTGATTAATGGGGAACACACAATACACTATTATGAAAGTCATAACAATCACAGAAAGCTCTTTGGAGCCACAGTGGAAATCTGTTATGTCTTTATAAATTTACTTCTGGGCACAGTCTTGGAAAAGCACAGCTGCAGCTTCCCAGTTGACCATAAATCATCATCAGCTTTCAATCTTTCCACGCACATATTCATATACAATTCAGAAAATGAGCGACATCTCCCAGGGAAATAGTCACCCAGCAGAGAGTCTGACTGTACATAATTTTTCACTGATACCAGTGTAGTTAGATAATAACAGACAGAGAAAGAGAAAACACTGTCCCACACAATATCCCAGCATGAAAAACACCCATTCTGTGATGACTGGAAGCTGCTCCATGAGACAAGTAATTCATCATCACTGCTGGTTCACCCCTAGTTTGGGCTCAAGACTGATGATAATGTACAATCTTTATATGGCCTATCTGTATGTGAGCACCTACAGGCTGTGTGGATGTGCTTGGGTTAAAACACACTGTAGGGAATCTGCTCCGTGTGCCAGAGCTCGGGCCAGCTGCCACAAAAGGCACATATTTAAGTAGACACAGCGTGGAATCGGCATGTATCATTTAGCCGCAGCATTAGGGTGGCACTAGGTAGGAAAAGATCATTGCACCCATTCAGAGGATGCTTTAATAAATATGGTATCATGTTTAATAAAGAAACATGATACCAAGTGGTGTTTCATTTTAAGATTGGATCTCTCAAACACTTATTTTAAAAGGAAAATAACATCTAGTAGGTATGTGAGAGGTGTTGTACTATAGGCTAAGCACATAGCTGTTGTTCAGGTTGAGTTTGAGATCATGTTTATCCTACATGTTAAAATTTGAACAAAAGAGATACTTGAAGAAGAAACTGAATCTTTACCCAAACAGGAGAAGCTTGGCCAAATGGACAGTAAAAGATCAATAAGAGTCCAGAGAGAAGAGGTTTATAATGTTCCTCTTAACCTCCAACAACCTTCAACTGATTTGAAAAGTGCAGCCAACTAGCAGGTGTGTCAGTCTATCTAGCTGTACAACTAAGGCCAACTTACTTTTAAAGGAGTAGCTAGATGCAAGCCTCTCCCATAGGCTCCTTATTAGAGGGGGAAACAATCTGTTCCATACTCAGATGCTGGTTGATGTTTTTCCAAACATGATGATCCTTCAAGTTAAGTCTGCTTTGACTTTTATATCTCTCTATAGCATCTCTAAATATCTAAACAAGACTGTGTTGTGTTGCGAAATGCCACTAAACTGAAAAACTACTCATTACTAAAACATTAACTCACATTAAAGCAGTAGTGCAGCCACACACTCAGCATATTAGCAGCTACTGGCTAACTAATGTATGGTGGCTGGTGAGGGCAAGGGGGTAAGCCACAGTTGAAAAAGTGAAGCCGACCAAAGCCTGCATGGAGGGTTCCATGTAGGCCCAAAAATGACGCCAAAACCCGTCGCACATGAGAGATGTAACCGTATTGCTTTGATTATTGGCGCGTTCGAGACTGGTCGTAACTGGGATATTTCCCAGTTGAAACTTCCGACTTCCGACATCAAAGCGTTCCAGGTGCATGGTGGTGCATGACGCCGAAAGTGAACGAAAATCATGGGTGACCATGACAAAGTGAACACACAGTTGCACCCTCAGCAGTGCTTTAGGTGTTAATTAAAAGGATGGCAGTTTAACTGCAACAACTGAAATAAATAGCCCATACGTTACTAGTTATGTGTACCCCAAGTTGGTAGCCCTGAAGTAAGTCAATGTTGTCCGTTACACTTCCTAATGTTTTGGCATTTTAACAATAACTTTTATGCAGAAAAGATGACTTTATGAGATTCTTTACTGTAGCCAGCTACCGTATGTGTAAAACATATTTCTACATCAATATACATGCAGAACAAGTTTTACTGCATGATCGTATTTATTATTTTAATTCAAATACATGCAAATATACGTTTTGTTGCCTTTAGTTTATGGTTTACCATTTACAAAGTGTGCTTCCATGGGCGCTGACATTGTTTTCTGACGTCATTCAGCTGCTACTCGTGAAGTCGGGGTACAAATTTTTTCTCCGAGTTCACAAGTAGGAAATCCGACTTCAAGTGGCGTTCCGGGGTACTTTTCCTAGTTGGAGGTCGGAAATTTCCCAGTTCCGAGTTGCCGGGAACGCAGCATGAGCCATGAAACTTTTTGTTGGCAGCTATGCAGCTACCAGAATTACGGTGTTTCTGCCGCTGTTCTACGTCATCAAACCACGATGATGTTGCGCGATCATGCACAGTAGACGCTGGTCCCATCAGGAAGTAGCCCTGTAGTAGTATTTCATTGGTCCAAAACTGGCTTTCACTGCTCTCTATTCAAATCAGCGGGGTGGCTTCGTCCAGTAATATACTGTCTATGGGTGAGGGTCAATTAGAGGCTGTGTCCGAAATCACCCACTACTCCCTATATAGTGGACTATATAGAGAATGGGATCGTGACGTCAGCCGATGAGGCATTGTGGGATTTTAGGACACGGATGCTACAGGAGAAACGTAGTTGCAGCAGCGTAGTAGTAGTAGTATTGGCGGTAGACTGTGTAGGTGGTGGTATATTTTATAAGTAATTCAATTTAGAAACAGGACAGAATGGTGAACGCGTGCTGCAATATAAATTGTCACGATCGGCGTGGAAAACGTAACACAAATGGAGTAAGATTTTTCAGCTTTCCTGCTTGGAAGCAAAGCAACGAAACTCACATTTACACCATGAAAATAGTTGTTAATTCATTGTCAAATCTCCTATATTTTTTGTAGACATGTACTTTTCATCTCTTTACTAGTTCTTTATGTTTATGTGTACGGTTAAGCACCAATAAACCAAGGTAAATTCCTCGTATGTGAAAATGTACATGGCAATAAACCTGATTCTGATTTAGTACAGAAACTAGCCTAGAACAGTGCAGAAACAACAACGTTTCAGCCTGGAAATTACATTTAATAAAAGTAAACAACTTCACCAAAATGTTTCCTAAGTAAAAAAGAAGAATATACTGACGCAGAGTTTAACTTGCTGTGTTTTTGTTGAGTTTAGTGTGGTGACAGAGGTGTGTCTGGTGCGTGGTGATCACCTAACGTTAGCTTTCTGGTCGTTGAGTTTGTAAATCTCCAGGTACTGAACCCAACCATTAGTACAGTGATGATGGGCCTCAAGAGATTTATAATTTCGGAACTGCTCAAATGTGAATGAGCTCACACCACAAACAAGGTAAGAAAACACGTCAGGAAATGTTGTTTGCAGTAGCTTATTCAGCTCAGTCGACCGCTCTGTGCGTTCGTACGGATCGAGCCCGTTAATTGCCTTTATTTTCTCCAAGTAGCGCTCCTTTGCTTCCTTGTTTAGCTTCTCCCGGTAGATAACCTTGTGCTTTATCTTCGCACGGTCCGTGTGTGTTTGTTAACCTTTTTTCTTCTTCTCTATACAACCTCGTTTGGCAAACAAAGTACTTTACTGTACTTTAACGCCACCAATTGGCGTTACAACCGTGTCCTAAAAGATGGCCGCCGCAACCCAAAATGCACTGCGTCATGACGTAGTTGCCCATTCTCTATAGGGAGCTCGCCATTTTGTAGTGCTGTCCGAATGTCTAGTGATAATTATTATACCCTATATAGTCCACTCAATGTATCCCAGAATGCATTTTGAAAAGTAGTGTACAACCGATGGTCACTAGCCAAGCCATATATACCATCATGCACTGCGCTGATAGAAAAACTGATTGTCCGGCGGCAATGGCGTAATTAACGGCCGAAATAACGATCGGGGTAGTGTCCGAATGTGTTGTTTTAATAATGCGAGTGAGCTCACTATATAGTGCTCTATATACAACTCCCTACATAGGGGGTAGGGAGTAGTGAATGAGAGGGGATTTCGGACACAGCCAGAGTTTCCTGATTTTTTTCTCTTCTTCTTCTTCTTCTTCTTCTTCTTCTTCTTCTTCTTCTTCTTCTTCTTCTTCTTCTTCTGTTTTCAGTTCAGCAGCCATCATTTTTTAAACACAGTGTCTTTGTTCACTGTGTTTACAAATACCAGTGCAGGATGAAACAGGCTGTTTTCTTAATTAAGCATGTTTCACAAAATACATGCCACAAAATATTTCATTATACTGTCTCTCTTTTCTTTCTTTCGTTTATGTGTCCTACTGGATGTTCAACTCTGTGAGTGTTGTGTGTTTCATCTAACTATTGGGGGGCTATTTCTATTCTCTTGGGAACAGTAAAGTTAAGTTAAGAAGTTGAGAGGTTGAAATAGCATTTTTTAAGCAAATATTTGCTGTATTAAAATTGCTTGTCCAGATACAATTAACACTTTAGCAGAATATTTGCACTAATGACTTGAGTGATACATGTTCCGGCATCGCACTTCATTCTATTGAAGTGACTATTTCATTAAAATGAAATAGTCAGTCTGCACAATTAGAAAATGTGTCTTTGACATAATTTTTAATAATGCACAATTCAAGCTGATATATTATATGTGTGATACCTGGTATTTTGACTAGAATTCAAAATGGAGTTCAGTGGGTGTTTACTGTCAGCTCGTGTAACGTTATACCTGCCGAAGGCTCAGTGGGGGTTCAAAAATGTTTGGATGCACCGTAAAGCAGCTTTTTCTAAATTTCACATATTAGTGAAGGACCGTTTAATACATGCACAGTATAAACACAGTTCAAGTAGTGTGTGGAAAACTTTTAACTACAAAGTGGCTGAAATTGACAAAAAAACACAACAGAGCCAATTCTTTTCCCAGGTTGGTATTAGTGTCCATCCAACAGGACCAGTTCCAAATAAAGAGAGTCCAGCTGGAATCGCATGTATTTTTAAAGCAGTCCATCACTTTCCTCTTAGACAGTGCAGTGTTGTTATTCCACTCACGTATGATTCAAAGATTCATGTCCCACAGGCTTTGTGTGTGGCGTTGGATACTTTGTGTAGTTTTTAGGTTTGGAGGATTATTGTCAGTATTTATTTGAGCCACATACACACACACACACACACACACACACAACACACACACACACACACCAAAGCTGCATGGTAAAAAAAGACATTATGGATCTCATGTGCTCAAATGAATCACAGATGTGCACAGACACACACACACGAGCACTTATCCACTGGATTGTTAATATAGTAATTATTAATCAAATTTTCAATGTTTAGCATTGAACGAAACCTTTGCTTGCAAATGAAATACTGCATTCATGAATATCAATTAAGGACAGAGCTGATAAAAACACTCATTTGTTTATCTCTCAGTGGTTCACTGCAATATCCTGGGCTTTCACAATAATTCACGAGGGGTTCTGTCTAATCCATTTCGAGCAAAACACCATATGCCAATTTGTGCGCACACACATGCGGGGCACTGGGGCCTGTAAACCCATGTCCAGACTCGATGGATTTGTGTTGATTTTTTTCTCTGCTCACGGATCAAGGTCACGGTTCTCCATGACTCTGTGTGGCCTCGCGATTCCTGCTGCATACTGTGTTCTCACTGAAGGCCGTGCTGTCTCAGCTTTCTGTTCCACAATCTGCAAATTCTGCCCTTGCCCTCTCGACCTCCCAGAGCTCAACCTGTCAACCCGCACACCCCCAGAACCCTGCTGCAGTGCAGTATGGAGGAATGAAGTGGAGGTGGAGAAGATATAAAACGGAAGAAAAGAGAAAGAAAGATTAAGGGGAAACATGAGAGAGGCAGGAATGGGTTATAGAGCAAGAGACAGAAAACAATTTAGAACAGTAAGAATGGGAAAAGCCAAAGCGCTGGAGATTGAAAGGCCTCTTCCTCTAATTTGCACCGTATTCATCACCTCACAGGGCAGACACTCTCATATCGCTTTCCATTCACTTCCTCACCCTTGGCTGCAGGTCAAAAGAAAAGGCAATTTCCCCTCAGCCCATGTACAAGCTGCTCCATTCCTCATGGATAAACTGTACTTTTGAAACGCGTAGAAGTGAGGGCATTCATCATCAAGCCAGCCCCCCCCTCCTCCTGGAAGGGGGGGGGGAGAAGCAAACATATCTGATTAATAACTTTCTCCTTGTGCAGTTAAAGACCGCTCGGCAGGGCCTCTGTCAGTCAAGAGGGGCAGTGTTGGGCGTACTGCCCACCTAATTCGCTTACTGAGCACTGGGCAGTGTGCCCACCAACTGAAGACGCAGAGCAGACTGTCTCAGGCTGTCAGACTTTCATCTTGGAGATCCACCATGCTGGGCCTGCCAATGAAGGCACCAGGAGTCTGTTACAAATCCACTCTTAACATTCTCCCACACATCTTCAGCTGGGAAAAGAGAAAAAATAACGGCAAATGAAAGTCAACAGAACCAAGTAAAATGCGCTTAGGATTTAAACAGATGTCAGTACAGAAGGATATACTTAGCCTGTATGCATGAAGGCAAACAGGGAGACAGCATGTGCCTTTGCTATAGTTAGCTATTAATGCAAAGAAAACTAAAATAAAAATAACTCAATAACATCCCTGTCAGGGTGGTGGCCAGCATGCTACAAAAGCAAAAATAAACATTCGTGTGTGAACACGGATACAGACATTCTTCTCGTCTATCGCACCACATTTCCATCTCCGGCTCACACCCTGAATTCCTCTCTAAAACATCACTTCTACTTCAGAGGGATGGAGAGTAGAGAGAGAGGAAGTAGATGGATGATGATTATTCAGGCACACTCTCTCTTCTCTTTCTCCTCTCTCCATTGATCCCGTCCCATCAGAGAGGCTATAAATATTAATAAGAGGGCTTTGTTTTAGCAACCTGTGTGAAGATCAGAGCCCGGAACAATAGAAGTATCTGGACATGTTTTTTTTTTTTGCAAGCAGACAGGCAGGCAACCTGCAGAGTGTCCTTGGGGGAGGGGAGCCTCCGGGGGGAGCCCAGCCCAGCCGCCTCAGGCTCAGTGTGTTCAAGTCAAGGGCAGCTCAAGGGGAACTACTAATGTGGGAGACCTGCTTCTGGTTCAAAATTAGCCTTTCAGAGGAGTGGTGGATGAAATCGCATACAAACATACAATTTAGCGTGCACAAGACACAAAACATTTATGTATTTGTGTCCGATTTCCTCACAATTACAAATGAAAGAGAAATTAAATTGTTTCTCTCATTCTTGTTCCCAAATATCTCTCTAAAGCTTTTGAAAGGCAATTTTTAAAGGGTCAGTTAATCAAAATCACAACAAGAGTTTCTCTCTTACTTCTAATGATATCAAGCCATGTAGATAGTTTTAATTTAAAGGAATAACTGAGTATTTTGATACTGTCTGTACAGTCTAAGGTTCCAGCCAGCAGCCAAGTAGCTTAGCTTAAAAAAAAATCAAATGAAAATCAAAAGATTTGTTTTCTAGATGTTTAGTTTCCAATGTCAGACACTGAATATCTGTCTCCATCACAATAAGGTTAGTGGACTGTGTAAACACCAGACGTTAATGACACCACACTTTATCGTTCTACCCTGATAAAGTCTTATTTTATGTGATATTATAATGTTGTCAATAAACTAAACCAAAAAAAGGTTTCAGGGCTGCATAAATCTCAGAGAGAGAGAGATACCTCAAAACCTCAGCAAATACAATCAAAACTCTTCATGGCTAGGTACCACAAGGGGTAAGTGACAAAAAAATGTTTTTATTTGGTTTGTTCAACTGACCTTTTAACTCAATTAAAGGAAAACCAGACAGAGATGAAACAGGTCAAATATGATCCCCTCCTCTCAGTTTCATTTAGTGTCTTATATGTGTAGAATAATACGTGTTTCTGTGTTATGTGACCTCCATTTTCTCATCCTGACCTGACTGATAGTATAAGCATGTGGGGTCATGGTGACCCTCCACTTGGTTAAACGTTTTAATGTTGTACCCGACATCATTGTGTTCTCAAAGCAGAGTCCTCGCTCTGACGGTGGGGACAGTGATGGAGGGACTGTCCCGCAAAGGTCTGCAAAATAAATTAAAATATGAAACCAAGACCATGGTTTGACTTGGGGCAAAGAGAGAGAGAGATGGTGTCAGAATGGATCCCTCTGGTTAATGGGAGTATATGATTTACAACAGATGTTGGCCAACTCCTTTTCAATCTAGAAACAATACGTGTGTCATGGGGCCCATTTCTAGAAGGGAACGAATCGATGATACAGAATGGTGTGTATTTTATGAGAAGTTGGGCTGGTTGGCTGTGGGGGTATGACTGATGCAAGCCATCCAAGCTGATCCACAGAGCACAGGGGCTGCCTTTGTGGAGGCTGGGTTAGACACAGTTTGTGCCTCATATGTATTACCATTATATGGGGGAGGGTTCTTTTTTTCTTCTTGAGAAAAACTTAATAAAAACATTTGACATAGACAGAGCTGCTAAATATTGCGATCCTTTCAACAACACATACCATATTTTGGGAACTCTAAAAGACTCTTCAAACACATGAATGTAAAAAATATTCTGTCTGTTGCACAATAACAGATAAGATTTTTAACTTGATTCTCAAGTTGTGACTGAAATGATTATGCCTGAGCTCTTTTTGTAAAACACAGTCAATATTTATTTATCTTTCACTATTTTGTATGAAAATTTAAAATACTGGAAAGTAACAAAAACATACACCAATATAAATAGTGTGTTATGTGTGTGTGTATGTGTATGGAGAGTGGTATTTTGGTGTTTCTTCTTTTTTGTCATAAAAAAGCAGATTATCATCCAGTTGAGGAATGATTGCATTTAGTCCCTTTTCTTGTTGAAAAGAGAGCTCCAATAACTCGCCTATCACATGGAACACATATAAAGTAACTTGACATATTCTTGTTTAACTGCAGATTGCATCCAATTAAATGCTGCATTACCACCCTCTACTGTTCATCTATTTTCTTGATTTATTCGCCAAATGTTAAGGGTAGCCCTTAACACATTGCACATGAAGTGTGGTGGTAGAAATTTTGAGTTTGAAAGGAAAGTGTAGGGTATAACTGTCACTTGACAGAGTAAATTAGCTACCTCTCATTTAAATGTGCAATCAGAAGGGTAAGTGCTGACTACAAGTTCAGAAAGAAAAAAAGCAAAGCAACAAGAGTCTTGTGGTGTATTTGAGGAATTCTGCCTCTTATATTTAAAACAAAGTTTGTTTTTTAATGTTCATCAGCATGACTTGTATGATGAAAGACAATTTATTCACACTGTTGAAATGAAATGCACCGCCTTGATTTTGTATCCAGAGTTTGAAAAAACCCCAAAGATGTGACAATAGCAGTGGGAGGAAATAATCAGGGCTGATTATAGAGTCTACGTGTTATGATAGAGAAAGAAACTCTAGCCTTAAATCAACAGCTAAAATTAATCGCAGCGGCGGGTGCTGTGGATGGTGAACCTGTCCAATAGTTGAACAAGTAGTTGTGACATGACATGAATCCTGCAGGGGGGGAGCAACAACAAATGACATCTTGGTAACAAAAATTAAATTTGTAAGAGCTAAACAGAAGAGGAGAAAGGAAAGTAAAACTCATATTCAAAAGGCAAGAATTACCTGAGAGCAGACGATAAAGAAAGAAATCAGGAGCACCATGTCCTATTTGTGCAGACTGTCAGGTCACAATAGGAGCCACAGCCAACAGGAGACTGACAGTGCATCAATGTGCCATATGCTTGCACAGTTTTTGAATTACACCGTGGCTTTCAAGGAGCCCTATTTTTCAGGGGTGGGGTGGGTGGGAACACATGCATAAGTAAATGCACCTGCCTATGTTCAAAAATATACTATTATTACGTGTCACTGCTTACAGAGAATATTTAGCCTGGGATAACAAAGAAACAGAAACAGTTTTTAAATCACTCACCATATTTTGAACCCCGTATATAGGACTACACTTGACTGGTTTGACTATGCCTTTATGAGGCTTTTTCTCTGCTCCCTCTTAAAGCCCTATTGAGGGAACCAGCAAGGTGTGTGCTTGCATTTCATGTCAGCCACTTGAGTGTCACCAATTTGACCTGTAAACAGGTTTCTCTGCATCTCAGCCAGTGTCGCCTGTCTGCAACAGTGCCGAGCCAAGCGTTCGCCCATGTCACGCTCCGATAGCTCAATTTAAATGGAAATTGGATGAACTGCTTGGAAGTGATCCAGCCATCCAGAACAATTAACCCATATTACTGGCAGGCCTTGAAGGAGTAATTTGACTTTGAATGAGAATGGGGAGGAAAGCCTGTGGTATTTAATACTACTGGAGACAAAATAGCCTCAAGTTTAGAAAAGAGCCTGTTTGCTACTATGGATACCAGAGATTTAATGTCAAACACTGTCTCTAAATCCTTTTTACATATTTAAAATGCAGTAATAACAGTGATCTATTGTTAAAGTGAAAGAGCTTCACCAAGTAGGATTTAAGTGATAAGGATTATTTTTACTCCATTTTTTTATTCGAGCAGTAATAAAACTTGAATTTAAGTAGATTCTATTACTGCTACACTGGATAAATGGGAGCTTATTTACAAAAGTCACTAATACGCTGCTGTCTAAAGTAGAAATTTACAACCAGTATTAGAAGCAAACGGTGGCCAAAGAGTAAAGCTAGGCTGTATATAGCGAGGCCATATATAGCGATGGTCACATATCCGTCCAATTCTCATTACTTTCTTCATCTCTAGCCTTTCTGTGGCACCCCTAGCCAAAAAAATCCTATACTGAAGAGGTAATTGTGAAAAATAGGTCACAAATATATATACTTTATTTTTGAAGGTCCTTTCCTAAAATAGCTGGCCATGATAGTTTTTAGCAAAAGTTAGTCAAACAGGAGTAAAAAAAAAAGAGCATATAGGGTAGTATTTTCAGCCGTGGGTAAATACACGTTTGGTGATCTAGTGAATTACAGCAGCAGAACGGTGAATGTGGGGTTCACTAAAAATAAAAAACAGTGCCTGTGTTCATTGTAACAAAATAACATGTGAGTATGTGCAACAGTGTGACTCATTGTTGTCACATTGTGGAGCCGGTGCTCAAGGGTGACTCTCTCTTTTTTGTGATTTTACAAAATAGATACACAAGCATGTGCATTCAAAGAGTCAACCATGACCCGTCATGACCAATCTAGAGATTAAGAGAGAAGTGTCACATCCTAACGTTAACCTGGTCTATGGTGAGATGTTTTATAAATGGCAGAAGTAAAACGTAGCATGATTTCCCAATTAAAGAACAATTAATGGGGTAAGAAAATGTGCTTTTTGTAGTTTGGGTGATGTGACCCTTCAGCTCTACTAGGAAGAGAAAATAGAGTTGCTGTTAGGAACAGAAATTGTTCAAGCATTAGATTGTTTTCAACCCAAATGCTGTTGAATTCTCCTAAATCCACTGAAGCACTAAAAGCACAACTTATGCCTTTTAGGCAACAGTAAATAATTTAAATGTGATTTTTTTGAGGACTGGTGTACATCATCTCTGTTTGTACTTGGAAACACATCATGTTGGATATGTGTTCCAAGGATCTGTGGAAAGTACTGTAACATAAGAAAAATGTAATGTTTGTAGGCCAACTTTCAGACCCTTTGTCATTGATTGGATAATCAAAGTCACACAAATACTGTAATTACAGTAAGTATAGCCTTGAATCCTGTGATTTGAGATTAAACACACAGTCACAGCAAACTGAAGACTTTTCCAAAGTGAGAAACACAATAAATGAAGCACATTCTCATTTTTACACATCACTGTTATAGTCAACAAAAAAAAGTATTCAGAGATTGAGTCAGTCAGGTAATGGGTGAAATTGTGTCTGCTGTACAGCTTATAAATAGCAGTGCTGGCAGTATTTATCTATGTCTCAGACAATCCTTCTGGGAGATGGGAACGGTGAAATGAGAATCAACAGCCTGCCTCTCCTCCCCTCAGCTCTCGTCAGGTCATTTCACCCCCCCAACCCTCCGCTAGAAAGGCAGCATGTGAGGAGAAACTGATAAATATAAAGCAAGTTGAGAGCCGGCAGCTTCTGCCCTCGCCACAATTCCTGGGGTCATTTTAATGTTTTTTGACGAAACCTAAAGGGAACTTGACTAAGCCTCCTCTCTTGCCAAAATTCCTTGCAAAGATATGCTCTGATGAAGTATTCATTCCTATTTTCAAGCACTCCCTGTCCACCACTACTACATTTAAGGCCATCAAGTCTAATCCTCCATCCCATTTCCACTCAAACTTTGAATATTTCATCTCCAAAATCAGGGGTTTTTACACTCTGGTGATGGCAGGTGTGCTTTGTAATAAAAGATGGGACAGAAGCTATTTCTAGCCTCCCATCCAAGACAATTGGCCTTTGGCTTTGTCTCTAACAGTCACACCTTGTTACCACATCTCTAAAGGATAGAATAGAGGGGACAGATGTGGGCATGAAGAAAAGGGTGGATGGAGAAAGAGGACAGGAACAGAGGGAGGTAACAATAGCATGCAATTTCAGGCTTCATTGTAATTCCACTCTCATCTTGGTCCCAAGTGACAAGCGGCGAGCAGCCCAGGATTCTAATCATTCCTGTTGTCAGATTGGTACCCCAAGTGAGATTGAGTTGATTGCTTGAACAAATTTGCAAAGTAACGATGCAATTTGCCGCAGTATGCCTTGGGAGGGTTTGGCCCATCAGATTGGTGGGGTCTGTGTAGAGACTTGCAAGAGACCAGGCTGGGAAGTTGTTGTCTTCATAAAGAGACTTGTCTGCAAGTGAATTAATCTCACTGTTACACCATTACATCTGTAAGACAATAAACTGTTTTATATATTTGTGAGCTCGGCAACACTGCAGCAATGCAGAGCTACAGAGTGTTAAAGGAGTTTTTTGACATTTTGGAAAACACACATCATTATTAGCTTAGCACAAAGACTGTACACAGGTGGAAACAGCTAGCCCAGCTTTGTCCCATGGGGACAAAATCCACCTACTAGCCCCGCTAAAGCTTCAGTTATACTTCTGCATTAAGTGGTTACACTATAACTGCAGCAGCTACATGCGTAGGCTCCTTAGTTATGACATAGCAGATGTGTGCCTCTCCAAAAATGTAACTACACATCTGCACTAAAGCGGCTACAAAGACACCACATGGGAACTACAAGAACTGAGACAGCTTAGGTTGGAATGCTAGTCTTCTCCTATTCAATGAGTCTGATGCCAGTAAAGATTGTTGAAAAATGCTCAAAGGCTCATCTCCTCCTTTTAAGTAGCACACATCTTGCAAAGCCAATTCCTGTGGAAACCTTCTGCTCACAAAGATCATCACTCTCTATCACAGCGAATGCAAGAACCTAAATATCATGTACCTGAGATACCATGTATCGTCAAGGCTAGCAAGGCTAATCGTTTCTCCCTATTTCCAGTCTTTTTGCTAAGATAAACAAATAAATAAATAAATAAATAAATAAATAAATAAATAAATAAATAAATAAATAAATAAATAAATATCTGCTGCTGGGTGTAGTTTCATATTTAGTGTACAGATATGAGACTGGTATCAATCCTCTCATATAACGCTCAGCAAGATAGCAACTGAGCGTATTTCCCAAAACATAAAAATGCTCCTTTAAGGCTTAGGAGATTCATGTGAAGTGGTTCATCATTTGCCTAGCTGGGAATGAGGAGACATTCAAAAAGTTGTCTGTAACAACCTCAGTAACATTGTTGAGTGTTTCATCCTCATGTATAATGAGACATGTCATTTTCTGCTAACTCCAATCATTGAACATTACAGCCTGACAAACCCCAATCAGCACAGTATGAATATGAATTGTGTGCTGCCTGTCATCTCAAGTTTAATGATTAGAGATTCCAGTGACACGGCAGCACACCAAATATAAAGACCATCCATTCACAGTTTGACAGTTGCTATTCTTTACAGCAATTAATCTATTATGGATTCTGACAAATTTGAATAGAAATGACTGATCGGAGGTGGGAGAGAGCATGCCAAGGTGCGCCAGAGAAGTATATTTGTCTTGGAACAAAAGGACTTGTCAGTGAGTCATATTGAGGTGTTGGCGGCAGGCTCAAGAGGCATTTCCATCCATGGATTTCTTGCAAACAGGTCCATGACAAGCTCTAAAAAGATTAATTTAAAAGGTAGCAAGTGGGAAGATCAATGTTTGTCAAACTGGAAATTTTATTCCCACAATGCATCTCTCTTTTCTCTCTCAAGTGGACTGTTGCAGTGATGGTTGTCTTCCCTCCAATCTCCACACAGGATCTCTGGAGTGGCCATCAGGTTCTTGGGCATCTCTCTTACCACGGCCCTTCTCCTGTCAGTTGGGCCAGGTGGCCAGCTCAAGGAAGAGTCCTGGTTGATCCAAAAGTCTTCCAGCTAGGAATTATGATGGCCACGGCACTCTTGGGAACCCTCTACGCGTCAAAAATCTTTTTGTGAAAACTTCCTCAGGAGGTGGAGCTGCTGTTCCTTTAAGCTTGTGGCTTTTCTTTCGCTCTGATAGGCATTGCTGACAGTGATCCTTTATATAGACAGGTCTGTGTGCCTTTCTAAATCACATCTGAGCAATTGAATTTACCACAGGTTGACTCCAATCAAGGTGTAGAAACATCTAAAAAACAATCAAGAGGCACCTGAGCTAAATATCAAGTCATAGCAAAGGTTCTGAAAATTGATGAAGGGGTCTGTATACATATATACATACATAACATTTTGCATGCAGGCCTTTGACCTCTAATTGAGTATTTTACACTGGTATTTGTACTCAAGTAACGGAGCTAAATACTTCTTTCTCTGCTGGAAATTATTAATAAATTTTCTTACTGTGCACTATGTTTCAATTTAAAATAGGCCAGTCTTAAAATAAAAGAGTATAATGTGTTTAGGGAAGTATGGGTTAGTTGTAGTATGTATGGTTATGGTCTAGTTTAACACTGTCGTGCATTATCACATACTGCAATGTAGCAGAGTCAGTAAAGACAGTGCTTCCTCGCAGCACTGCTACTTAACTGCTGCTGATATGCTGGAATCGCTGGAGGACCACTGGAGAAACGATTACTCGGATACGAGTGGGCTGCTGGCTGCTCCCACTGGCAAAGCAATCATGGTTATTTGGGAGAGAATGAATTACATTTTGAGATTAGACCGCTTAATCCCCAAATTAATGCCTCAGGGTGTCAATAGAGACTGTAACAACATTTGTATCTTGCCTCTGTATTATTTGTATTGTCTGTTTATTCTCATGTCATGTTATTTTGGATTTTATTGGGCTGGGAATCATTTTCTTATAATACCCCCTGCTTATTTTTCTTTGTAGTTGATCCAACTGCCTTCACACACCTCCTGTGGTTGTGTTTGATTTGCTGAGGCCCTGACCAAAACTCAGCACTCAGTGGTGTCGCCCCCGATTACCAAGAATCTATACAGTACCCAGAAGTGGGCAAAACAAAACAAAATGAGCAGCAGAAATCATGATAGGTAAGCACTGTTGAAATAAAGGCTGCAGAGGATATGAGAATCCTTATACAAAGAGCTGTATTCTTGCAATATGAATGAGTCAGAAAAGGCCCTACGGGGATTTCCATCATCTCTCACAGACCTTGATACCAGTTTGAAGACGGAGCTTGCATCGGCTCCTTTTATCTTGCCTGAGATTGGTGATTAGATTGAAGAGCACAGCAGAGGCGCAAGTCCTCTCCTCCACACCGAGAGGGAAGCAATGTTCCACAAGACTACACATTCCTTATTCCAAATAAATCTCCATTAAACAAATGCCATATGCATAATTAGGCTATAGGAATAATTATAGTTGAGATTAGTTTCTCCATGGCCCAACCTGTGTAAATTGTGATTGACACCCGGCAAAAATGGAGTGCATAAATCTGTCTGGAGAGATACACACTGCAGCACAATAGCAAGCATCAGAATACAGAGGCAACAAAGGGATTTAGGGCATGGGTGGCTGTAAACATGCCAAAACCGCACATTTATAATCCAAGCTATGTACACAAGGCTTTACACAACTACTGCATGTTTCCTGTATAAGGAATAAACCATCAAAAAGCACATTACACAGAAAAGAAGGTTCACTCAGTTAAAGGTTATTAGTTATACCTACTAATAATACAGCAATCCTGCAATAAATCATACCTTCATGTTGGCTATAATCATTTTTCTGAAGCTGTTTGTCTCCTTCTACTGATATACAGTAAATGAGGTGAGCAAAATATTAGAAAAAAACATCCAGAATATAAAAACACTACAGTTCAACAGCACTATAAACACTAAAGCACTCAAAATGACCAAAAAGTTCAATAAACACCTCTTTAAAACGGTGCACAATACATTAACTGATAATAAAAACAGACTGTACTGGTAGGATTCAAACAAAACTCAAGCTGTGTTTCACTTCCACTACATACTAAACTAGTGGCTCTCTGAGGCTGTACTTAGGCACAGCCATGAGCACAGCAGTGTTCTGAGTTAAATGTTACTTTAACATGCTAATGTAACGGTAGCCAGGTAGGCTGTGCAGGAGGTAAACCTCACTCCCAGGTACCTTAAGAGATGTGCTAGCCACAGACACTGGCGCCCATGGGTTTTAGTCTCCTCGTTACCACGTCCGCCTCCCATACGCGAGGTTACAACCTCAGGGCCGGTTACACTAACACGTTCACAATGACAAAACTTACTGATGTTTAGCATGTAAAATATCTACTATGTTTACAATTTTTGTTCGTGTGTACATACACGCTGTTTATTAGTAGTAAATACAGTATTATAATTCATTATGCAGGGGACATGAATGTCATTTCCAACTTTTATGCCAATTTATCTGATAGCTGTTCATACATTTCAATAAAAATAAATAAAAACATATATATCCTCTACAGGGATCACCAATGTCAGTAGGCTTCATCCTCTGGGGACCACGAATGTCAATAAAAATCATTGCAGTCCATCTAATAGTTATTCAAGTCTGGACCAACATTTCCAACCCTAGCATGGCTGACAACCTTCATAGGCTCATAAACGGATCTTACCGAAAAAAAAAGTAATAAAATGGTGGCAACTAAAGTTTGAATAATACATACGATAATACAATTGTATACAACAACACCAATTTTTGTATTGTATTATTGTATGACAAAGAAAATAAACATAGATACACACATATGTTGATTGCTAACAAATGCTAGAAAAGACAAGAAAATAGAAAGCAACAAATGACAAAATTGAAGTAGTTTGGCTCCGCAAATAGGCTAGGTATAAGTAGAAAAATAATTGTATATGCAGATTTGTATATAGACTGTGTTGCATGATTGGATCCTCTCCGATCCTGAAAAACAATTGACAGAGTTGTTCCAAACCTTGGAATACACAAATTATATTTAGCGCCGTGTGGCTGGAAGAATGTATCAAAATGTTAAGTAACAAATGAGTTTCAACTAAAATTAAAACAATACAACCTTCATAAATGTTAGGATTGCTCACAGGTCTGTTGTCTTACATACATTTGTTTTAGCTAGGTGTCCCTAATAAACAAGCAACAGAGTATAAATATGAGGTGTAAGATACGCTATAGATATGTTTGTTTTACACAAACTGAAGTCAGTAAGGCACCTAGCACAGAGGACCCAGTCTCTCTCTTCAAAGGGAAGCGATCATAGCCAGAGCACACTGTTCCGGGATCCCGCTGGCAGGGCAGTCCTGATATTTGTGTGGAGATGGTGAAGCCAATTATTACCAGTATGCAGCTGCTGTGAATTCCACTTAATGTGCACCTTTCATCTCCAAAAGCCATCTCTTAGGGAAACAATACCCAGCCCTACCCATCCTTTTGAACTCACCAGGTGGGGGCTGCAGTCCTGATATGAACTAAACAGGTGACTTGAAAGGGGTGGGGTGCAATTTTTTAATGCACTGTGTGGCTATCTTTCAATACATATACTAAAACCAATGTAAGCAGGTTTAAAGCATACGCACAAGGGCCAGACAGGTTGTATGGCTGGCTTCTTTTACATTTTAACAGAGAGGCTGGAAGAAACAGATAAAGCCAATAATAGAAAATGGGAAAACTGTCTATGCTTCCACAACCAGAAACCAAAGGAGACATTTTCAGGCTATAATATCTGGACCTGCCCTTTGGAAGACAATCTCTTCAGACCCACATGGCTTCGCACAACCCCACTAAAAAACTGAGATTTTAAAGATAAATATATTAAAAGACCACAAGATAAACAGTTATGATATGTTCACATTTATTGTGCAGTGACTTTTATATACATACATTTTATACACCTAATTTACATGGACAGAAATAAATTAATCTGCTAATGTTCTTTAACTCATCTGGCTTTAGTTTTGCTGCTGACTGGACACAGCAAACGTTCGAGGAAGAAAAGCAAAATAGTTCCAAGTGACACATGAGTTACAAGGCAGTACTACGCGTTAATGTAGTCTAATTTTCATTAGTGTTATATCTTACACATACAAAGAAGCAGTTGGTAAGAGTTTTAATGTTTGATAACTTCTTAAAATGTTAAAAACATTTATAGGAATCTATGAACAAAAGTTTGAGAAAGGCCAGTCATCACAAAGCACTGCTTTGCTTTCAAAATCGGGTGACAAGGTCGTTCAATAAGGTCAGACAACAGAACAGACTCCATGACAGCTTTACAGTTGGACAGTCTGTTTAAAAAAACGTGTCACCCTTCTCTATACTCACATGGGATTCATTCCCAATCCATGTTTTTAAACATGGATTACATGTTTTGTTGCTATACATTTTACAAGCACCAAACTTCTTTAGGACACTTCTGATTTCTGCTTTTTGCAATATAGAAAACAATATCAAGTATACATTTTTTGGTAAAACAAAACAAACAGAAAGTTAAAAGTTGTGAACAATTCAATGCTGACAGCAGGTAAAGGAGACTTAATTAAAGTTATTAATCATTTAAAACCACTTTATTTTAGACCAGAGACGGATCATTATGCACCAGTTAGACTCAACATTTAACACAAAGCCTCACTTTTTTATACCAGCATGATATAGAGGGCATAATGTTATCCATTAAGGAATAACTGTTTCATTTATGTATTTTTTTAATTTAAATACAAAGTTCTATTTGTTCTGCAATACATTATCAATATATCGCTTTTCATAATATTTTGTTGTAAGTTAATGTGAAACCCTTGGTCAAAAATAATGTTTGTGAGATGACATATTCGGATGTGGTTTGGTCTTTATTTGTTGACTTATTTTTATACCTATGTAGCTGAGTCAATTAGCCTGAGGATACCTAGTAAGTAGCTACCAATGTCTCAGACGACATGGCCAAACAAATGCCCTGCAGAGGTTAAAATTATCAAAGGATCTTACAAACTGCATCTTTAATATTAGAGATGACAATTACTATTGTGCTACATACAGTATTGATCACTGACAGAAAGATAAAAGATAAAATACAACTTGGCTAATTAGTGTGTTCTTTATAAAAAAGTAAATCGAACGAGTTAATGTGAAAATCATCTTAACAGTGTACATCGTAGTGTGTGTTAACAATACAAAATACATTAACTTGAGCGGCTGGAGCCCACACATGTCAAAAATGTGGGCGAGGAAAAAATAAAAATGTAAACCACAGGAGAAATCATCTCTAGGTTTCCCATATACACAAACTGTAAATACAAACATTAACCTGCTCTCATCTTTTCAGTCTGAAGGAACTGACAGGAAATCTAACGCTCTACTGCTAGCGTATGATACACTGACACTAACTAGAGTGACATGCCTATGAAACACGAAACAACACATCAACTCCAGCCTCCTCTTACCATATAGAAACACAGAGAAGGAATTTACAGGATACATTGATGGGTCTTAAGCACTAAACTGCTGCAAGCAGCAAGAACTCTAAGCTATCAAAAACATGCAGCTTGTGGCAAGTTTCTACAGTACTATTCAGTAGTTGTTGTAGTTGGTAAATGGCTGTGTGAAAACCCAGAGTTTCTATTTTTTATTACTATATTTTCTATGACAAGATAATGATTTTCAACATGGCTCTGTTGTTCCATTAGCCTCACACGCAATCTGGCCAGACGCTCTCATTAAAAGGTGAACAAATAATCACATGGCAGCCATCTTATCACCACACCACACAGGAACATCTGATTATTGCACACTAGCACTGAACTTGCAAACGTTCATGCAGGATGTATGAGAAACACACTACACTCAAATCAGTGGTTGCTCACTATTTGACAGATGACCATACAGTTCTTTGGAAGACTAAAATACATTGTTTAAGGGTCGGAGACATATAACTACGTGACGCACTACTGAGATGCCTAGACTTGTATTAGAACCTACGGTGGCAGAGGGAGAGGTGCAATGATGTTTTAGGTAATTAATATTAGGATCCCTAACCCTAACCCAACGGACGACGATTGCCTTACAGTACTTTCTTTAAAAGTAGAAAAAGAGGAGCGTTCGAGATGACAAGTGCACCAAGAGGGAAAAGAGGAACGAGACCATTTCTGTGAGAGAATTTAGCAACCTCTTGTTCAAGCAAATTCTAGCGTCTGCTTGTAAAATATATTACATCCATATCCAACATTCATAGCATTGTTTCTGTTAAAACACAAAAATAGTTAAGACTCACAGAAAGAATCCCAGCAAAGAAAAAAAATTGATGCCAGGGGTTCATCTGTTTGGAGATGGGAGTGTGAAATTGTTGTATAAAGTAACAGCCAATGAAGGACATAAATGCAATCTTTTCAGACACACATTTTCCTCACAAACTATTCCACACATTAGACTAGTGACAAGTGAAACGGTCATAAGGCGAAACTGTGGTAGAAGGATGAGAGGAGGAGAAGTGAGATTTAGAAGGTGGTGTGGTGATGGACCTTGTGTTTAATGGACTGTGGATCATCTTCACTCCAGCTCAAGGGGACTGAGAGCCAGACCTGTAGCTCTTAAAGCTGCCCAGCAGACTTTGCACCCCCTTCTTGACCCGTCGAGCCACAGAGTCGGCGGGAGGAGTAGGGAGGCAAGAGGCTAGACTGGGCGGACGTGCATCCAAACATTTCTGGTAGCGAAGCTATAATAAGAATACACACACAGCATAAATTATGTATTACAGACAGTAGACAAAACTCAAAGACTGGCTTGTGCATGTAAACAACATTTGCGCCAAATAGGTTCCCAACTTTGGGACCCAATAAAGTGAAGTTTTAAAAAAAACAATTAAAACACAAATAACGCATTTCTCAAGTGTCTTCCAATGAATCATTTATATATCCAGTATGGTTTTCATCTCTTGCATGTGTTAAAGACTCACCATGCAAGCAGCCTGTACAGCCTCGCTCAGACTGGCAGCATTGGGTTCACACCAAAACATGTGACAGGTGAAATCTCGGGGACCCTCCGCCATGATATAAGCAAAGGTGTGGACGTCCTTTCCCACACCCATGAAAGACAGGAAGCGCACCCTGCACTCTGACAGCACCTCCTCGTTCTGGGGTTAGACATAGAAAATGACAAAATGAATCATTATGTAATTTAAATACTTTGCTATATAAAGTCACAACATGATATGTTATTTAAATCTTCTTCAACTGGTGCATGCTAAAAGTAATGCATTAAAATTTTACACTTTAACATATTGCCAACATCCCTGCAAAGGCATATCCTGATGAAACTTTAGCCCCTTAATTAAAATCACCACATCACCCTCTCTGAGTCCATGCCGTCACTTTGATGTTTACCTGCTTTGAAAGTATTGTGAGGGTGGCTGGTGCAACATTCACAGAGACAGGAGTCCAATCACTTTTATCTTTACTATTCACCGCTACCTCGAGCGCATCATTAATAATGTCCATACCTGAGAAATGCGTACAAGAGCATACAATACATTACATTAACTTAACACAGAAAAGCATAGTCATGATCAGGACACAGAAAGTATAGTTAACATTTCAAGGCACAAACAGCTGAAGCGTTTAACCCATTGTATATTTGATGGTGTTTTCTTTCTTCTTCGTTCTTTCTTACCAACTGGCTTAGCCACAGCTTCACAACCAAGGTAATAAACATGGAAGTGCTGGAAGTGTTCATTTTTCGGAGCAGGAAACTCTGTTAAGAAAAGAGGAAACACTAAGTGATCTGTTTCCACACTCTGAATTGTGAGAATATTCAAATTGTGTAAGGCTCTGAAGTTACTTTTCTTTACCTTCAACGGGGATGACCACAGGGTTACTCGGGTCAGAGCTAAGCCTGCTCACCCCTGGCTTGGTTGCCTTTCTCTCCATCATTATCTAAAGCCAAATTACAGGGAGGAAATATGTCAAAAACACAAAGTAAGAAATCCATAACAGATCATGAACAAAGAAATTGCATTGAATTCATAATGAATAAAAGTTAAATCCAATTAGGGCTGACCTTTGAACACATCTCATGTAGGCTAGTGGCTATGTTCTTGGCAGGTGAGTCACAGCGGAAAACATGACACTTCAGAACTTGGGTCAAATTGTCTCGAGCCACATAAGCAAAATCCCTACAGGTGAAATCAAACGGAAAAGGTCACATTTACATACTGAATCATTAATATAGCATAATAATGTGTGAACCAGTTTGAACAAATATATGCACTTAAAGCAAACACACACACAAGCTATTGCACGCAACAAGATCACAAAACAATTTCATTAAACTTTTAAGCTAGTAAACACTGATGTATACCTTTCCCTGCTCATGATGGAAAATGCAGCGTGAAAGAAGAAAAAAAAAAACATGTTTGTCAGACTATAGTTAGACACAAAGCAGGCAGAAACAGTCAGGATTATCTTTGTTTGCAATGTTCTTAGCGATCCAGCAGAGGGTAGCAGCGTGCAATAAAAAAGTACACATAAGAGTACATTGGGCCCACCATGACCAGTTTTTTCAGGAATGCTCATGACTACAGGAGGCTGTACATTATCTTAAAGGTGAATCACCCACTTAATGCAGACTCAACCGGATAATGGCACAACATTCAAAAAAGTTAGAAACGGCTGTCTCTCCTCACAAGTCAGGAAATCACACTTAAGAAGGAAATTTACCATAATGCACCTACTGCAAGTTCAGTGTAAGCAAAAGTTAGAATTATTTTTATTTTCAAATGGAATACAACTAAACAATGATCAAACTAAATCTTTTTCAAGCATGGTTTGTTTTAAGCAAATTCTGAAAAAGTTTGATAAATCACGTGTAGTTCTACCATCTTGGTTTTGGACTTGTACTGTGGCCACTGACCTGCCGTTGTCTCTGCCAACACCCCAAACACGGATGCTGCCTATTGGCTGAGCGTGAAGCAGAGTCTGGCCCAGTGGGTCGATCAACTTCATAGTGTCATTCTCCAGGACCATCAGCATGTCCTTACCCTGTCACAACACACACACTGTTAATATGAGTATCCTGGCATCGCACACATGTACCACACATGTGGGTACACATTTTAACTTTTTAATGATTTGAAGTATTTTGCTTTAATTCCAACAACCTCTGACAAGTAATCAGCATTTTCAAATGTATCTATATTAAAGTGGACATTAGGGGAAAGGTCAGTGAAGTGTCTCTGGCTACATTCAGACTGCAGGCCTTAATGCTCCATTCCGATTTTTTTCCAGATCCGATTTTTTTTGTTTGACAGTTCACATTATAGTTTAAACATGTGCATAAACACGACGTCGCATGCAGCACACTGTTGCAGGCTACAGAAGTAAACAAGGAGCAACATAGCTCCGGTTAGCTCGCAGGCGAGTCAAGTTTTTCACTGTCCTCTAACGGGTCACATTTCTTCCAAATTATAACAAGTGTTCACAACTTTCTTTTCGTTTCATTACATTTATTCATTTAGCTGACGCTGTTATCCAAAGCGACTTACAATTGCTATACATGTCAGAGGTTGCACACCTCTGGAGCAACTAGGGGTTAAGTGTCTTGCTCAGGGACACATTGGTAGATGGTTCACAGTGGGGAACACCAAAGGCATGTGTCTTATCCATTGAGCCATCACCACCCCATTACGGTTTCTGGCACTGTACAACACATCTACCCCACAACTCACTAACTTCCTCTTTCTCCCCACTGTAGCATACAAGTAGCATACACGTAACTCAGAAGAGAGCTCCGGTCTGGTGGATTTCAGGTATAAAAAAGGGAATTTATGAGCAGATGATAGCGACGTAGAGAAAGAAGAGAGCCACATGTTTAATAGTGGCTTTTTGTGGAGCTTTTTCCTTCATAGTAGCGCCATCTACAGCAGAACTGTGACAACAGCTGCTCTACATTGACGTCAAAGTCGCATCAACTGCGACCTGAGTGTCCAGACTGAGGTCAAATTTAAAAGATCTGATCTGTATGGGATTTGGACCACATGTGGAAGTGGCCCAATTCTGAACTGGAAAAGATCAGATTCCATGTGACTTGGCCTGTTCACACTGTAAAAAGATCAGATATAGTCACATATGGGCAAAAAAAATCAGATTTGGGGTCACATTGGCCTGCAGTATGAACATAGCCAAAGCAACTCAGTAAAATCCCCTCACCTCTCCCCAGATACCAGCAGTGTCATGCAGGTTGTGTTTGTGATAAGAGAGCTGTCTGATGCAGTTGTTGACAGCAACACTGCTCTTGCCGGGTGCCATGTCCTCTTCAGACATCTCTACCCAGCCGAGGTGAACGCACAGCAAAACACTGTCAATACAAATACGCGGCACATTAGCACAAAACTGGACAGCATACAGAAGATGAAGAAAATTTAAGTTAGCAAAGGGTGGACATTTTGCACCTAAATGTTTCATAGCAGTTTTCAGCCACAGTGAAGGGCCCACATACCAGTTCTGAGGAAAGTCTTTTGTGTCAAGAGCAATTACACTATTCTTCAAACTCTATCTGGGTTTGATACCCTACTTTACTCTTAACGTATCTGGAAAATATAACATGGAACACTGATTTACCTTAGTTTCTATATCTGTGCAGAGAGGAGCAAGCTTCTCTTCTTCCTCAGACTGAGAGCAATTGTAACTGCAATGACAGAGAGAAAGAGACAAGGATAAGAAACAGGAAGACAGGGGACAATATGCTATCTACTAACTAATCAAAAAGCTTTATCTGGACATACTTCAGGTTGATGGATGCATAGCGTAGAGTTGCCCCTTCAAACTCCTTCAGACTTTGATCAGATGTAGCCTCTACCTCTTCCTGAAGACACAGACACATAGAAAAACAGTTTTTTAAAAAAAAGGAACTTTCAATTTATTCTAGCTACAAGTTGTTCAGCCTTGAGAGATGGAGACAATTCACCACTCAGCGAACATGAACGGTGAAGTAACCTGTTTCATGAGTTACAGTTTTATGTAATCTTCACCATGTGAGTATGTAAAAACTCGACTCCACAGCACTTCATTACATTCACGCCACGACTTACCTTCCACAGTTCCCCCTCACCAACTCCTTCATCTGTGCTGGAAAGCTGAGCCCAGGATTCCTGGCAAATGTAACACAAGGTATTAGTGTCTACAGACTCACATGACATTGCCTCTATTCAAGCAAAATGTGTGTTCGAACTCACCTCAGGCTCCTCACAGGGTGTAGTCTCCAGGGACATTGTCGAGGACATCATGGAGTCGCCGACTTTACCCAGGGGTGAAGGAGGCTCCCACTGGGTGGTGCCCGTGGGGATGTGCCAGTAGTATGTGCCGGATGTATCTCGCACTCTCATCCATCCTGAAGGCAGGTCAGTGTCAGTCTCAAAAGCACTGGAATCCCAAAAGGACTCTGAAAGGCAGGGAGCAAAGGAGATGCACAGAAAAGAGAAAGTGTTTAATGTGTGGTTGGAAAAAGAAGAACAAAAAAGGACAAAAGAAATTCTGAGACTAAGAAATTGTTTTAACAATATTGCTGAAGATAAACTTTATAACATCCACTTGTTCAAACTACAGGTGATAAAGCATCTAGCGTTACATTTGTTATAAAGTTACTTCACCTAACTGTTGTTGGTACAAAGTGTCATTAAAAGACAAGGTGACCTTAATATTTGTGAATACTGGTAAGATTAGATTACTACTATGCACTATACTGTGGTATATTCAACTACTATACCGTACTATAATATTATTGAAGACTGATAAAATGAGACTGCACTGGCGTAACCGACCAAAATGTTCAACCTGACTCGCCAAATCAACATTGAGTGTGGAAACTGTAAGGAAACTGTCTCCAGTGCATGGATTTCACCCCACTCTACCATACAGTTCAATATAAAAAACAATCCAGTAGTTAGAAAACATTTTAGATTTAACTTTAGGTTGTTGGAATGGAAAAGAGGGCTTTAGCCGCTTACTGTTATCAGTTTTCAGTAAATGATTAGAAAAACAATGTGCATATTACAGGCCTTTGCACACTAAGTCCAAAGCAAATTGAAAATATTTCATTTGAAAGACATGAACAACCCTGAAAGATACGGCTTGCAGCAGAAAACATTGAAAGGGGGAATTAAAGTAAAGTGGTGCCCTTGTATCCAGTCTGCAATTCACCTACTCAATAATTTGTTGATTTTTGAAAGTAAACAGATGTTTACACCATCTTCTCCTCTATCTGTAATAGTATATTTTTTTCTCTCTCTTTTGAATGCATGTTTTCATTTGTGCAAGCTGTAACATCCAACTGCTCTTATAGGCATGTCTAATGTTGTATTATACTATAATACAATACTGTCCAGTGGAAAAGGGGCTTTAATTGTGTAACTTATTTACCTCTGTTGCCATTTGGAGAGCTGTCGGCTGTGTTGTCCTGAGACAGTGCAGGCCAGCTGGACTCTTCATCATTTGGTGTCCCATTCATGTTGGAGAACAGGAGGCAGGCATTTCTCCCCACAACACTGCCCTCTCTCTGAGACTCCACATTACCCTGTTCTTCTGTCACTCCACTGGCATCACCTGATGTCTCTTCGTCTTCCTCTGATTTGTTTTCCTTCTCTTTGCCATCTTCTCTCTCTTTATCTTTCTCTTCTGTGGACTCCAGAGTGTTGATGAGAAGCGGCTCATTAAGGATGTTCTTGGACTCCTCCTGACTGAGACCAGGGGTCATTGCTATTTTAGGAGACTTGGTCTGCTCCTCGTTTCCCTGTTGTTCTTCCTGAGTGGTGGTCTGATGAGGGAAGTCTTCCTTGTTCCCATTCTGGCTGATATTGCAGTTGTGGTCCTGGTCCTGCTGGTTCTCGGCTACTTTTCGCAGCTGGTTCCGGCCTTCTTTTACCCACTTGGCATTGTTGCCAGTGGATTCCTGGTCGCACCAGTGGCTGCTGTCATTCAGCTTGTTCTTCAGATCTTCTTCTTGTTTTTGTTTATTCAAGACATATGGCATATCTTCATCATCATGGCCGCCCATGGTAACTTTCCATGTAATAGTTAATCTGACGGAGATAGACGTTGAGATTTCTTAGCATTCCGTTTAACATGCTAGCTAGGAAGCTAACGTTAGCGATAGAGAGAGACTGAATTAAGAGTTTCTCTTCAGAGTTGGAAAAAGTGTACTGCGGCTGCTGGCTACGAATATATTCAGAAGCGTTAATTACCTTATGCTACGAAAACTCTTAAGTTAAATGAACTAAAGCAACTAACGTTAGCGACATTTTAATCTGAATACTGAAGTCTGTTTTCTTTTCGTCTATTCCGGGTTGGCCAATTCTACTGGTACTTTCACTGTTGGATTTTTCCGACGAATATGAACCGTACTTCAGGAGCTTCACCTTCCATTTGCCAACACGACCTTTTTCTCTTTTGATATTAATCTCAATAAAGTGCAAATCAGGAACTCAGCTCATCATTTTACATTCAGTCGGCTGGGTGTAACTAAAATCCAGCATTAAAAGCACACCGTGCACTAAAATACTACGATATTCTTGGGATGCCATCGCCGCAGCTGGATATAACGGGCCCCATCCGCCATCATTACCGTCGTGATCTTGGCTAGGCTAATGTTAGCTCCTGGGCTAGCTAGCTAACGTTTCCAAACAGGAAAATCACAGCGAGCGCGGTGACAGTGATTTATCAAGCTTATGGTAAGAATTTTGACTTACCAGCTACGCCAAACCTCCTGTTGTCGAAATATGCTGAACGGTGCGAGCTTACTACATATTTCCACGAATCGTGAGGACTCGTTTCTAGGCGGTGTTTTCTGTCAGTGGGCTCGACTAGTGATGGAGGACGAACCTGCGTCACGGATTCGCGTCACGACCAGAGCCTACTGCTGCCCCTCAGGCAAAGAGCATGACAGGAACTTGCTTTTAAAAAAGCACTTTCAGACTGTTTTTGGATATAGTGATCCGATGATGCATGTTTTTAGATCATCAAAAACAAAGTAATCTAAAAAGCATAATGCATAGCTTCCGGGACAACAGCTAGATCTACAAGATCTGAGATACTGGCATAGGTACCTCTGCACCAAAATGGCAACATCTGGGTAACTCGTTTTTAATAACTGACCTTTAAAGTGTTTATAAGTTGTAGTTTAACTAACAGTTTTAATAATAGTCATTAAATCATTTACTAATGGTTTGGGGTTGTAAAGTTGTGGGAAAATCCCCTTATCTCCCCTTATCAGTGGGACACTTGCTTTGTGTTGGTCATAATGGTCTCTTCTTGAAACCACAAGACAACTCCAAAAGACTACTGACCTCTGACCATCTGGAAAACAGCTGTGGTACATATGAACCATCCCTTTAACTATTTATTTACATTTAAAACTGTAGACTTGATTAGTAATTTTATAAGCACTTTAATAGTGACTTACATTGACTAACAGTTGTTACTGCTTACTCCATGTTTATTATCCTTTATTAGTGACAAATTGACAAATAAGAGCAGATGATTTAGAAAGTGAGAAACCTGTGACCCGTATTTAATAACTTTACTAAAATGTATAAGACTTAACAGCTTATTATAAAGAAAGAAACTATTAGTGTCTCACCTGCCATTGGTTTCAACTTGTAGGCCTTTATAAAGGTTGATTTATCAAACACTAGAACCAAAATATTAAATCAATTTAAATGAACAAGGAATCAAACGTTTTTCTGGAATTAATTTCTTTCTGATTGATTTTGTAAAGTAACTTAAACTCCTTTTGAATATATATATCTCAAAATGATTAAATACACAGACAGATGATAGTATGAATTAAGCAAAGATAATAAAACTAAACAAACTAGGACAAAACATTTAAAATTTTGCACATTCTACTGTTTCAGTATTTTAACTACAAGCAACACACTGCTTGTGGATCGGTTCAAATCTAAATGATTGGAGGGATCATTTTCATTCACTATTTTTTTTTTTTGAAACACCCTTTGCTTTAGGGGTAATGACTTACATCTTAAACAGATGTTACTGGACACTTAACTGAATATTAAACTTTATTATATAGAAATAAGCTACTGGAAAATCTTTAGGACAAGGCCCAATGAACTCCTTAAATAATAGTTATTCCATTATTATACTTGTAGCATATTGCCAGTATTTCCAGCAGCACCTATTTTAGCTAACACATAGCTTTTATATGTTCTGTTGTATTTATGTTGATTTTACTGTAAATTTTAATTTGGGTAGTTTACACTTCCAAATTGCCCAATTCTCACCATAAATTCACACATTCAAGTTGCCAATATTTTTCCTTTTTAATATACTTATATATAAATACATTTGTATAAGTCATTCTTGATTTTGGCTTCAACCTGTGATTCAGCAAAAACAAGCAAGCTGGTGGAGGCACAGAAACAATGCACGTAGAAGAAACAACCCATGAGATTGATGTAAAGTCAGAAGTCATCTAGAGGACAAAAATAATAGAAATATAATCAGTATGGCAGTTGCTGTTGACGTCCCAGACAACTTCTGTTGGCAGCTGCTTCTGATGTAGCTATACAATTGGGAGGAAAGGCAGTCCCCATACCAGACAACAAAACAACTAATAATGACTGTACCTATGATATCCATGAATAAATTACAGTCTGGGTTGCAGTATTCTGTCCTGACACTACAAGGAAAACAAGGTATTACATGTTGGATCACATAGATTGTCTGCATTCATCATGAAAATAACACTTGAGTGAAGCGCAAACCATTTTTAGACATCTTGAAATAGAAATAATGAGAACTGTTAACTAGATTACAGTAATACATCTGAGTAATCTAGTTAATTACATTACATTATTGCAATTAACAAGAGAAAATAAGCAATCTTGCAATGCATTTTAAAAATAATGTCCCAAAATTCCAATGATCAGGCATTTTTTCTGCAGGGAAAACATTTTGTGGCCATTTTTTACAGGACGATAGAAGACAAATCACAGATCATCATGGACCAATGCTCAAGACAGGTCAAGCTCTACACGTCACTACACAGCTGTGCTGAATGGTACAACATTGCTAAGTACTCTCATGGTCACCACTCATTCATATACAGTTTCTTAATCTTACATGTTGCTTGGTTTCAGACATTTGTCATGCTTGCCTAGCTGCATACAGTTTTTTGACAATACAACAAACAAACTTTCCCCCACAAGACAAGCGTTAATATGTTAATTATTTTTATTATTATTTTAACAGCCACCTTTAAAGAGGAGCAGTTTACTTAAAGGGTGACTTTTACTTTAATAGTGAGCTGACTCCTGATACAAAATAAGGCCTTGAACCCACTGAAGCAATGCAGCAAACTGTCATGCTGATCTCCACAGGCTATTCAGTCAGAAAGATTGTATTTAGTCCAAGTGATTACTGTTTAGAAGATGAACAGTTAATATTATGCTCCTGCGAAGACAGCATCAGCGGATCAGTGACAAAAATGAAGACACTAATAAAAACACGTTAAAGAAAAAAAAACAATATAAAAGAAGTGACTGCTGCTGAGTACATCTCAGAAGCAGAAGCTACAGTGGCGTTGAATGCAGCGGTACAATAAAGTTTAAGGCAATACTGGTAAGCACCTCACCACCATATCAGAGATATTTGGGGTACGATTTCTGGTAATTCAACGGTTCAGTACAGGAGGGCAGAGGAGGTTTTTCACTTGTCTTGCATTTTTTCCAGAATTGGCACAATCATGTCAAATTTAGGCCTCTTTGCTGGGTCTTCATTCATGCATATCTTCATGAGCTTGCAAATGTGGGGCGAAATGCCAGGAGGGATAGTGGGCCTCAAACCCTCCAAGGAAACCTGAAAGCCAAATCAGACAGATGTATGGTAATGTAGAAGAGATATTCCCAAATACATTAAAGCTATGAGTAATAGTTTATTTTGCCAGCAAGCGTTTGCTACTCAGTTGGTAATCTGATGATTCAAAGACAGCTCGGCTAACCTTCATCCCAATTTCCATGTTGGACAGGTCAGCATACGGCACCTCCCTGGTCACCAACTCCCACAGCAGGATAGCAAAGCTCCACATGTCTGCTGACCGTCGGTTGATCTCTTCTGGCTTCTTCTGCAAAGCTGAAAACACAATGAATAGAATATATTCTGTTATATAGTGATAAAAGCTTGGCAAAACAAAAACAAAAAAACAATGACCAGAAAACCTGCTGACATTGACATACATACATACATCATGCTATCTGTTTAGGTCCAAAACACTGGACTGTATGATGCATGATTGTGTGAAGTGGAACTAGAGATGTGATTTTTAGCTGGCATAAACAAGTATATAACAAAACTTCTGTAAGAAATCTGATTTGAGGTTTTAACTTAATTTACAAAACTATATTTCATGGTTTACACACTCAGAATCATTGTCTATAAACAGAAATATTATATTGCCACAGCAGTACCAGTGATTAATAGACCTCAGTGTCTTTGTATCCAAATTAAATCTTTAAGCTCCTTTTCCCACGTATTTTTCATTTCCATCTCTAACAAAAGTAATTGTTCATATACATAAATCATAATGGATCTGTAAGCTCCTTGTGATAGAATATCTACAATAATTCGGCATGAAGTTCACTACATGGGGTTGTAATGGGGGCAGTGGATAAGACACATGCCTTTGGTGTGAGAAACCCAGGTTCAATCCCCCACTATTGTGTCCCTGAGCAAGACACTTAACCCCTAGTTGCTCCAGAGGCGTGCGACCTCTGACATATATAGCAATTGTAAGTTGATTTGGATAAAAGCATTAGCTAAATGAATAAATGTAAATGTCTTACTTAAATGTGACAGGCAAAAGTTAATCTATCCTACTTGTTAAACATTATCAGTCTTTCCATCTGTTGCGTCTGTTATGTTAGAGGGTTGAAATGTTACAAAGAAGTCCTTGCTGAAGATTTCTGGTAAGAGGTCCTATTAAAATTCTTCACTGTAGCCAGTCCTGTACATTTGCGCCTTATCAATAGCAAAGCTTTCTGTGCTCCCAATTTCATGGCTCACTACCCACTGTAAGTATGCTATATGGAAGATGTTTCTATGGTAACTGGTGGCAAAAAATCTCCTGAATCTCATGCAGTCGCCTCAATGCGCCATACACTGTACTGTGGATTGCTGTTACTGTTTGAATGACTGCTGTCAAAGTTCCCTGGTTATTGTTACATTTTGTAATCAGTTTGTTTCGAACTTGCTCCAATTTCACTGTATCTCAAGGGGAAATGAGCTGCAGATTAAATTTAGCTCTGAGCCAGTCTAGAGTACCCTGCATCCATCATTCACGCTCAAGCTTGTGTGGCCTCAGCTGTCACTTTGGATCTGTGCTGTATGAGTGATGCCTACCCTCGGGGGCTACCCATGCAGGCGAGTACATCCTGCCAGGACACTGGAAAGAGAACTTGACGTCTGCCATGCTGATCCTGGCTGTCATGTCTTCATCTATCTGTGGAAACAAGGAACACTGACTGAGATGTCACTTGAAAAATGGACATCTCTAACATCTGCAGTTGTCTTTGTTTTTTCTTAGTAACACGATTTCCTATGATAGGTCACACATCATATATAACAATACATCCATTTATGATCCCAAAAGCTCTGCTGGAACCACAGCTTCTTCTTACCATGACACTCTTGCTGTTGAGATAGTGGCGAGGGATCATGGGTTCAAGTGTGTGTAGGAAGGCCATTCCACAAGCAATGTCCAGCGCAAATTTCACCGCCTGTGTCTGGTCCACCACAAAGTCTGACAGCAGGATAAGTGACAAATAACACCAGGTTTCAGCCACCCTTACTATCACTACATAACAGGATGACAGTGAAATTGCTATTGTACACAAAGTGATGGCAACATCATGACAAAGGTGTAAGTGCAATAAATCACACATCCCTGCAAACCACCAAAAACGGTGACAAGTACGGACTTTGTGACCAGAGTAGAAGTACTCACTGGTGCCTTCATGCAGCACGTTGTAGAGGGAGCCATAAGGCATCCAGTGTGTGATGATGACAGGGTGAGGGGCAGGAGGAGACTGACATGCTCCCAACATGGGTAGGACATTCGGGTGGGAAAATATCCTGGGATGGAGCCCAAGGGGAAGGGACAGGGAAGAGAGACAGAGACAGACAAGAAGAGGCAAACCCACAGAGGACGTAAACAGACGGCACATGTGAGATGCAACACCTCCCCAAAGGAAATAATACATAAAGTTTGGTTCAACACATTACAAACAGACAAATAAGTGACCGTAACAGCACAGAACACAGAGGCTGTAGAAAAGTCTGGATTAAATAATAACCTGAGTTTGGGATACTCCTCGTTAAAGTCTCTGCTTTTCCTTGTGGTCCAGTCACGAATTTTTAGCATCTTCACAACAATTTCATTTCCTTGCCAGCGCCCTTGCCACAGCTACCAATGAGAAATAAACATAGGAAAGGTGAAGTAAATGATGTGTATCTTTGACTGACCATCAGAAGATAAAATATGAGTGGAAACAAGAAAGTACCTCTCCAGACTGGTTCTCATTTATTTTAGTCAAGAAAGCGAGCTGTTTGTAGTCAATGCCTGCATGTTTGTTCAAAGTGCCGTTCCCTAAAAACACAAGATTGAGACAAACTTTGGTAACAGGTTAAAGCTCAGACAAAGGCTCCATTATTCATGTGAAATTTAGCACAACACTATGCAGACAGAAAAGCGGTGAAAAAAGACTACATTAAGACTGGTCGGGAGGCCAGAATGGAACATTTTCCCTTAAACGCAGCACTTAGACCAAACCAACTGATGGAAACTGGTCAGCTAATAAAATGGTTTATGTGTGTGCGTGGCACTCACGGGGTCGAGTTCTGGTGGTGCCTTTCCAGAACGTGTCCTTGAAAGGAATTTTAGTCAAGTTCTGTCCCATTTTCTCAGCTTTGTCTGTGTGGTGGAGGGATGGATTGAAATGACAAAACACACAAAGACAATCAAAAATACATTTGAACCTGTTAGAATGAGATAAGTGGTAATGGGGAGTCAGGATACCTCTGAGGAGTTCACGCAAGTGAGGTTTGGCTTTGTCCAGGGGAATTTCCCCATATTTGTTACAGATGCTCACCAGAGCCCCATTAGTCACGAGGTCCTGAGTAAAAGGATAGATTTGTGTCAGCAACATTTTAATATTGTATGTCATATTAGGAACACATAAAAACACACCGAAGTCTCAGTTTTAACACCACCAGGGGGCGCACTAACCTCAGCCACTTGGTCTTGGCCCCAGAAGCAGGCATAATGCAGTGGTGTGTTCCCGTGTTCATTGGCTGCATTAGTGTCTGCTTTGCACTGGATCAGCTAAAAGAGAATGAGAAACAGAGGATTATATGCAAAACAAGGCTGCTCAGATCCTGTTTGGGCTGTATACAGGGATGAGTGTTAATGCTGCCAACAAAAGTCATGGAGGTTCATCTTGCCTGTGGACACATACCAGAGGTATTGAGATATGCCTAACATTAAACTCAATAGCTGCCTGGCAGCGATTCTAAATCAGACACCCTGGAGCAGAAGCCTCACATTGGTACATATGGTACACTTAGATACAAGACATTCTTGTATTTTTTAGAGACAAATACCATAATCTAACAGTTTTTTTCTAATTTTACCAATCAGACCAGCATTTTTACAAAACCTTATACAATATGCAGCTCCACATACCGCACTGCCCGTTGCATCTCCAAATGTAAACCAGTCGATTACAAAGCCTTTAAACAGGACAAAACGTTGTGCCCATGTGATGCATCTTAAACGGCCAAGAAGGAATCCTGCATTTTTTATGTTGCATAGGAGCTTGTACAGACACACACTGTCAGTGAATTAATGCATTTCAGCAAGTGATTGTGCACAAACTGTGATTTTTGGAATCTGATCACATAAACACTCAATAAATTAGCCACCAAAGTCTCCCCGGAAACTGTTTGGAGCCGCCCTGGGGACACCCGCATCACACTTTTAAAACCTCTCGTCTCCTTGAAAAATTAGCAAGTGGGCAAATTGACTGGACCTGAATAAAAAAAGAATTAATAAACATATTTTGAAGACAAATGTCTATTTCTATCACATCAAACGTTGCTTAACAAATGTAGCAGTAGGCAGGCTTTATAATCATCACTTGCATAATCACTTGCAGCCATTGAAAAATTGACAAATTGCTAAGCACTCCCTCCAGTTTAAAACTGCTGATGGTGGAACTGCAAGAACAGACAAGACGCATGCCTTTAATATTGCTTTTAGATTACATCATTTCAGGTTTCATAACATCTTGTGTTTATGAAGCAAACTTGAAGAGATACATCTTCGTTCAAAACTGTGTTATCAGTTTGCTGGCTTGATATCTAGGAAGGACATGTTTAAAATTTGGCACAATGCAAGATTTATTCTGAAAAATAGACCAGAGAGAGAAAGTCAGTCATGTTTCAATGACAGGTAGGTGGCTTATAATCTGATAATCACCAGAAAAAGTTTTACTGTGGAGTTACAGAATGACCAAAGGAACCAGGAAGGAAGCTTTTCCAGCAGTGTACAGTGTTTGCACGAACCCTACCTTTCCCACAATGTCGCGATGTCCGTGGCTGGCAGCCAGGTGCAGAGGCGTGTCGTCTCCACGGTTCAGGACATTAATGCGAGCCCCTCTCATGATGAGCATGTCCACCACATTGGAGCGGCCCTCTCTGCATGCCCAGTGGAGGGGGCTGAAGCCGTGGTCATCTCTGCAGTGAGAGAGAGGAGCATTCACATTCAGCACAGGTTTCACCCGAACAGTCAGCGCAGCAAGCAAGAAAAGTGTATGACTTGAGGGAGAAAAAAAGTATACCAGTTTCACCTCCTTGCTATCCATAGTAAGTTTTTTGCTGCAAACTGCTCTGTGGCATACTTGGTGCAAGACCAAGTAATACAAACTGGAACAGTTTTCTGGAGCATATGTGTTTTGCTTTGACAATCAAAATATCACTTGTCAAAAAGACAGAGTGCCTTCCAGAGAAAAACAGGGTGGGCAACATAAAACACACCTTTCAGTTTAAATGGTTTGTTTATCTTTATTATGACCCTATCCATTGTATACAGAGTGGCTTTAAGAATGCACATAAGACATCATTAGATGACAGCATTATGTTGTTTTAGGCTCTTCAGCTTTGAGAGCGCATAGTGAGGAATTTGTTAATCTGCACTTCTGTCCTCTTCCTCTAAAAACAGGAAGTTGATGCAACTAAGGCTTTGACAACAGCTAATAGGTCTCTGGCGCTCATCAATCCTCTTTGTCTCAGTGACACTGGCAGCGACACATGTAGCACAGTGGCCCCGATTACATGGCACTGTGACTGATGACCTACCTCCTGAAGAGAAAAAAAAGAGATAAAGGCTGACAGATTCAGATACAGAAAGAGCTGAGTGACAGAGAGTCAATCAGGAAAGGGCTGAAGAAAAAACAGTAAGCCGAGCATTCGCTGCAGTCCTTATAAGGTCCAGTGAGACTTCCTTCAGCAGCGCTGCTCACGCAATCACTCCAGCTGCTGTGTGTGAGTGTGTCATTCTTCATTTCTCTGCTCTCTTCGCCTGCCGTGGTCTCCTCCTCGTCTCCTAAAAGTTTCCTCTCTCATCAGAGTCTATCCACTTCCTGGTCATCTCATTCAAATCCATCCTCTCCAGCTGAGTTCCACCAATATATTCCACTTTCCATACGCTTTCCTTTTCAATGTGGGCTTTATTGTTTGTGCCAAGACATAGCACAGTCCTCCAGATAATAAAGTTATGTAGTTGTTCTGAAATTCTGAGTAGGCAGACAGCATAATAATGTGATCTGAGAACTGAGGGAGTATTATGAATCAGCAGGAATCTGAACGCTCTACCCCCCTCCACCATCACTTCGCTGGCTTGTATTCACACATCCTGCAAAGCTCTGCTCAAAACAGCATCAAGAGTCCCTACAGAGACCCTCAGTCCCACAACACACATTGAACTGTGCATCTGGGTGACCCGCGGCAGTCACACCAGATGCAATTTCCTGTCAGACCAAAAGGCCAAATTCTAAAAACTAATTAGCCTAAGTTTATGAGAGAAAAGCTCCCCACAGACTCACCTCCATGATTTTATTAGTATTCTGTGTTACACTTGGTTCTGTTTTTCTTTCAAGGCAAGAGTGGACACATAAACAAAATTACCATCCTTATCCGTACGATCTTAGATTAACTATTGCAAATAAAAGCCAAGCAGATTGGATGGATTGCCTGCATCGCATTTATGGCTTGTCCTTCTTCTGCCTCAACCAGTTCAAGGGTCGTACACACCATCTCCTCCAATGCCTTCTTTCATTTCTGCATTTTAGTAATTTCACTAAAAGTAACTGCTGTACATCACCGATCATTATTGCCATTGTTTGTAGTAGCCTCCACCAACGAAGAATAAGAAACTCAACAAACAAAGTGAAACATAGAAACCCCACCGCCAATTAGCGTTTTGGTGGTGTAACTGCAGAGCGACGCAGGCACCAACGGACAAGTATAAATGCTGTAGACGCCTATAGCCAAAGCAGAAATATAAATTGGCCATATCTTTGTAGGGATCCTTTCCAAAATATTGTCATGTTGCACTTAGCAGAGGTATGGACGCATTTGTCCCTAAGAATTATGTTGCAGCCCATTTTGTGTCCACTGGGGTTTAGAGCCGTGAATGTCGCTTACAGCTCCTTTAAAAAAAGATAATATGGACCAAAAACACACCAGGTACTCTCTTTCTCTTCAAGTTTAAATCTTGAGAATTTGTGTGATATTTTTAATATCACAATATGATGTGTATGTGATATGTAGGTGCAATGTTATTTTCCCAAATTTAGCCACAATTGGTAATGATCATTTATGATCAAGTGAGGGCCATGCCTCTGGTTTCTTGTGTGTGTTTCTATTTGGTGGCCCCTTTTGTAGTATAGACTTCCCCTTTAATTCGGCTTCATCCCCACAACCCAAAGGCACTTGAGTGCCAGAGTCTTCTCCTGCTCACCCCCTCCACACTGGCTGCGGTAATTTATTTCAGGCACTTCCACCTGCCAACAGTACTCAGTTTGGCAGACGGAAAAGCCAGAGGAAGAGCCCCTGTCTGCACCCTGTATGTCTCTGCCCTGACATCCCTGCCAGGTCATATAACAAGCTTCAGAAGAAGGAAACAAGTGAAAAAACACCCTCTGAAGTCGAAAAAACAAGTTTCTAAAAACATTATTTGAAAGTTTTCAACAGTCACTTGTGCTGTCATTGAAGTAGCTGATGCAACAACGTTTTTGAGCCAGAGAATTTTTGTAGGATTTCTTTTCTTTATTATGTCACCTCATGAAAAGCAAATGCAATATTTTATGCTGCTAATGCTGAACATAAATTACATGAGAAGAGCAGAATTTATGGCACTGAGGGTTAGAAATGTTTGGTGTAATGTATGTTCCTTGTTTGTCAGTTATTATGAAATTCCTTACTCATTTCTAGGGGTGTGACGATATACATATAAATATTGGGTTCCCGAGAACGAGACGAGACAATATTTTAACTACTATTTTAATAAATCTTCAATGACGAAATATATTACTGGAAAAAATAGTCTTTTATTCAACTGAAAGTCACAAAATGCAAAACAGTGCAGGTGTATTTTGTAATGTTGCTTACATATTGTTTGTGTCTCGTCTGTCACTCTGACGCTGATTGCACTGCATATCCAAAATGCTGCCACAGAAACGATTTCAAAGTGCCATGGGCATCTTCTGTGCTAATTTTACCACGTTACCATATCATGCTGATATCACAGGGCTGGGCATCATGGCCAAAAATGTTATCAAGATTTAAAAATAAAAAATTCATATAATTTGATACTGATAACAGTAAACACAATAAATGTCAAATCATTATTTCTTTCAAGTTTAAAGGCTGATTTTTGCTTCTGACTTAAAGTTAAAGAAACTGGATGGTTATTTATGGTCAAAACATGACAAGCACTTGCCAAACAGTGGCTTACTTACAAATCTGAGGTAGAACATTCAAAACAATTATGATTAAATCTTTTTTAAACATAAATGCATGAGTAAAATTGAGTAAAAAAATGTTTCAGTCCCTTTATTTAAAACAAATTATTGTTTTGTTGAGGACAAACATTTATTGAACATTTGTTATATTGTTATTAAGGAAAATATATTGCGATAATCATTGTTTCGTTCTTTGCCCAGCCCTGTGATATCATGACACAGCTTTTCACCTCAACAAGAAATATCTTCATGTTTGTAGCCGAGCAGTGTCTTACCTGTGTTAAACTTGATAACCTTTGTTGGCTCATTCACAAAGACGGCACTGCTGAAACCATTACTATCTGCTCTATTTACTACAAGCCTCTAGACCACTGGCTGTTTACAACAGTAACTATTGCATAGCAACAGATTCATTCTGCTGCATTCGAAGAGGTTATATATAAAATCAGCCTGCCTCTGCCTTAACAACATGCTGCAAGTGTTGTCCATAACAATGTGACGAAAATGAAAGTGTTCTGCTCAAACTGTAATTCACACATGCACAGGGTTTTTTTTGGATATACATTTTAACAAGGCTAAATACAGATCAAACTCACAATAACACACTGGTACGCTGAAGAAAACATAAGGGCACTGAACTCAGTTTGAGAACAAATACACAAATGGGGCACTGCAAGGAATAGAGGTTGGCGGGTTACCTCATTACCCTTTGTTTGTAATAAACACTATATTCATAAATTTGGGCTGTGACAAAGAATTATTTTCATCATCTATTATTATGACCAACTATCATCCAAGTTGACATTCAGTCCAAGAGGACATTGTTTGTTTTGGACTTTTATATGACCTGTAGTCCAAAACCCAGAGATACAGTTTTATTAGTTTTTTTTAATGTAACACAAGGAAAAGCAAAGTTGACTAATTTAGAGCTAAAACGATTACTCGATCGTTACAAAATTAACTGGCAACTACTTTGATAATCGTTATAATCCTTTTTACAAAAAAAAGCCAAACATTTTCTAAATTTAAACTTGAAAATGTGATAATTTGCTGATTTTCTACGGGCTAATAAACTGAATATATTTGGGCATTGGCTTGTTCGGATAAAACAAGTAATCTGAAGACATCTACTTGGGCTCTGGGAAACTATAATATTTTCACGATATTTCACTATTATCTGATATTTCCTAGACAAAATGATCTGCAGATTAATTCTTCATGAATACAATTGTCTAATTGCAGTCCTAGACTAATCGATTAATCAACTACTTGTTTCAGTTCCATATATAATTTAAATACCAAATGGCTCTAAAGTTTTTCAAAGCTACAGATTAGCCTCTGTGCTAATTTTCAACACAATTTTCAAGTCGTACTAACATTACCCACCAACCAGTAAAGTGCCAGTGTAAAACCTATTCAGAGAAGACCAGTGATGATGTTAAGATTTAGGAGAATATGTTTCAAACTTCGCAATTACTCCTTCTAAAGTTTGAGGAAATGTTGAGGGGAAATGAGTTCAGCTATCTAATACCACTGGGAGACGAATACCGGAAACACATAAGTGGAGGCACGGAAGGTGATTTGCTCTACTATGGCTTACTGTGCATTTCTCTTTTGAATAGTTCACTATTTGGCCACACAAACACACAAAGATTCTCTGTCTCCTCACACATAACTCTTCCAGTCCTGCCCACTACAATAATCTCCTCCCCCTCTGTCTCTGTTTGGTGGTAGATGGTTCCCTCGAGGCCTGTGTGTTATTCCTTGTAAGGAGATTCAGCATTCCACTACTACTCTTTGTCTGGGAGTTACATCAGTGTAAACACACTATCACCAAGGAAATTATTTCAGTGAGGATCTGCCACTCTGATAGGCTGAGATACAGTGGGTTTACTGAAATATAGAAAGGGACAAATTATAAATACTGTAAGGAAATGAAAAGGCTAGAAATAGAGTGTTTCACCAAGTGGGGTAGATACATCAACCTGAAAAGGGAACTTGACATCCAATCAACTAATGGACAAGTCACATGTAGGAGTGCCTGTATCACCACTGGCTCCATGCAATCATAGAGTCTTACAACAATGGGGAAATTTAAAGGGAAAAGTGAGCAAACGCAAATTCGATGCCACCATTAAAAACGAAATCTATGCCTAATTTCCGCACAATTGCTTAAGCTTTAAAAGGAAAAAACACAAATCTGCAACAAAAACACTATTTGGTATCTTGGGTATAGCTTTTGCCTACATGTATAGTTTCTTTCATTATTAGCATTATACTTAGTATTATACTAAATTGTAATAAAAAGCTATTAATCCCTTTTTTATCTTTACAGCAGAAACACTAGCAAGAAGACTGACTAAATGGCAACAATATAGTTTTTCCAGCTCTGTGCATCAGAAGGCAACAGAACATCTGTTTTCACATCCTGTCTCATCATTAATCACATTATTACTGCGTTATACTAACCACTTTGCTTCTGGATTGTATCTCTTAAACAATGGAATTAATCTCTTAAACAAAATCTCGACTGATCATTATGACATTATTGAAATTCAAAGGTTGGCACATGAGTTTGCAACAGAAATCAAAGAAAATTTAAAAGAGGCTTTTAGGGCAAAGAGGCAACTACTGTTTTCTTTTAAATTTCTGAAACTTGACAATGATGTTCTTTGCAAATGAATCACTTTCAGTATAAAAAAAAACAACTAGTCATTAATGTGGTCAATCTTTTTACGATAAATGTTCTGAAATGTAGGAAAAAAAAACAAAAGAGGGCAGCTCTACATACCGGTAGAGACAAAAAGGTCCAAAACGTCCAAAAAAAAAGGTCCAGCTTTCCAAGCTGTTATTAAAAAAAGACATTTAGTTACAGCAACAACTGCAAGCGCGATTAACTCTACCATCAGCGCAAGCTTCCAGTCTAACAGCACACTTTTGAATTATTCCACTGGCATTCTGGACATAAACACGCGCCCACAAGGAAATGGGTTCAATCACAGGCCACCATCTCACTGGGGACTGAATTGCGGGCTCTCAGCCTGCAACAGAAACTGGGCTTTCAACTTTTAAAGTAAATAATGATACTGCAATATACAGGATTTTAATTTACTGTATGTAGCATCACAAATTCATGTTGAGGCCAGTCTCATGTAGATGTAAGTACAATTGTGCAAAACGAATCATTGGCAGAAAAATGAAGAAACCCAAAAGAAGACCCCTATGAGATAATTTCAAAACACCAAGATAGTGACCCGGTAAATCTCTGATGATTCCTCAGTCTGAATAGATATTTTGCTTAAAAAGATAACAAGCTAACTAGTCTGCGGGTAGTGTGAGATATTTATTGAAAAAATGCACCAAAAGAGAATTATTTTGGGCATGTTTACCAGGGCAAGTTAAGACACATCGTGCTGGATGTGAGTTACCATTCATTCTTAAGGGTGTATTCTACTTTGATATTGCAGTCCATAGTTTGAATAGTTAGATGAATTTCATTTAATTAGCCATGGACAACCCCCCCCCCCCCCCCCACACACACACAAATAAATAAACCTTGGCTCACCCTTGATTCAGGTCATTCTCAGTGTTGTCCAACCATAAGCGAACCGCCACTGCGTTGCCTTCCCGGCACTGGGTGAAGATATCATCCATTTTGGCTGGTGTCTTCTTCTTCTCTCAAGCACCCGTGGGAGTAGATGCAGAACAAAACTGGGACAGCAGGGTCCTGGCCAGCATCAGTCCCTCATTTGGGACAAAGGTGGGGGGGGGGGGGGGGGGCGACACAATCAACAGAAACTCAGCAGCACACAAAACACCTGAAAAAAATGGGACAGAAAAGCGAGAATTCCTACGTTTTTAGACCACCAGTCTGACCTCTATTCCCTCTCATTTGATCCTGTTATACAAACCTAAAAAGAAGAAAGCCAAGTAACCAAGAAACCTAGTGATGAGTAATCTTACCGACCTTAGTAATACTGGGTGGGTATGTAGTTTACACTGTGACTCACAACACTTGGCTTTGACTAGCACCCTGTACACCAGTGTAGATAAATATTTGTATCCAGTGTCATGTTAAATTCTGTACATACTTAAAATTAGCAGACAATCAAATGGTTAAATCATGTATCAAGCAAAAATGGTAACACAGCTTCTCATTTCTGAGGATGTACTGCTTTTTCCCCTTCTTGTGGGATACTAAACTTTAGTGTTTGGATCATTGATCAGATAAAAAAAGCAATTTCAAAATGTCACCAAATGATGAACTAAACAATTGTTAAAGAAAATAGTTAATTGATCATGCCAATAATGGGCATTTGCAGTCCTAATTTTTCTTTTACTCTATTTTACAGTGCCATGGCTAAATAAAAAGCATAATTGCAAGTCATTACTTAAGACAACCGCTTGTGAAAGGGTTACAGGTGCGACAAGAACTTGGACCAAAATTTGGTCTTTTAATTGCAATCACTATCAATGAAGACATAAAAATGTCTGGGTAAGTCAAGCACTAAAATGGAAAAGTATGATCAGTGATAACACAAACACGTCTGCAGTTCAGCTTAACATAACGTTAATACGCAGTTTAAATAAAATCGGGCTTTGGGGTTGTCTTTGTGATTTAGTCATGTACTTTAGCTAGTAATGAGTGGATGAATAGCACAGTAATGAGTCCACCGTCAACAATCCACGGGCTTTACGGCAGTCTGACTAGCTGCATTGCTATATTGCTAACACAGGGGAATAGCTCATTTAAGTTAGCGAGTAAGTTATCACTTTCGCTCCTGGCAGTACCACCGTGTGCTTTCATTACACTCTATTAACTACAAGTGACTCGATTAGCTCCACCACACATTAGTTAGTATCCTCTGGTTGATAAAAAGAGACACAAGCAGGTTTGGCTAACAAGCTAACCTACTAGTACTACCCTGACGCCGCGGATTGTCTCTTTTTCTTTCATTTGATGCTAACTTGACTGAGATGAACACAACAAAACATTTCAACACTTCAAATTGACATTTGCGTCCGTGGCGATAAACTTACCGGGTGTATTCGCCTGTTGCTGTGTAATTTGGTTAGACAGAGCAGAAGTTACTAGCAGTGTTGTGTTGTCTCCGATAGATTGAATGCTGAGTGGGACGTCCACACCCTCACCGCTGCTGCCATACGTACGCGGTAACGTTGAGTGGAGGTGTAGAGCGCCCCGCCCACTTCAGGCGGCAGCGGGAACTGCAGGAAGTCAAAATATTCGCCGCCTCAGGTCACAGTTTTTTTAAGGCGCATCAACCTAAGTTACAGTACGCGCAGTGATGTAAAAATAAATTAAAATAAAAAGTCACAATACCACACTGTAAAAATACTCGGAAGTCGGATAAGCGATGGATGGATGGATGGATGGGTGGATATAGGTAGGCTACCGAAAGTAAAAGTGCAGACTTTGCACAAGTCACATTTACTTTTAGAATAATGTAGCCTATTAGTCAATTGTAATTATTGATGCATTGATATGTTTATAGGCCTGCGATGGACTGGCGACCTGTCCAGGGTGTACCCCGCCTTTCTCCCAATGTCAGCTGGGATAGGCTCCACCCCCCGCGACCCTGTACACGGGAAAAGCGGTTGACGATGAATGGATGGATGGATGATATGTTTAATACTTTAATACTGCAGCTGGTAAAGGTGTTGTGTTGTTGGTCAGAGTTGCTTTTAATGTACATTTTTATAAACCCATTTTCTGCCTACTTATATTTGTATATTATGAATGTTTATAATAGTTCTATGTTTGCTTTGTCTGTTTTTGTTCAGCTTTATTGTTCATGAAGTCTATGTCTATCTATATTTCTATAGAAATAGATTTAGGGTGCAATGAACAGTTCTAATATATTAGCTAATATATTAACTGTTCATAGCACCCTAAAAACCAGAGTAAAACCTTGTATGTGTACACATAAACTAAATTTCCTGTCTGTGATCAATAAAGAAGTATTTTTTAAATCTGTGATTGATGATACATCATAATTCATTTGATTATTTGTGTTATTGATTTGAATCTGCAAAGTAAATGTATATATGTAATAATAATGTAGTGGAGTAAAATGTACAATATTTCCAAAATTGTAGTGATAGAGTATAAAGTAGCAAGTAGGCCTACCTCAAGAATTGTTCCACCACTGCTTATGTGCATGTATGAAGGTGAAAATCTACCCTAAACAACAGTCTCTCTATGCTGGAAGTCCTTTTTTCTTCAAGTTTCTAGTTTAAACTTTAGGTTTATTTGTTATTTCAAAGTTTTTTTAAACAACTGGAATCAAAGATTGTTTCTTTAATAGTTTAAAAACTGACAAAAGGTTAGATAAAACATAAAAACACTGCACATATTCCTCAAACTATGAACAATCTTTAGTCAACATTCAATCGAACAGCTGTTTTCATTTTAAAACAGATATATTTTAAAATGTTTTCATTGTAAATTTCTATCTGGTATTGTTATTTTACTTACTCTTAACACATTTACTGTTACTCACTAAAATACCACAGTTTGTGTGTTGTGTTTTTATTGTATGTTTGTTTTAAATGGGTTAGTATTTCTGAATTGGTTTTATTTAATGCTAATGACATCCAGCCAATAAGATGAGACTATAATAAAAACACAGATATGTTTTTTGTATTATCCAGAAACTTGTCAGAGTGGGGGAGAGTTAGAAAAAATGGATCTAGAAGTATTAAAAGCACTGCGTTTCTAAATTAATTAATTAATTTGGAAATTATTATTATTATTATTATTATTATTATTATTATTATTATTATTGTTGTTGTTGTTGTTGTTGTTGTTATTATGGATACAAATGGTTAAATGTTGTACTCTTCAAATAAAGAAAACAACAGAAGTGCATCCATATTTGTGGTTTCTAGCAGCATTACTACGAAAAACATCATGTCCCATAAATCTCTGGTGTGCTTACGTCATCCACATGCGCTTGTAGTTCTTTTTTTTTTTTTTTTGCTTCCTTCACGCACATGAGTGGAACCAACGTGGCTTCTCTTTTGGACAAGAAATTTCGGCGACTATTAAATGTACCTACATGTTCATGAAAGAAACACCGTCATCAACGAAACGAGCCGTTTGACAGCTTTACAACGCGCTGCTGCTTCGGAGACAAACCTGTGAGTAACCAGAGAGTTAGCAGAGTTAGCGCGGTGATATAGAAGAAGTGACACTGGCAGGGGTCTCCTCATCCCCAGCAGTGTTTTACATATGTTTGCTTGTTCCTTGCAGTCCTCGGGGAAAACGCTGAAAATGTTTAATGAGGATGAAGACTGGAATGACGAACAAGACGCTCAAGTCTTGAGCAAAACTGTCCTCAGAAACACCCAGAGGGCGACCAGCACAAATGTCAAGGTAAATGCAGATTCAGTTTAGTTACCTTCTGCAAGCAAGGTGAACTGACATCAGGGCTAGCCAGTATTACCGTACCACCTATAATAGTATATGATATATATCTTTATTTAGTAGCCTGAGTTGTGTAAATATAAAATACAAGAGCAGTTAGCGATACTGATTTCTGTTAGATCGATGAAAATGGCCAGAGGATAGTCAGCAATTTAACAAATGAGATTTCATAGTTTGTTGTATTAAGTGTTTTAATGGAATAGAAAAATGAACAAAATAGATAAATGCACAAAAAACAACAAGACATACAGTACACATTTGCAAATGTATTTATTTCAGGTTAAAAAACCCTTGAGATGAACATATGCACACACTACGACAAAAACAGTTTTCCTGAGCAAAGTCAGCAACAAATAAACAATGTTACATTAAATTTTTTCCTCATTAAAATGTGATTTCCCACGCAGCAATGCTGCAAAAGTCACACTGTATCCATATTGAACTGTCTTCTGCTTATCTTGATACAGTATGTGTTATCTTGTCCATCATCAGGGTGCACATGTCATTTAACCCATAAGCCCTCCTTAGGCATTTTTGTACATTTTTCTCAACTTTTTTTGTTTATTTGGTGATCATTTTGGCTGTTTTACAGCTTGTGGCATGACATTTTGCAGGAACTCTTTTTGGCAAAATCTTTGAATTCCAATGTCTTTTAGTGTCACGTGTCACTTATACTCTATTTCTGCATTTTGCACCCTCTGGCCACCCTTGTGGTTACAACTGTACATGCCCAAAAACTGCTATAAAATCATTATACATCAATATATTTTTTTTTTTCATAAATTACTTAAAAGACAAATTACATTAACTGCATTCATGCCCTTATCAGTCTAAGGTTGTTGGAAAGAAGAGCCTGCTGCGGACCCTGCAGACACTGGGATCAGTACCAGAGTGGAAGAGTGATGACCATCAGCAGGACAGTGACAGCGACACAGAAGTGGCCCCATCACATAGCAAGAAAAAGAAGTACAGAAGGAAAAGGCGAAAGCAAGCAGAGACAACAGGAGACCAGCAAGACAATGGCAGTTTAGATCAGACTGTCAATAAGGAGAAGCCTGTAACAACAAAAAGGAAGAACGACAACACATTTGGTGAATAATTAACTGGTTAGATTTTATGTATATTACACACTGGTAATATGTATTTAATTGATTCATTCAACAGAACAATGTTGGTGTTTACAATTTAACTAAAAGATAATATTTAAATGTTTTCTTTCTTTCTAAAGGGGCTCAAAAGCTAAAAACCACATCTGTGGGTGAAACCAAGGATAAAGAAAAATCTGCAAAGGCAAACATAAACAATCCAGAGAACACAGAGAAACTGAGCAGACAGCAGTGGAAAAATAAAATGAAGAACAAGAGGAAATGTAAAAATAAATACAGCCAGAATAAACTCGAGAAGGAAGTAAATAAACCCGAATCTGCAGAGAAAAACAAGCCATTGGAACAAGTCAAAACAGATTCATATAGCAACAACAACAGTGAAAAAATCAGCCAGACACCAGCTGAGAAAAAGGAACATAAACCGCAGAAAAGGAAAAAGAAAGAAGCGGACACTGACATATCCTGTGCAACGGAAACACAGACACTCAGAAAAGAAAAGCAGCGGCTTGACAATGAGAAAACTGAATCTTCTGCTGGTGGATCAAAACAGAAAGCAGATGAGCCTGAAGAGGAGATCCCAGAGGGTCAGCAACAGTTACCCACGAAAAAACTGAAAACTGAGCTGAGCAAAGAACAGAGTCTGAAAAGAGAGAAGCTACGGAAAATGCTGCACACTGAGGAAAGAGTCGGGCGGGAAAGTCCCGCAGAGTCAAAGGATGAGCCGGCAGTACCAGAAGAGGAGGTGATACAGGACCGCTCTGCCTGCCTCAGGTCCCGCATGGAGCAGCGTTTGGAGTCTGCTCGTTTCCGCTACATTAACGAAGTTTTGTACAGCACGTCTAGCGGCGAGGCAAGGCGCATGTTCAAACAGGATCCCCAGGCCTTCGGGATCTACCACAGAGGATACACGGCTCAGGTTCAGAGGTGGCCCGCCAATCCAGTGGATGAGATCATCTCTTACATTCGACTAAAGTGAGATATTGTAGTCAAGTAATATTATAATAGTGTAATTTAACACTTTTGAAGAGGGCTATGTGGTAGAAATCAGTATCTCAGTTCAGTTGTCGTGGGCGTGATAGTTCATTCTTGACCTTTAAGAGCAGAAAAAGTCCTCTTAGTAGCTTTTTGGAGCTTTCAACAACATCCCAAGGTCTTCATCAGCAAATGGTGCAGGCTCTGGTGTAGTCCTGTGACCCAAGAGTAGAATTTGGGTCACGCGATAACAAGTGGTATCCTGTAATCCACTTGAAATCGAATTCTCATACATGTATCATGTTTGGACACTTAGCTGCACTCGCTGAAGAAGACAGTAGGATGTGTATTGAAGCTACAAAAGTTAATAAGTGGACCCATGAGCAAGATTTGTCAGAGTTGCTGAACACACATAGCAAAGGTTTCACACACATATTTCTGATTGTGATAGTGATTTTACATGCGTTTACTTCCACTAAGGTTTGATGGACAACCAAATGCACCAAATTACAAAGAATATTATAAGTCACAGAATTCACAGCAGAGTTCAATGTGTGATGGTGGCGTCATGAATGAATTTTCACTTGTCTATTAATTTCCTGAATTAGATTCTGTCTAAGCTGCATACAGAAAAAGAAAAGCAGCATTTAACAGCCCAGTTATGACAGGAACATGAGATTCTGGATCATCTCAGCTCAGCATCTACACGATTCAACACATTTTTAACAGAAAGTGTTTGATTCATTGTTCTAAAGTTGCATCCTTTCAGTGATCAATACAGTATCATAAGATGCATCGTTACACCCCTATTAGCTTCTCCCAAGCCATTAACAGGGCCATCACCCCAGAAAGACTAAAAAATCCTTCACGTTTCTTCTTCAGGAAGGTCATTTGTGCTGTGCATCCAAAACTCCCATTATCCACCTCAGCTGTATACTGTAAATACCTTACATTACTCTGCTAAGGACTTATTGTCTGCGAGGAATAATGCAGGAGATAATGCTGCACTGTGGGTGTTTAATTGATGCATATTTGGTCGCTGTTAGAAGATGGCCTTGTTAATGTCAGCACTTTAGGAGTGGATGAACAATTCTGGCAGACACTTGCTGGTTGTTTCTGTGCAGATGCTATTATTTCATATGAAGGTGAGCTGTTCCTTTCAGTTTAATATACTGTGATTGCAAACACATAAATTGTGTTATTTATTTCAGACCTTCCTCTCTGGTGGTTGCAGACTTTGGTTGTGGTGACTGTAAAATAGCACGCAGTGTGAAGAACAAAGTGCACAGCTTCGACTTGGCAGCTGCCTGTGAGCTTGTCACAGTCTGTGACATGGCCAATGTAAGTGTGTTACTTCAGTTTGCTAATTCAGGTAGAGTCTCTTTCATAGTTAGAAAATAAAACACACATTCTCTATGAGCAGGTCCCGCTTCATGGTGGCTCTGTGGACATTGCTGTGTTCTGCCTTTCTCTGATGGGAACCAACCTGGCAGATTTTCTAGCAGAGGCCAATCGTGTCTTAAAGATGGGGTAAAACATGTAATATTAATTCAGTATACACATGGCATGTAAATATTATATATTCTCTGTATAACTTTGCGCAATTATTGCAGGGGTGTTCTTAAAATAGCAGAGGTGGCAAGTAGGTTTGAGAACGTGCGGAGCTTCGTCACTGCCCTGGCAAGTCTGGGTTTCAAGTTGGTGTCCAAGGTGAGGCAACAAACAAGATGACATCAGTTAACATGTTTACAGATAAAGAGAAACACATTATAAGTCTACCTTCCCTAATGCACCATTTTTAAAATCTTAACCAGGTCAGCACATGCATTGTCACACTTGTTTTTAAATGAAATGGAAAGCTCATACTCCAGCTACGTGAAGCTTGATTAAGATGAAGCAAATGGTTAGTTTTGCATGTAAACATCTTCCTTTTACACTTTTGTTTACAGCTGTACAATCTTAAACATACAATATAAAATATTTATCGTTAGTACAGATATGATCTTTTTTACTTTTTAAGGTGATGGTTTGCTCAAGGAGGGAGTAAGTAGCTGGCAGCTGAATCTTTCATGTGGCTGTGGTACTGAGGGCAGGAAACATGTAGATTTATTTGTTAAACTGGTTTATTGTATGTTTTTTCTTTAGGACACCGAGAACACTCATTTCTACTCCTTTGAATTTGTGAAGACGGGAGATTCTCCAGAAAATGTAAAGAAATTTGGACTGCAGTTAAAGCCCTGTGTCTACAAGAAAAGATGAATTTATGTGAGAGGACACAAAAGAAATGTAACATAATTTCCTCACCTTTTTTGAAGCTATATGTTTATGTGCAGCTTGGGTCTGCTGTTTTTCAAAGCAGCAGTTGTGTATTTTTATCTAAATGTATTGTTTTTGGTTACTATATTTTGAAGGTTCTATAATCTGTTCTACGGAATTGAATTATCTACATTATTTGTACATGATTTTTATGTAATACAGAGTGATGTGATCGTATGCCAGTAAATATGTGTGCATGCAGGTCTGTTTTGTTAAAATGAAAACATACATACAGACAACAAATTACAATTAAAATACATTTTACAAGAAACCAATTTATGTAAATGTTAAGGTTGTCCTTTTGAAAAAATACTGTAAATTCTGTAAAAAAGTGAAAAACAATAACAAACAATTTTAAAAATAATTTTGAAAAAGTTGTGACTGTATGATACACAATATTCTTAGGAGCACCGCTAGTCACAATTGAATTCATTCATTTGTAGAAAAGTACAGTGGTTGTGTGTCATATAACCTACACACTGAAAAACAATTTTAATTATGTAATATTTTTATTACTCTACTCTTACTTACTAAAACCCTATTCTCTCAGTTGTGTGTGTGTGGCCATTTGCCACAAGAGGGTGTAACAACACTGCATCCTGATGTGGGCGGATAAACTGAGGATGAGTCTCTCTGCAGCTGGATCATATATTGTGCAGGAATTTATTTGTAGAATTACTCCTGTTGTCACAGCAGATGGTCCTTCACTTATTTAATCAACCAAAGATATCATATATAGTCATGTCTACTATATCTGGAAATATATTTGTTGTACAGTCATATATGGTAACAAACAAAATGGGAGATCATATTTGGATGATTTTATTGACAAATACTGGAAAATACAATGTGCATAAAACAGTACAAAATTCAAGTCAAGTTTTCAAAAAAGTGCAAAATTAATAGGCTACATTTAAAATCATTAATGCCAATCAAAAGTAAAAACTTAAAGAACTGGTATTTCAATACATAAACAGAGGATTTTTTCACTTATAATGCTGAACTCAATACAGTGGTGTCATAAACAATGCTGCAGTTACAGTAAGCCTTCGTGCACAGCATAAAGCTGAATGTGTAATCCAAAGCATCTTCTGTCTTCACACTGTACTCTTGACGTCAATGACTATGGAGTAACTGACCATCTTAGCAGTTTCCTCACTGTGTTTCCCATCCACTGATGGCTTCTTCACCTCAGGTGAGCCAGGCTCCTGCATCAGAGCTGTCAAGGGCGAGAGAGACTCCTGCTTCTGGATCATAGAGTGTGCAGCAACACGAGAGAGTGAAAACAGGTTGAAAGACACTTAAATTTGGTTTCAAATTCAGAACAATTACAATTGTAAAAGTACGATTTATAAGCAAGAAACATGCATGCGTGCATGTTAACTTATTGTAGTCTTACCTTATATTGCGTCTTGCTATTTATGTTGCTGTAAAACCAAAAAAAGTTGAATAATCGTGAATGAATCTGCTGTTGAGGAATTTGTAATGCTGAACAAGACCACTGGGTAGCACTGTGACTTAACCTGAGACACTGAGTCAGTTCAAACGGGTAAAGTGCAGGTGTGAACGCATTATGCGACAGGAATATCAATGGAGACGAGTGATGACCCGAGTCCTCATCATTGATCTCTGATGTCAGACGCTGCATCTCACTTTGTTCATTATGACCTCAGTGACATCAACTCAGTGAAGACCTGCTGCTGTGAAAAAGTGTCCCCAGTATTGGAGGGGAGGGTGAGGGGGCGTTGAAGTTAATCCCAAAATAGTATTTCTCCTGGGGAGTCATGTTTTCTTATGTACCCTGTGTGATTGACCTTCCCAAATTAGCCTGACAGGACCCTCCCTCTGGAGCAAGGGATAATGGGACCGAGGCTCTGTCAACGAATGGCACCTTGACCAAATGTTCTGACCAGAGCTGAAGGCCTATTGAAACCCATTCTGAACCACTGTTGTGCTGCACAGTGCAGCTTTCTTCACAGCGAGGCCTGATCTGATCTTGACAAACATTCTTGAGAGAAGTTATATTTGGCAGTGAACATGGAAATGTGCAAACTTCTGCAGGCAGAAACCATAAACACTTCTAGGATCATGACAGATATCCCACACTAGTTGTAAAAGACAAGTGACTCACTGATTTTTTCCAAAAGCAAAAAGATTAAGAGATGGATTTGGGGGAGGGGAGGGGGGGGGGGTTCATTGACAAATGGCAGCTCGAATTTCATTATACTAATAACTTCCGAAGATGTGGACTTTTTGAACCTTTTACCTTTGCTTTTGCAATGTGACATAGATGATAATAAGCCAAACTAACAGCAGTCTGCTGCAGAAAGTGCCAGACATAACACTGCTAAAAGCCAGGGCAGGAAACTGGAAAATAAATCTGTTGTTGTCTCTGATAGAGGGAACATTTTCTACCTGTCTACGAGCAGGGCTGCGGTGGCAGAGGCACCTGTCTGCTTTAGCCACATTACTTCCTGTTTGTGAATAACTGCATGGTACTGAGGGTTTTGGTGAGTTGGGTTAACGATCTTACATCCTGTTTGTCTCGTATTGTGTTGCACCAGCAGCATTGCCCTCATTTGCCCGTCAAGGCATTACCTGCCAAGCTGTAGCATATTACCTGTTGAGACATTTAACTCACCAGCATAACCAGAAGATGACCACGGTGATGGAGATGATGGCCAAAGCTGAACCGATGCAGATCATGGTCACCAGTGCTGAAACACATACACACACTTGTCAGAGCCACAAATACTAGACCTAAGTATATGATAAAAGACCGTATACAATATTTTACAGGATTACAGGATTGGAAGTAAACATGTCACACTGATTTCTGAATGTAGATGTAAAACAGAATAGGGTAAGGTCTCACTAAGATGTTCTTCTTTGTTCATAATCTCCACTTCAATGTTGACTGTGGCTGTGTGGTGATGGAAGGACGCCTGGCAGGTGTAAAGACCTTCATCAAGCATTGTCAGCTCTGACTGGAAGATCATTGCAACCCCATCCATAAGAACATGCGAGCCATCACTCCTGAAACACAAGTGACTTATAACTGAATTTGTCTTTAAATGATTCTTTTATGTCTTACACTTATTGTGAACAAATCACTTGAAAAGACCAAAATCAACAATGTGTCATTTTCAAACTTCCATACCCTGATCATGTGGCACTTGATTCCAAGTCAATGTGCTCCTACTAAAGACACGAATCTTTGTACCACAAATACGAAGTTTCATTTAATTTTAAAAAGGATTGGTAATTTTCTATAACAGCTCGGCACTTTAGTTTTAAGCAAATGTTACTCAAAAATATACAGGAGTATAACAGGAATAAATACACAATTTAATACACATTTGTTTCTCTAATGACTATTTACAGCAGCAGGATGTGTGTGGGGCATTTACTCAAAAGGAGAGCCCAGGTTTAAATATTTTTTGGAAGATGAAGGACTATGGTACAGAGCCATAAGCTATATCAGGCTTTGGCTACAGTTGTATGATCAATTCCTTCTTGGTTTAGGTTTTGGGATATCTCAACACATAATATGTCAAGATTTTGCTGGATAATATCCATTTTGCAGGAACAATCCAGTTTATATTTTAAATTTGCTCCTTTTAATGGGGAGCACATTAAGATTCATACAGTACATTACTTATACAGTACAGATATGCTACCTTTTACAAGTGAGGTTGTACTCTGGCACGTTGCTTTCGACTCGGAGCAGAACTCTTTGGTTGTGATGATTTTCCTGGAGAGTCAGTCTGTGTATGATGGGTTTACCACTGTAGCGGCTTTGCAGAGGAGTCGTGTGGTTTAAGACTCTCACAGAAGAGATATCTGCAGAAAAATCATTTGAATCTTGAAGATGAACCTTGTATGTTTGGATCTCTGAAATGCATTTATGTGAATTTCTACATTTGGAATAACAGGGGTGTGTTTCTGTTGAACTCACAGTATCTGGGGATATGAATGGTCCTCTTCTCTGTGGCTCCATGTTCGAAATGATAAACACAGGTCAGGTCCTGCCCCTCATGAAGGGCTAGAGGAAACTGGTAAGTCAGCCTGGCTTTCAGGACATGGCCCTCATACTGTGACTGGAGGGATGTTTTGCCTTTGGTGTTTTCAGGAAGGACCCAGGCAAGGTTTGTCCCGACACTCTCCCCTTTGCACTCACACACTGCCAGCAAGATGGGAGAGTTCTTCTGTCTCACCAGAGACACACTCAAATGGGTTTCTGAAAAAGAAAACAATGGGTGACAGGAAGGGGATGAGTAGTGGTGTGTGTATGTGTGTATCACAGGGAGAAATATCTCAACAAAAGAAATAACATACTGTGCACAAGATTGTGTATTGTTCTTTTTTCTGGTGCCTCCAGGCTTGGATGCTCCACCATGCAGGTCAAATCCTGACCAGAATACAAAGAAGGCCTCAACTGCACAGAGCTACGGGTCGATACAAAATCATCAACCTGGACTTTAGTCTCTGACAGAGTAGTGATGTCACTCTTTCCAACATGCCAAGTTATGTTTGGTTCAGGGGCAACACTGTCCACAGAGCAGTCCACCTTTGTGTACTCATAACCGTCTTTCCACTCAGTGCGGGAGCTGATGGTGATGTTAGGGCGAGCTGCATGGGAAAGAGAAGTTAATCTACAAGAAGTGAGCTCAAATCTATGGTGCGATTGCACGGCCAAATATGTCCACTACTCAGACAAAGTTAACTATTGCTCAATTTGTTGAACATACCGCAAAGAGGGAGTATAATGCTTCTGTTCTGTGGCTCCTCAAACGCAGGGTGATTTATCACACACTCTGCAGTGAGCTCCCAAGGCGAGCAGGCAGGGAGGAGTAAAACTCCCCTGACAGAGTGGCTTCCATTATGAGAAGTGAAATTGAACCAAGAGACTCCAGACACACCCTCCGGTAGAAGCCAGGACATGTTGGCTGCAGGAACAGAATCAGCTGCTGAGCACTCAATCACCCTGTGTCCATCTTCAGTCTGCAAAGCAACTTGTATAGTGGGAGGAACTAAAGGCGCGGAGAGAAAGTTCCACATCAATATTTCATAGTCACACAATGCAGACAATTCAAACTGTGTTCACAAAAGTCTTTTCAGAAACACATGGAAATAGTTCCACTCACCAAGCTGCACAACTTGAGGTTTAACTGTGACATTAAACTTCAGCATTGCTTGATGATGGTAATAGGCGAGGAAACATTCATAAAGACCAACATGCTGATGCCCCACAGGACCCAGAAGTGTGAGGTTGCTGCCAACCAGCTCCACTTCCTCAGGCAAGGGTCCATCATCTCTATAAGGAAACACAAGCAATATCAAGATATTACAGTTAAATCTTAAATAAATTATTATTTTAATCAGGAACCATCTAAATCTGGTTCCTGCTGTCTGTCACTTGTGGTTTGGTGCCACTGAACGTGTTACCACATCCTCCACAGTATACGTAGGTTGTTTCTGTCTCGACGTACATTAGAAAAAAGGTGGTTGTTAGCTGTTATTGGATGTTTTTCTTTCCATGTCAAAAATTTAAAAAAACACTTGTAACAAAACAAAAATAAAGAAATCAAAAACAAAAAGAAAATATACATTTACTGGCTAGAAGTTGCTAGATTTTACAACAGGCTCAATTCTACAATCAACGATATATGGAGTGATGAAAATAATGACTCTAATGGCCAATATTTAATGATTATATTAATTTAATTAAAGTTGATCATTTTTCATTTATCAGCACATTGGAATCAAGACATGTCTTTAAGTGCTTCTCTAGAGATGTAATGTTGCACCTCCGTAAAGTTAGGGGACTACAATCAAAATGATTAAAAAACTTTTTTAATCAATGATTCCAAAATATCCTAAATTTTATTCCCTATCATGGGTCAAACTCCAAAAATGCTGGACCCTACACTTCCCATAATGCAGCTCAATAGCATCTTTTCTTAATTTTTGCCATGTATTTTAAACTTCACGCAGGCTTATTGTTAAAAATTGTAGGACAAACAACAAAAATAACAATGACACTTTTCATACTTCAGAAAGCTCCTTCAAAGCAAAGAACAGTTACTGTTTTCACAGGTTGAGAAGTGCTCTCCCCGACGAATAAACTAAACGTTATGAGCTCCTTTAACACCAAATATTTCTTACTTTTTGCAGGTAACATTGTAACGAGGCAGATTCCCAGTGACTTGCAGGCTGATGACAGTATCACTCTGTCCTTCCTGCAGCTCTAAAAATTCTTGGAAGTCTTCGAAGTCATCACTATTGCTTCCCAGCTCTGAGTACAATGTCTGAACGCCTGATAAATCTGCAGAATAGAAAGCACATGACTGTTTTCTGTAACTTCTACCTCATGAGCATGGGTTTTGGCATGTGAAATACTGATACTCACAGAAAGATGGCAATGTTATAACCCGTGACACTTTGTGTGTAAATTTGGGATGGTCAAACATACAGGTGACATTACGCCCCTCATACACAGTTGCAGGGAGGAGGACAGAGCTTGTCTGGATGTCTGAGTCTGTATTGTTCTCTCTCTGCAGCTCTTCATCGGCGTTCAAAGCCAAGGAGATGTCAGTGTCAGGCCTCCCTCCAGATGAAATGCAAGAGACCACCCAGAACTCACTTCCTCCTTGTAGTATCATCTCTGCTTTAATAGTCACGTTTGGCCTCGCTGCAGAACAGGAAGAAAGGCGAGAAGAGTTATTCTATCACAAGGACTAATGTTTTTTCCAGCAAATTAAAAAGTCAGATAGCAAGTTGAGGCTCAGGGTGTTTTTGTTAAATAGGAAGCCATGGCCGGATGAGCCGAATGTTAGCTAAACACAGACCATAAGGGGCTTCTGCTTGGGTTTTGGAAAGTGCTGACTTAAGCTTATCACCTGTCCCATCTGTTGGCTGGGCTGCAGCTGAGAGCAGATGTCTGGCCCAGCTGCTGTCCAACCAAAGCTGAGAGAACCACAGGCCTTAATACAGGGAATCAGCAGAGATCAGTCTATTATCAAATACATAAAAGTCATGGTGTCATACAATAGCCAGCCATGGCCTAATGAGTAACACAAGTGAGCTAACACCTCATAATGGCCCGGGTGTTGAGGAAGGGTATATACGATTAAAGTGATATAAAGGCCGTCTATTAACACATACGGTTATGTGTGGATTTAACTGCAGTTAAATCCACTGCAGTCAGAAAATTACCATAGCTGCAGTACTTCAGTGAACAGTGGGTGTATATCAGACAAATGAACTGGCTGACCTGGCTCATGCTTAAGAGACTTTTACCATACAGTGTGCCGTATGAACATTAACTGTATCCATGCAGGGATCTGAACACTCTGCACTGTCTATGATGCAAAGGCCATTTCAAAAACATGATGACCAAATTGAGATGATCCAAATGATCGGTATTATGCTGCACCCCACAGAATTTGCCACAGGGTCACTTTCTGAGATATTGACCCAAAAATGATATTTACCACCTATTTCATTCCAGCATCGATTGTCTGTGCTAAAATTCAATTGGAAAGTGACAAGATGCATTTACAAGTGCAAACTCATTGGTGTGTCATCTCAGCATGAAAGTGCTACACAAAAAACACATATTCATTAGTAGTAGGTCATTTGAAATCTGCATTATATGATTTTTATTTATGTATTATGAGAGCAGTAAGAGTGAACCAAAGCAGAAATGTGCAAGCCTGAAACCCACACAATGAGCTGAAAAGATGCTAAAAAGCTCAGAAGAGCTGAGAGAAACTGTAAATACAGTTCATAATTCTTTATGGATTCCTCACTACAACTGAACCTTTTATATACATGTGGGCATATAAAAATATTTAATATATTAGTATAGCAAATTTGTCTGATGAAAGTCTGTGGAACAAAATGCGACTAAATAAAGTGATGATGACGATTAACAGTTTATGGTGAGCAAGAACCTTGTTGATGTTTTTTTCCACTCAACAGAAATGCATTCACTAAAGTACATGCTGCACTGTGGTATGATATTGTTTTTAATTAGTTACTGGGTTGATGCTGCAGTTTTCCCCATGCTGGATGCCAGTGAAAGAGTGCATTCCCACATGAATGCTTTGTGCTGTGCAATGTGATTTATGGTCTGTCACTGTGTATGTGGAGCAGAGTGAGAACAATCGGCCAGCGTGAAAAATCTGCAGTAGAAAGTTTTTGTGTTGTGAGGTGCTGAGTCATGATGCATGATTACAAAACTCTGACTGGTGATGCAATACAATATGTGAATACCTGGCAACACAGATGTGCAAACACAAAAACACTGACACACTTAGCTGTAAGTGTGAACTTACTATATGTCTCCACCCTCACTGTGGTGAGTTTGGGGGTTGGGAGGGTCGGGTGGTGGACCACACAGGTCACGCTGTCCGCGTCCAGCAGGTGGGTGGGGAAGCGCAGGATGCTGCTCAGGGTGGAGGTGCCGTTTGAGTCAAGAGTTTTGCTGATGTTCACAGTAAAAGGGTAATCTGAGGGAGGAAGGTTGCCGACCAACCAGCTGATCTCAGGCATAGGTCTGCCACCGACTGCAGAGCATGACACCGACTGATAGTGAAGGCCGTTTATAGTCTCTGCATTCACCAGGATCTGGATATCAGGCCGAGCTGTGAATGAATGAAAAAGTAAACATGTCCCTAAATGATGTAGGCAAGTCTTAGGCCATAGATGCATAAATGCATAAATAGATGCAGAAATGTTTACCTTAAATTGTGGCAGTCGCACCAGGCTGATTTTTTCACATAGTGGTGAATAGTAGAATAATACATACATTATTGGCTTGACTTACCTAGAACAGTGAGGAATACAATGCCAGTAAGTGACCCTTCATCTGTATTAAACTCGCAGATGTATTCTCCCTCGGCTTCCACAGTGGACACATTCAGCTTAGCTGTGAGGTTGGTGACAGAGTCTGGTTGTTCAAAGCCTTCGCGGCTAAATGGCATGCCATTAGGTCGAAATCCTGCCAGAAGCTTGTAATTAACATTTTTAAGATTTGACTTAGTCTGGCGTTTCCATTGGGCTCCTATGATTTCATCCTTGCCCTGATATCTGCACCTCAGGTACACAGCCTCTCCCAAGAACCCTGTGATGTTGTTAATGACGTCAATAAGTGGCTCTCCATCCAGACCTGAGACACAGAACAACACAATGTTCAATAACAACGAGAGGTCATAAGTTAACCTGAACAGCCCTAAAATTGCAAACACAAGCAAAGCAGAAATGTCGTGAGGGGGTAAAATGTGATTGTTCCTCTTCCTAAGAGGACAGACAGCAGGCTGATAGATGTCCACTGTTGTGCCTGTAAAAGGGGTTTCTGCACATCCTATTGTCTTTCTCTAGTTACGTGAAACTGGGATGGATGAGGCAGATTAACCGGGTCATTGGTTATGAGGTTCTCAGCCATTTTGTCATGATTAGAACGCGCCAAAGACTAATCAATGTAAGTAAGACTACAGCCATGCTAGCAATGCTTTGAACTAAATGTTAATGTTAGCATGCCAACACACATTGACAATGCTAATCCGCTGTTGTTCAGCAGGTATATCTTTACCATGTTCACTATCTTAGTTTAGAGCGTTAACAGCTATGAGGTACAGCTGAGGCTAATGGGATTGCCATAAACTTAAGGATGACCATTTTAACCAGAAAGATACATTCAACAATTAGCTACACCCGTTAATCCATACAGGGTCATAGGGGTCTGGAGGTGACCTCAGCTGACACTGGGCGAGACTTCAGAGGTAAAATGAAAAAAACATTATTATTGTTTTATGATAATTAGGCCACAATTAAATTTTTAACAGGGAAACAGGAATATGAAAAGGGAAACTTGATTTTAAAATTACAAATTGATATTGTGAAATGACATTTTGAAAATGAAAAATGAGAGCATAATCGGAAAAGCTTAGGTTAAACTGTCTCATTGAAAATTAAATGATTCCTTTTTATTATTTGTCATTTTCCATTTGGCATATAAATCAGAGTACTCTACAGGACAAATACAAATTCTGACCTGGTGGTGGCGCTAGATAAAACGTCAGGGCATTGACCAGAGTTATTAAAATTCATTAGTCAGTAGGATACATCTTCTTGGCACCATGAATGTCTCAACAAAATTTGCACCAATCAAATTTTTGTTTGGACCAAAGTGGTGGACTGACCTGCCTACTGATCAACAGCTGCAAATGTCCAACCCATCTTATACTCAAAGGGCTGACAGTTGGAGTTGGACTGACAATGACACTTGATAAATGTGGCTATGTCCCTTAAGTGTATATTGTGTAATAGAGGACTCCATTATGTTAATGAAATGAAAACAGTCCAAAAGTTACACCCTGATCCATACCCAGACACCAACGACCTCTTCTCTCCACACTTGAGAAATCAGCCATGATAAGGAGGAGACTCAGAGAAAAGGACATTTAATAGAAGCTGACAGGTTTTAGCACTCACAGAAAGGACAGTGTGCAGACCCAAATGCATACCAAGTCCTTTCATCCTGTGTCCTCAGCTGACTCTATGAAAGTGCACTTGAGGACACAGTTCAGCCAGTTGAAATAAAGAATTTCTGTTCTGCTTTAGATACATGATGAGTAAAACAATGAAAACTTGCTGCTGCTGATTCATGGAAAACCATTGAACATAGAGACAGCTGCTGCAGTCAAAACCAAACTGTTTGCATCAAACACTGTTAAAGCTCAAATACTGTATGTCTTACTATATACATCACAGCAAATGGAAACAATGTGGAGAGCCTTTTAAGAGGGAAGGACACAGATGGAGGGAAAGAAATTTGCTATACGGGTTCAATTATGCCTTCTGGGTTTATAATTCATTTGCCCTTGCAGGTTATTGCCAAAATAAATGTCAGCCAAGCATGGAAAAGGCACACCTTAAGGATACAAACTAAGTAATAACTAAGAAAAAAATCAGGTATTCATGCACTGTATCATATTTCCTGAGCCCCAGGGGCTTCTTTTTCTCACCAAACAGCAGCCATTCACCCATGGCACACAGCAACTCTCCCTATGCAGACTGGGGATGTGGTAAACAAATAAGACTTTCGACTTTGAAAAACAGAGCTTCTTCAAACTTTCATCTCCAGCTGAAAGTCCCAGTGACTCTACAGAATCAAAGACTTCATACTGAACCTAAAACCATACAGTAGGATCTCTAAATAAGTGTAGCCTGCAGAGGGTTTTCCCCTTACTCAAAGAAATAAACCTGAACGACCCTCATATATTACATTTTAAAGGCTGTAAAGAAACTAATGTGGTTTTAGGTGCCACTGCTGATCAATAATAAAGATCTGACTGCCAGAGTGACAATACCAACATGCCATCAGCAATGTATTGCAGAAATAGTTATTTAGTGCGTTCAAGATGCATCTAGCATGTGACTTTATTGCCTGTGTGCATTTATAATTGGACTAATAAGGAAAACCACAGCAGCACTGTTTAGTGTAAATGCCACACGTTAAACAAGACCTTAAAGGCCAGTAAAATAAACCCATAAACAGCTGACAGTCACAGATGGATTGTAACCCTGCAGACTTACCCGGATTTTCCAAGCAGTGAGCAACATTTAGGACAAGACCCAAAATCAACAGCCCTGAGCATCCCATGATGGTGTCATTGAGTGAAATAAGGTTGGATCAACTGACTGTATGTAAGGCATAAGGGTATTTAAAGTGTGTGTGAATGTGTGTTCTGTGGTTTATGGTTAGAGGTACACACCCTCCTCTACAGCTGACACTGATGTTGTGTATGTGTCTCTGTGCATGCATGTTTGCTGCCACTCATACACCCACAGACTGGCTGTGTACATGCTTGCTTACACAAACACACACACACACACACACACACACACACACACACACACACACACACACACACACATCCACATCCACACACACAATCACTGTGGGGACCCATCATTAACATAATGCATTCCTTAGCCCCTGATCATAACACCTAACCCTTGCCTGACCCTGACCCTAAAACCAAGTCTAAACTCTCAAACAGCCCTTTAAACTGGTGTAGTATAGTGGGCTCCCAAAAAACAACATAGCAAAACAAGCTACCCTCATCTCACATCACACACACACACACACACACACACACACACACACACACACACACACACACAGCTTCACACAGCTTTAGGGTTGTGTAAAATTGCTTCTCCCTTGCTTTCTGAAATAAAAAGTGGGCTTCTGTGGATCAGAGTCGCTGCAGATTTGCATTTCTCTAACAGTTTTCTGAGTCTGTTTTCTCAGAGTCTATGTGCACCAATGTGTCTGTTCAGTTACTCAGCCACCTCATATAGCGTGGCACCTTGGGATGTGGTAAAGCCATGCATCATTTATACCATCCTGTCCCTACCGGGACACACTGAGACCTGTCTGCAAGAAAGCTCGCTACTGCTCATGCTCTACAGTTTGGGAAATCACTCACCTCTGGGTATTCTTTTATGGGTTAATGTTCCTCTAATTCACTTTGAGGTGATGTGTGTTTTTTGTCAGTCTTTGGCTCAATTTGTCACCCTGAAAACAGAAACAAATGTGGGTGAGAAAAGTAAAGACATTGTGTAGGGTGTTCAGCTTTGCACAGCATTTCAGGCTGATCTATGTGAGGCATTCATCTTTAGTTTCCCGTTAAAGTTGATCAACTTTAGTGTTGAGTCATCAAGACCACAGGAGGATGACAGTGAATGAAATGACCTGACAAAAAAACAATAAAAAATTTCTGCCAACACATTTTCATTGCGTGTGGTTTGTAACGGCTTTTTGAATCATCTGGTATGAAACCAGTGAACGTAGTGAGGCATTTTGTAGCCTGTGAAAGTGGTTTTACAACAAAGAAAATAGTTGTGTCATCCTATTTCTCTCTCTGCTTTATACACACACTACAGCAGGAGGGCCTGTACTACACAATCATCCATGAAAGACTAAAATGCCATTTCATCCACAACTGTAAAATGCAAAATTTGCTGTATAGTTCTTTGCATTAAAAGAGACCAATACATTTTAAATTTAGGAGTTAGATGCCTGAATCATTTATGTAACATCAGAGAAAGGAGCATATTAAGCAACATTTGTGGCCTTTTGTCTGCTCAGTATCAAATTCAGATGTTTAATCCCTTAGAGGTACTTATTTCATGTACATGTCACCTTAACCTCCATTTGGAAGCCCTTCAAAGGGTTTTAATAAATTTGTATTCAAGTGTTAATCAAGCCGAAGTATCATATCTTGGTTTCTTATTAATTTTCTTGAGTTATTTTGTCTTATAAGACAGATCGAAAAGCAGACGAAGGGACGCAAATCAAGATATTTTGTATCTGCATTTACAAATCAGAGAAATCAGCTTCTGAACCTCACAGATAGATTAAAGGTTTTGTCGGCATGATCCAAGCAAGATTAAAGCTCTTATTACTTCCAGTGTTGCTCTCCAACTTGATTCTGACTGCAGATGATCATATCTCCGGAAGGTAAAACATAGTTCAGTGTATTACCGAAATTACATGCAACATTTGATTTCGAGGGCAAATACTTGACATGGCGTGGAGTGTATCTCTTAAAACTCAGTGTAATCACATGGGCATAGCGTGGTCATTTTCAGCTAATTAAATTACCTGAAGTGGTTATTCCCTGAAGGTAGGCGGAGGTGAAGTTTGGAGAAGGAGTCTGGAAACCTTCAGTCTTTTCCGGGTGTGCCCTACTGTCTGCGAGCTAATGTATTTTACTGACAGTGAATTGTTAACATTTCAGAGACAAGGTACTTATAGATTACACAGATGTACAGCTGGCATCCTTTTAACCTTGCTGGCTTTCTCTTCATCACTTCTCTATGGACACACATGCGGAAATTCAGCTGGAAAAAGCTGGTTGGTGATCAGCCAGTAAGAATGCGTGCGCAGTAAAACACCAGCGAACCTGCCTGTGAAAGGTTGTGTGTTAACTTACTTAACTCTGTGGAACCTTATCATCACTTCCTCCAGAGGAGGAAAATCAATAATCATCTGCACCATCTCTTCCTGCTGTTATTCATTTACAGCTGAATTATCACCAAACCCTCCAGCCCTCCCACATGCACACAGTAACGCACGCACAAAGTATCTCCAACAGATTCCACACTGTCACAACACTTGATTGATATGCTATTATCAATCTGAGTCACATACCAGTATTGGCCTGTGACACTGCTGGCATTGGTGTACAAAGAGAAATAAAAAAAATGGATGCATCAGCATGCACTTCTCGCTGGGCATCATATCTTAAAGTACAATCTAATACCACTCACTTTTGAAAAAGACATGTGTGGTCTGCATCCCAGAGAAAGGACAAAGAGTCTAGTTGGAAAGGTTTCTTAGAGCATAAGTTCACTCCCCTGGTCTGGAAAACAAATAGGAATTAAATTTAAAAGACAGGTTTAATTTGAAATTATATTTCTTTTACCTGGAGAAGTAGCTTTTTGCTTTAATGATTTAAAGGTGTTGAAACAGCCTGCCCAAGGAGACATCTTTAAACATAAACCTGGCTTTTAACCTGGTATTTGCTTCAAAAGTTTTATTTAGTCAAATGTTTTTGAGAAACATGCTTATTTGCTTTGTTGCTGAGAGTCAGAAGAGAAGATCAATACCACTCACATGTCTGACTGGTAAATATGAAGCCGGCAGCTATTTAGCTTAGCTTAGTAGCTTAGCATAAAGTCTGTGTTATGACCCAGCATAAAGGAGCCAAAGACTTTTGAACTCAGCAAATCAAAGTTCATTCTAAAAAGAAAACATCTAACAATTGATGAATAAAAATAATGGCTAACAACTGTGCTGCTGCTGCTAAACAGTGGAAATGAGTGCGCGTTAGAGAGTGTACCTCTAGGGTTCTCCTTTTATTTATCTCTTTGCATCCTGATTGGCCAGAGTCATAATAAGTTGGCCAACAGCTGCGCCCATGCAGCTCGGCCAGGCTGCACAGGCGCATGCCACTCACTCACTTAGCGCGTGAAGAAAACTAGAGGAGGAGGGGAAGGCAGAAAACAACAGATTAGCTGGTTGAGCCCAGAATAGGGGGGGACAGACCTATATTATTGCCGTTTGAGGCACAAAGTGGTATTACAAGACAGCAGATATCTCTGCAACACAATACTTCTTGTCAATTTCTTCACATTCTGTTGATAATGTTAGTTTACTTTTTGAATGAAACTAAAATTCTGGCTAGCAGTATGGTCAACCAAATGTGTAACCCATTTCAGAGTACAATATTATTGTATATATTACATTATTGGATTATTGATATTGATGCATTAACGTAAAAGCAGCATTTGAATGTAGTGGGTGGAGGTAGCTTTATGCTGTTTAATCTTTAAAAGTGCATAATATCTTCAAAATTTCAGTTTGAATCTAGTTTGTTTCATCTTCATCTATTGCCTGATTATTTGCATTAGATTGTTACTCACCTAATGTATGTGAAGGGTGGTTTACAAAGATTTGATTGATTGACCGACTGATAATGCTTTCTGCAGACAAACAAGTGCTGTGAAGTGCACACCAGTGATGAGCAGGTGCTCACCACAGAAAAGCTGCTGCACACTCGTAACTGAAAAAAATCAACACCTGTAATGCAGCCCAAGAGCCAACATTCATATACAGCCTTCATAAGACTACCAGATTCTAAATATCATCTCTATAATGCATATAAGGACTACCACTCAACTTGAATTCATTCACAAAACATCCTGACCTTGTTTTTAAGAGCACATAATGGTTACTGATGCGTTTTATCAGGTCCTATAAAACATTGTACGAACATCCATAATGAATCATAATCATCTCATGAATGTTTATTACTTGTTGTCTGACAACCTTCTAAAGTCTCATTACTTTTAATGCTTTTCAAATGCATCACTCAACTGTATGACATTAGCTGAATAGAAAAGTGGAAACTTAAAATTTCATACACATAAGTAGTGATAAGTTGTGATTCTTGATGAATCTTAATGTTTTGTAAGCACTTTGTTGACTCATACTGAAATAGTGCTTCTTATAATTTGTTACAACTGTCAAGAAATGTCTGAAAGGTCATTAAACACATTCATGCCAGCACTTCTTGTAATGCAGTGAATAGAATAAAATATTTTATGCAACTGCAAGTATATTAAGTGAGTAAAAATTGAATAGATGCTTTTTTTCAGGATAGAAAGCTTTCAAATAACAGAAATGACTGCTGCAGCTTCTGGTTTCTCTATGAGTCATAACTTCTCTGATCAATCGCTTTTTCTTCTTTGATGCCCCAGTGTGTTTTAACGGTTAAAGAGGCTGGGACACTGAGTGCTTAATGGTTATATAGTTTGTGGAAATTACTCAAGCAGTAATGCTTGAGCCTTGAAGATGATGCATTTGATGTTCAGGTCATGAGCCATTTATGTACTTCAACAGTTGAGGCCGGACTGCAGAGTGCATAATGGTTATTTAGTTGATGGAAATTACTCAAACACACTCAAGAAGAGTGGAGAGGCAAATCTGGTCATTACAGTAAATAGAGGATGGAGCTGGGCAGAGAGTTTGTGATAAATGCTTTGAAATACGTTTCAGAAAAGCTCTTTGCTTTCTCCGGCACAAATCAGAAGAGTAACCATGGTGTCTGGCCAGCTGAACCTGAAGCTTTGGTGGCTTGTGTGAGGACGGGAGGATTAGCCTCGTTCCAGGGGTGAAAAAGCAAGCTGCTGGCAGGGGATCAAGTGAGAATGTAAGTGAAATGGACAGCAGATGGCTCAGGTTTGTGCGCCGGTTGTTCTGGGACGTGCTGAGTATGGCTGGGCCTGTGCACCCCTCCAACCTGGCACCCATCCTGGCTTCCCCCACCACAGGACTTTTCAACCCGTCTGAGTCAGAGCTAATGCAACCTGTTCAACTCTCATCAGGGGAGGAGGTCAGTTACTGAAGCCCATCCAAGAAAGTAGTTCCATTAAAACCCAAAGAGAGTCTTCATAAGGCACAAAATCAAGATTTTTCTGTCTTGACAACTGATTTAGGGAGTAACATTTGAACCTCACATACTGCTTAACTTGTTATGATACACAAGCCACTATACTGTTGAGCTGTTGCTGCAGAACCAAAAGGCCACACCTCAGCAACCACTTCCAGTATTGGCTGTGTGAAAAGGTTGATCAGAGGTTGCTTGTTTGGTCAGCAACTCCAAATGAAAACATTGCATTAGACATAACTGCACATACATACAGTATCTCACAAAAGTGAGTTACACAGCTCTCTTTTTTGTAAATATCTGAGTATATGTTTTTTTATGTGACAACACTGAAAAAATACACAGCTACAATGTAAAGTTGTGAGTGTATAGCTTGTACAACAGTGTAAATTTGATGCCCCCTCAAAATAACACATCACACATTCATTAATGTCTAAACCTCTGGCAACAAAAGTGAGTACCCCCCTAAGTGAAAATGTCCAAATTGGGCCCAATTAGCCATTTTCCCTCCCAGGTGTCATGTGACTTGTTAGTGTTACAAGGTCTCAGGTGTAAATGGGGAGCAGGTGTGTTAAATTTGGTGTTATTGCTCTCACACTCATACTGGTCACTGAAAGTTCAACGTGGCACCTTATGGCAGAGAATTCTCTTAGGATCTGAAAATAAGAATAGATGCTGTACATAAAGATTTCCTAGGATAATTTTTTTGGTGTTGTAACATGAAGAGATATAATCAAATATTTACAAAAATGTGAGGGGTGTACTCACTTTTGTGAGATGCTGTACATCCATAGAGGCCTCCTTGTTTTTTGTATGATGCATTAATTGTTTTTTTCGTAAAACTGAACCTACACAATAGACATGGTTCTCAATACTGCAGACCAAAGGCAACATGTTATCCTGACAGAGGCTACACCTGATGGAAACTAGCAGCCTTATATAGCCTGCTGCTGGCAGTGACCTCAACTCAGACCTCAATATAAGGAAGTGTGACTTTAAAATGTCAACTACTTTCATTATCTTAAGTTACTTTACACAGCATTTGGTAAAATAGGAAATCTGATCTGTTCATGTGAAAGTACACTAACACCCCTCCACTAATTACTACTTGGTATCTCCTGGAACCATTAAATTGGTGTTCAGACACCCCAAGGACTCTTTTAGCCCAAACACCTTGGAGAGGAGTCATAACAGCAGAGTTAAGTGATTTGAACAAAGTCACTGCACAAACAAGGAACACTTTTAAAGCTTAAGTAATTATATTAAATCATTTTGGCACAATGAAATCTTCAAACTCAGTTTGTGTTTTCTTTCAAAGGGCAGGGCAAAGCTACAATGTCACTATGTTAATGCACATAAAAGTTCAGTAAAATACATTTAACCACAAAAGTCTGAGCCAATATTTCCTGTTAGTTATTTCCTGTTTATACAAATTGATATAATGCAAATCTATGTAATATGTGCTACAATAAAGAAGAATTAATGAAGAAGACCTTCATCACAGTGTCACACATTTGTTTTCTAAAGGTCCTCCAGGTACATTGACTGCTACTGAGAATAATATTTTTTTCTGTTGATTTTTTGTTTGTTTTGTTTTTCCATCCAACTAAAGTAACTATTGTATGAATAGGTTGACGGAAACACTGTGGTTAAGAAGCATAAATAATTGTTATGGTATGCTCAGGGTTTGGCAACTAAAACACTTTAAAGTTTAAAGTTAGGGAAAGTTTGTGGTTATGGTTAATAAAAGGGAATCGTTAATAGCAGCTCTGTGATGGGACACGTTCTCTGACCTCCTGCCCATCCTCGTGTTCTGTCTTGCTACTCAAAGGACACACTACTTCCTGCATTGGTATTGAACTGTGACACTGGATGTTAATTGTGAAGTGTGGAATCATAGTATATACCAATACATACCAGAAAAGCCTTCATTTTCTGTTCGACTTTTTCTGCTGCAGATGTGTTCGTGACAAAGTTACACACTCTTTCTACTGTGGAAGATGAAATATTGCCTATTGCCGTTTGAGATGCCTACTGCAGAAGGTAATAAATGAGTTAAAGATGTTGCTTTCGTTGACAGCAAGTTCTTAATTAAAGCAGTGTGGGATAATGAGAGTTCACCTCCCCTCAAGCATGCACTGCACTAAACTCAGCTGACACAACAGAAAATTCACATGCAACCTTAGACCTGGGGGACAAATTACTTTGGCACCGGCCAGGCAGGGACTGTGCAGGAAGGCGTGCAGCAAATCAATATAGTTTTATAGACCTGAATCATGCCTAAATGTTCCTTCTTAGCTCTGCTACTTTCATTCATCTTTCTGTCTCATGGCTGTAGAGGAGAGAGGCGACACTCACACATTCAGACTGCTGTGATGGAGATGATTATGGTTTCTCTGTCCATTAGCTGATGTGAAGTCTCTACTCTGACTGTTGGATCTGGTTTCATTGTTGGAATCCATTACACATTGTTCATGATACAGATACATGATACATGATACAGGTTCAGGTCACAAATGTAAAAGGCAAAAAGGGCCTGATGCAAAGTTTGTGCAACAGGACTGTGTTTTGGATTCCAGCTAAACAAAACTCATGGCTGCCATCTATGGGCAAAACTGATAACTGATAACTGAGACTTTTGAGCAGCAACACTGTAACTAATTAGTAGGTCAATAATCATGATCCAATGATATGATAGACATGTTTCTGAAATGATTGCACAGTGAGTACTTTTAATTTGCTACACAAAGTACATTTTGGTGCAAATACTTTTGTACGTCTACTTCAGTAAAAAAAAAAAAAAAGATTGTGCAGGACTTTTACTTGTATTTCTACACTACACTGCTATTACTAGCCATGCATATATATTCTGAAGGGCATGGTTCACCTTGATTTACCACTCTATAGAGTTTGTATTGTTAGTGTCAAATCAAATTAACCCTAAATCAACAAAGCTTGCATGTATGTATATTTAAAAGTGCTTCTTTATCATGATAAAATTGGCTCTTGAGGTGAGTTGCAGCCTATTAACCAGTGTGAGCAGTCATGACCAACACACACATACACACACACATAGAGGGAGGCCCTCAGAAATCCCTGTGGCGCCTCTTGTGTACGCAATGACTGCTCAACCAGTGCATTCCTGTAGCACGCTGCACTGTAGGTCTGTCCATGTTAACACAAGTTTTTCAACACAATGACAACAAAATCTAAAGGGGAATTCCAACACTTTTAGGCTCTAACAGGAGAGATCACATCTGCCGGGAGAAATCAATAGACACTGTTTCAAATTAGACTTTTGGTGTCTTCAGTGTCCCGGAGTGACTGTTCTCTCTTCCTCTGCCAGTAACACACAGCCTGACCTTCCTTTTACCTATACTGACTCAGCGTTTGCTGCTTAATGTTAAGTGATTATGCCGCTGGTGATGCTGGGTGGGCGTGAGAGGCATTTGTCAAGGATCAGTACAACATCCCCTTAACTGCATTTTAAAAGCTTAAAAAGTCCAAGGCCATAAATCCCAAATATCTGGACTCACTGATCAGAGGCTTGGTGATTCCTTTAATGGGCAAAAGTTAATGATGAGCAATGAGTTTTGCCCTATGGGGAATCCCTGGGAAGTCCCTTTCAATAATGTATCTTTAGATTAATTCTTTTTTCACGTTGTTTTTTGTTGCAGTTTTTACATTGAAGGCTTAAATGTTAAGTAGATGGGGCAGACCTTCCATCAGCATGTTCCTTTAATTAAGAAAAGCTGTAGCTGTTTTAAACTCAGTTTCATGGGAAAAGAGACAAAGTTAACAATCAAAAACTTAACTGAATTCTTGAATATAATTTTCTGAAATAAAGTAAGTTGAATTTAGTATTTACATTCTGTTAGAAATAAGCAATAGTAATCCCACTTAAAGCTTACATTGAATTGTGTTTCTCAGTCAAACACTGTTTGATGTAGGCTAATACATTACACCTTCAGTTTACCTCACAAGACCCTCTGTCCCTGCCTATAAATAGATTTGGTTCATGTCAGGATGAGAGGGTCATTTTCAGCTCAAGAACTCACATGCAGAGTGAATATGTGATACAGGAAGTAAGGTTAATATATGAGGTTCAGGTTATAGTGACTCGGGCCGCAGTATATGAAACAGATCTGTATTAAGGAAACTGAAAACATCAATAGGTTTCACATTGCTGTATTGTGTAGCAGTTTTGAGACAGTCTGTCACTGCTGCATAGACTCAAAAAAGTCATTCAATTTGAGTGTTATTTTTAGGCATTAAAAGTTATATACCGTTCTGCTGTATAAGTTATGTTATACTATTAAAGTATAGCTTCCTAAAATTAGGAAAACAAGGATTTTTTTGCCACGCTAGTGGAATGGCTTTAGGGATGATGGTTGGTCCACCACATTGGTCCAGACTGAAATATCTCAACAACTGGATGGATTAATATGGCATTTTGTACAAGCATTTATGGTTCCTAGATGTTGTGTTCTACTGACTTTGATGATCCCCTCACTTTTCCTCACATTCATGGTGGATGTATTGCTAAATACGTATGATGTATAATGTATAGTATGATGTGCAATAGTGATTAATACATCTGCCAATCCACCTGAGGATACCATCTCAGTGTTGACCAAAGGACAAACATAGAGCGACAAAGTCCATTTATGGAGGTTGGGGTGGATGGAAAGTTGAAACACGGGACTTTCACACTGGAGACCGGGATTTGTTTCCCATGTGAAACCATAGTCAATGTTGATTGTTTTAAAGAGGTGGTATTATTTTTGGCTTTTTCCCTCTCCTTTATTGAGTTGTATATCTTTTTTGTGCATGTAACAGGTTTGCGAAGTGAAAAAGCCCAAAGTCCAGCCCAAAGGGAGTTCCCATCTCCCACAGAAAACTCTGCTCTGAACCGCTGGAAAACAGCTCGTTTGTAGTCCAGCCCTTCACTTCCTTTACTTGTGACATCACACAATGAAAACACGTCATAAAGCTTGGTAAGCGGCTCGCGGGGTCGGGCATGCCCTCAAACAAAGCTAGTCTGAGCGGAAGCCCTTTGGCTCAACTCATCTTTGTTTGGTTTCAGTTGTAGACGGTTTGCATTACAATTTATCCTGTCCGTGAGCCGAGATTTAGGTCATCACATTTTGTGCGCAGTGGCCTCTGGGACAAACCATACTTCAACTTTGGTGAAATTCTGTCACGTTTGTCTGCAGGCTGCAGCTGGACCCTTCTCATAGATCGTCAGAAAACCGGCAACAGTTCAAAGTTTAGTCCTAAAAGATGATGCAACTTTGACTCTGTTTGGGCCTGGAAATTCACAATCACAACCTGTAAGTATGCTTTATTGGTTGTGAATTATATTTAAAATAAACACAGCAATGTAACTTCACAGACTGTTGTGCGGAGTTGTTGTAAACGTTGGCTAACACAGCTAAAGTTATAACTATAATGCTAACGTTACACCCGATGTGAAAGCTACTGAGCAAACGTTCAAATTCTTTGGCCAATTTCTATGTAAAATTGAGCTGAAATATCGTGTTTTTTTGTAGTGGTTTATGGTAAGATGTCAAACAATGATGTTGTGTGGTTGTGGACTGGTAATAACTTATACCATCTGCTAGGTTACAGTCACAGTCTGAAGCGGCTTTTATTTGGATCACACTACCTTGTTTCTTATGACCCGCTCTTCTCTGCTTCTGATTGGCTAGTAGTCCTTACCTGGGAACTGCGCATGTGAAACTCCCAACAAAGATTTTGTGCAAGTAAGATGCATCACTCTGTAGCTCAAGAGCGGAGCATACAACACACAGGGTGAAAAGAGGAGCTGCAGCAATGTGCAGTGTGAGAAAAATATGGTGTTTTTTGAAAATTAAGCCATGTAAACTTGTTCTGGTACAACCCAAAATTGAGATTTTGTACCTGAAAATGAGCAAAATACCACCTCTTTAAGGAAGTAGTTATTTTAACCTAAACCAAACTATGATCTTTTCCTAATCCTTACCAAATAGATTTGGTGCTTAAATATTAAGCAAACTGCAATTGTGCTTTATTTTGAAAGTCTAACCGTATGTTGCATGTGTATTATTGATGCCTTGAAAACGTGACAAAGCAACGGTGGGCTGACGTCTGTATTACACACTTTGGTGTGATACTGGGTTGCACCTCAGGAAGAATTGCAGTTACCTTGGTAATGTCCAATACTTTGGTTTATGATATCAGGCTTTTGCTACACAGGCATTACTTGTTCATATTTTCATGGAATTTGTTGACAATATGTAAAATATAGAAGATAACCAACTTCATGTTAATCTGTAATCTGTGTGTATCCTATAAACTTAAATTATTTCTACATTTGTGTTCACAACTTATTTCAGCTGCCTTTAAATGGATAAAAAATCAGTTATCGCAGGTTTAAAGATCACAAATTGCATGATTTTTCCCCTTCAAAAGCTCACTGAATGACAGCTAATTGATACGTTCCTCTGACTATATCTATTTTAGCAATTATTATCCAGTTAGGCCATTGTTCATCTTCACAAAACAACGTGCAAGACAGTAGAGGACAGTACAGAAGCCACTTGTTTGTTTTGAAAAGTTAACCAAAACCAACTGTGAGATAATGTCTAAACCCAGAGACACACTTTCTGCGCACAGCTGCAACTCCTTCGCCAACATAAACACAGCCTGACCAGACTGCAGTGACCTCTGTCCCCGCTGGTGTCTTGGTTTGGTTGAGATGCAGCTCCCTTATTATAACACATAAGAGTCTCTCCCCCTATATAATTACTGACTCTCTCCTGGCAAATAGATGTTTAATGACATCTGAAGTTTTGGAAGAGGAAATAAAAAAGAGGTCTAAACTTCTATTTTGAGATTTACATTCCACTTAATAATGTTGAGGGGGGTTTAGACATTTTTGTGAGTAAAGTTGGTCTGACTGGAGCCAGACGCAGGGGCCAGACAGTTTTATTGCATTGTGGGATTACTAGCTGGCTGAAATGAAAGTGTATCGTCACGGCTACCAGACCCCTGATCCTCACGGCTACTGAGGGGCCAATGCTTGACCTCTAAAGGTAACACAGCCCGGAGAGATTCTTATACAAGAACAAACACGTACTGCAGCCAAAACAAGAATGCCCGTGACATTTGTTCTGATATCGCCACAGGACACTACCAGATATTCAGCTAATTAGGAAAGAAAAGAGGCCTGACTGTGCAGAATAGATGATGTGAAGTTGAAATCAGGTGAGATTTCGTTTAGTTGCAATAAAATGTTTCTGATAAAACAGTTTTAATTATAATACTAAGAAGAAGAAGAACAAATTCAAAAAAAGCCAAAACAAGTTACACAGGAATTTTAAGGTGATGTTTCTTAAACCTTTATTTAATGAGGATCTCTCTTGAGATACTTTATCTATTTTACAAGAGAGACATGGACAAAACATCAGCATGAAGGAATCACACAATTCATTGACAACATAAAACTTAACAGGACCTGAGAGGCATGAAAAAGAGAAGCTGGATTATTTAAAACAGTAACATTACTCAAGAAACATTTTATTGAATGTTATTTAAATGCCTGATATGCAGTTGCGTAGGAAGTACCCTTACATTCATTACTTAAGAAACCAATGAAACATTGTAAAAATATTTCATTTGTAAACTATAAAGTATGGAAATGCAGTTTTGGCAACTTCAGAACAGACTTTGGGCACAATGAAGATTATCAGTCTGGATAATCTAGTGTGATAGCTGTTAGGAACTAAATTAATTAAACTTTTTTTTTTTTTTACAGAAGTAGACAAGAAGCTTCAAAGAACATATAAAATAAAAATATAAAACAATTATACATTGATGAGTTTGTGACCTAACAATGAAAATAAAACATAGAGATGAATGTTTCACAAAATCCTGTCTGTGCAACTGCAGGGCCGTTGCCAGGATTTGAGATATACTGAGGTCATACATACAAGATCCCTCAGATAGTTTGAAAAATAAACTCTAAAAATGATTTGGATTTCTAATATTTTATTTATTCAGTTAGTTTTTAATTATATTTTCTGTAAATGCTTTAGGAATACAATTCTGAATACTATAGTCAATATTGAAATTAAGCTGTCTAAAATGTATTTATTTTGTTGTAGCCTGTAATTATGACAAATGCTAAAAAAAAATAACAAATTCCTAGAAAAATACAGAGGACATTTTCTGCGCAGTGTCCTTAATGATCAGAGCCCATGCATGTATAATCACTCTCACCTAAAAAGAGATAAAATGTGGACTGAACAAGATTTTGTTTTCTCGCTGAAATAAGGAATGCATTTCTTAGAACGATAATGTAAGCCTAAATTGGTTTTTAGCTTTGGTATGAAGAGACTTCTTTCAAATTCAAGTCCATTAATGATAACTTTAATTATGTCCTACGTCTATAATAGTTTGGTTTATGAAGGATGTGACTATGTAGATAAGTGTATCATCTGCATAGAAATTAATCTTTGCTGAAGATTGCTTTGCTTTCCAATATTGTTTATAAAAATAGAAAACAGAACAGGTACTTTCATAGAACCTTGTGGTACACCTTTTGTGATCTTTATGACTTTGGATGTAGTAGCCATCATAAACACGTGTGAATCACACGTGTGAATCTGCCCATAATTGCCACCAAACTGTGAAGTGAAGTTAAAGAAGCATCTGAAACATGACATCTCAGGAGGAAGTAAAGGTCAAAGGTCAGCATGTATCTCCTTCTTATTCATTCATATTCTTATTCACACCATCAAATCTTCTAACTAATGGAACCGGAGTTTTGCCCCACCTCTGGTTCTTTTCCAAGTAACCGACCCCTCCCTCCTTCATCAGAACAGCAAGCAATAACATGTGATTGGTCAGCGGGGAGTAACCTGGGATCATTACTGCCAATAAACCTGTGTGTGCATGAAGGTTCTATCTGACAGAATGGATAAAAGGTGAGTGAAAAAGTGTCATATGTTGGAAATCCTTCTCATCCCGACACCCAAGTGGAGAACAGGATGAGGCCTTAGCTGCTTATATCTAACATCCCAGATATAAAATAAAAACTAATCAACATTTTATTTTCCCTCAGGCTGGCAGAGACAGTGGAAATGTTCTGTTTTGTCTTCAGTTTTCTGTCTTCTCTCCTTCCTCTGAAGCTGCGGGAGCAGCAGCCTCCAACTCCTGACCGTCGCAGCGTGAGCGCAGTGCTGACCACTGTTAAGTCTCAGTAATTAAGACTTCACGCTGCTCGACTTTAAAAGCTCCTAAATGGGCCTCCCGCAGCCACCCGACCCTCCTTGTTGAAAGTAAATTTATTTGATTTGACATGAGCTGTGCTTCACCTCGTCCTCGCCTCTCCTGCAACACACGCCTGTGTAGTGCTGGAACAATGGAGTTCCTCGCCTCCTTTTGTCTCTATTTGCTTTTGTGATCCTTGCTTCGGTATATGATCATGGCTGTGTTTAATTAAGTCAAAAGTGCCTCTTTTTTAGATGAGGGCATAGATGATTAGAATGTCAAGTGGTCAATCAGGAAATTATTGTCAGAAGAGAAAACAGGTCTAAGGAGACAGAGAAGGGACACTAGATAAATACTGTATTTTTTTCCTTCTGTACTGATCTTGGAAAATGATGTTTTTCAGTCAATTATACACTCACTGACTCTCAATTAGTTCACTTTGTTTTGATTGTGTGATTAATTATAATCACTGACCTCACACCACAGAAGTATTGAAATATATTGTCAGGTCAACGTAAATGCATAAGGCTATATATCAATAGGCTTATATCAATAACCAACATATCAATAGGCTTAAGGCCAGATTAACCCTCTGTGGGGCCCTGGAGCAAAAATAAGCTGTGGGTCCCTATTGACCCACCGTTTCTCCCGCTCTCTGTTCCTTGTGTATCAGTTAGTTATTAGTTTGTGGTAACCTGATTAAGTGCACATTTATTTAATTGTTATTAAGAACAACTTTATTGCGAGACTAATGAGTTTCTGTTTGTAGCGTTTATCAGGGTTAGCAAACAACACATTCCAAAGACCATTTAAATAAGATGGGTATGGGACGTGCCATAATGACCTAGATAAACAAAAGATAACAATTTTGGTTTTCATGGAGCATAAACAAAAAATGAGCAATTTATCAACACAACAGCAAACACAACTCTGTGGACCTGGAGCCTTGTGGGCCTCTTGATGGCATGGGGCCCTAGGGCAGTTGATGACAGGTATAGATAACCATCAAACACATCCAGAGTGATAAACATCTAAAAACAATTCATGTTGCGCACAATGAAAATTCAATCAGAAGAACATTCATCCCAAAGAGGAGCACAAAGACAATAATACATCAAATATATGAAAGATATCTAAATTAAATAAAAATATGAAATAAAGGGGTGAGCTACATGAAAAAAATGCATGTTGGACATGGCAGAAATGTGAATCTAGAAACTGTGTTTAACAACTTTACCTTTAAAATGCACACATAGAGGTCTAAACCAAGAATAAGAAATTCATGAGTTAGATGTATTTATGTTAATAGCTTTCCATAGTGTTCATAAGATACATTTATTTTAAGTAAGTAAGTTTCCAGAGAAATATAATTAATATATGTGAAGATTTTCAGATTACACAGCCTTTTTTGTCATGTAAAACATGTACATTTTTCCTTTCATGTGGAACAGTAAATGACAGAGGAAGCACTTTAAAATGTCTTATCTCCAGTCTTTCTGGGGTAAAAAACAAAAAAATGATAGCATGCTTTAAGAAAAAACAACAAAACCAACAAATATGTAAGTGGAGTGTTTAAAAAGAGGGAAAAAAATTCAAATGTGTTCCTAAAGAAAAACAACCAGAAGTAACAGACATAATTAAAATATCAAAGATAAAATGGGCTAATAATGAGACTCTTAATGATGTAGGCCTCTGTCTGCTCTCTGCTCTCTGCTCTGTTGATACTGTAGTTGTTCTCAATGAAGTGCTCTGGATAAACGCTGCCAACTGAGTAAATGTAAATGTAACTCATGAATGCTCTGCCTGCCTCATAAATCAGGCATAATCAGATATGCTAAGGCCCTGCTGATGTTTTGTTGTAACAAAAAAGCATATGTCCTGAATGTAAGCCCAAGCCCTGGTGATACATCATCCAGCCAAACAGGTGAGTGTAACAGGCTCATCTGTCCTAGGCAGGAGACATCTCCCTGTTAGAAAAAAGACTGATGAGGAAGGCTGGTAAATGAAGGCAGCAGACACAAATCAGAGCTAAACAGATGATAAAACATTATAAAACCCAAACTAGCCATCTGATTCATAAGAAGCTGAGCACGCAGGGGATATAATGTTAGGTGAGGTTTTATGGCCGCTCATCTGCTCTAAGGACTTGGAACTAACAACCAACAACCTCCCGTGGTGGTCTGATATGCTACAGAGCTCTGGCACTGAGTCTGCAATCACATGACGAGCGCCGTCACATGCACAGATGCGCACAGTTGGTGGTAGCAGAGCGGAGCGTGGACGGCCAGTCCGGCTATCAGACTGCAACCACGCGACCAGGTCCAGCTGTTCACAGGAAGCATGCAGAGGGAGCGGTCAGTGTCTGGTCTGTCAGATTAGATGCTGCTCCTTGGGCTTGTAGTAGTCACAGACTGACAGACACAGGCAGGTGAAGTAAACATAGCTTTAACACTAAAAATAACAACAGCGGATGCAGAGAACACCAGACATGCAGACAGACAGAGAGACAGACGTCCCTGAAAGTGATAGATGGTGGAATTCTTGTGTCAATTTGAAGTCTTTTTTAGCCGCATGGCTCTAGAGATTGCTATGTCAGTGGGTCCACTACTGAAATAACGCAACAATTATTGGATGGATTGTCATGACATTTTGTGTAGACACACAGTTCCCAGAGAATGAATCCTAGTAACTTTGATGATCCCCTGACTTTTCCTCTAGCACCACCATGAGATTGATACTTTTGGTTCAGAATAGAGGATCTCTACAACAGCTGGATGTATTGCCATGAACCTTGCTACAGATATTCAAGCCAAGAAGATCTGGGTTTCGAACCTTGGTTGTCCTAGTGTGCATATTCTGCCCGTGTCTGTGTGGGTTCTCTCCGGGTGCTTCGGCTCTCTCCCTATGCAAGCTGGTATTGGCTTCAGCCCCCTGCAACCCACGGATAAGCGGGTAAGGAAGATGACTGACTGACTGACAGTCAAGGCCCTCAACAACAACTTAGGTAATTCCCTTATTTATCCTTTAGTGCAAACAGCAGGTCAATATGGATTCTAATAAGTTTTGTGATCCTGTGACTTTTCCTCTAGCTCCACCATCAGGTTGATGTGTTTGATTCAAAGTAAAATGTCTGTACAACTGTGAGATGATTGCCACAATGTTCTGTACAGACATTCATGTTCCCCTCGGGATGCTTCCTTTCAACTTTTGGACTTTCCTCTAATGCCACCATTAGGATGACCTTTTATTTTTAAATTAAAACATCTTATGAACCATTGGATGGACTTAAATTTGCCACATATGTTCATGGTTCACAGAGAATGAATTGCGACATTACCATGCAGATGATACGAGTCAACTCAAACAGTCTCACAGATTTAAGGAATATAAACTTTTCTCAGGCACCTCACATTTTTTGCTGTATATATAAAGTTGCAGGTGCAGTCTTACCTGTATTTAAGTTTGCTCCATTCAACTGTGTGTTGTGGTTTCCTTTTATATACCCTATGGACATTTCCCAGGAACCATTGCATTGTTTTGCAGGGATTAAAATTCACTGAAGATTATATCTGCTCCAGCACTGCAGAACAATGCAGGGGGATGTGGGTGTCTCCCTGTCACGACCCAGTAAGATGGCCGCCCACCCATTCTGATCAGAGCCTGTGGCATGCCATGAGCCCAATTAGAGGCTGATCCATTAAGAAAACCTCAGTACCTTGTATGTAAAAGCATGTAATTGTCTGCCTCTTGCACTCTAACATGTGCATGTTTTTGTCTTTAAAGGTGCCTGTTACAGGAGTGGGCGGCAGAGATGGTCAGTCTGCCAACAGGAAGAATGATCCTATGGATATTTTCTTACTGTCCACACTACCCAATCTGTATGTTTATACCTTATTTATTAGGCCCCAGAGAAAACCACTCTATCATCCCAGTTTAATTTCATATTGTGCAAGAAGATATGCTGCTCTCAGGATTTTTCTTTAAACTGTCTCTGGAAAACTTTCTGAGTCAGCAGAGAGAAACGCAGACTCACAGCGCTTCAGAGCAGCAAGCTTTTCCATGGTAGCAGATCGAGCTGGGAACACGGCACACAGGATCTGATCTGTGAATGGCCCTCAGTGCAAGCTAGAGTAACAATGTGGCTCATCGTTGAAAACCTTCATTGTCTTCGCTCTCGGCCTCAGAGGAGTTGCTGCACAAAGAGGGTTTTTGTCACGGCGCCCAACCTCCCGTCTCTGTCAAAAGTACACTGCAAACAAGTCAACTTTACTGCTTAAAGGTGATGCATGTAGGAGGGTTTATACGTGGCATGATTTATATAGGAGCCATTTCTCTCTTTTGAGATTTGTTATTCTTTGCTTTCAGCCTGTGATGGTAAGAAAAATCTACAGGAATGGTTTTTAGAGATCAACACTACAGCACAAAGCAGCCTGCTTGCATACCATTTAAATGCTCCATTGTACATTTCATTGAAAACCCTATACTTGTGGCCTGTAAATCACAAAAGGCAGTGAAATAGTAGCAGTCTGCATACAGACAGAGCAGACGCCACAGACGTTTTCCAGTCTTACTCTACATGTTTTTTTATTTACAAACCTTGAAAGAAGAATAGAAGGTTTATTTCTCTATTTGTTTTTGTCTGTATCGTTTGAACTTTGTGTGTTGTAAGTGAAGGACTATGTTTAAAATGCACCTTCATTTACTTACTTTACTTGCTCATTTGTTGAGGGTGGCCTTTTTTGGAAAAAATAAATATAGCAAATTAAACATTTGAAAACAAAGACATGGAAACCAAAGTGTGGCCAGAAACTTGCTTTGCTTTATGCCATAATCTAAAAAAAACATCTGTTGACAAAACAATCTCAATGCAAAGTCCTTTTAGTAGCTGTATAACAGTTGTGACACAAAGTTCCTCAGGAGATGAAGTTGTGGATTTTATCTGAGCACTGTAAGTAGTCTATGTACTGTTTTATTTTTGGCCGCTTTGGGGGCAACTGAGCTGTAAACACAATAACAATGACATATTATCACCTTTGATAGGGTGAACTTGTTAGCAACACGTTGCCAATTAAAAATCCGATCAGATCTGGAGCAACATTGTCATTCATTGGACGTGTTTGTCGTGTTTGTGTCCAAATGATAAATGTCCAAAAAACTCCATGTTCACTCTCGTTTTAGCTCTCTCCTGAGGGAAGGGCTCTAGGTACAGTTCATTTTTAAAGCTTTTTTGCTGTAAAACAATGCATATTGCTACGTCTTGAACTATAAAACCAAAACACTGAGTCGAAAGACACTATAAAGGACTCCTTTCACATTATAGATAGTCATTTGATCCATTGTTAATATAAAAATATTGATTATAGCAGCTTTAAGTCGATGAGAAGTCCTAAAATTTCAGAAATTGAATATCTACAATTCCATGTCATGATTGGTGTGATATGTTTGAAAGTTCCAGAGTTTGTTTTGACAACAAAATTTACTTTCAATCTATAAAATGTGAATAAAATAAAATTCTCACTACTATCTTGTATACAGGGACAACACTGACTCCTTATGATGGAAGCAGACTAGAGATTTAGATTTTTTCCCCCGGTACTCGCCGCCACTGTCTCAGTGCCATAAAGAGCCCTGAAGCCTAACACACTTCACACCAAGAAGAGGGCCAGCGGGACCACAGGCCATGTGACAACATTTTTGTTGTAACTGCTCCGCACTCTCCCACCCTCTGCAGCATTTCATTATTTCCAAACCCATGAGCTCAAACAATTTGTCTCTTCAGCTCAGTCAGCTGTGGCCTTTGATGTGAGCTCCCCGGTGCTGCTGCCGTGTTCATTAGCTAACAATCAGTGTTTTTGGAGAGGAGGAGGAGCACAAAATACAAGTGGCCACCTCTCTGAATTAATAAATCATGAAAAGTAACAATAGAAAACAATACTGCTGACACACCAACAGGATGATTTTACTTTTTTTTTTTTTACAAGAATTGTTTCTAAAGGTTAAAGTTTGATGTGTAAACCCATCCTGACTTTAACTTCTTTGGGTGGGGTCTTTTAAGAATGTTCTATGAAAGGGCCCGCTGCTGTTTTACGACGTAACAAAACTGAACACATATGCTGACGGATTCATTAAGTGTGAAAAAATGCCCCTTGCAGCCATCTGACAAAAACTAAAGAAAGGAAAAAAGAGAGGTAACCCAAGCCCATCAACACTGCAGCATTATTTACCCACACTGCCTGCACAAACATGCAGATGGTAGCAGTGATGGATTAGGCCAGGTGATGGATTAGGTCGAGGTTATCCCAGTCAGGCAACACCACGATAATAGAGGGAGTGCTTTTGGGCCGGGGTGATGTGGACGTTGAAGTGATGAAAGTGAAGTCCAAGAAAGGAGATTTTGTGTCCAACATGCCACAGGGGATTAGGTATCTGGTTTCTCCTCCTGCTCTTAATTTGGACCAGAGGGGACGATTGTCACTTTGCTAAACAACACTTACTGATAGTGTTTGTGCCACGTCCAAAGCCAGGTTAACACTGGGGATTAAACACAGGCACTTAGAGTGGGAGGGCTGGGATTAGGGATGCCTTTGTAAATTCCTTTGTAAATGTTTTAAGGGCATAATTTCAGTGTGATAAGTTCACAATACTTAAGGAGGCACATCTTACTCTGAGGACTGATGGGTGACAGGAGGAGAGTTGTGGGTGGCCAGCCGATGCAGGTGTGACAAAAAAAAACCCTAGTAGACTCACTCGTTCACTCTGTGAACCGGTGATGAAGAGGGTGCTGAGTTAGACAGGATGGAGAGTTGTGTGAAATGGGTCAGTTAGTTACTATCACAGGTGTGGACAGTGCAAGAGGCTGAAGTTGACAGAGACTGATGGCTACTGGCCTAAACGACTAGTCTGTCTATTTATCTGTAAGTCATCTTAAAAACTGGTGAATGCTAAACTACTGGTAAAGGTGACACATCCTGCTATTTTTACACTCAACATAAAAAACTTTTAGCCCATGACACACTCTGTATATTACTTTAACAGTAATTATAAAATTGATTAATTTGTTCATTAAGAGATGTAAACAAAAGCAAAGATTTTAAATCTTATTAAAACAATTACATAAAAAAGATTAAAGAGATACAACTTTATTGATCACCATTGGGGAAATTTACATCGAACACTAAAAAAAAGAAATAAATCATGGCATAGTGCTGACAGATCAATTAAAGAAAGCAAAATAAATCCATCATTAGAATCACATCACTATGTGAAGCAGTTTGCTTTATATTAGTTGAAATAACTGTATCAGAGTCAGTTCTGTATCAATGTGTGGCCTCAAAGTGAAGAGATATTCCTTTGCTACATATCAAACCCCTCTATCTTCCGTGTTTCTTGTCTGTTGCAAACCAATAATTGCAGAATGCCTACAGTGAAGACAAGATTTCTTCCAAAGCTTTCATCCACATTTTGTGGCCTTCATCAGCAGATGGAATTTGCTCTGTTGACCCCGTATATACAACTAAGTGTGAACTTTGGTCACATGATAACAGTTGACTATCAATGGTAGTTCTGGAAGGAATCCTGACAGAACAATTTCACCCCGAGGTTGATTTGTAGATGTTCAGGAGCTTCTGATTGTGTCACATGATCTTCCTCAGTTTACACAGTTTTCATTAAAATGGTTTGTTTGCATCCATGCTGAAAAAGACTGTGGGATACAGTCGAAAGCTGCTGTAACAGCAACAAGGTCGAGAATTAACTTTCAGTCTCCACTCTAAAGACGTTATATTATGTTTTTTGGCGTTTCCCTTTTCTCTATTGTGTTACATATGTTTTTTGTGCATGAATTAGTTTTGCAAAATGAAAAAGCCCAATATCCACCCCAAAGGAAGTTACCATCTCCCACACAAAACACTGGTCCTGAACTGCCTAAAAACAGCTCAATTACTGTAGACTGTAGTTCAGCCTTTACTTCCGTAACCTATGTGTGTCACTATGTAACACGCAGTGGTGTAGTCTACGTGATACGCAGGTATACGCCGTATACCCACTAGGAATAGTCAAAGATTTCCGTATACCCACTTAAAATAGCGAGATGATACGTAACAACATTGTTTTGTGACAGACCTTTGACACGTTCATTCATAAATTCACCCCGTCTGTGTTGTGAAGCTCTGAACTAACGTTTGCGGCTTCAGTGGCCTGTGACCGAGATCTGACATCAGCTACCAAACAACAACACAGCTGTGTGGCGGTCACTCCGCGCAAGTTTGAAATTAAATAATGTGAATCACTGAAGGAGATGTGAAACGCGAGCAAACGCAAACTACACTCTGTCAGTGTTTTGGTAAGCCTGCAGCTAAAGCTGCTGCCGCTCCGGGTGACCCTGCAGCTGCAGCAGATTAAAGTTACTAAAACGCAGAAAATGTCCTATGTTATCATTAACGCTATCATTAACGGAACTGTTAACGTTCCGTTAATGATAACGTGATACTGTGTGTGTGTGGGTACAGTAGCAGAATTTTTTTTTTAAATTTAAGCTGATACAGTACATGAGGAGGATGTGGACCCCTTTGGTGTCTTCAGTTCTAATATTCTGTAATGAATGAGTTTTGGAGATAGGCCTGTGTTTATTGTTATTACTGCTACTGAAAAGCCTCAGCTTTCCATTATTGTTAATAATAGTTGCAACGTGCACTGTGAAATGTGCATTGAACCAGCATAAAACCAGAATCATGTAACATCTAAGGCTAAATGTAGTTCTTAATTTGCTGGGTTAGATGGTGATTAACACTAAACATTAGAAATTTCCACCATAAATTGGTGAAGAAAATGTCTCCAGAATGCAGGAAATTAAATGTTTAATGCTCAAAATCTTCTGGGGGGAGGACCCCCAGACCCCCCCATTGTGTATTTATCAATGAATATTCCTTAAAATACTATTAAAATAGCTTGTAGTTTTGATCCTGTGACCCCAATATTTTGGATTGTCATGTCTGATATGCCAAGTGTCACAACTAATATGACTCTGAATCTGACAATAACTAATCTAAGCCCTAAAATGTCCCCACCACTTTTCAACATAAAGTGACGCCCTTTCCCACCTGTAACTGTCATTGACTGTTAAAGTCTTTGCTTTGTTGATAAGAGGTCCTACAGAATGGTCTCTATTACATGTACATAAATACAGAGCATACTGTAAGTATTAGTGAGTGTAGTCTAGTGGTGCTCATGGGACGTCGCTCTGGGACGGAGGAGTATGAGGCTGGGATAAAAAAATCACAGTATACTCACTAGAAAAATCTAGACTACACCGCTGGTAACACGCATCATAATGCTCGCCTAGCAGCTAGTGTGACAGGCCCTCAAACCAAGTACATCTAAATATGAAATTAAAACGTTAGATGCCTTCCAGGCAGACAACATACATACTTAAAGTTTTTACTGAGATGTAGAGACAGTGCACAGTTACATAAAACGTTACATATGAAAGATTAGTTATAAATTAATATCTCACCACTGTGAAACTCTTGCTAGGTATAGCCTGTGAAGCTGGTTTGGGTTGTTCTTCTTGAGTTTCTTGTGATCAGACTTGGGCTCGAACATGTATGGCTGAACCAAAGACCTGTGGCCTGTACTACGAAGGAAGTTAACTCAGGGTTATCAGGCAAACTCAGGGTTGACCGCCTACACTGGAGTTAAACGGTACTACGAAGGTGGATAAGATGTTGGTTAGTTGAGTCCGTGTTAACCCGGTGTTAAATAATTGGAGTTGATGCGCGTTCGCATAAAAGGGGCGTGTTTGGCCGTGCAGGCAGCTTTTTCGCAACAGTTCATGCTCCGTATTTCTCCAGAGGAATGCACGTTGGTAGTGTCAGGAAATTATAAATGTAAATACAAGTTAACAAGCTAAATCTAAGTGGTGGACGACAAAACCAGGGAGGCTTTTTGGCATCGCATGGAGTAAATTTGTAGCCTAATTCTCTTCCCAGTGTTCTTATTGTAGTTCAAAAATCTTTTGCGTATGTATTTTATGGAAAAAGACGGACGAATAATGCGAGACAATTTTATTTCCAAGATTAATCTACAAGTAAAAAACATATATCCTCTGACATTACAAACATTTATGAGAGAAACTTCACTTTGCAAGGCTGCAATATGACACACACGTCCGCCGTGTAGTAGGCCTAAGTTATGCATGCACTGGAAAATTATATTAAACTTTGCAATCGGAACAGTGAAGAAATACTGAGTTTAGCCCACAATCGTGCACCTTAGTGACTTTGCCTTGGATTGGCCGTATTCAGAAAATGTGTGATTTTCGACTTTTTATGACATTGATAATGGCGCGTCCGAGACTGGTCGGAACTGGGATATTTCCCAGTTGAAACTTCCAACTTCCGACCTCAAAGCGTTGCAGGTGCATGGTGGTGCATGACGCCGAAAGTGAACGAAAATCATGGTTGACAGTGACAAAATTTTTCTCCGAGTTCACAAGTAGGAAATCCGACTTCAGGTAGCATTCCAGGATAGTTTTTCTAGTTGGAGGTCGGAAATTTCCCAGTTCCGAGTTGCCTGGCACGCAGCATAAGCCAGTTACCTCGCTTCGTAATACCATAGACTGTATAGGTTACTGGTTACCCGCTGAAGCAGCTTTGTTTTGGATCACACTATCTTGCTTGTCAGGACCCGCCCTTCTGTGTTTCTGATTGGCTGGTAGTCCTTACCTTAGGTACTGCGCATGTGCAACCCCTACCTAAAAGAGCATATACATGTGAGATGCTTCAATTGGTAGCTAAAATACAGCGGTCAAAAAAACAGGGTGAAAAGAGGTGCTTTTTGAAAATGTATCAATGTAAACCTATTCTGATACAACTCCTAAATGAAATTATGAACCTGATAATGAGCACAATATGGCCTTTTTAAAACAACAACAACACAGGGAACAAGTAAACCTCAGTCTTTGATAAAAAAAAATAATTAAACATTGTTTTGGTGTATTTATTATCAAGCTGTAGCCTCTCCCTGGTTCTCTGTATCAGGAGCTGAGTGCCTCTAAACACACACACACAGGGAAGTCAGAGGACAGCAGATCGGATTATTTGAGTTGACAACAACTGCAATAGAAGTAAAAAGCCAATATTTTATCAATACACCTGTTCAACAAACATAAACATGTAACATGCAGGAAGCTGTATTTTAATCTGCTCTGTCCACAGTTTGTAACCCTCGATGTTGTACACAAGCACAGTGCTTTATCTGTCTGTATGTAGCCTGTTTAACTTACTTTTTCACGTATCTTAAAATCTGGCACATTCTTGTAAACTTAACTGCTGGCTGAGACAAACCAGACCCTCCTCTCTCTGCCAGCGGTACCTGAAGGCGGTGAACCACATTAGGAGAAAAGACTGATACTAACTGATGTCTGCGTTATTTGTTCTTTCACTCTTCACTCAGTATTTTGAATTCAGGAATATGGTTTATTCCTATTGACATTTTAGAATTGTTTTCCAGTCAGATATTATTAAGAGTATACAGTGACTTTGTTGTTGTAAACATATTTGTTAGAACATGACGGCTGGTGTTCAAGAAATATTAGTTATAAAACATTAAATTCCAGTTTTTCTTTTATAAATGATATATTTTTGAGAGCAATGTTTAGTACTAAAAAAAAGAACCAATTAGAGTGCCGATAAAGAACACAACTGATAAGGAGTACAGTCGTAGGATCAATAAAATTAATCATAAAATCAACAATATCCATCTCTACTTCCAAGAAAACGGCAGCAAGTAAGAAAAAAATTACGATGATTTGTCACTTACAGTTAACACGTACATATCTGGGGAGAAGAACATTTGTTGCTTCACATCTATAAACAGGCCGTGCCCCTGGTTCTGATTCATTTAGATTATTTCGATAGAATAAACATGCCAATTAACTTTAGTCTTGTTATTTGACAACCACAAATAAATAAATGGACTATTTAAATGGACGCATAAATGGGCATGTATATTACTGAAAAAAATATTAATGTTTAACCCTGCAAAATAGATAAGTCTTAAAAAAACTGCTCAGAAAAATAATTTTAGTGATATCATTTGGTAGGAGGAAAAGTCATAAACAAAATAAAGAAAACACATTAGCAGCAGCAAAGATGAACATGGATACTCTCCCAAGCACTGACTCAAAGACAGAAGATATTTTCTTCTCACTACAAACTACAACCTACAGAGGTACAGTACTATGTAATAAATAGCTTTTGTAATTCTGTCCTCCTCTCTATCGGTCTCTAAAGCTCTATTTGATTACGGGCATCTAAATACTTTAACACAGTATTCATCAAAAGAAGCTGATGCAAGTTAAAGAACTTAATAAAAGGAAAATAAAAAAAACTCCTGTGCAGAAGTGCAATAATGACGTCTTTTATTGCAAACAAGGGAACAAAATACAATCTACCGCACTCTCACCTCTGATTCCTGTGAAACATCAATCATTCAAAGAACAACATACAAAATAATTGGTCAGAAACTCTTGAGAACAAATACAAAATGCAGCGAAATTAGGATTGCCCTCTACGTTATCACGAGACAAGAGCTCCTTTAACGCTCGTAAGATAAACTCATACTCTGTGAAAAGTACAGACCTCATACAAAAAAATAAGATTTTTTTTCCCAATAATAATACAAAAAACAAAAAACAGCCAGCATATTTACAGGACAATATTATTTTCTATGAATCTGGCTTGCCTAAATTCCCAGTGAAACTTTACCTATTACAATTTTCTCAGTAACTAACTTGTTACATGTGTCCTTTCAAAGTGTATAAGGCATGACAATCAATCTTTTGTCTATTCTGATGTTTTCGTAACAGCAAATCTTAAATATCAAGATGGAAGACATATTAAGGAATCAGTCAGTCCTCCTCTTCAATGATATTAACATCCTTTATATTAATGCTTTCAGTAATTGTCATTTTTCAAAGTTTCTGTGCAGCGCTCCGCCCATCACCAAGGCACCAACTATTCAGTAGGGGAGAAACCAGAACAATCTGTACATGAACATATAAATCAAACTGAGAGCTAATCCTATGCTAAACTATTAGCATTATGTACATGTATATAAACACTAGTGATGAGAAATATTGAATGCAGAAGGAAGCAAATAACTTAACAGCGAATACCATGCAACCAGTTGGTGAGTGACCAAAACTGAACTTTACAAAAACATTCATCACTTCAACTTTTTCTGTTTTTGTTTAGAGAGAAAGCAAAAACAAACAAATAAGAAAAAAAAGACAGCAGTTTGCATGGAGTGAATTTACCAAACAAGAAACAAGATGACAGCTATGAATCAGCTGTATAGATAAAATGTGTGCATGCAGACACGGATGTGCTGTATATCAGAGTTTGAGCGCTTAAGTTGCCAAGTGCGATGAGAAGAGAAGAAAAGTTAATTAAAAAGCAGAAGGTTTGAGGTGAGGACTGCTCTTCGACTGTGGCCTGCAGTGGCAGATGTGTGGCTGCTGGGTATGTGTGTGTACGCGCGACGATGAGAGTGAGATTAAAGTAGTTTATTCTCAGACATCTAAACCTTCGACCAAAGCCCTGGCATGGGAAAGTGAGGGTGGAGAAGGGAAAGAGAAAGTGTGCACCCACAATCTATAAAACCCCAATAATACACATATATGGTTTCTTCTACTAGCAACAAACACCCTGACTGACTGAACAGGGATCTCTTGCAAAAAGGGGGGTGTTTTCCCTTTCATGTGATGCTTTGCAGAGGCCGCTTTGATCCATGTATTATTCCTGAAGACACACACACACACACAAAGCTCTAAGTGGAAAAGTGTAAGGTCAAATCAAGCAGTGAGAGATGAGATCACTGATGAAGTCAACTCTTTTGTTTCAACTTAATGTAACTGGGTTTGATGTTTGTAGGGGGAAAAAAATGTATCCCTTGGGCAGCCATTACGCAGACAGCTCTAACCTACATGGTTCTTAACGCTGATTTTTTCACTCGTGGATTAAATTTCTAGTTTCCATGATCGCTGTATATCCTCAGAGAAGCTGCTGAGGAGCCAAACCCCAACATTATAGCCTGTTCTGTGATCAGTAGTGATGTCAGCCGCTCACAGTGTTTCCAACTGTGAGGTATTCGCGCAATCATACTTCAAACACATGCAAACTAAAGCTGAGGGATCAGTTTAGTAGTGTCCCCTCTTTCTGTGCTCTTTGACTTTTTTTCCTCCCAACAAATATTTTGCTTATTTACAATCATGAATCACGAACGTGGAGTGTCGAGCAGGAGCAGTGAAACTGCTGGTGGTTTATGGAGCCACATAACGTTAGATGAAGACAGCTGTGATAGTCACATCTGGTATTTATAACACATTGCTTTGATCCCATGTTTTAAAATAAAAAACTATAACGAGCAAATGGTGTTAGTCGTGCAGACGGAAATCAGAGGATACAGGGGAGGGAAAATGGAAAAAACAGTGATGCAGCCTGTTATCATGGCTAAATGTTGAAGGCCAAGGCCTGGTTGGCTTCCTTTGATGTTTACTGACAACTGTAATAACTGAGTTGTGCTCTTTTAGTCTAAGAAAGTGACTGGATAAAGCCATTTCAATAATGGTAATAGTATATTTGGTTAAAGTTATTATCCTGAAGATATCAAGATATTAAACCCGTTTATGATATCTACGGTCTGCATTTTCTTCTGCAATAGCCATTTAATGTATTCACATTCTCTACAGTATGACAGTACGGTTGGCCTGCTTTTACTGTGTCTGAGCTGTATTAAGTCACTGCTTACTACTGCTGTTTCACACTAAAAGCATTTAACTGACGAGACAGGGGTTGGGTTTTATTGTGAAACATCCACAGGAAACGAAAAGTATTTATCAATGCAGCTAGGGCTGACTGCTCAACGTTCATCAAAAAAGGTTCTATAAAACTATTTCTGCATTTTTCAATTTTACAAGCAAGCGATGGAAGAAGTTGGAGCAGCCACAATGAGTGGTTAGATGAAGAGCTGCAGGTGACAGGTTGCACACCTCCAGCTCCTCAGCAAGGTCACCAACTTTATGCCCTGCTGCGAGTTGTGTGAAAAACAACTCACGCTGTGTGCAGCATGAAATCAGATAGCTGTTGCGATTATTATTGACTTCTTTACTGACTTCTTTATTAAAAACAAAGTGAGTTTGTTTGGTTGCACCAGTTGATCCTCTTGTACTTCTAACACTGTTCGAGGAGTGTTTGCTGCAGTATTAAACCACACTTGCTCTTGCTCTGTAACCAAAGGTGTGGCCAAATCAACCAGGACCGAAATCTTATGGATAACAACTTTAGGAACATAGATATCTGTAAAATAAATAAGCTGAACTGAAGCTGAAAGTAAAAGTACTTCCACAGGGAGTGCTCTATTTTAATCCCTTATCTTCACTGTTAGGTGACAAGGCTTGCCATTTCAAGAATCATTTACAGAAGATACTCAAAGTTTACAAAAGCCTCTGAGGAACTTAACCAGAGGTTTATGAATGGGCAGTGTTTTTTGTAATGTACTAGCATCAGTCAGGTTGCTTTGCCTCAGCACAATGTCTGTGTGAGTCTCCCTTTTAAATCATGTGACCGACAAACTTTCCCTTTAAATTGATACATTTTGTTTTTTTAAATAAAACATGCAATATTTGCTTTAAATACTGGTTGCAGCCATGATGAACACTTGTACGAAAACGCTGTAAGCAGTCAAGATACCATTTTCGAAATGCCACAGAAGTTGTGGGGTTTCAGGGGAGCAGATCTGTCAGGGATATAAATACTTTACTAACGGTCTGAACACCTGACTTGTGACCTGTGTTAAAGACAGGTGCAAACACAAACAAGCAGAATACAAAACCTCATTCACATCTGTTGAAACTTCACTGTATGCCAAAGCCTCTTCAGCAAACACAGATAATATCACTGAGGCCTTCCAGCGTATTTGTAGCTCCTTGAAATACTACAAAAGTGTAAAACAATCCGCACACACGTCCTTAAGGTTAAGTGGTTACAATCAAGGCAGAGCAGTATTGTTCAAAGAGCTCATTGTGAAACTGTGCTGAGAAACTGAATTCATCCTTTAACTAAAATGACACAGTTTTAATGATATTTGTATCTGTCACTTGTTCTTACTCTCAGTCAGTCATTTGTCCGTTTTTTTTCTTCTTGCGTTCCTTTCCTCAAACATACCACTCCCTACGTGAGATCACAGATCCGTCCATGTGGGACACATAGTCGCTGTCTGTACCATTGTCATAGCATTCCTCCGGGAGGTAGGGGGAGCCGTTGTTCACTATGGGGCTGTGCACAGGTGGCCCACAAGGGTGCATGTTTTGGGTGTTGTAGTGATCTGGGTAGTAATTTCCCTCCTTGAGCCCCCTGTGAACATCCCCCCTGTCGGCCCAATCATCCCTATCCTTGCGTTCAGGAGTGTAGTCGGGGTAAATGACGTCTCCGCCCAGTTTGGGTTTCAGCTCCTGACTGCCTTTGCTTGTTTTGTCCCCGTAGACCTCCTGCAGCTCATGCGGCTGCAGCACGTCCAGCTGAGACTCTTTCTGCATGTCGGAGGGTCCCAGGTACTGTTTGGTGTAGTAGTCGCCCCGGAAGGTCCTGCGCTGTCGCATGAAGCACGCCCCGCCGAGGATCAGCAGGAGAATCAGGAATAAAACTCCACCTACAGCCCCGCCAACTATAGTGCCCAGGCTGCTCTCAGGTAAGGAGGCCAGGGTCGGGGACGTGAACAGGGACGTCCGCTGGTCCACAGCAGTGCCGGTTCCCGATTTGCCATGGAGGAGGGACGCAGTGGTGCTGGGGGCAGCTGTGGTGGGAGGAGGATCTGCAGGGCGAACATGTAGTGAAAAGATTTAAACAAGAGAGGAAGGAAGGCAGACGGGAGTGAGGAGTCATAAAAAGTAAAGGGGAGAAAGAACCACACTTTATGTTCTGTAACGACTGGCAAAGCAAGTGTGAATGGTTTTTAGATTAATTTATAACAATAGCAGAGCCGTGCCTCTCTTGAGACTAAAGAATCTGTTGAAAGCTGTGCTGTGGAGTAAAAAGGAGGAAATGAGAGGAGCAGAAAGAGGTTAGAATAGAAGATACCTTGTCACATACACATACTGTACATGTTGTGAAATTCATTCTCTGCATTTAACCCATCCCTCAAAGGAGCAGTGGGCAGGCACTGCGCAGCACCCGGGGACCAACTCCCGATGTATATATCAGTATCTAGTCAATGGCACTGACTGGAGTATGTCTGTGTTTTTGATGGTGGGGGAAACGCAAACACGGGGAGAACATGCAAACTCCACACAGAAAGGCCAGGACTACCGGGGTTTGAACCCACAACCTTCTTGCTGTGAGGCCACAGTGCTATCACTGGACCACAGTGTCGCTAAATGTTATAGTGTGTGTGTGTGTGTGTGTGTGTGTGTGTGTGTGTGTGTGTGTGTGTGTGTGCATGAGAGAAAAACAGAGAGGGATAGGAGGACAGAGGACATGCAGTCATGAGCATCTGAGTGAGCGTGATTGGCTCCCCCTCCTTTCTTTCTAAAACCCTCTGTGGGGAAGTCATGTGAGAAGATGAAACACTATGTGATCGATGTGAGGTTCCTGCATCTGATTTGTCCTCCGGTGGCCGGCATTTGTGATAGCAGCCAGAGTTGGACAGCAAAAGGGCTGTGTGTAGGCTCAAGGTCAGGATAAGTGTCTCCATTTTGACCTCCCGCCTCTGGGGCTAAGAGCAGCCTGATACCACAAGTCGATCTCTTTACAGCCACATCAAAGTCCCGCCTACAAAGCTATATGACTCGCACTAAGAGAGGTCTGCATCTCCAGGAGGATTTAGGTACTAGTTATCAAAACCGGATTCCCCGTAGATCTATGGCGATTTCCACAATTTGTGTAACTGAGTAAGAATTACTAATTACCTGCAATTATACACTGTGTGAGCCTGGAGGATTAGGGGTAAAGTAAAAGCATGACAGAGGATAGTGGAGACAGATCAAGGTCAGTGAACTGATTTCGTCAGTCACCATCAATCCCACCTTGCAGCGCGACATTTTAACCTCACATGGGTTATGAGCATCTGCAACCATGTAGCTGATCAACTGAGAGACGAGCAGCCAAAAACCACAAGACTACACAGACTACTGGGAATGTGAAACAGCTACACAGAGCAGACACGGAGGGGGAAGGAATATAGCTGAACTCAACGTGGCTATCTCCACAGGGGAGGGAAGTGAGAGGCCGCATGCACAGGTCTCAATATTTGACGAGAGAAGCAAGATAATTTCTCAATGCAAGTCTGTCCCGGTCAGGATGTCAGCTGTGCTTTCGTTTGGAGCAGGACTCCAAACCAGGCCTGTACACAGATGGAGCCTGACAGCCTTTTTTGGGACTTCTCCAGCTCTTTCCCCTCGACAGTGAGAAAGAAATGGATTGTGTGTGTGTGTGTGTGTGTGTGTGTGTGTGTGTGTGTGTGTGTGTGTGGTGTGTGTGTGTGTATGTGTGGCGTACTTGTTCAAAAGCAGCAGTTGCTTTGTTTGGAAAAGGATTAAAAGGAGCAGAGGAGAAATGAAAATAAGAAGAGATGCAGAGTTCTCAGGATCCACACCCTGACTTTACAATAATGAACTCAAGTAACAAACCATGGAGAGATAGAGGAAGCAGACTGGAGTTTAGTATCCTGTGAGTTTTCTGACAAGGATTTATGTCAATTAATCAATGGAATTAAAGAAATCCAAATGCAGGGAAATCCCTTTCAATGATCCAGGGAAGTTCCCTCTCTGGCTGTTAGTTTTAAATTAAGCTAAATCTTAATCACATTTCATACAGGGCAGCTTTAAGAGTATAATCTGCTGTTGAATAACATAGTTTATGTACACACACATACTTCCGTGTACTGCAAATCTGTGAACACAATTCATTACGTTCCGCCGTGCAACCTGACCTTAAAGAATACAAAGAAAAAGTTTACATGGGTGCATGCTTTGCTGAACCAGCAGGGGTAAACACCCTCTTCCTTATCTGAGAAATCTAATGTTGCCAAAACCACAACAGTGGAAATGTTAGGTACTGATACTCCTTATCTGCACTCCGTGCTCCTCTGTTGCCAGGAATGTGTGAAAGTGGATCTGGGCAGGGATATGTATATGGAAGCATAGCTCTGCTGGAAGCGTTGAACAGAGAGCTGATCGTACTGACAGGGTAATGTTACATCAGGAAGGCACGATTAATGTCAAAGGGCATGCCCTGCTCTTCTAACCTCTGGTGTAAAGGTAATTTATTTAGGTTAGCAGATTTAAAAAACATCAAACAGCACTTTAAGAAACTGAGTGAAAACAAACGTACCTTGTACCCAGAGGTTTACATCTTTACTGCGGAGGCCGATGTCGTTTGTCACTTCGCAGCGGTATACTCCAGAGTCATTGCGCTCCAACGGGCGAGTGAAAGCGAAGCTATTGTTTGAGATCTCCACACCCTCAGGCATCAATCCATCCAACCTATGCCGAAATGAAATATTTACACAAATCTCACAGTGTACAAAGACTCAAAGTTCATCCATTATTTTTTTACTCTGTGTTTCAGAGACATCATTTTCAAAGTGTAATTGAAAAACCTATCTGTGACTTGCAATGACGTTACTCTTCTGCTGATTGTATTGACTTGTAGCCCTTTTGCAACTATTACAAGATCACGAGTGCTATAATTTAGGATGACTACAATTCCATCATTGGAGGGGAAACACTTTTTACACAAACACAAGGTTTCAACATCAGGGCAAGAAAAGAAAGACAGAAAAAGAAAATAAAGAGCTTGGCTGTCTAGACTTTACTGGTACTGTCAGCTCAAATGAGGCCATATTTTTTGTTTTCAAAGCAAGATGATGACAAAGAGCTGCCAATAGGCCAGTGTTATTCTGCTGCATGAACCATTTGGAATCTTTTATTTATAGCAGGGAGTTTTCTCGATGGGTGCAGCAGCGCATTAGACAGCTCCAGTGTCCGGGCTCCAGAGTTATGCCAGAGGTAATTTATAGACAGAAGCTTCTACGCTTCGCTGCTTAATATAAGTTTGTTTAAACTCAGTTTAGCTCTTGCAACTGGACCAAACGGTAGCTGATCTGTCATGTAGTATTTACTGTAACATTAGTTACTCAACAAACATGGTTCTTTTGCCTCTCTGTCACTAAAATGTTGATCAACAAAACAAACATTCATGTGAAAAAGAATCACTAATTTAAGCAACATTATGTCACTTTTTGTCAGGCTGTTGCTGACAACAAAATGCTAAATACTAGTGTTAAATTCAGTTTCATTATATCCCAGTCAACTGTGGGTTTACATTTACATTTATTCATTTAGCTGACAAAGGGACTTACAATTGCTATGTCTTGGGTCGCACGCCTCTGGAGCAACTAGGGCTTAAGTGTCTTGCTCAGGGACACATTGGTGTCTCACAGTGGGTGAGCATTTCGGTGTCTCACATTTGAACGTGGGTCTCTCACACCAAAGGCATGTGTCTTATCCACTACGCCATCACATTAGCTGCTGACAACCTGAGGACAAAAATCTATTTTTTCCCAATTTTATGAGCTGACAAGGACCATCTGAATGCACCTTTTACCGACTGACTGCACTCCAGCACTACTGACGGCTGCAAAGAAAAAAAGGCCACACTTGCAAGAAAGAACAGAATATGTCAGACTGTTTTAAAATAGTATGTCTTGAAAGGGGAAGACAAAACCAAGCAGTACCTGAGACCCTGCAAGGGTCAATAGCGCTTTGCTGCATAAATGATTTGGTGAAATAGTGAAGAGTCCCAGGTTTAGACATCACCACACCTAAAACTTCTCCAAGATAACCACCCCCACAAGCTTTAACAATACACAATTAAAACAATAATAAACTAAATTGCAGACAAGAAACACATTAAGACACTTCATCAGAACTGCTTGTCAAATAGTTTTGGAAACCCCTCTGCCCACATCTTTTTTACATAGGAATTGGGAGTGGCTGTGTCCAACAATTCCTTTAAATTTCCTAGACAGACAATCCGACATCCACACCCCTTTCACACCGTGACTGGCCACCTGTGTGGAGGTGAGAAAGTAAACAGCTTCTCTCTCTAGCTTTCATCTTTCCTTAAGGCAACTATTTCTACCACTTTACACGTTTACAAACAAGTGCAAACTATGGATGCCTTCCAGGAAAGACTGTCTGAACACGATTAGCTACTAAGACTGGAAAAAATGTGGTTGAGTATTTGTGATGAACAGTTCACGTTAACAAAGTGAGGTTTTTTGGAGTCAGCATTAAGCCAACATTAGAGAAACTGCCTCTATGGCATTCAGCAATAGATGTAGCTGCTAACAGAGCATGAATAAGTGTTTTTTATTTTGTTTGTTTTTTATTACAAAGGACTGTGTGGTGGTGTTGTTAGAGACAATGTAGCAATGTCTACAAAACATTTGCATCCTTGCAATTCATGGATCAGGATTATAACATTCTTCATACATCTATAGGATGAAAATCCACCAAAATCTTCTCAATGATCTGAGAGGCGTGAGGTGAGCGTTTCTCCACAGGAAGGCAGTTGTTGGGGATACTGACCTGATCCATGAGAAGTGACGGGCAGGTGGGTTTGCTTTGGCACCACAGGTGAACTTCACATTTTCTTGACCCACATGCCAATTTTTGTCAATTCCTATAATCGATACCATTGGTGCAACTGTAAAACAAAATAAAAGGTTATGATGTTGAAAAAAAACTTTCTACAATAGTAAGGTAGCCTAAATGTATTTTATTTTATTTTTATTTGAAGGGGTTAAGACTAGGACTCAATAATCAGTCAATGTGATCCCAGCAGCCTGATGACAAATGAGCTTTTCCAGAAGGAACAAAGCATGCATTATAAGCACAGTAGCGAGCGATGACAAAAACAAAGGCTGTGCAGGACTGTAGCAGGGTACAGGATCTGCTGGTGAATGAGAGCCAAGAGAACAAACAAATGACCCTGGGTTGGTGGAAAGTTAGAAAATGACAGACTCACTCAGACAGTAGATGCACTGCAGCTAATAATAAACTCTACTGCCTCACCATGACAAAGAAAAAAACAAAGGTAGACAGGAGGATGCCTAAATGAAGCCCAGCACATGCCACTGCAATAAAACACGGCAAACACGGCCTTAGATATCCAATTTTTCATTTTGATTTCTCTAGAGGACAAATGAGGAACTCATTACAGCACACAGGAAGAGGCATCGGCTCATCGTGTCCGCTGACCCTTTTCACACAGCTCAACGTTGAAATTGTGCTTCTTTTGCACTTAAAATCCCTTGCCTCTGCATTTGACATGATTTATTGAGCTGGAAAGCCTCTTTCTTCCTGTATTAACCTTGCCTTTTCTGCGACTCCACCCACTGCCCCCAGCACCCCCTGCTACTTATGTTGCTACTGAGGCCTAATCAATATTTCATAAAACACCTTCATTAGCCCGCACTCACACAGTGCAAACACAGACTAACCCTTAGTACTGCTCGCCAAGGAAGTATGCATCAATGATTATAACATTAAGATGACTTTTAAACTGCCCCTTTATGGGCAAAGAAGGAAAGGTAGATAGCAGGCTAATCATAAATCTAGCTATCAGCATGGGTTAATATCAATAAGATAAGGCTGTACTTGTTAGGGCTGCACAATTACGAGTTATAATAATCATTAATTTGGGAGAAATAATGATCAGGATTATAACGTGGTCATTTCAGGAACAAAATCATTTTGCTCAGGTTTCAGTGTGGATTCAAAATTCAGTTTGAAATTTCAATGATAATAACAAAACTTCAATAAACAGCATAACTTTACACAAATAACTGAGTAACTTAACCCAATCCAGGATGGCATACGACCATGATCAGAAGCAATGTTGTGCATTTTGAAATATGGTGATCGGATGATGCCACAAAACCATTCAGACTGAAATGCGATTTCATTTGTACCTCTCTGAACATGTTTTTAGGTGGAACATAAGGCTGCAGATATTCTATATTTTTGTTATTGTAGTTTTGTAGCAAATGTTACTAAAATAGGATTAAATAGTAGACAGCGTGCGTGCGATTGACTCAAAATGAACTACAGTGCCCATGTTCATCATCACACAGTGCAATTGTGTTTCTCATTGAAGTGTTTTGGGCAAACAGTGTGCAAAACACATTAACATTTCTCTTGTTCAAAAAAACTGCAACTGTAATTTCTGCCTCCCAAGGACTTGCAGCATTGTTAAGCCCTCCTTTTATTATTTCCTTTTGATTACATTTGGGGAAAAAGCTATTTTGTACAATGGAATTCTATCGCACAGAAGAGCAAACGACATCAGCCTTTGTCAAACACAAGCAATGTTTAGTACAAGTAGTAGGATCGATTCATTGTTGGCTTTGGTCTTTTCATGAGATTTGTTGACATTAAGAAAATACAGAATACTTATCCTGACAGTAAGAAAAGACAGCACAGGAATTGAGGAGGTCTTACAAATCAGCACTTACACTGAATATTCAGTATGAAGGGTATGCGGAACTCTGTTTGTAGGGCCGGGTGGCGCACCACGCAGGTGAGCGTCTTCCCCTGGGCGTAGCTCTGCGGTTGCCACATGTAGTGCACATGTGTGGTGCTGGTGCCGTTTGGCTCATCCTGACTTTGCTTCTCACTTCGTCCATACAGCTCTGTCTCCCAGAAAACCTCGGCGGCGGGACGGCCACGCTCCGCTATGCAGGTGGCCACCAGTGACTCATTTCCACCGTCCAGCAGAGCTGTGGGGCCGGCGGACACGTATACCTTTGGCTCCACTGCGATGAAGAAAGCGATGAGGAGAAACAGAAAGGGGGTAGGGGAAGAAATGACAGAATGGAGAAAAGATTACAAAATGAATATTGATCTTTTTGCGGATGTATATGAATAAATAATGTGGAAGTGGCCTTAGTATACTTAACTGCCAGAGAGAGTAGATTGACTCCCACTTCACATATGCATTAAAAATTGATGAACCATGCTATTCAATCATATGGAAGCATTTCGGTGAAGATGTAGCCATCTTTATTGTGTGTCAAATATATGGTGTGTTTGGGAAGGGCAAGCTATTGGTTCTAGCAAAGCATATTGTTGCCTGAAGTATGCATATGACTTTGGGGGAAAACCCTTAATATTGCAGAATCAGAGACGACTGACAGTCAACACTGCGGTGTGTTTGTATTTGAATCTGTTGTACTGGAAGATGAGGAGCTAAGTTACTGTACACCTCTCAGCGCTTTAGAGCTGGGGTAATGTTATACCGGCTTCCCGAGAATAACTGGAGGTTTTAGATGTGACAAGGATTTTCTCAACAGAGAGGCAAAACAGATCCATGCAAGAGGGACGCGACGAGAATAGCGCAACCCTCTACCTGTTGTGCAACGCAGTAAAAGTGTTTATCTTATACTGCAATGGCCTAAAAAACAAATATGGTGCCCTGTTTAAAAATCACAACCTGTCAGAAATGACAATAGGGAAAGTTCAGCGGGACAAAAGAAGAATAAGGAGGACAGACGAAATACAAAAGATGGCCTGTTCAGGGAGGGGAGGACACAATGGAGGAGCAGTGAAGTAGACTGGCTACACAGGTTACACAAGGTGACACTTCCATCTCCTTCTTTGTCTTGCAGTGCTCCTACATCTCTGTCCCTCTTAAAACAACATCAACAGCTGTTCCACTTACTGCCACAGTGACAGTTTTAAAGGCGGCACGTGGAGGCACACACTGGCCTAATCCACAAGACAAGGCCATCACCTTTAAGACATCTGTCACCCCTCTCTTCCCCAGGAGGTCCAACAACAAATTCAAATAACTCCTGGCACCCCACTTTTCCAAAAATAATCTGGAGTCTCCTGTACCCGGTGCAAGGGCGGGGACGCCTCTCTTAGTCATCCACCTTGCATTCTTCATGCACTTCTCTCTGCCGCCTCGGACTATAAAAGTAGCAGCTCTATGTTAAGAGACGAGCTGGCTAAAGCTTCAGAGCAACTAAATCAGAGAGACGTGTTAATTTGGAGTTGCTGTCAGGAAGGGAAGGGAATGCTTATGCTTTAGGGAAAAGGGTAACTATTTCCCCTCAGCAAACTGGCTGCATTGTCCCTCTCTCTCCTACATACACACTGATCCATATGTGCACACCAAACACTGACGTCAACGTGGGAACTATTTTTAAGATTTTGCATCAAAACCCTATAAATTGGCATTTTTATTATTTAAAGCAGTCACTGAGCTCATTAGCTGAAATGATATGACACATAGCAACATGCAAGAAAAATATAGCTTTATGACACATACTTCACAAGAACTGCAATATCTGATTAGACTGAATGGGGAAATTAATGTTTTTAACCTTCCCAGAAAAACTATGACACTCTTCAGATTGTGAATGAACTGGCAACTTTAAACTCAACAGAATGCAGGTCATGGTTGGAGGATAAAGCTCAAATGCTTGGAGCTTACAAAGTTAAAGAATTGTCTGCAGTAGTTTCGCTTATCAGTAAAATCTGAGTGATGCCTTGAAAACTTAATGAGTGTTTTATGTTTATGTATGAAAGTAAATAGCTGTTCATTTTTTTCCCTATTCACCTGTCAGCGCTTTCAAACAAAGGGTCATTCTAATTCATTCACTTCATGTGTCATATTTTCCTCTAGTTCCTTCCTATTGCTTACTGGCGGCGATTTCTTGGCTCACGTACTGTAGCTCAGTTCCTGCTTAACTGTTCGTTAAATGTTTGGGCCTTTTCTATGAGACGTTGCAGACACAAGGATGAAAAGAATTCAATAAAGCCAAAACAAATATTTTGTATTGAGTGTCTCATGGTACTGATTAAATTCAAGACACGCTCTGCAGCAAAAGTGTGATTTTTTTAAAATTAAGTCAATGACCACTGCACCTGTTAATCATTATGATATGTGTCGTGACTTAGGTCTATTATTCATGGGTTTGAGCCTTCTCATTGATTTACTTTAGTTCATTTGGAAGAAATGAACTGCTTTCTCATAAACCTCAAAAGTATAAACATGAATCAAAACTGGGAACACTGAGATGAGTTAAGTACACAGCATGTAAACTCAGGTTCAACTTCCATCATCCATGTACTGTGCTGCATGACGTAGTTGTTTGGCTACAGCCACATTGTCCTTTCTTCCTTTGAGAAAGGACAAAACAACTTGCCTTGTGAAAAGTCAACCTAAAACAAGGCAGAGATGAAGAACCACTCTTCACCTCTTCTTTGGGAACTTAAATCTGCTGACTTTAGGTCTTGTAATTGTAATGTGCGCTCTCTAAGATAAATGCCCCATGGGACAACCTAATTCCCACATGACATGTATCAAATTGCGAAGAACACATATTCTCTCCATAATTACACCCTAATTACATCTGAATTGTAAAGTAGGCCTAAGCATGTATTTGCGTGAGCCCCCCCTCAAAAAAAAACATGTCTGAGAAGCTGCTCGGAGAGAAGAAGAACAAGGTGTAGTTGAACTCTGTGAGCTCACAGACACTGTGGCTGTCACAGCAGCACTTAATGTACGACTCATTAGTCATCAGAGTCTCCTTCAGTCTCTGGAGGGAGACAAGACACCACTGCCTACAGTGCAATCTCCCACTCTCAGCTCTGCCTGAGTGCAATCCAACCACACATTTAGGGCTTAAACGATAGGCTTACCACAGAGAAAGTTCAATGTTCAATGTCCTGTGAGAGGATGTTTATGTGTAGATACAATGTGAAATATATATGTACACTCAAGTACACTGTATGGATGCAATAGTTTGGGAAACAAAAAATATGAGATGATAATCCCCATTAAAAATGTATCATTAAGATTTATAAATTCATACAAATAGCAATAAATACATAGACTATGGTATAGTGGGTGTTAAATGTGGAGTTGTACATTTCTTATTGATTTCTTTATTTATTATACACTGTGGCCATGTGTTTTGTGTTGGGGTGGTCAAGGAAACACAATTAGCCACAACATACAGAGAAGAGAAACCCCAACAGAAGAAACCAGTAAAAAAAAAAGAAAAAGAAAGAATGCTAAATGAAGCTAAATGTGAATATATGTTTGTTACACTGCCCATTGCCAAGTGTGTCGTCTGCTTCTCCGATGCATGTGAGAGCTTTACAAATGCCAATTACTCAGTCTGAGGTTTGATTTCATAATTAGTAACAAAGGGTATAAAGGGCAGAACCAACAACAATCCTCACTGCCTCAAGGGAAAACTGCACATTGTAGTTGTAAAACAAGTGCTACACATGAAACTTTTTTATGCAGCTTGGTTAAATGCAACTGAATATCATGAGAGTCACTCTGTATTACACCCTGTAATTAACTTGTTGTTGCATGCAACTAGTTGCATCAAGATGGAATTTTCTTGCACTCTGTTTACAAGTTTGCTACATTAGTAAAGAGTGCATATTCCATAATCGTCTTATTATGCACACAGTATGTTGAGTATGTACAGGACCTAAAGGAGATTCAGTGGAATTAATTTGACAGTTGGGACCACACCACAGCAACTTCTACACAGGTAGTTACTTCGGTGTCAACTTAACTGGAAGTTTCTACATGTGCGCAGAAGGTTTTTCGTAATGGCTCACGCCCATTTTTTTTTTTTATCCAGAATGCAAGATGATAATGTCAGGATATGAGGAGTGTAAGGAAATGTTAACGGCCCAGTCTAACAGCATCTAAGTTTACTGTTGATATGATTGAGATGTAAAGGTACAACTGTATATCAAGGCCATTGTAGGTTTAAAAAATACAGAGCCAGGGGAGAGATTATACTTTGCAATCGGATGTGGTAATAAGGAAATACTTGTGATTTTGAGTTTTTGGATTTGTGATTTTAAACTCAGAGAATTTCATTTTTTCCCTTGTAAATTAACCACTTTCAGTTTTTTGTCAATTTTTTCCCACAAGTTACATCTGAACTCACAAAGTTACTCATGAAATTACGTGAATAATGCAGTTACCTCGCTTTATAATACAGGTCTCAACACTTTGTGGTCACCTAAGCATTGCTTATCATTGCCAAGAATGTTGGCTTTGAAAAGTGAAATTTAAGAAAAGCATGAAGAAGTACTCAATGCAATGAAAACTGAAGTTACACAGATGTACTTTACCTAACACATTGACATAGGTTGAAGCTTGTGTATTGCCCAGAGGAAATGTTGCTACTTTGCAGATGTAGGACCCAATATCTGCAAAGCCAGCTCCTTCAATGGTGATGGTAGCATCTCGTGCAGAAGGGGAAACAAACGAGATGCGCTTGGTGTAATTCGAAGAGATGTAGGTTCCAAACTCAGGGTTGAACACTGCCAAGGTGATGGTGCCTGTAGGAAGACGACGTTCCCAGGAGCTCTGTGTGAGACTGAGGTTGGAGCCCACCTCTATTCTGCAGCCCAGTGTGATGTTCTTCCCAAGCACTGCATTCACTTTCTCAGAAACAACCACTTGGTTACTGCTCACACCTGCTGAGAGAAAATGAGATGGGAGTCAGATCATCAACAGCTACACATCATTGTGGAGTATGAAATTCTAATACAATACGCGTCTTTTTATCTAATTCAGTGAATATCTCTTCTGCTAGTGTACTGTGTATGTACATAGCCCAGGCTCTGAAAATGGGAAGAAACACTACAACTATCTGCTGTTGTTGTGATGTTAGCTATAGTAGCTGGAGAGTTGTGCCCATCGCTGTCTGGAGCTGCAGTGCAGGCTCTGTAAAACAGTCACATCCTCTCTGCATGTTAGCTTCGCAGCAGCAACAGTGGTGACAGTTTGGCAAGTGACAACTTCACAGTGTCGTCGTCAAAATTCAAAGTTTCTTCTTGTCGACGGCGATATAACACCACAGAAGAAGACAAGCTATCGCCAGACTAGATTTCAAAGTACAGTAGCTGTGAGTTAATGTGGAGATAATTGCTGCTTTTCTGGAGTTCCTCCCCACTGTTCACACTGAACTGAGACAACTCACAACCACTTGTGTGTGAGATTACATAGAAATAAATAGTCATGCCTTTTTGCTTGTATGGTTTTGCCGCCAGTGCCTTCTGATGTTAAAAGTGCTCTTCAGATCAAGTAAAACCACGACAGGCCAACAGTATAATATGTTTTAACTTATTGCCACCTCAAATTTTGATCCATGTATCAAAGCAACAGTGAGGCTCAGATTAAAATTAAATTCTTGATTAGCTGCAACACACTGTAACCTCAATCATCAACATTACTAGTCTTCCCATGGCCTCATTAACAGCCATTATTTGCTTGAGACATGTCTTTCCTTTTTGAGTTCTTAATAAGCAACATACTTTCACCGCAGGACAATCTTGTCTGTCCCTCTTGCTAATCATCAGAGCACCTTTTCAGCAGGAGAGAAAAGAAAAAAAACTCTGGAAGGAGATGAAACAAAACAAGCATTTTACGTGCTTATTCCCCCTTTTATGAGGCCCTTAATTAGACTTGAAGCCCACCACAGGGTTTTTTTTTGAGATAAGTTACATTAAACTAATGCAACATGTAAACTTAATTTTGAAAACTAATGGCCATTTGAGGGCTGTAATTCCAGAAAGCAAGTCAAGACAAGATGAGTATGTGATAACAAATGCCTGAAACTATGGCCACACTAATACATTGTCATTTTAAAACAGTGTTTTAAAACGAAACCAATCTCCATACATACGAGCACTATAGCAGTGCTTCAAAAATAATCTCCAGGTCTGCGATTGTCTACTCTGTGGCTGGTCGTGATCATCACGTGATAGGACACGTTGTGACTGATAAAAAAAAAAAGTAATCAGCACTGAAGAAGAGAGTGTGATTTTGCTGCTTTTGATGCACAATTAACAGAAAACAAAAAAACAAACAAAAAAAACTTGGTGGGAATGAATGCAGAATCTTGTTAACTTACCGGAAATAAATGCTAAATAACAGTTGGCCCTGAATGGGGGGGGGAGGTATATCCTAGGGTCAGTTGTTTTATGTGACTATAATCACACAAATGACTCATTGATAGCAACATGTTAAATAGGCTATATAAATTCAAAAGTGAATTATAGAGTAGATCAACACTAAACCTTGTTTTATAGATATAGATATATTTTGATTTCATTCAAAATATTCAAACAGTGCGTCTGTTTTCACGACACAGTTGCAGTCGGAGTAAGCTATATTTTGGAGCCATAAATTTCCACTTTGTACGTAGTCTCGGATGTGTATGGAGTAAAGCTTATAAAAGTGGTCCACTGGCTGGTATTTTGAGTCTTTGGCATGAATGTGAGTGGTAAGCCACAGCAATGCTATCTTGGTTTGTGAGGAATAAAGCCAAAAGAGGCTGAGGCTCCCCGTGCTCCATTACGTCCCCTGTAATTTCAGTGATTGCGCACGCACGCACGCACGCACGCACGCGCACGCACGCACGCACGCACACACGCACACACGCTGTTCCTCCAAAATAAGGAATAGGAGAGTGACCATGTGTGCAAGATTCAGGCATTTTGGCTGCTGAGTCCTAAATGTATGTTGCATTGTATTGTGAAGTGTCATGCATGAAGTATAATACTTGGGCTTTTCCCTGTTTGTTTTTTCCTCAGCTGACCCACACTTTCAAAATATATTACTTGTGTTTCTTGCCATACTGTGTAGACTAATCTAACACAGGTCTGTACTGTATTTAGGCATTTAACCTATTAACCTAAAGGCTTAACTTAACCTTAAGTCAACCTGCCTTATTTGTCATTCTGTGAAAAGACCTTTGGGAAAGTCACTTTGGATTATTTTTCCATTTCTCCAAGATCACTTTTTCCCCACCTTTGAATCATGACCTAGACTAAAAAAAGCACACACTGCTATAATGTACTGTGCAGTGCATGCATTACCCTGTGTTTGCCCAGTCCTTTGAGTGCACTGGTGTGAGGGAAAATCAGGGTCAGAGCCACGTGGGTTTTGCATTCTCCACTCCACAGTGATCTGAGCTGACACAACAGCTGTTTGTTATGACCTTTAATAGTGCAACACAATTGTTTTATTCAACAAAATATAACAAAATTAAACTGCCATAAAGCCTAACAGTGAAATAAATGTTTCCAATCTGTAACTAGTACCAATATATAGACGTCAGACTGATAAAAATCCTCCTGCAGTACTTGTTGTCTGAGTAGTAATCTAACATGCATGGCATGCACGACATTGCGTTGATGCGTGCAGACACGTGTCTTAGACCAGGCTTCACGCTAACATGCTCTACATACTGCAGCTACCTGACACGACACTCCAACTGCTACCGTCCGTAGTTTGTCTATCTCAGTGTGTCAGCTTTCAGGCCTGTCAAAGCATACAAAGAAACTAGACTCCATCCATGCTATGTTCTGTTTGTTTTACAGTAAGCATTTGGGAGTAAGTAGAAAAGGAGGGAGAGAAAGGGGGAAGTGCTTAAAGAGGACTCCACCCTTACCATTAGGGGAGGAGAGACAGATGGCCTCTGCATGGGATACCTACAGCCAGGAGGAGAGTGGGGAAACTTGGCACTGTTAGCTGAGACCATGAAGAACACAGCCAGGGCTCACAAACTAGAGCACCGCGAAATATTACCTAAAATACTGCAGGCAAATGAAATGTAAGCAGTGCGTTAAACAATGCTGTCATGCTGTTCATCAAGGAAATAGGCATACTTCTGCATAGTTCCATTACCAGTAATCCAGCTTATCCAGTAAACAAATGTGGTTGAGAGTTTTAATAGGATAAACATTAAAACTATATTTTTTTATAATGGCTTTATGCTGTGTCACAGTTTTAAAACTTTGCAACCCATTTAGTCAACTCCAACTTTTGACACCCTGCAGCAGAGAACAGGAAGAACCCTGGCCTACAAAACCTAATTTGACCGAAGAGAAGTAGGCTGCACTTTTGCCCCTCTTTCCTTGAGAAACCCAAGGAAAGAATGAACTCATGGGAAGGATATTCTTGCCCTTTGAAGAAATGCTTCATATTTGTTTCTTTCCCTCCTGACGTCGCTAATTGCGACAAGCTGCTCGAAAGACGCAATGGTAAATCAAAACCTTCCTCTTTGCCTGGCAACCGGCTCAAACAATCCACGTCGACCACACGATGAGCCAAGATCCCCACCTACTCGGCTCTGACCTAGCTTCAGCCCTGACCTCCCCAGAGGAGGCTGTCTCCTGGCTAGATGTACTCGCAATGAAGCCTGCAGTGCATGTCAAAAATGTGTGAGACAATGGGGATCCATGGCCAGAAACATTCACAAGCAGCAACAAAACAGACAATATGTCATGTTCATGTAGACAAACCCCATGCATAGATTATCATGTCAAACAGCACTCATGAGGGACTGATCTGAAGACCTCACAGGAGAAGAATGCAGACATGAGATCTGTGCAGAAGGGAGTGTGGTCTAACTAAAGCAAGAGGAAACTCTGAGTGCTCAGCAGACATGAATACATAGATAGAAAGAAGTAGGACAGTTATTGAGAGGAAGTACAGGGGTGAGATGGACAGAAGACTTGAGCAACAGTGTGAACTATAGTATGTGAGGACATCTAATTGTAACTAGGATGGCTCAATAATTTTTACAAGCTCCTATTAGTACATGGCTAATATACAGTCTGACAGAGTGGTTCAAATAAAGGTTTTTTTGAACCAGATCAAAACTAGCTACAAGTTAGAACATTCATTACAAACTGCAGACACTATAAAGTGCTGACTTTATAGTGTCTGCATAAATAATCATGTGAGATGTGTTAGCTGGCAGTTCACTTCAGCAGCCACATTTCGGTCTTTGGGATTACTGATGAAGTAATAAGTCATATTCTCTACAACTTCATTTGGAGGTAAAACTAAAGGCTGCACATAATGTCAGTAATAAACATATTACAAAACATGTTCAACTACAGTAAATACAATAAGACACCTTTCAACCAGAATGTGAACTGTGATGTTTACAGGATAGTTTGGGTCACAATTTTACTGTTCACCTTTCTTTTACCACTTAAGTTTGGCAAATGTTGTATGATGATCTGACACCTGGTGTTTGTTACCCTGCTGAACTACTTTTTAGTGAAGTTTGAAAACAATTGCAAAACCTATGAAAATAAGATCCAGGTAGTAATGAAGCAAAATTATCCTGTAAAGAGTAATTAAATACACAAAACAAAACATTTTTAACTGTTAATTTGAAGTATAAATGTCAGCAATTAAGATAAAAACTCAAATAGCTGTTTTGTGGAATTAAAACTCGATTTAGATGCCTTCTCCTGATTTGAAAATTTAACCACTGATACAAAGCTGATTCTGCCATGTCTGATGACATCACACCAAAGATTTTAAGGAGGTCTAACCAAAGTAGGAAAAAATGTTTAATATGCCACACAAAAGGTTTAGGCCACAAACTGCTGGAAAGTGGGTTTGGCTAGCCCTGTCATTCTCCTCTCTAAGGTGTTAACAAATGGCCTGAGTGCACCAGACTTAGCTTAGTCCTCACCCTCTTACCTGCTTCAGTAATTTTCAAGTGTGTGTAGGAGGTGGACCCAGGCTGAAGGGCAGTGTTTCATCACTGTTTAATGAGCGCAGTAATTCATACTCTTTCCAGGCACTGAAATCTCTTATTTCATTGGCCAATGGCAAGATTAGCTGACTCTTAACCTTCCATCTGACTCTAAAGGTCATATTCAAAAAATGTTCATTAACAAGTATTTGAAAACTACATTGGCAAATGTTGCCAACCTTATACAAAACATTAACCAAATGGATCTATGAATATGGATTAATATATGACTATTAGATATAGTCTTAAAATAATTCATCAGTAATAGATCAACAGCATGTTGCAATAGTACTTTTTATCAATAAATCTTCCACTGGAGCCTGCATTTTCTGGGAGCCATCAGTGCCTTTAAACAAGGCAAACTCAAAGAAGTCAATAGGCAGTGTGGAGCTATTTGTTTAGTATTGTTACTCTTTAAATAGCAGACCAGGGGGGCAAAAATTCAGACAATGCCTATATGCCTAACACAGGCTCCCAGACTTTTGCTTTATTTTTGTGAGGCCTATAACTCTGACTCAATCAGCTAGAGAGAGGATAGGTCAAGTGGTGAATTGCCTGTTTTATAGCATGTCTTTATCTTAAGAAATATTTGTGCAGTGTGAAGAAAACATTAGTCTGTACACCAGTGTAATCTACCCCCTTCCTTCCTAGCATTGTATCCTGTGAGGGTGTGAGGCTTTTTCAGTGGGCTAATTCATGATGGAGACAAACAAAGGCTGACAGGCCTCTTTCACATGTCACTGTCCTCTTCAAAACCTTTTTCTCATTGCTCCCCCATAGCATTGTGGACTTCTGTGCCCTTCTCATTCAGGTTGCATTTGATTAAAGATCCATGCTTAAAAGAAAAATATCAATGATGTTGACATACAAAGTGTCAGGATAGGTTACAACCTCTCATCAGAGTCAACTACTTATGAAGGACAATGTGAGCCACTGTGTAACAAAGCCACACAAACACTCCTACAGCATCCTGCCTTACTGTGTGGGATTTGTTATTGTTTGTTGTGGGGGTTTGAGAAATTTCAGTATGTGCACAGTCCTACGGATCCAGAGAAGGGCAACAATGTAGTTTGCAGGTAGACAACTTATAACTTTAGAATAGAAAAGACTATTGTAAAAATCACACATGGTCACAGACAGCAAAGTAAGGCATGTGTGAAAAATTAACTTAATTTTGGAGGCTTTCTTTTGAAGGGGGGATGCTACAATGGGAGTCTGTCTCAATTAGAACATAAGTGTACACCCATGACATGTTGATGCTAATAGAGACTGCGCTGCACTCAAGAGTCTCACTCCACAGTAGTGTTGAAAACTGCACTGGGGTAGAAATGTTTATGTCAGAAGCTGCTTGCTCATCAAGGGCATCCTTACTGCCCCTGTCCTTTTTCAGATAGTTGAGTGATCTCAAAAAAACCTTTATCTTGTCTCAGACATTGACAGCCATGAATGAATCTTCAGACATTTACTATATAAAACAATTAGCCAGACACCACGCAAAGACAACTGAAGCATCTATACTACTACCAATGAAGCATTATTTTATGGTTGGCCTAGTATCTGTTTAATTGATTTTAGTAATTCCACAACGCCCACTGCAATCTACCATCAAACCAAAAAAGCTGGACTTACATCCCCACTGCAAAGACACCACCAACATTTCCCACACAACTCGGGTCCCAAACAGAACTTTTACCTGAAGGCCTGCAGTCTCTTTAACAATGCTCATGTGTAAACCCAGCTGTGAACCAAACATACATACGGGCAGCAAATGAGAGGCTATCATTCAAGAATTATATTTTTTGATAAATGTTGTTTAGACAACATTTCCACGTCACTGTCCTTTGAAAAAAATGTCCCAATAAAATATCTTATAAAAAACCCAGTTCAATTTGAATTTATTAGGCCAGAAATAGATCAGGCCTTGTTAGGTGGTGGGTGGAGGTTTGCAGAGAAGAGAGAATGGGTACTAATCACAGACTCCGCTGCTCTCGACTGGGTCTAAATGGGCTACTGTACTTTCATTAGGTCGATCTAACATAATGGAAACATAGTTTCCCACATGCCACAGAGATCCCAGAGGGAATTAGACTGTTTTTTTTTCTCCAAATGATTCCCATGATTGTCCAATTTTAGATTTCTTGTATGACGCCTATTTCTGCCAACAACCAGCAGCAACAAGTAGTTGTTTTTTTTAAGGCATGATGTCAGTGACTGTCACATATAGGCTACACACACTGGACTAGCATTAGCTAGGAATGTGCAGAGATTTGTAACATGTTTTGGTGCCACAGAGATAGAGCTAAGAATATTGGTGGGCGGTGAACAATACAGTGCTATTTTTATATATAATTATAATGTTTCATCCAGTAATATACATGACCGACTAAATGCAAACAACTATAAGTTAAAATTTTGCTAAGTGCTAGAACTGCCCAGCATGCATCTCATCTAATTTATGTCATCTAATGGGGCCTGGGAGATGTATGGGATTTTTTGCTATTTAATATATAAATTTATCTGGCCATTCATTGAACAGCAACAAAGGAAAGAGGAAGCAGACTGAATCATTATTTGTTAGTATTTGCTATTTAATCTATAATTAAATTACTCAATGTATATGTTGCTCTAATTGGAAATGTACATTTTGTGCTATAACAGTTAGCTACACTACAGGGTGTTTTTTTCACCAGTCAATATTCAGTAAGCTATTTTACTTATTAAGGTTTGTCTATTTCTTTTAATTTGAAATCCCAAACTTTGGATGCAGCTCGCTCCATCAATAGTATCTTGAAATGAATAGAATAGAAATGCATTGAGGAAGCTGCTTCAAACATTCTTTTGTAATTAGCATCACATGTCAGCAATCACCACTTCACAATAGGGAAGGAAGTGAAGCAGTCCAACAAAAATCTGTCTCTGTACTGTATGTGTATCCAGTGGTCAATAAAAAACAGTAAGTAGTTTGGTCAGTGTGGCATTTCAGCAGCATTATCCTGGTCAGAGGGAGTTCATTTTCCCGGCACACCCACTTTTCCCGGCACATACTCTCACCCTGTTTCTGCAATAGATTAAAGCGGTACTCTTGATTCACACTTACCACCCACTTTGACAGTGAGAACAAGGAGATTTTGGTACCTAGGTCACTTGGGAAAATCTGTGAGAAAAAAAAACAATCACAGCTGACTAAAGCCCATCTAGGGAGATCTAAAAAAAAGACATGAATTTGACAACATGCCAATGAAAATCATTTAGACAACTGCTTTGTCTATGATGACATTATATTGCCCCACATCCTGCACAACCATGTCTAGACTTCAATCAAAAGGGGAATATTGAAAACACCCCTCCTTGCAATGAAATACATACTCCCCTCTTACAACTGTAAAGTCCATGAAGATTCAATTTGCAAAAAGGCAAAAAGAAGGTCAGTAAGACAACATCAAAGTGTATTTTTCTCAGGACTCAGCTTACATGTCTAGTTTGAAATAGTGTTTCCATAATATAAAACTGACTTGGATGTAAAAGGCAAATATTTTGAGAAAATAACGGCAGTAGTAGCCCCATTTATTGCCGGTCTAACAGCTCTGGATTGTAGAGTAAGTAAACCTTTAAACTGTGATGCCTCCTCTTTAAACTGTAACACAATCCATGCAATATCGGATATTCTAACATTGTTTTTGAGCTCTAAATAGAACTGACCACGTTTTGTTATGATCCTTTTTGCAATCCAAGTAAAGGCAAAAAATAGCAACCACAATGATGTTTGTCATCACATGTGAGCAGTAATCTATGACTCTTCCCCTGTGTGACAGAGCAGCTTAGCTACTGAAAAAAAACATTATGTGTTCTACCTTCCTTCATCAATATTAAACGGTAACAAAACCTTATTATTAAACTTATTTGCAACAGCTTTAATCAAAGAGGGGGGAAATATATCTAGCTCTGCAGTCTATCCAAAGTCAAAGAGCATAAACAACTAAAACAGAAACATGAAACTTAAGCATAAGAGGTAATGTGGGCATGGGTGGTGTAGCAGGGATGGCAGGGGAATACTGAACAATTTGGCTGAATACCAGCAGGGACATAGTTGTGCAAAATCCTATTCAAGCCATTACTGCAACATATCCGCATCCAGGACAAGGGCTGCTCAGCCAGCCAAATCAAAGACCTGCGAGGTAGGGGACAGCCCTTTCTTTCCCTCAGTTTCACACACACTGAGGGCAGAGGGTGGGTGCTGAAACCTATAAACCTGGACAAAATTTTCCCTAAAATACTAAAAACTACTGAAATTCAATGGTGTCAAACCTGTTTCATTTTGTCTGTGGCATTCTGCTTCAAATGATGTGAGTGTTCCCGACTGAAATGCAGGAATGTTAAAACTGTACCCTCTAGTGCTACAAGAAACAATTCTGGACTGTCACTCATGCACAAATCCATAATTGTAAATAATGCATGCAGTGAACATTTCCTGCTCACTTAGTTTTGAACCTGTGACTCTGGGATAGTACGTCCAGTATTTTGTGTTTTCACTGTTAAATTCGATTGTGTCATAGATTATCAATATTTGGTGAGATATAACTGACAGTGAAGACAGATCAACTTTAAGAAAAGTCAGAATAGTTCTTGACAGAAAATTTCTAAACATCTTGTGCCAAATGTCTATTTTCCACATATATCACAAGTTAAGATAAACATGGCACTAGAGTAAACAGAAAACAAGAGACTCCATCTCTTATCTAGAGTATCTTGTATGTCACCATTCCTTTTGTACAATCAAATAAGTCAAAACTACTGATAGCTTACTCGCTACAATCAGCACATCCCAGTACTTGACTGGTGGGTGTTAATAATCTCCCACTTGGGTGGTAGGGGGTGTGACTGTGCATACAACTGACTGTGTGCTCATCCCAAACATCATAGCCACCTGACAGCTGACTGAGTGAAACAAATAAGAGTGCTGAAAAGCAGACACACCTGTTTCCCATAACCCTGACGCTCCCATCCTGGGGGATTCAACTGCTGACTGTGCACATCCTGCATGTATACATCTTTAATATGGACTGTGAAGCCACAGTGTATCCAAGTGACCCTTACCTCAGTCACATACTGTGATATTTTTTCAGGGAAAACCCCTGACTCCTGAAAACAGCAGGCAAAAAAGGGTTTAAAAAGGTTTCTCTCTGTTCATTCACAGTAGGTAATTAACCATGGAAATATCTGGAAGCAATTTTACAGTGCAGTTTCCTATGACTCAGTGATTCAAATAGTCAATTCCTGTCTATCCAAGATTTATTCAGTAGGCAAGACATACATGCCATGAAAAAAAACATCTCTAACATTAGCACTTTCTATGTATTTTTTTAGCATGTTCCCCCTTTTCCTCCCAATTTTGAATGGCTAATTATCCATGCACTGTGGTCCTAATGACTGGTAACTCCCCAAGTTGGCCTGGGAAGGAATAAAATAATGAATGCCACCAGAAGCAATGTGATTGCCTCAATCCAGACGGTTGGGTTAAAGGTTGAGGCTGGCGTGATTCTATATATGTCATTATCATCAAATCCCATGGAAAGATCAAATTCAACAATGAGTTAGTCTACCTCTCAATGATTTCCAACTCCCCTACCCTGTTTGTGGCACGCAGCCCCAACCCTAGTAATTTCTACTGAAGATGTAAATCTTTAAAAGCTGGGTCACAAATAGTAAGTTTCATTATAATAAAAAAAAGTGGGGCACTACAGTTTTTAGCAAACATTTCTCAAACTTTTCATCAGATTTATTGACAGTAAGAAATATATTGCCGACCTTATCCCACCAGGCAAAGGATTAAAAACATTTATGATAGTACATGGGTACAGAAAAATCCTCAAACTGCAATAAGGGTCATTATAACTCTTTCTTTTGTGAATGTTTAAAACATGAAGGTTCAATATTTGTAAAACTTTCCCAGACTAGAAAATATATTTTTCACTGCATCTGATATCATCTCTATGTTAAGTCTATTGGACATACCAGTAGAAATGAGACACGGAAGAAAACAAGGAAAAGAGAAGGTTTTCTGGTATATGAGTGAGTAACTTGGATGGAATGAATGGGAACTGGTGCCATCTACAGAGCTCCTATAAAAAAGTATGGTATCTTTAGTTAGGGCGATTCAGGTCAGACAGTTTATTGCAGGCAGTCCTCAATGGACTTGTGAAAGCTGTGGGCTAAAAGTAATCAAGTCCAGGGATAAGCTAAAACTAGGGGTTTCAGCTTTGAATTTACTAATGGACCACCAGGGAGCAGCTTGCCATACAAAGCCTCTGACAGTCAGTCACATCTGTCGGGGAGAAGAGGAAGCAAAGGGTGGAGTCAACAGAAGCTGGTGACCACAGCCTGCTCCCTGAACCCCACACACACAGCCCCCATGTCCCACAATAAAGCAGCCAACTCATCTGCTGATGGCCTTCCTTCAAAAAGAAAACACTGCATGCATTTAATGTGATTAGGAGTTTTCAGTCTGCTGCTTCACAACTGAGATTTGAGATCAAATGAATGGATCAGATGAATGCTACAGCTGCGACCCACAGATGTGCATCCAAATGCAAACACTTTAAAGCCCTTTCTAGCATATAATTCACACCAAATAACGAGTAACACCAGGCATCAGTGAAATGCTGGCATCTACAGAGAGATTTAGTCAGTGGGTCATGGTTTACTTTACTAAGTCATGATTAAAGTAAATCATTGTTAATCAAAAACAGTAAAAGAATGACATGAATCGAATAAAATTTATCGTGACAGAAAAACATTTAAAAAGACTTTAGTGTTCAGTCTGACAATGGCATTAAGTTTTTCAACCATTTCTTTAAAACAAAAGGTCCCAAAAGAAATGTCCTATGCCACGTGGTGACAACGATGTAGATATCTGAATTATATTTTGAATGACGACACCTACTTTCTTGGCTACATCATTGCTGTCAATTAATAACCAGCGAAGCACATTAACCTCTGCAAGGACCAAATCTGCTCAGTCAGTGCAATGCTTTTCAAATCTATTTCTGTTTTGAGTCTGTAATTTAGGTGGCTCCATTACTACATTATTTATTTAGATTATGAATCATGCGGCCTAAAAGAGAAGAAACCTCAAAATGGTCTTCAATTACAGACCTCACAGCCTGTAGCCACGCCTTGATTGAAACCCCTCCTCACGACAGTGTCTACACTGCAGGGAATCTGAAAATGACACAGTCAAGGAAACTGGCATACAGCACTGTTTTGTCACAAAGTCCCCCTGCACACTTGTGCTCTGCTAAACACATGACAGTAGGCCTAGGCCACATGGGCTCCAACCATATGTTATTGAGATTCAAAAACCTGCACACACTTTTCTTCCAAACACAACACCAAAACTGACCTTTCACTGGCTAGTTTGTCCTGCAGGCTTATTTGGCTAGTCGGACTGAAAACCTGCATATACATGCCACCAAACAGCACATGTCTGGAGGCTAATCAGCTTTGTTTGCAGTGCCCTGTTTATCAGTTCCATGTGTTGATTTATAAACCAGTGTTTTGTGGGTACAGACAGAAAAGGTATGGTATGAGGACTCTGTAAAAGTAAGTGCTGCAAGTGTGTGTGTGTGTAACCACGACAGAGATGACACTGGTGGCAGCTGTACAGACACTGCATAAAGCTTGACCGAATAATCTGCCAGGCCACTTTTATCTTATCGCAGATATATCATTATTTGAAAAATGTGTGTGCTGATAAGTAACAAGATACCACAGTACAGAAATGCCGAAGATATGTTTGAGGTAACTTCGAAACAGCATGTCCACTAAATAGTTTGTCCACTAATGAAAACTGGGTTGATTTTTGTCTGTAAAATATACTGCTTATTACATGTCTTTTCACAAATCATTAATAAACTATTGTAGTGATGCTTATTAAAAAAGTTTTATGTAAAAACATGAATATTTCACCATATGATTATCAAACAACAAAACAGATGTCAATATCAGTATCAGCCTTAAAGTTGCAAAGATTCGCTGATCGAATTGTTGATCAACAGAAAGTTAACAATTTCATAATCAAATATTGGCTTTAAGTTATTTTTAAGTAAAAGTTCAAGAGACCATCAGGTCCCTGCTTCTGAAATGAACGACAAATCAACAACTGTAAAACTGAATACCTTTAGATTCTGGACTGCTGGTCGGACAACACCAGACATTTAAAAGACTTTGAATTTGGGAAACTGATGGACACATTTCAACACTTTCTGTAGTTTTATACATCAATAGATTATCGATTAATAGAGAATTTTTTTTTTCAAATTTAGCACGGACAGTGTACATTAAACAGTGAAAAAATGCCCAGAGTAGGCCAAAATACTATTTTTCATCTGTAGTTCCAGGACAGTTGTTACATACCACAGTCAACCTAAAAACCTTAGGAGTATGTCACTTAATACAGTTAGCACTGCAGGAAAGGTTTTAGGGTCCTGTCTAGAAACTGCTACCATGGCAAATCTGAAAAGCTTTTATTGCCCTTGCATTGATGAAAAATGGTGCATTCCTGAGCATTATTTGCTTTAGTTTCATCAGTGTTTGTCTCTTCCTTTGTCTATGCAAGTCTATCATGTATTGTAATCCCAGCTCAGGACTGGGATACAGCAAAGCTTTCCAGCTGTACTAACTCGGGACAGTATAGTGACTGGAAGGTGCTCTGGCTGGCATGCAGCCCAACTGCAGGTCAATACTCCCACAGACTCTGCGACTGCAGTGCCTCCCTTGAAATATGTCTTCATTTCCCCTGCCACCCCTTACGCCCAAAGCGGAGAAGTCTGCGCTGCCTCTCCTCCCCTATATCACATAACGTTTGTCCCTCCTCATCTGTGTCCAACCACTTGGCAAACTTTTCCCAAAGGAGCTCCTCTTTGCTCACCACGAGTGACACCCAGAATACCCAATTTCGTTTCTATTTGTGTCCACCACGAATCACCGCTGCTCCTCAATGGGTCTGTAGCCATCTGAGTGGGAGAGAAACTAGCCGGTATTTCCCCCCTACACACTCCTCGAGTAATGCAAGCTAAGCCATGATGCGACACACTGCGAGTAACGTTAACGTTTGATAGAAAATGTGCGCATAATTACCAACAAATCTGTGCTGCGCCAAAAGTTATCGCCTGTCCGAGTGGAGTCACTTGAGCTGAAAATCTAAGTTAGCTTGTGCATAATTAGCAGTTTCTCCATGTGATATAAGTTAACCTAAACTGTTACTGGTAACGTTAACGAAGTTGTACTCGAATGGGAAAGGCAAACGAGAGGTCCAGCTAACGTTGAACTGACGCCAGGAGCTAACTACTTTCTTACCGACGTAATGTTAGGATAACTGCCCACAGAGAAGAACCGTTAGCTTGCTAGCTGGCTTTGAACGGAGCACAGCCCACTTCAACACAACGAGGACTAGCCGGGTTTGTGTCGCCACTTACGTTAGAGACTCCGAGCAGCTCCACTGCAACTTCTTTCAGTGGCCTTAAAAAAGTAGCACAGGCAGAAGGAGTAAAACAAAACAGTTGACTCACCGGTTAGTCCGTATAAGGTGAGAAGTGATGTTAAAACTCGCAGTCCGTTAGATGACAAACTCCCCCTGAGCGGTGATCTTTTCTCCATGATTCCCGTTTGTCTGTGCGCTTTGGCACTCTCGGCTCCGTCCTCCTCACTCGTCCCTGCTCTCTCTGGCTGACTCGATAGCTTTTCTCCATAGCGACCGATCCGCGTGGGCTGTACCACTTCTGCAGGACAACAAACCCTAACACACGTAGCCTACGCACGTGGCTACGTAGTTTGAGTAGTAATAAGTAGCCTACTATATACTGCAGCTACTTAAGTACAAATTTATAGTAATCCTTGTATTCCATCCTATTTTGTCCTACTTTACAGTCACTTCTACTCCACTACATTTGAGGTGGAAATATTGTTTTTGGAATACAATAATCTGACCGCATTAGTTATAAATTACTTTTTAGATCAAGATTTTATAGGTCAAACATAATATAAAATTGTTGTTGTAGTGTTTGTCGAATTTTTTATTGCTACTGGCCAAACTAATCGCCCCTGAGGGACAAAGGTCTTTAAACTGAAAATATGCAATGTTACCAGTATAATGTTTTTTAAAATTAGCTCAACAACATTCAGATGCCGCTTAGAAGGTAATAGGGAATAAAATTCCAATAAGTATATAAACATGTAACACTTAGAATGGAGCCATTTTGCATAATTAGTACTTTTACTTTTCATACTCATAGATAGGCCACAATTTGCTGCTAATCCTTCTGTGTTTTTACTAAGATTTTGAATGCAGGACTTTCACTTGTAACAGAGTATTTTTTCACTGTGGTGGACCTATTGCTACTTTAAAATATCTGGGTACTTTTTCCAGCACTGTTAGTAGTACAGTATTAGTCAGTGGCGGAATTACTCAGATTCTTAACTTAAGGAGAAGCAGAAGCATGACACTGCAGAAATACTCAGTTACAAGTATGTCAATCTCATATCAAAGAAATATACAAGACTATCATTCACTTCGTGTTCGTTGGATTACCAGCTAGGCAAAGTGTGCAGCTGCTCTGAGGCCCCAAAACCTCAGGGGGGCCTGAAGCCTCCAGGTTCGCCATGTGGCAATTAGTTTTAGGTAATGTGATTAAATGAATATTTGTTTTTGTAATACTGTTTGCAACACTGAAGAACAACATTAACTGCCATGACAAGGGGCCCTAAGTTGAAATCTAGTTTTATGACCTTTATCATTTATATTGCACTTACATTATACTTATTACTATAAAAAAATGTGCTTAATCAAGTCACCTCAAAAGAATTACTAATTTCTGACAAATTATTACACAATTGACAGAAAGTGGGGAAAACAAGGTTGGGAGGTCAATAGGGGCCCTTATAGTGGTAATCCGGCCCCAGATAGAACTAAGAACTGTTTAATATTTACATGGGGATTACAAAATATTGGTCTTTATTCATAATCTCTCCTCTCTCTTTAAAAGAATTAAATAAAAGTGAAATTTAGTTCTGATCTGGGAATTCCCTTGTTTCAAGAGTACACTTGTGAAAACTGCCTTTATGTTCACGCAAAACTGCAATGAAACTGTTAATTGCACAAATAACTGTTTACTTTTTAAGTATGATCATTTTCTTCACTGTAGTGACTGAACAGATAAAGATTCATTGTCTTGCTCAAGGAGACACTGAACCTTTATCTGTTTTGGCAAGTCCCACGAGTGTTGTGAAGATCAGGCCTACAACTGGTTAAACAGATGTCTCTCTAACCACCAGGCCCGGCCTATTTATAGATGGAGGTTTCAAATTGTAAGCCGATATTAAAGTTGTTTTCACTTTAGACGTTTGTAAGGGTTCTCTGGCTCCTAAAGCAGAGTCACAGGTTTACAGAGCCCACGGGTCCTTTGCTACAACAAAGGCCACAAGTGCGTTTAGTACATGTTCATTCTGTCTCCTAAATTAACTGAAAATATAGAAAAATACACATTTGTATTAGCACATTTATTGTTTAAAGAAATTGAGGGTCAAAGAAAATTAAACAGCATGATGTTTGGTACATTTTTGTACCAACAGATTTGATTCTACAGAAATAGTACATCTAGATCTTAAAATGATTAGACAACCTACACCATGATGGTAATCAGTGATTGTTGAGGCACATATTTTATAGACAATGTGTAACCGATGTTTAAAAGTATTCTGAAACTGTGGGGAAAAATGAGGAAGTAAATGTGAAAGTTAATATAAAACCCAGGATACCAGTTATTGAAGGACAAACCAGTCACAAGCAATTAAACTACGCCACTGATTTCTGTTTTCTGAAAAAGTGTGTTTTCACCAACTTAAACACATGCACACTGTGACTACTCTGTCCTAAATCAAAGTGGTAATGAAACACTCTCTTGCATTGTTCTTTTTGCTGAGATAATTACAGTTTTTACACATTCAGGAATCCGGCGTTGCGTGCAGCACAGGGTTATTATCATAGCACTGTTGAAATGATAAACATGCTCCCTCAGCAGTTTTAAGCGGACATCATATTTATTCACATAAGATAAGCAAAAGTGCTCCTCTCAATGTGATTTCCTTATGTTGAAGTTCCCATTTCATTCTGTGGTGATGTCTTCATAGCCTGTATTAGTGTCCTCATCAGGATATGTGAACTCTCCAGGTAACCTCCATCTCCTGCAAAATTTAACCTGCTCACTCTCCCCAGAGCTACAGCCCAGCTTCAATGTGATTAAAGCATGACCCATGATGTGTCACCACACCATACCCCTTGCCTTTATACCCTCTGGTGGTTTATTTATATCCTCAAAGAGCTATAAATCCCCAGGTGAAAGTGCTGCCCTTTTCACCAATCAATCTTCCCTCCTGGGCCACTTTGCACTGGGAACAGTAAAGTCAGTGCAGCGACAAGGCTCATGTATTTATCCAATTTCATCCACAAATAATTTAATTTGGTAATGATATAGCCAATTTTGGAGAAATTGTTGTAGTGAGGCTTTTTTCACACCACTGGCATAACTTGCTGCATAAATTCTCAAAAAGCCCCTCAGTAGCACTAAATTGTTTATGAGCATTTATGGCCCATGACCTTTGTAATTGTAGTTACCTCACTGAGGTTTAATGCTGCAAAAATACTCAAGCGTTATTACATTTTCTTCCAGGCAGGCAAGGCTGCACTGGCACCACCTCCCCCGTGACCAGTGGTTGCACATCCACACAAGACTGTCTGGGACATTTGGTTTTACAGTCTGTGAAAACAGCCTTTGTTAAACACAACATTCCTCACTAGTCACATTGGTGAGCCAGTCCTTACACACCTCAACCACCCCCTGCCCCTTCCCCCTCTGTAGCCACTCTCATGGTCCCATCCCCTGCCAAGGCATGACCATCTAGAGCAGAGAGAGGTCACCTCAGTGCTGACGCTACACACTTGTGTTTGCGGCTCCACAGAGGTCTTCTCTATAATGACCTCCCTCTGAAATGACCCTTGGTAGTACACACTCACCTTTGGAAGACATACGTGAAGACAATAAAGGCAGCATACCTGTTACAGAGCATGTTCACATTACTGAAGGATATGGCTTCTGCAATGAGTACATTTGGCAACAGACTATCAGGTTAGGTGTATATTTGAAGGTATTAAATATAGTGTGACGGCATGTACACAACTGGTGACAGAAATGAGTGCTGTAGCGTGCTGTACTCTATGTGCACACACTGGTTTAGTGTCAAAATACCACATGCAAATGTAGGTATATGGACCAGGGTATGCACTTCATTCGCATTGAGGGTTTTCTAACAATCTGGATTTCCCATTTAATAACAGTTATAAATACCAATGAAGATAGTGTAGGTCATATGTATTGTATTAAAAAAGTAAGTTCAATGTGAAATTGTGACTCCAATAAATGTGTTGCAATCGGCTAGAGATGAAATTGCTAACAATGCATCTAGCAATAAAAAAATGTGTAATGGATTTAGATCGCCATCTGCTGGAATTAAAGGATAGGTTCAATTTTTCATGTCAATCTTAAAACAGGTGCCTTTTATGAATATTGAAACATTTTTTTGATTGCTGTGATTGTTCATCCTGGCCATTAAGACATCCCATCATATTGAGCATCTAATGTAAGTGATGGGAAGCATAGTAAGAAATCTCTTCAGGCAGTCAGTATGAACAGGAAGAACAGGGGCAAGCAAAACCTGTTTCAGTGTAGATATGGGCTCCTGACTGTTTTAAGACCTAACCTTTAAGTTTACAAAGCAAGGCAGATATATAGGATAAGTCTGTTTTTTTCACCCTCAGAACAACATTTTAGTTTGTTGTCTGAGTGAACTGCAAATACATTAATATCATTTACAAGTGTGACCACCTGCCCATAACTTTGTCTAAATCTGAGTTACAGAAATCTGTATAATTTTGTAACTTGTGCTGGAAACTACACTACGCAATTATGAAATTTTCTTGGTTTCTTTTTCACAAAAGCCAAATAAAAACATCACAGCTCAGTCAGTCTTTTACAATGTTGATCACAGGTAGACTGGTTTGTTTTCTCTTCTGTGATGTTGTGGAAAGAGTTGACACTGTAGATGAAGTGATGACAGGGGAGTTGAGAAATGGCCTAAAAGGTCAATAGAAGAGTCAGGACATGGGTAATTTGCAGTGAAGGTAGAGTTGTTGAGTGAAAAAGAGAGATACAAATAACAAGTAAAGCAACACTGCCTTAAATATGTTCTCAGAGTTACATGATAGGGAATCAGTGGGAAATTTATTTATTTGCGGAGTGACAACAGACAGACTGAGAAACACTAAGAGACACTACAGCCAACTGTGTGGTGTCTCTTAGTGTTTACAAAGTGGCTTCTGGTCACTTTAGCAAACACAATATCTCCAAAGATGACCACAGGGGACATTCTGGTCACATACTTGGCACAGCCACCTCTCATGTACATAAGTTCACACCCAAGTTAGAACAAATCTGGCAAATGCTGGTGTCAAACAACTCTCATCATTTGGCAACAATATCAAGTGGACACATTGTTTTCCCTCCATTTTTATCACTGGTTAAATGTTTTTTTCAGTAATTTGGATAAGAAAAACCAAGCCCTAGCAACACAATACTGAAGCTTATCCACAAAATATTCATCTAGTAAAAGAAGACAAAATAAAACACTTGTATGGTTTTACACTGTCTTGTCTTTATTAGAATGACACTACAACCACCACCATGCTGCAGAAGCAGTTGATTATTCAAATAAATAGTCTTAAATGACCATATACTTACAAAAGAGGTGCTAGATTATGGATGATGTCCTAATTTTATAGCAGTTTGTGTTTCAGATGTATCAATTTGAGCACAATCTACCATGAAAGAGACATGAGAAATCACAGAGCCAAACATGTTACAGGCTCAAAGGAAAAAAAGACACTGTAGGGATGATTTTAAAAAATTAACTTTGAAAACAAATAATCCTTGCTTTATGCTTTCATCTATTTTCTGACACCTCCGGGTATTTGTCTCAGTCTTCTCTTAGATAAGCCTCAGGTACTTCTTCCTCATCATTCTGTAAGGAGGCAGCATATTGTGCCATCCTTTCAACCTCCATTACTTTAGTCTCGGCTAACTTCTGATCTGCATCCACTGACATTTTTTGTGCCTCCTCCACCTGCGACTGGGCCACATGGATGTTTGTCGTCACTGTGATGGACGCATGTTCAGCTCCTGGACACACACACACACACACACAGGTGCAAACACACACTCCGTCAAATTGTTCAAATAAGTTCAAGGTTTGACATAACACCACCTCAAGTTCAGACATTAGGTGTGGTCATTAAAAAGGCTCTCCTGTCCATCATCTCCATTTTGTTTTACACAAAGCCCTACTGAGTGACAGCAAATGATCCACACACCGTTCAAAGAGTAACCCTGACAGCCGCTGTATGGGAAAAGGCATGGACAACAATGTACAAAGCTTTGAGAAGATGATTCACAGCTTAATACTTTTATTCATAATTACAAACCCCCTGAGAAAACCTGCCTCAACACATCAACCATGACATTCCAACTATTCAATCACACAGCCACATAACCACATTCCGACAGTTTCTTTTACACACCTGAGATGTACGCTGCCTCCGCTGCCATTTCACACAGCTTGACTGCGGTGTCCCAGGTTGACTCAAAATGTTTGCATTCATCTCGTCTGTCACTAACCTGTCAGGACATAGAGAATTATAAAACCCATGTCAGACTCAAACAGCTCTTCAACTGCCTGTTTTTAAGGGTTTAAAAGGCTGCTATCATATTTAAGATGCAGCAATCAATAAACAGAAAATCTGAATGGTTTTCTCCAGTTTGTTTTGAAGTGCTTTTCATCACAGAAGACAGAATAAACTAACCTCTGCACGCTGGGCAATGATCACCTGCCAGATTGTATTCTCTTCTGCTTGATCCAGTCTTTCAAGTGATTCCAAATATCGTTTTTGGAGAGCAATGAGTAAGTGCACGGCCTGTTGGCAAACAGAGGTAGGGCATACACAGTTTACATTCAAAAATCAACTACAACCAACTATGGAGGCCAAACACAACTATTATAGTTGATCAATTCAGACAAAGACAGGTGTGTATCTTATCCCTACCACTAGCCAGGACAGTGTTTCTGGAAAGGAATGTGTTTTGGTGCTTTGGAGTACCTCAAACGAAATGTAATTCAGTCCAGTTGTATTAAAGTGGTAGTGGATGTCATAGAGTTCTTGAATTCAAAATCATACTGCAACTGTCAGCGTGTCTTTCACTAAAGTAAGTGGTGGAAAAGTGTATGTTTTTGTGTGCTTTGGGTAAAGTGATCTTTATGGCATGCTTGACAAAACAGTTTACAGAGATCTGCCATTTGCTTGTCTCTACATTATGCTGCACATGGAAAACTCTATAACTTGGACCCCCAAATGTACTTACTTGACATATATAAAATAACCAATTACTTTAGTCTTCAGTATTTATTCAGTAGACTTTGCACTATCACATTCTTGTTTACAATTTGTAGAAACAGTTTGACTTGTATTTAGACCTTGCATGCTGTTGTTGCTTTTTATATATATTTACATACGTACTTGTTCACCTACTTGTACAAAGCAACAAAAACCTAAACATTTGATTCTGAGGAACTGGAAATATGAACATGCAACATCTCAAAAACATCAACTTGTCACAAGCGCTTCTCTTCATACATACTATTTATGTTTACATAACATAACATTCTTTACATACTCCATTATTTCTGCCTGATGCAGCCCAGTGTCATCACATTGCATTGTTTCTGTTTCTACATTTCTTATTATGGAATACTGTGGTGAGACATGCACTAAGAGTTCATATACTAAACGTACTAAACTTGAAAATAATCTTTCTGAAACTGAACCAGACAGTCCCACGATATAGAAAAACTGTTTGCCAAAAGATCCAAACTTACTTTTGAGTACTCTGTGATGGCATCTATGAGAGCCAAGGTGGTCTGAGAGAGAAAAGAGCTTGAACTGTCTGTTGCCAGAGAGGCTGCTCGTCTGATCAAAGAGTCGTGAGAGAGGTTTTCAACCTGCAACAGAGACACAAGGTAGGTGTATACTGTAAGTTATTTGCCATACACGACTGCTGTAATTTTTATGAGTAAATATTTCTGGTAGGTGAGACTCACCTGTCTGAAAGGTACAGCGCACAGCCCACCGCCGACGGTTAAAGACGCTATACTTGTGTACAGAATATTTGTCCATTTCCACGGTTTATGGACTGCAGGTGTTTTACTGCTGAGCAAAACGCGAGCAGAACTCCTGAACAAAACAAAGAACCAGTTTCATCTTCACAAGATATCCCGTAAAGATGAAGGCTTTTACGATGAAGTTCTAAAGCAGTGTCACCTAGAGCATTTTATATTCCAGGCCCTCTAACGTTACCTAGCAAGCTCCAAAAAACTGAAGCTAGTTGTTTTTAACATAGCCTTTGTCATTTTACTATTTTTTACTGTGTCACTTGTGCTAATTTTGGACAACGAAAAACAAGTTTAACCTGTATCTTGAGAACTTCCGGTTACCGTTGATGGCACTATTATGAAGTATAATATTAAAAGTCGTCGGCCGTATTTCATTTTAAGAGGGTGTGAGTTTAGTACGTATGTGCATAAATTAAAACAGGCTAAATACTTTACCTATTTGACGTTATGTAGCTGTAATACACATCCTACCTGATGAGGTTGAGGCAGGTTGTTAGCCTCCTCAGTGCGGCCATGTTGGTCCGCTCCGCCTCAGTAACTTCTTCGTCGTCACTGAGCAAGTGTTCCACTGCTGTGAAGCTGTCTTAGTCTGAACTCTGTTGTCCTCTTGTGGTGAAGCAGCAACATTGTCCGATGCTTGATCATGTTTTTAGCTCTACTACAACCTGCCCTGTAATCATTACACAGCACCAATGTGTTGGTTCACTGGCACCTTTCTGTCTTTTTTCATCTCCCTGTGTAGTTGTGTTGTTCAGGACATCTTTTCAACAATAGCAATAAAGAGGTTAAAGAGGTTCTGGTTAATATTGGTTTAGATAAGGATTAAGATTTGACATGCAGTTGGTCTACATTTTGGTTTAGTGTCTGGTGTCAGTTGAAATTCGTCACAAGCAGGGTCATGCATTTTTGCATTTTACATTCTAGGCATGTATTGATGAAACAGCACTGTGTAAATATTAAGTCCTTGTATGGCCTTTACAATATCCCCGTGACCACAGAGTCAAGAAAATGTGTAGAATAGAAGCACACAAATCGAACAGAATTAAAGAGTAATGAGAGTGAATAGAAGGGAAAGCATTCAGATTGAAAGAGCATGCTAAATGATGATAAAGATCAATGCTGATATGATGGATTGAAGTATCGTGCTGGTTGGTTCCTAATAGGTTTCCCAGTCACAGTGCAGAAATACAGCACATAGAAACATTTAAGACATGAAAAGTGCAACTAAATCATTCAAGATGAATTTACCCGCATTTATTAATTGCAATACCCTAATTTACATAATTCAATATGGTCTGTCATACTACTGCAAATATGCATTACCATACAACAACATTAGGCTACTTCTAAAACCTCTGGTTGCATTGTGTGAGAAATGGCTAAGAACATCAATATGGCCTTCAAATATTGCTACTATTCTCCAACAACTCCATGATTATAGGCTACTCTAGAGAGACAGATTAGTCTCAGAACATTATGGATAGGAACACTACAGAGACAGACTTTTTTGTTAAGAGTAAGATCTTTATTTTTCAACCAAAAACAGATGCTGTATTGCTCTCATCAAAGCCACCCATGTTCATTTACCTCACAGAACACAGGAGTTGCATTTCTACCGCTGCTTCGGTCAGTGAGTTTTTTTGTGTTATTGTGGGACTTTGTTGTTGTTATTTGTTTGTTATTGTGTATTTTAAGGGGTTAAAACACCGAAGTCAGACGTTTACGCAAACAAACTAATCAATCTGTTCATATTCATATTGTATATTGTATACTATATACTGTATATAAAATCCACCTGTACATAACACTTATTTATTCCAGCGTTCTTTGCACTCATGTATGCTTGTATTTGTATGTGCACCTTTATATCACATCCACCTCCGACATGTACATAATAATAACAATTATGTTAATAATAATTTTTCTCCTGCATTGCATCCTTTGCAGTCTGTTCATTGCACTACTGCAGGTTTGTCTCAATTTGTCTGTTTTTGTTGATAGAATATATATTGTGTATATATATATATATATATACACACTGTAGCCTGTATTAGTATTATTGTATAAGTAAGCACATCATGAGCATTGTCCAGAGTCAAATTTCTTGTATGTGTACATACCTGTGAGCAGCTGTAACCAGTTGTGGTACAGTAAATTATCTTGAAAAATAGTGGTACAGGGCACTGAATTTCATGAATTTACTGTTTATCAGACCACAAATAAGAGTGTTTCTAGGGAACGGTGTGATATAGACAGATATGCTTGGCCAAGCAGATCTGCATATTGGTGAAACTGGATCATATTTTATTTTATGGAGTTTCTTGATGGACAGATAGCTTTAATCCTCCAAGATACTTGCTTTTTAACAATGCGTAGGCATAGACAGGCGTCAACGCAAACGCCATTGTTTACATACTTGCCCATGTACATTTGACCGTCCTTGAGTAAATTGGGTGTGAGACATAAAGCTATTCGATTTGCACTTAATCTAGTACAGTGACCCTAGCTGGCTGCCTTCAGGTTAGTTTCCCCAAATAACCATCTCAGACCTAGTTGTTTGACTTCATGTGTAATACAGTGTACTGTTAACAAACAAACTTTTCCAACATCAACAGAGCAGCCTATAAATAATTAATGATGTCATTAACCATCACTTTTACAGTAATTAGTTTCACTGGAGCATATTATTACACATAGGAATACAGTTAGCTGGCTAATTATCAGCATCATTACATTAAAGAAAACATGTTGAAAAACAAGTCAAGACTTGTTCTCAAGACTGAGATCATAAGTGTAATATCCCCTCATGATGTGTCAAAGTTAACTATCAAGTTGATGGTCTGAGACCTGTACAAGCCGCACTCTGGCAGCAGTTGTGCGGCAAAGTTATGCATTTACATTACAATGACTTGTTTTACTTTCCCTGATGTGTGTGTATGACTGGATATATGCTCATGCCAGTACACACAGAGCAATATGCAGTGTGTCATGCATGTAGACACTCCTAAAAAAAGTGCTTTGTTCTGTGTGGGCCTATATGTGTCATGTTTAGGGCTGGGAAAATTAACGTGTTAATTAATTAACGGCAACAATTATTTTATCTCAAGTTAACGCAGGTATTATTATTATTATTATTATTATTATTATTATTATTATTATTATTATTATTATTATTATTATTATTTATTATTATTATTTTGAAAGACAAGCGAACAATTAAATGCCATAGCGAAGTTGATAGCTACACACTGCATGCTGAGTGGTACTGGGGAAGATGTTGGTCTTAGGAACATTCTTAAAATTGGGGCTGCTCTGTTCTCAGGTGAACAGACAGGGTGACAAGCACTCCATGAGTAAACAGCAGGAGCTCTATGGAGAGTATCCATGGCTTCTGTGCGCTACACAGCTGTAGCCTATTTAACTTAAGTTAAAATTATAGGCTACATAACCTTACCTGATAGGCCTTCATCTAGTTTTTGCAGAGATGCTCTGTCATATGAATTGCCTCCTGTTGTTGTCCTGAAAAGTATTAGTAAACAGTAATAAATTCTGGAAATTCACAAACAGTGAGGATCAGTCTCTCTTCCACTGATTTGTGCTGCATGTCATGTACAAAAAAGTTCCAGACAATTTAACTTCGGCAGCGGGTGGGAGTGTGCGTGAAGCGAGCACAACCATGACAGTTTCACAGGAACATGCCGGCTTGTCGTTACACCTCTTGCTTGCAAGAAAATCATGCGATTAATCTCAATTAAAATTTTTCATTGTTGCCCAGCACTAGTCATGTTTTTTTTAAAAACTACACAAACAATGCACAAAATACATGAGTACATTAAAACTCTCTTGAGTTGACACGTCACATAGGTATCATGTGTGCAGCTCTTGATATGATTTAGGGTATTATTTATGTCATTTTCTACCTTTTCCAAACTTCCCATAAATTTGTATGTAATATTCCTTATCACTGCGTAACAGGTGGGTACATTTAGGCTGGGTTCACATCAAAAATAACACTACATCCTCATTCATTCAGACAGCTTCTTGATTTAGAGGGCTCTGGAAAAAACAAAAAAATGCAGGCCTACATTTAGGCTGGGTTCACATCAAAAATAACACTACGTCCTCATTCATTCATTCAGACAGCTTCTTGATTTAGAGGGCTCTGGAAAAAACAAAAAAATGCAGGCCTACATTTAGGCTGGGTTCACATCAAAAATAACACTACGTCCTCATTCATTCATTCAGACAGCTTCTTGATTTAGAGGGCTCTGGAAAAAACAAAAAAATGCAGGTTCATCCAGCAAAAGAAAGTTGAATGTGGCTCAACCTTCACCACAGTGCAGTAAAAAAGGCAAAACACTCATCAAAATGTATTTTGTATATCAAAATGTATATCAAAGTAAAATACTCAATACTTCAAACATAATAGTGCTTAGTAGGTATATTTATGTGTGCTGACAACTGTAATTAATGACTCTTGGATTAAAATAAAGTGTCCTCTTTGATTTTTATAAGTGATTATATACACACATCCACATTTTAGACAACTGAGTCAAAATGACCCTGAGCACTAAGTGAAACAAAGAAAACCAGTAGCTGAAAACTGACTTTGACGTCGATCAAAAACTGTTTCCATGACTCAGTGTTGAATACAGAATGAGTATCATTCGTAGAGCACAGGGATGACGAAATTCTTGTTCCCCTTGTGTTTTGGTCATGACTATATAGTTTTTTCTCAGAAGACTGCAAAGAGCTCTGCGGAAAACATTTGTCTTTGTAACTGTGAGCCATGATGCCATATCAGTGCTGGAAAGGTTTGGGAAAATGAAGGGTGTTATGGCCTTTTACCTTTTTAATTTATATGAGTAAAATACTATAGATGTGTGTTTGTTCTGGTCAAAGCAAATTCTTACCAGTTACTGTTAGAGGTTTCGGAATTTATCAGAAAAGTGCAGCATTTTGCTTCATTATATTACTGTAGTAAACATTCAGATTATTTTGAGAGGGGACACAGTTTGTATAATGATGCATGATTTCTAAGTGTGGCAGTGCTTATCTGCTTGTCACAACATTGAAATAAATGGCTAATAATACCTCAGTCGGGGATGAATCCTTAATGCAAAAAATCAATGACAAGGTAATTGTAGTTCAGGTTTTGGTAGGAGCTTTCCTTGGCATCAACTTTTTGCTGATTACAACCTTTTTTATGAAGGCTTTCTTCTACACAACCATGCGCTACATCTTATTTGCAAATACACTACTGTCTGATTGTCTGATTTTAATTGTGACAAATCTCTTGCTCATCCAGAGCTATTTTCGTGTTAATATACAGGTGTGGTTGTGTCTCATTATGGTTACTGTATCATCTCTTTACAATTTTGTTACACCAGTTACTCTGACAGCAATGACCCTGGAGCGCTACATAGCCATCTGCATGCCCCTGCGGCATGGAGAACTGTGCTCCCGACGCAGCTCTCTGCACTGCATCCTTCATCATTTACAGCTTCAGCTCTGTACCCTGTATTGTTCTTCTTTTAATCTTCTTTGCATCTGTCACCAATAGCTTTTATGTACAATACAGGGTCTGCTCTGTGGAGATGTTGATTTTGTACAGTTGGCAGAGTCATGTTAGGTCAGCTATAAGCCAATTCTACTTCTTGATCATGTGTATTACTATTGTATTCTCCTATTTTAAAATAATGAAAGTGGCCAAAGCTGCATCAGGAGAGAATAAAAAGTCAACCTGGAAAGGGCTCAGAACAGTACTTCTTCATGCTTTCCAGCTGCTGCTCTGTCTCATCCAGCTGTGGTGCCCATTCATAGAAAATGCTATACTTCAGATTAATGCCATGTTATTTGTTAATGTCAGGTACTTTAACTACATAATGTTTAGTCTTGTTCCGAGATGTCTGAGTCCTCTTATCTATGGCCTCAGAGATGACAAGTTTTTTCTTGCACTGAAATACTATGCTCTCTGTGGCTTTGTCAAGAACAAATCTTTAGATTTAATCATTTGACCTTTTAAAATTATCGTTCTGCCACATAAATGTTAATTATATGAATGTACCTTTTTTATTGCTTTAACGAACAAGTAATCTGTAAATATGTCCTCCCCCTTAAATTTGTCAGTGTGTGTTCACACAGTGGTCAATTTCTTTAATGCAAGATTCCTCATCACTGCCTACATCCTTACATTTGTTGAATATATTTTATTTAGCATTTAGCCATGATGTGATAATATATTATATGCCTAGCGTGATTAGGATAATGATTAACAAATGTATTATAATAATGTTCATTTAAAGATATGCTGACCTTTGAGGTACAGTTTACTTGCTCAGCCCTTACTTTCTCATGCCGTGGCCTAGGAAGATCCGGGTAAGGAGGGCCTGATAGAGGAAGATAACTAGATTTATGAACACAAAGCGGCTCTTGGGAGGAGGCTGTAACTCTGAAGGTCAGCGTGTTCTGTTAACCACAGCACACCAACCTGTCTGCATTTGTTAATGTTGACCAACTATGAGATTGTTTCAGGCAAAAAAACCCATTTCCAAAATGCTGTCTAATTTCTGATTTCAGTTTATTTCTTTAGAGGTGTTGCAAAGTTGTATACACTATTGTTTTAATATTGAATTATGTGTGTAGGTGGAAAAGATGGGTCTTACCATAAGACACAGAAGAGGAGGAGTAAGACAGGACATTTTAACCAATGTAATACCTAGTTTGTGGAGTGTGCTCAGCTCAGATGCACATGTATTTTTATTTGTGTTTTATTTGTTTGAAATTATCACTAAACTAAAATTAATTTGAACTATACTGGATTCTGTGTCTCACTGAAAAGAAGACAATTTATATTGAAAGAGCTACAATTCATCTAAGTATAAGTTACAGTTACATTCAAGAAAATTGAGTATGAGAGTGAAGGCCCATAAGGTCTCTGGCCCGGTCTGAGGGTTTTTTTATCTTCCACACATTAAAGAAAACATCATCTGATGATGAAAAACAAGCCAAGATTTCAGAGCATCAGTGTATGATGCAACGGTTGTGCAGCAAATTTTTACATTACAATGATTTGTTTACTTTTCTTGATGTATGTGTTTGACTGTGCATTATCATCCGTTCTAGGTTAATTTTGGAGGGAAGAGGTGTGACGTGACGACACATTAACAGCAGACTATATTTGCGGCACTTTTCGTATAATGTGCATTGATTACTAGAGTAACTGTACTTACAGTAGTGATTTTTTTCTTAGAGACAGCATTAACAGTGTTATCTGTTGAAATGCAACTGCAGAGATGGTTAGGCTACTAAATGAATTACTCTGTTCCTAAATACAATCCATATAATTACTGATTTTTAATTTATTTTAAAATGGCTATTGTAACGTTACCCCTTTATCCTTCCCGAAACACAGGCTAAACTATACCTCGGAACACACAAATACATGCATAGAATGTGCAGCATATGCAGAATATTTATAATTAGTCTAATGTATATCACATGTCCCTATGTAAAGTTGTGTTAAGACACATTCACATAAACAACAAGTGAGTATCAATAAATAACTGAAGCTGCTCAGTTTAAGTCAAGAGAGAAGTTTGGTCAATATTGCAAAATATATAAGGCAACCAATTGCATTCAACAAAACACTTTATTATATATTATCTAGAGGGAGCGGTAAAGTGAGGTTGTTTTTGTTGAGGACATTCCACTGTCAGAAGCAGACCAGGTCATGGGCCCCAGATGAGACCAGCTCTTGAGGAGACACGAGCCTGGTGCTGCTGGAAAGAACAGGGAGAAGAAAGATGAAACAGTGGTAATACATGTTAATACAAGGTTAATATATTTAAGACATTGATTTTAATATAATATAAATTATAATATACATGGAAAGCCAATGTTTCACAAATAATGTCATGAGGTTGAGGAGTGAGAGTACACAGTTAGGTCCAGTTTTATCTGGACCTAACTATTCATTGGCATGATTGCAGTCATTTGGTCCTGTGCCCCAGTAAAGAATTTGATATTAAATAACTATAACCTTTTTTTCATGGTACTTCAGTTGACTAAAAGTTGTAAGACAAGTTCCTTTACACCTTAATAAAATTGTCATATTTAGTACTACTACTTTGTTGCAAATTCTTTGAATTTAATGACCAAATATTAAATACCAGAAGAGGGTTGGTTGTCGGTCATCACTGTTGAGATTTGTTGTAGTTTAGGTGGCAGGCTAGCCCAGTGGTTAGGGTGACCCATACAACCACACATCCCAGAGGAGCAACAGGGAAAACCTTGACTTGTGTCTGGAGTGGTCACTTTATTAGGTACACCTATACAATCTAATGTAATAAATACACCAGCTCAACCATGAATTCTGCTTTTATGATGCCTGTGCTGTTCAGGATTTATTTACACAGACATACATACAAGTGTTAATTTACTTACATGTTTTATCACTGAGGTCACACTTTTTGATGTTGGTGTTGTACTGAGTAGCATTATATTTAGAGGAGTTTCTGATATTCTGGCCCTGTAATATACATTATGTAAATAGGGAGGACAAAAAATCTTCATATCAAACATAATGTAGTTCAGTGAAACACCCTTTAATTTTAACCTCAGTATTAAACATTTAATTAAATTTAAACATGTATGCTCATATGTGTAAATTTAATTAAATAATTGCACAGCTGTTGTGCTGAACTGCATTACATTGTAAAGGTGCACTTATTAAGGCCACTAAGAGCATTCAACACAGTAAGACCAGCAGCTGAAAAGAATGTGTAAATGCCTCTGTAGCTCAAATCAATCAAATCAATGTGGAAGAAAGTTTGTCCTGGTTATTGTTGGCTGGACATGGTTTTTGCATTCCACTAATTTACTCTTATATATACAAGTTTGGCACTATGAGGCCTATAAGCAGATCCAGCTGCCAGTTTAATAGGTACACCGAGATAAAAATAATGCAGTCCTGCAATAATCCGACCTTCATGAAGGTTACAATATTCAGTTTTAGCTGTTCAGAGGCACCTATTAAATACAGAGCTGTTTTTGACAAGGACATACCTCGTTGATATTTGGATCCTTTGTGGATAGCTGGCTTGCTCGCTCATTACAGTCAGTCTCCGATGGTTTCATATGTCAGCCTCCTCAACAGAAAAACATATGAAGTTATCTGCTACAGTTATAACGTTACTTACTTTTTGTGCTGCTGATCTTATCAGCCGATGCACTATCCAGCAAACAATGTGTGTAAGGTTAATGACTGAATTAACAAGCTTGGCATCTATTTCGCACAGCTAACGTTACCGTTCATCATTATGTTACAGCAGCCACTAAGTGCTGCTAACTTCCACTATAATTCTAATAACCGAAGATAAACTTTGAATGCCAACGAACCAACGTACACTTATAACTTGACATTTAAAGTAAATGTCGGCAAACTGACAGGGAGTAACGTTAACTTTATGGTAACTTAACCAGTGAAGTGTTGCTCAGGTTAGCTAACTGTTAGCTACACTTCGAATCTGATGAAATTAGTTAATATCTTCCAAACTAAAGTTGAACAAAAGCTGGGAAAGAAACAAAACAGAAAAATAGTTTATCTAAATCAGTTTCTTTAAGAAACTTAATAATATAACAATATATCTTGCTTGCGGTTTTCCCCAAGAGACCTGACAATGATAGATCATGATATTTTCAGAACTATTCAGTGTGGAACTATCGGCTGCCCCGTGAACGCGTCACTTCCGCATTCCACAGTTCCCATAGAAGTTAATGGGAGTGTCGCAACTCTCTTATTTAAGGGCTCTGGTTGTGATCACGTTGAAAGTTACCAATCATAAGAGGGTCAGTGCGAGCAGAAATCAGCTGAGCAAGCGGAAATCCACTGCGCGTGCTAAACACCACTCCGCGAGCAGAAGCACACTGCGCGCGAGCAGAATTCCACTGTGCAAGCAGAGTTATCCTTTGAGAACAAACCAGGCGCTCGATCACAGAAACTTGTGGTTGTTGAATTTGTGCGCGAGTACTGTATCGTGTCCGTCGGAAGATTAATTTTTGCGCGTGTGAAATAACATAATGCGCTTGTGAGCATGTTACATGCTCATAACATTTGACAAAAATATAACACCATACACAAGATAAAGATTTGTTTTTAAACCAATCCGCCGTGTTTTTGATATTTCACAGAATGACCAGCGTTTTTTTGACCTGTGTCACATTGTGAAAAGGGGAAATTATAGAGATTAGCATACCTTGCTGCAGCACCAAAGGGGTCTTTGAGGTCATTGTGATGATGTCACAATGCCACATGACTATAAGTTTTTAATATGATTTCAGAATTACTTATTTTGACTTTGTTGCACTGAATGACCTTATAAGAACTGCATATTTGGGGATAAAAATCCCCTGATTATTTCAATTAAAAATAGCAGGACGCTGGGGCTGTCCCCAACTAAGGATTTACCAAAATTGTCAAGTCCTGTCAACTAGTTGTCATGTGTGTTTTTGTGTTGGCGATTGCCAGCCGGCATGGGGGTGGGGCTTTTTCTCTCTCTCTCTCTCTTGCCTGCCATTCACTGCTGTTGTGCAGAATTTTGTGTGCATTTCGTGATGCCAACAACTGAAGTGCATGTTGTGGCTCCTTGCAGGTCTATTTCAAGTATCCGGCTATTTAAAAAGGATAAAATATTTTTTGTGTGGTTCATCAACGGTGATAAATTATCCGAAAGTACCACAAGGTGCGGACAACTCTGGACAACACCAGTGAAGCTGGGGCTTGGTCTCTTCAGCAAGTGTTCCTGCCATTACACACATACTGTCATACTGTGCCTACACATGCGCACTGACGATCCAGGGTTAGGGTTACAATTTTGGATTTATTTACAGACTTTCAAAACATTTATTGAAAGTTTTATTCTTTTTACATGTTTATTCATAACATTAAATGTTGAAATGTATATTGTAATAGGCTGTATATTAACTTATTGGAAGAAACTGGAAGTTCTATGTAAAATCAGACGTTGTGCACCCCCATATCGCCAAAATGGCATGATCCTTGTTTCACTACAATCAACCTTCGACTAATTGGGGTCAGCCCTACAAGATGCTATAAATATGTCAACATGGATTAGAACATGCAAAGAAGAACTATTTGTACTTAACACTGGAATTTTTTATTTTTATTTAAAGATGTAATAGTTCATCTGAAGCGCGGTCCTTTACGCTCAAGTAAAACTTTGCAGTTTTGAGCATTATTTGAGCCATATTTAAAACATTAATGTACAGACAGTAGAATTATTTAATATCTATTAAGAATTTTCTGGCAATTTATTATTTGTGGACACAAAAAAGGACACATATTGTTTTTTACCCAGATGTGATTATGTAATGTTGAGTATTGAAGAATTTGTCATACACACATCCACATTTTGATACAACTGGGTCATAACGGCCTTGGGCACTGAGTCAAACCAAGAAAACCAGCAGCTGAAAACTATTTAAAGAAGCCCAAACACTACATCTATTAGTGTATTGGGTTTTGTATTTCCTGTTTTTATTTTGTTATTTTGTTATGTGTTTATGTTTATGCAGCCTAGTCCTGCTGCTGGGTTGTGACCCCCCCCCCCCACCCCAGCCTCAGGGTTTTTAGCCATGTAATCTTAAAATGAAAATATAGAATCTAATACAACCATCTTGATCATAGTTTTGATAACAACACTGAATTCTTAGAAAAACTGCATTATAAATCAATAGTTTTTCAACTTTTAAAAACTTTTTTATCCATCTTCACTCAGAGTAAAAATAAACAGAGGACAGCTTAAATAATGAATGAACCAATTAACTGTCACCTTTAATGAGTTTCACAGGAGTTTATTTGCCATAGGAGAATAGTAATGATCGTCTCATTAGCATCACTGTTCTGTTTGGAGTTTAAATCCGCATGGAGAAAAACAAACCATGACTGCATAGTGATACCATCACCATCATATTCCCTTATGATCCTTCTGTGTTAGCTGCTGTTAGTAATTGTGTGCACAGACCAGACCATGCCAACCATCATTATTTCATTGCAAAATAAACTATCACATACAGAAATAGTCCAGTACAGTTCCAAGTACTAAGACGTACTAAGTACTAAGTTTCATCAAACCAGCACTTCAGGTGAACTGACTTTTACTTTCATGTCTGGATAGGTGGTTTAGATAATGTGGCCTAACTGGGAGCTTGTTTACAACTGTTTGTGGTTTTTGTTCTTTTAAACACTGTTAGAACGAATTAAGAAACAATCTACAAAACATAAAGGACGTCAAAGATAATATTTTAATGTCATTTAAAAGTATACAGGCATCTTTTCCAAAATCAAAAACGAAATAGCATTTACCTGATTCTTTTATCCAAAGCAACTTACAATTGTTATACATGTCAGAGAACACATTGGTGTGTCACAGTGGATTAGAGCCTGGGTCTCTCACACCAAAGGTTTGTGTCTTATCCACTGCGCCATCAGTACCCATGCATAAGTGCACGTATTTAACATCAAAGTATATAGTGCTGAAACAACCGATGCAGCATCACAACTATATGAGAAAGAGCGTGCTGAGCACTTCTACAGTAACACATACAGTAACTGTAGCCAAATTTAGTAATTTGTGGGCACATACAGGTGAAACTCAAAAAATTAACATATCCTGCAAAAGTTTATTTATTTCATTAAATCAACTTAAAAAGTGAAGCTAATATATTATATAGACTCATGACATGCAAAGTGAGATATTTCAAGCCTTTATTTGATATAATTTTGATGTTTATTGCATACAGCTTATGAAAACCCCAAATTCAGAATATCAGAAAATTAGAATATTACATGAAATCAATAAAAAAAGGATTTTAAATACAGAAATGTCAGCCCTCTGAAAAGTATAATCATGCATATGTACTCAGTACTTGGTTTGGGCCCCTTTTGCATGAATTACTGCCTCAATGCGGCGTGGCATGGATGCTATCAGCCTGTGGGCACTGCTGAGGTGTAATGGAAGACCAGGCTTCAATAGCGGCCTTCAGCTCTTCTGCATTGTTCGGTCTCATGTCTTTCATCTGTCTCTTGGCAATGCCTCATAGATTCTCTATGGGGTTCAGGTCAGGCGAGTTTGCTGTAGCATCTCTATAAAGCTTGTCTGTTGAAGGAAACATAAAGTGCTCTAAAATGACCTGGTAGACGGCTGCGCTGACTCTGGACTTAATAAAGCACAGTGGACCAACATCAGCAGATGACATGGCTCCCCAAACCAACACAGATTGTGGAAACTTCACACTGGACTTCAAGCATCTTGAATTGTGGGCCTCTCCATTCTTCCTCCAGACTCTGAGACCTTGGTTTCCAAATGAGATGCAAAATTTGCTCATCAGAAAAGAGGACTTTGGACCACTGAGAAACAGACCCGTTCGTTTTTTTTCCTTAGCCCAGGTAAGACACTTCTGATGTTGTTTGTTGTTCAGGATTGGGTTGACAAGAAGAATACAACATTTGAAGCCCATGTCCAGGACCTGTCTGTGTGTGGTGGCTCTTGATGCAGTAACTCCTGCCTCAGTCCACTCCTTGTGAAGCTCCACCCCCAACCCTTTTGAATGGCCTTTTCCTGACAATCCTCTCCAGGCTACGGTCATCCCTGCTGCTTGTGCACCTTTTTCTTCCACACTTTTCCCTTCCACTTAACTTTCTATTAATGTGCCTTGATACAGCACTTGTGGGACCTGGGGGATTTGCTGGACAAACATGTCTGATCCATGGAGGCCCCACAACTTACAGAGCTTAAAGGATCTGCTGGCAACACCATAGTGCCACATACCACAGCACACCTTCCGAGGTCTATTACAGTAAGCCATACCTTGACGGGTCAGGGCTGTTTTTCCAGCAAAAGGGGGAACTACACAATATTAGGCAGGTGGTCAAAATGTTATGGTTGATCAGTGTTTACACTCACTGGACACTTTATAAGGTACACCTTGCCTGTACCAGGTTGGAACTCCTTTTGCCTTTAGAACTGCAAACATGGTGGTGATGGCACAATGGATAAGACACATGCCTTTGGTGTCAGAGACCCGGGTTCAAGTCCCCACTGTGATTCATCTACCATTGTGTCCCTGAGCAAGACACTTAACTCCTAGTTGCTCCAGAGGCGTGCGACCTCTCACATGTATAGCAATTGTAAGTCGCTTTGGATAAAACCGTCAGCTAAATGAATCAATGTAAATGTAGAACTGTCTTAATTCTTAGTGGCATACTTTCAATAAGGTGTTAGAAACATTCCTCAGAGACTTTGGTCCATATAGATATAATTGCACATCTATGATGCAAATCTTCATGTTCGAGAAACCAGTTTCAGATGATTTGAGCTGTGTGACATGCATTATCCTGCTGGAAGTACCCATCAGAAGATGGGTACATTGTGGTCATAAAGGGATAGACATGGTCAGCAACAATACTCGTACAGTGCATCCAGAAAGTATTTGCATTGCTTCAGTTTTTCCACATTTTTGTTATGTTACAGCCTCAAATCTTTATGATTATGATGCTACAAGCATGGCACACCTATTTTTGCACAGTTTCTCCCATTCTTCTTTGCAGGACCTCTCAAGCTCCATCAGGTTGGATGGGGAGCATTGGTGCACAGCCACGTTCAGATCTCTCCAGAGATGTTCAATCTTGTTCCAGTCTGGGCTCTGGCTGGGCCACTCACGGACATTTACAGAGTTGTTCTGTAGCCACTCCTTTCTTTTCTGTGTGCTTAGGATCATTCTCCTGTTGGAAGATGAATTTTACGCCTCCCCCTTGCTAGGAATGGAAAGATTATTTATTAAACAGAGGTTACAACAAAAAAACAGAAATTGGGCAAGCGGGTGCTGCGTAAAACAAAGAACTAAATATAACAAAAAGAGATCCCTCCTAAATGAGGGATTACTAAACTACCATGAAAAGAATAAACAAAAACCTCTCTAGTCGTCGTTAAAACAGGGAGTGCAGCACTCCTAAACCTAGTGTAACTGAACAGATAATTACTAACAGGTGTAAGCAATATCAGTAGCAAGCTTCTCCTGGCCCAATTCTGCAGACCAACTACATGGGAATGGTAGCCTATTTGAACCGGAGGAAGCTTGAAGGCGACCTTGCAGGCAGCTCAGGGATTGGAGGACCAATTGGGGACCTCTGATGTGGGACGCAGGATCAGCCAGAACTTCCTCGAAAACCAGGCAATCCCCCGCCGGAAATCTCAAAGCCTCATTAACATGTAGGGGAAACACAGCAGCAACAGTGACACACAGACGGTTGACTCGAGTCAGCTTCAAGTTGCAAATTTGAAGTTTTGAGATTTGCTTGACTAAAACAGAAAAAAGACTCGACTTGACTTTGACTTGATGTTCATGACTTGAAACTTGACTTGAGGCAGATGACTTGAAAATGACTTGATTTCTAAAATAAATACTTGCATTCGCTCATTCCAACATTTGCGCAAAATATTGCTACCATGTGTGCTTCACATAACGTAATCAGTTCGGATCTCTGCAACAGTGGCTTTTGGGTTAGACACTTCAGAGTGTTATCATTCAGAAAAGCCCCAAAACCATGCATTTACTCAAAATGTTTCACAAACTGCATTTGTGACAAATTAAATTATAACACATTAATAAACTGAATATAAATTGATTAAGTAGAGTAAGTTCATGGTCTGTGATGTTAAGATGTTTACTGACGTTAAAAAAAAGTTTATACATTGGGTAATGTATACAAAAATGTCATCTGATTTAAAAAGGATTAACCTCTTACATTGTTTATTTTGTTCTTGACTGTGTAATTTGTGATGTGAAAGTGTTAATTTACGATCTACAAGGTGATCTTGATCTAGAATCCGGAGGCCGACATCTTCTGTTTCCGCCCACATGCCTGGGGATGACCCTTCACGCAACAGGCCCTGTCTCTCTAAGCCCCTAAATAACTTTCTACATTGTATACATCCACTATGTCCACTGAAACTGGATTCACAAGCCATTAGGTTTGATCATCAGTATAAAACAAATTTTAAGTGGTATGCTACTTACAGCATGCACTTATAAATCATCAACTGCCCTTTATTGTCATGGTTTTGACGTGGTGAGCAGGATAGAAGACATGACATGGGAGATACAACTAAGCACACAACAGAGAACAACTACAACACAACACAAGCTACAATGATCCAGCAAAGACTGACAGAAACGACAAGCAACAATCAGGGAGGAAGCAAACAGGTGAGACACATAAGGGGTTATCAAGATGAAACAATAAACCGAGGCCGAGAATAGATAAGATCAGACCAAAATACAAAAACACTTAACTGAACAACAAACCCACAGACCAAACTTAATAAAGCAGGTACATGGAAACCCACAAGCCAATGAACAGAACACAATAAAACAGGGAAACATGCTAAGATACAGATTAAGAACACATGACAGACAAAGGAGACAAATCAGAACAGGAAAATACAAAACTGAAAACCACAACCATGACGTTCCATAGATGGAACTGCCCCATCTTTCAGGTTCAGCTTGACAGAAAATCCATCGTTATACTGGGCCTTGTTGATGTAATTGTCCTCAGAGAAGTGGCAAATATAGATGTGTTTACCAGGTTCTTGTTGGCCCCCCCAAAAAAAACGTTTACAGTCTTGTTTGGCGCTTTCAAAGATCAAGATCAAACAATCTTAAATTTCATTAGCAACTGAAACAGCACTTTCATGGTGACATATTGAACACTTCAACTGTAAGACTGCCATTTCATCCTGAACTGAGCGGTATACTGTAGACAGAATGAGAGTAGCGGTTGCCTGGAGGATGAGGTTGTGTTTAAATGACCATATATAAAATATTGGCTTCATATGATGTTCGACAGAATTGACAGTAGAAAGAAATTTTGAAACTGCAGCATTCAGAATAGTGGGAAATCTGAGGTTGTGGCTAACAAGAATTTATTTTATGTTTACCTCATTATTTGAACCTTTGGCCATGAACATACAACATTATAACATTATAGACATGACAGAAAATACAGAAAAGCATAACAGGTCACCTTTATGCTAACTGTGTCCAACATGTCATGAACAACCTTTTTTACAGGCAATGTGTAATATTGCATGTATTTTTCACATGAAAAAAAACACTATACCTAATAATATTTGCTCAGGATAAAATAGTCAAATCTGACAATATAGATCTCGTCATGCTTCTTCAAACCCAAAACTAATAAAACTGTATCAGGAGAGAATAACCAGAATATTCCAGCCACTCCTGAACATCCATATGAGTTATCCATTTATAGAGAATGCTTTGCTGTTTAATTTTTCAAAAATGAATACTGTTCATGCAGTGGTTATCAGTTCTATCCTGGAGACCCACAGCATCACCAAGTATCAATATGTTTATGTAAGACTTATGTACATACAGTATGTTGTTACATATTACAAGAATATAAGTGATATGGTCTTTTCAGAGGTGTATTTTCACCTGAGGTTTGTGTGTGGCAGTTTGGAAAATCTATTATTATCTGCTTTCTGACATGGCTGGACAACACATCTAACATAACCCAGCCCTAACCTTGCCCTACTTTAATCTTCAAACCTGATATGAACAGAATGTGTGTATTATGACTAGTTTGCATTCCTGCAGGGAAACATATCTCTAACACACAAAGTGTAGTTACTACAGCCTATGAGGTGTTAGCAATAATTAACGATAATAATAACGATGACATTGTGGTGAGCTAAGTTTGATTTTGCATTCCCTATGTGCTGTAGTTGTCCTTAAAAAGTCTTCATACACTGTCCTCTCTCAGAACGCTGCACAGAGCTTAGCAGGATACATTCATCTTTGGAGCTGTGTGCCACAGTGCCACATTACTGCATGGATGGTTTGGTAATGTAAGGGCTTTCTGCCCTTTGACCTGTTGATGTATTTCTATCACATTTATTATAGGTACTCTATGTGATATTACACAGATTTGCAGTGTGTTTGTTGTTAAGATTGAAATTATTTTAACTTTGTGCCACAGAAAATCTGGACATCTGTTTTGTACAAATATTTTAGATTATATCGACAGACAGTAAATTTCGGATCTGTCTTAAGAGCTAAATGAACTGTGGCAGTGTCTAAAACCCTTGTGCATTTGGTTATCGCAGAGAAATACAGCATATGGCAGCCAATAGCTCACTGACCTGAATGTGCATATTAGTGATCAGTTTTGATCTCCTTGTGTTTTAATCACAGTCTGCACAGAGCTCAGCAGAAAACATGTGTCTTTGTAACTGTGAGCCATGATGTGGATGAGCAGGCGGTGAAGAGTTGGGAAACTGAAAGATCTTATGGCCTTTAACCTGTTGCATTTTTGTGTGTAAAACACTATAGATGTATGTTTGTTGAGGGGAAAGCAAATTCTACCAGCTACTGTTTCTGAATTTATCAGAAAAGTGTGGCATTTTGCTTCATTATCTTAGTGAAGCAAATATTCAGATTATTTTCAGAGGGGACACAGTTTGGATAATGATGCATGATTTCTAATTCTGGTACTGCCTCAGGTCTTTCTGTATTTAGTAACAACATTGAAATACATGGCTAATAATAACTCAGTGGTCGGTAGTGAATCCTTAATGCGAATCAATGACAAGGTAATTGTAGTTCAGGTTTTGGTAGGAGCTTTCCTTTGCATCAATTTTTTGCTGATTACAACTTTTTGTATGAAGGCTTTTTTCTACACAACCATGCGCTACATCTTATTTGCAGTTACATTACTGTCTGATTCTTTGTTTTTATTCATGACTGATATTCTGCTCATCTTGAGCTATTTTCGTATTTCCATACAAATGTGGTTGTGTCTGGTTATATATATTGTTTTGTCTCTGTACACTTTTGTTACACCAGTTACTCTGACAGCAATGACCCTGGAGCGATTTGTGGCCATTTGCATGCCTCTGCGGCATGGAGAGCTGTGCTCCCGACGCAGCTCTCTGCACTGTATCTTCATCATTCACAGCCTCAGCTCTGTACCCTGCATTGTTGTTCTCTCCATCTTCTTTGCATCTTCGAACCACAACTTCTATACCCAAGACATAATATGTTCTGTGGAGACCTTCATTTTGTACAGTTGGCAGAGTCATGTTAGGTCAGCTATAAGCCAATTCTACTTCTTGATCATGTGTGTTACTATTGTATTATCCTATGGTAAAATAATGAAAGTGGCCAAAGTGGCATCAGGAGAGAATAAAAAGTCAACAAGGAAAGGGCTCAGAACAGTACTTCTTCATGCTTTCCAACTGCTGCTCTGTCTCATCCAGCTGTGGTGCCCATTCATAGAAAATGCTGTCCTTCAGATTAATGTCATGTTATTTGTTAATGTCAGGTACTTTAACTACATTACTTTTATTGTTGCTCCAAGATGTCTGAGTCCTTTCATTTATGGCCTCAGGGATGAAATGTTTTTTCATGCACTGAAATACTATGCTCTCTGTGGCTTGTATAAGAAACAACAATCAGATTTATTTTGATTAATAAATTAAAGTTATGATGTTGTGCTATTATAATAATGTGTTTTATGTGTATCTAAAGCATTATTTCTATTGCTATTTAACAGAAAATTTTAACTGAAATGATTCAGTCCTTTTGCAACAGCAACAAATCACTAAAAGAAATCATAGATAATTTTGGAGAAATTGACATTAGTTATTCATTAGCATGTATGTAATTATATTGCACTGATGAATATCCCATCCCATTCCCTGTACATTTGCTAATAATACAATAAAGTGACTCACACAAGGTTCCTCTTTTCATCTTTTCATTGTTTTTACTTGTTACAATGATGTCTGTCTTGAAAATAAGTTCTCATTGTCTGCATCATTAATAGCAGCCTTTGTTTCATAACATTCTTCACTCTGCCTATTGGTTTGCCAGTTGTTGTACATTTCACTGACCTTTTGGCAGTGTGTTGAATACAATTTGACAATAAATTCTTATATTATCATTTTATAATATAAGAATTTAATAGTAGAATGTCTCTATAACTACGGAAAGGATTGCCATGAAATTTGGTACAAATATCCATGATAGCTACAAGTTGAAGCCTAATGATCAGTGAAATGTTTCATTTAATATATAATTTAACATTTACTAGATGGATTTGCACTGAATGATGTACCGGTATATAGATATTCAAGATTCAAGATTCAAGAGGATGTCAAACCCACTGACTTAGTGATTTCATTGCCTCTCCAGGAGCCAAGTTTGGGAATGGAGCTTACACGTGAAAACCTGTTGGTCTATAAAACAACATAAGGCTGTGGACTTGTGGGCCCACTACCCACAAGGGTCTTCAGGCAAAGGTCTTTGAGTGCTGACCAGAAGTGGCGATAAGAACGTAGGAAATAATCTTTCTTTTGGAAACATTTATGGAAGTAGCCACATGCTTGTACAGCTAGTGTACAGGTGAATACGGTAGCCTTCTACTGATTGAAATTAGTGGTCGGTTGAAAGAATTAATGATATGAAGGAAGAAGAGTATTTTCTGTTCACACAGGCTGCATCACTAGTGGAACATATTTTGCTTCACAAGCCTTAATTAATTATCTGAGTGTAAGGAACGCTCGCCGCATTTCTCTCTATTGAATCACCTATTAAATTCATTATTTATTAGATAGAAAATTATACTACCTAGAATATAAGACAGCACAAAATAATAAAAAAGACAAATAGTCATTCCTATTTGATCACGTGTTATGCAAAGCGTATTGCTAGATATTCATTATTTTATCCATGGCAGGGTGAAAGTCCCCCTCCTGGAGTAAAACTTGTGAAGGGAGCTCACTGATGACCCGAGCTCTGCCAAAGCAAGTAACGTGGTGTGGGCCTGGTGTGATACCCCGGTATGATGACCCCGGGCTGCCAAAACCAAAATATAGGGACTTCAAATGTCACCATAACTGGTGCAGGAGGTGAAGCAGTACCAGCTCGGCTCACTTCTAAGCACCAGTTCAGTAACCAAACTCCTGGACATGACATGGACTCCCTTTTTCTTCGGAGTTGGCTAGAATGAAGGACGAGGATACCCAAGAGCCCTCGACCAAGGGAGTTACTCCTTCAATATGTTTGTTTTCATCATATTATACTAATTGAGAATGATTAATCGTTCTGAGTACTGGAAAGGTGGGGCTGTTTGAATGCTCCTGTGACCCTTCTTAAGTGTAAAAAAATTCTTAGCTCAAAGCTGCGCTTAAAAGTTAGTTATCAAGCATGTCAGACTTAATTTAAGTGAAGTGTAGAACTAAATCTTAAGTGTCAGTCTTGGAGCTGATTCAGGACACTTTACTGTGCCACAATGGGATTTTAGAGGACGACATAGGCAAGGACCAATGACGGAGTAGATTTCCTTATTTAAGAACATTCTGAGTTAAGTTCACAGTGAATGGTCAAGTTCCTAATAGAAGTTTACTTTAAACAGACATTAAGACTTTTCAAGTTAATATATTACGATATACACATTGGAAATGAAAAATAAAAAATGCAGATTTTTATATAAGTGCCATCAAATTAGTGCCTACTACTCCTGGAAAGCTGCCTGTTTGCATGAATTGTGTTTGCTTCTGTTGGATTAAGCGGGGTTTTGTTGGGAAGTCAATGAAATGCGTGACAATGTGTGGAGCTCTAAGTGCCATAATTGTTTTCATGACAATTTGGCTTATTGATGGTTGTGATGGCCCTAAAGCATCAGCAATGCTGCATTTTTCCTACAGCTCTTCCTGCAATTTTGCTGAAAGCACATTGCTGCGTGAAGTTAGTAGTGAGATGACATCCCTCACCAACAAAGATGATGCCTGTTCTAAACAAAGGATTCTGTATAATTAACCACATCGTCAAATAATTCAAAAGCAATATTCCTTTCCTGAAAGATCTGCGCATGTCTCTGTCTCCTCAGTGCCATCACAAGCCCCTGCTGACATCCCTTAATTACTTGAGAGAAATCTCAAGCTGTCTTTAATAATAATACCCAATAATAATAAGGATACCCAAGAGCCCTCGACCAAGGGAGTTACTCCTTCAATATGTTTGTTTTCATCATATTATACTAATTGAGAATGATTAATCGTTCTGAGTACTGGAAAGGTGGGGCTGTTTGAATGCTCCTGTGACCCTTCTTAAGTGTAAAAAAATTCTTAATAGGGAGAGTGAAAGCAGTTCTTAGCTTTAAGAAATTTGATAACTTGCTTTGATTCTCAAGTTTAAAAGTAGGAGTACATTTCATGTATTCTAAGCACTTAAGACAACAATGGCACTTTGAGCAGGCAGAGGTGGGGGCATTTAAATGTTGACCCTTGATTAAAAATAATGAGGATAAGGTAGAGCAGCAACATATAGTTAGTTTGCAGGTTGGTGTGGAAACTGCGGCTATGGAGATACTACGAGGAGACAGCAAGAACTGTGATTAGTCAACTGAGGCTGTTTGCGTTTTCTCTGGTGGAGAATGTCAAAGTCAATGAAGTTGAAGAAACACTCAGGTGCCCTCACCTTTTAAGGCCTGCCTCATCTGAAGGTTGGTTGTTCACGGCTTGTCATAGATTATAATTTATGTACATATCTGCTGACAATGCTGCCATCAGACATAATTTAGGTAGTCTTTCAAAGGACACATCAACACATAACTGTATCAAATATTCAGTTTTATTTTTTCTATTATATGAACAGTGAAAAAACAACAATGCAAACACTTTCATAAAAAATGTCTGTTAAAACAAAACATACAAAAAACATTGTGATCCGATGTTTGATAAACCCCACGCCATACACTGGAGATTTGATAATCATTTTCCAGAAGCTCCAGAAGCAGTTGACATTCACTAATAAACAAAATAGTCTTAAATAATAATTTATGCAATTGAAAAAAGAATTGCCAGTTGTGGGTAATTTATTTCAATCCCTTTTCAAATGAAATTTTCTTTGTGTAAATGCAAACTTGTAAACATCTTACAGGCTCAAAAAGGGGTATAAAACAGAAAGGTCAAAGCTTTCAAAGGTGAAAGCTTTCTTTTTTGTTTGTTTTTTACTGTTTTCCAATATCTCTGTCTATTTGTCTTAGTCCTCTCGTAGATAAGCCTCGTGCACCTCATGCTCCTCACTATCAGCTCGGAAGGAAGCATATTCTGCCATCCTTTGGATCTCTTCTACTTTAGTCTCCGCCAACTTCTTATCTGCATCCATTGATAGTTTCCGTGCCTCCTCCACCTGCGACTGGGCCACCTGAATGTTCGTCCTCATTGCGATGGATGCCTGCCCGGCTCCTGGAAACACACAGACACAAACATTGACACATGCATTCTGTCAAATTGCTGTTGTGACATTAGATGTGGACCTAAAGAAGACACTCCTGTCCACTAAATCCATTTTGTTTTAAATTAGATTCTATTGAGCATGTGATCTGTACATTTAACAAAATGTAACACAGACAGAAGGAAAATAGGTTTTTTATCTCTTCATTATTCAATCATCAATCATTCAATCATCAGAAATATAGCTGCACTCGGGTACACATTTTACTAACCTGAAGTGTGTGCTACCTCAGCTGCCATTTTACACAAGTTGACAGCGTTGATCCAGCTTGATTCAAAGCGTTTGCATTCAGCTAGTCTGTCACTAATCTGTTAGGACAAAGACAAAAGACAAACTCAATATAATAAATCTTTCAGTTTTTTTTACTGTTTTGCAAAGAGTAAAAGCTGATTTAAACAGGAAACTGAATGCTGAGTACGTTCAGGTTTGATTTCAACAACTTGTCTCCAGAGAGGACAACACAAACTAACCTCTGCACGCTGGCTATTGATCACTTCCAGGAATGAATCCTGCTCCGCTGGGGTCAGTTTTCCCAGTGAGGCTAAATACCGTCTTTGGACAGCGATGCGTGTGTGCACAGCCTGTTAGTAAACAGAGGGAGGACAGACAGTCACGGACAGTGCAGGGTAATGTCTAAAATAATAACGTTAAAGTAATTTTTATCTGCCTGACATATTGTTAATAACATGTGACTGATGACAATTAATTTCACAATGTTACTATTCTCCATAAATACCTAGAAGAGATTTTGTGTTTTACTCCTGTGACTCTGTCACATAAGAGGACAAACTACCTTTGAATAGTCTGTAAGGGCATCTATGACAGCCAAGGTGTTCTGGGAGAGGAAAGTACTTGAGCTGTCTGTAACCACTGAGGCTGCTCTCTTGATCAGGGAGTCATGAGAAAGGTTTTCCACTTGCTGCAAACAAAGGGGGAAATTCGGTATTTTAACTCCGTTTCCAAGTACAAAATATGAAGAGCAAGATCAGACTTTATCCAAAGAGACAAACAATTTTTGCATTTGCAGCTCATTGGACTGGTGCACGTACTTAGTTATAAATGTATGTAATACTGTCTCTGGTAGGAGAGTGACCCACCTGTGTAAAGTGTATACCAGAAAGTCCATGGCCAACACTTAGAGATGCTATGCTCATGTGCGAAGTATCTGTCCATTCTCCCAGCTTCTTGTCTCCAGGCTTCCTGCTGCTTAGTAGGACACTCTCAGACCTGCTGCAGAAAAAAATAGAACAGAATATATTCACATTATTACAGTGATCAATGGTATTTTAGCTCAAAGTGTTGTTGTATTGTAAGTTATAACATTGCCAGGCAAATCTACAGGTAGTATGAGAAAACAAACCTGAATTCATACAACCTCATGAAAATGTTTAATGCTTAAACACAAGCTGCTGAAACTTCGGTTAATTGCCATTTACACACATGCGGACTGTGACTTACATTTCTATTGCATTGCGATTGAAATAATACATTTTCTAGAAATGCAGGTCACATTCTGGCAGTCCCAAAACGTCAACAGGCAGAGATCTATATGTGTTCCAACTGTTTAGCGTGTGCCATTGCCTAAGACCTACCTTAGGAAACGGACACAGGCTGCTCCTCTCCTAAGCACACTCTTGTTGGTCTGCAGCAGAGAAATGTCCGTCTGATTTCGCAGAAGTCCTCCAGCAACACGGCTGGTACACACTGAACACTGGCGAACGGCTTGCATTATGCAGATTAACTTCTGCCCTTGAAGAATCGTATTTGATATGATAAATCTAAAATGAGGAGATGGATGTAGGTTCTCTGTTTTCAACAACTGAAACTAATCTGCTGTCCATTCACTGTAACCCCGTCTTTGTATATAATCTTGTTCGTTGCATGCAGTCTTTCAGTCTGCTGCTGGACGATGACCAACTGGCGTGTCCTGTGGGTATTTGTAAGGCCCCGGCAACATGTTATTACGTAAAAGGTATTGATCTGTTGACTGTGCCTGCAAATGTGCGTATTTGGCTTTATCTGAAAAAGTCCACTGATAAAGCAATTACGTGCAGCTTTCCCTCTTTCCCCCTCTCTCTCTCTGTCTATCTCTCTCTCTGCCTTGCTCTGTTATGTGTGCGCGCATGTTTGAGTTGAGGGCTAAATAAACTTTTTAGAAAAATTAGGCCTAAGGTCCTTTTATCTTTGTTTGAAAGGTGTGGGTTCCAACAGGGTTAATTGTAGGCTACAACAATATTAAATCAAGTCCCCGGGAGGGTTTTAATTTCAAGTTTTGTTGGCGCTTGACACCGTGACGTGGACCTTGCAGATGGCCATGAGCTTATGCTCAATGTGCGTTATTAATTAATAGGGGGCGTGGCGAGCACTTCCGTAGCCATTTGAGAAATTAGCACTTGTGTTCAGTAAGTCGCAGCCTAATCATACAAAGATTTTGGCAGGAGTCATTCCTGAGGGGACAAGTGAACAAGTTAATTTGGTCAGGGATGTTTTGCTTTGTCTTAGCTATTGACCAGCTTTATCTCATGTTTTCTGTAAACCACTCTTTACGTCTCCAAGACCGATTTCATTCTGTTTGTTCAAGTCAGATACTTTCAACTATAATGTTTAATCCTGCTCCAGTATGTCTCAGTCCTATCCTGTAAGACCACAGGGATGAAAGGTTTTTTTCTTGAGCTGAAAAGCCTTCTTTGGCTTGAGTAAAAGAAATGACTGAGAATGAAAGTGTGAAGTGTGATTCTCAATGGCTAGCTACATCCTGAAAAAGACCTGAAGTTCGCTAAAAACTGAAAATACTTAACTCCTCTTCCAGGCACACAACGTGAAGAAAATGTATGTAGGCATAGAGCTTAGTCAAATTAAGAATAATAAATAAAATTTAAAATAATGTGAAATTTGCAGTTTTTAATTTTAAGGGATTAATTTATTATTTAATTTGTCTCTTTTTTGAAATGTGTGCCGTTATTGTACTTTGCCCTAACTTGTTCTATTTATTTCATTTCTCTTTTATTTAAATACCCTTTACTGTGTCATTGATCAAAATAAATGTATTTCTGAGTAATAATTAGTGATTTCTTTGTCAAACAAAATGTTGATTAATGTTGATTGATTATTAGTATTAGGTAAACTGTTAGGCCTATACCGTTACCTATTTTATTAAAATTATTGTTGATATAACAGTAATAAGCTTTATGAATGCTTTGTGTCTTTGTTTTGCTCTTGGTTCAGGTTGTAAAATGTTCTAGACTGAGCCTAATAGCTGATAACTGGTAATTCATTCGCTAAGACTGTTTCCATGGGACTGTTTCCACCTCAGCCAAGCCTAAAAACTTTATTTTTTCATTGTCAATGTTTCCATCCAGCTTTTTTAATGGTCAAAATGAAATTGCACAAAAATCTTTTGGACAGACAATTCACACACAATCAGAATGGGCAGATTAGTCACCAGGCCTGCATGTCTTTGGACTATGGGAAGAAACCAGAGCACCAAGAGGAAACTCACAGTAACCATATGGGCAAATATCCTCAGACTATCGCCATATTATCCTGAACAAGCACACACAAAAGGGACGAACACCTGCTGGTATTGCTAAATGCTCTTTAAACTTAACATGAACAGCATCTTGATGTTGTGGTGGAGGTATATTTTTTTTACTAGATTTCTTTATTTTATTATTTTTTGTAGGCATTTTCTGCCAAACCCGATAAACATTTATTCTTCAGACGGCCCGGCCTATATGAGTATGAGAATTATAATACACACACTGTGCCGAATTTCTTTGTGCTGAAGCCATCTTACAGACTGTCACCATATTATCCTGAACAAGCACATACAGAAGTGAAGAACACCTGCTGGTATAATGCTCTTTAAACTTAACATGAACAGAATCATGATGTTGTGATGGAAGTATATTTTTTTATTTTATTATTTTTTGTAGGCATTTTCTGCCAAACCTGATAAACATTTGATCTTCAGACAGCCTGGCCTATATGAGCATAAGAATCATTATACACACACTGTGCCAAATTTCTTTGCGTTGAAGTCGTCTTGCACCTTACTACGGACCTCTTTTCATCTTTTTTCATTATTTTACTGAAAATAGCTATATTGTTTGTCACTACTCCATGTCTCGGTGGTCCTTCTGTTGGATAGCCTGCAAAGAAGTTGCTGAGGTGGCATCTGCTGGGGTAGAACGTTTGTTTTGGACACAGATTTTGGTCCAGTACCCTGCAGTCGCGATTATTGACGCAGAACTTATGTAAAGAGCCGGTGAGCCCCAGTGAGCTGCTCTCAACAGAGTCAACTTGTTTGCCAAACAAATGAGAAAGATTGCACAATTAGACCTAGGAGCTTGACGTTAATAATCAGCCAGTCTGTTAATTACTGAGCAGGGGATCTGAGACCTGCTTTCTAACTGTGCTCCGGAGATATCACACAGTAGCCTACCACTCACCAGGGCTGCACATTCAAACAAGTCATTTAAACTACAGACATCTCTTTGTGGGTTTCATCCTCTTCTTCAAAAACAGCACAGATGTTCCACCTGCAAGTTGCTTCTCTACTGTGATTACTAACATCAATCTGAGCAGTACTCTACTGTACAGTACATACAAACCTATGGTTGCAGTACTGCATTGTTACTGACATATATAGAAATGTATCTGATTGTTTTTGTTTATGATTGAATCAGGTTAATTCTGGTAGAGTTTTGAGATATTAAGCTTCAAATGTTTGGCATCCCACTCAACTTTTTAATTTCAATAGAACCCCATAAATCCAAGATTCCAGTTTATATTTTACCAATTTTCTTTATTCTCTAATTTAGAGCAATATACAAGTTTTAATAATAAGCAAAATTCCAGGATAACAAGCAAGCACAAATATACAGTACTGATCTTTGCTTTGACTGCCAACAAAATGTACCCTCTCTCTGGAAACATATGTCCAACCAAACAGACTTTTACAGTCATCTTAAGAGCAATGTCCTTTAACCCTGACTCAAACCATGATCCTCTTACGCCTGACAGTAACCTATGTTGTTTATGTGTCTGGACTTTATCTTAACCAACATTGCTGAGTCCATACATCAACAGTCTATTGACAGTAACTTGAGCACATGCAGATAGTTGACATGGTACAGTCTTTATTATCTCCTGAGGTCACTTTCACAAAGGCAACTGTGACTATGGCTTAGATCAAACTAATAATTACACTTCAGACAGACATCTAAATTGTTTTGATGCATAATTATTTCTAGTTTTAAACTATTTCAAAAGGTAACTTTGGTATTTTTCAGCCTGAACCCTATTTCCCTATGATTTTTTGTGATGATGTGACTAACTGGGAGAACATTTTTTGAAATTGGCCGCGTATTGAGTGAGAGCTCTGTATTCGGTAGCCACAAGATAGGGCTGCCACTTAATGGTAATTTTACCACTCTACTACTGCCTTGATCGGTTAGTTTGTGTTATTGTGTAATTTTCAAGTCACACAATAAAACAAAACAAACTAACTGACCATAGCAGCAGTAGACCAGCTCCTCCAATGTTCTGCAAGGTGAAATTGTTGTTTTTATCAACAGAGTCTGTTGGCTTGACAAGAGTAGTACAGTGACTGTTTCTGGTTAAACAACAGATCTTAAAAAAGCCTATCTCTGTAGGGATCTTTACCATAATGTCTTCAGACACTTGTTATAGCAATTTGAGAGTGTCAGTAGCAAAAACAAGCACTTTAGTGGCTGTATTTTGACAGGATTATGTTGCAGCCCTGTCTCAATCTCAAGCAATACTGGGACAATTTCAATAAACGTTATCCCAATTAGCCACATACACACACAAACATGGGAAAATAAGGTCCAGGATAAAAAAATAACAAAGTAACCATTTAAGTAGCATTAATTTGCAATGAATTGGGGGTAAATTAAAATGAAGTAAAAACATAGATGACCAGGCAACAGTGACAAACTGCTCTTCTTCACTCCAGCAAAAAACATTTGCATTCTGCAAGATTTCAGTAGTTATAAGGACCCTTTACTGGTAAAATTCACCGTCAAAAGTAACAATAAAATAAAACAGTAGCATTAAATCGCGCAGACCTGTAGCAGAGATGCGATGCTGTAGCTTCTTAGTTAGGGAGTTCAGTAGGCCAGTATAGCTTAGCTGGATGCTTTCTTAAAAGTCAGTGTGTATACAGTATAACAACAGTGATACCTATTACCAATATCAGCTAGAAAACTTTTCGTGTTTCATTAATTAAGCCCAGGACCTCTTTTGGTAATCCTGCAGTGGCATCTTGAAATAGACTTTAGACTGACAGTGACATCTGCAGCTCCTTAGCCACAGCAAATTTCACAGTCACACTAAAGTAAAAAGCGTTGATAGATGCTGCCAAAACAGTTTGCACAATGGTTCACAAACTGCAATGAACAAGACACAGCTGGAACAAGTGACCCAGCTCACTTGAAAGCGCCCACTCAGCAGAATCACCACAGTGCCAAAAATCAATAGTAGAGCTCCTCCTTTTCCATCTGGCAGAGGCTCAGTTAAGTGACTTAAAATGTTTTCCACCAAACAGGGCCACTTTTGATCATGTGGGATTGAATAATTATGAATTGGCACCAGAACTGGAGCTGTGCAAGTGGCAAAAGAACCGGACTCAGCAGCCTCGTGATCACAGTCAAAACAGGACCGAACACAGCCTCTATAACCAACAGAGGCCAGTTTGACAACAGGTATTACAGAACCAAGACTATTTACACTAATAAATGTTGACATTTTGAGAGTTTATTTTGATTAGAGGGTACATTTTGAATGGACTAAAATAGTTTATTATGATTAGACTAAAAAAAGCTGAGATACATCTTGCAGCTGAAACTACAGAGAGGAGGCTCAAGCCGTTGGCCTACTACTGGACTCTCCTCTTGATGGGCCAGGGCTAGCTGGTTAGCATACTAACTTCAGTAGATATCTCTGTACACAATATAGACATATTTGACCATATGAAACCTAGGAGCTTTTACTTTTGGCATTCTGATGTAGTTCATTTTTGAACATTTTAATCTCTTAAATCTCTGAAATTCACATACATTGCACCTTTAAGGTGGACCACGTTTCAAGGGAGATGTGTTATTCCCAGATGGTAGTTAACAGTAGTTTACAGTGAACACTAAGAGTAACCACCGCACATAACTTACCAGCTGCACATTGGCCACTTTCTAGACATTAAACTTAGGAAACCAATAACTGACCCTTATTTGCTTTGTTAGGTAGCTACCATTATCTTAACAAACCTCACCTAAATTAATTATGTACATCTCTGCTGCATTACCTCTGTTGTGGGATCTGATCATATACAACAAAAGTTCTGACAAATACTCTTTAAATGTAATGTCATTAATCTAAAACAAAATACAGTGTCCTCTGTACATACATGCTGACATGCTAGGCTCTAACCATTTTAACATTAGACCCTCTTCATACAGAGAAATTTGCTAGAGAACAAAGTTAAAACCAGCAAAGCCCCATTTAGCTTATTTTTCTGTTTTTATGACACATTTAAGTTAATTGTTTTTTATCAAACAAACAAAAACCACTAGTAGTTGTCTGCAAAGATTCACAGTCATCTAGCTCAATGTGGGTTAAAGTCAAGGGCAACTGGACTTTATTGAAGATACTTGAATCAGCCAAGAGGTGTGACGAATATTGTGGAATGTGGAATTATTTGAGTACATGGTAAAAAGGTTGGACAACTGGCATACTGTCAAAATATAGATTGTGTCAATCTGGCATGGAGATATGAGTGATGCATTTTATATTTTTCAGCAACAGCGATGGTTATTAATTGAGTCACCTTGATAACACGGAGCCAAGTATAAACTGTTGGATTTTACAATAATTATTAGATGTTAACCAAAAAATAAGAAATAAAAAAGGTTTTGATTGAGTTTATCACTTTGCATTGAGAGAGTCTTCAATTCAATTCAATTTTAATTTTATTTATACAGTCTTCAGTGTTTGCAAATGCTGACTTTACAAAGGTCAGTTGATAAATCTTTTTGTAGGATGCACTTTGATCAAAAAGTTATTTTAACTTTACAATAAGTTATTTTTATGCCATACGTTGTGACGGTTGTGTAACACTTATTAATACAATTTCTATAGTTCAATGGCTCCCTTTTAAAAGTATTATCAACCCATGAGCCCATCCTCTCACTGAAATCTGTTCTTAATGAGACCCAGAATGCTTTATGACGTACAATGACAATAAGGCATCTCTGGAGACTTGAGTCAAACAGATCTGAATAAGGCTGAACTCTTAGGATAAAACAGAACTTCCCAGACATGTTTTAAATTGAAGACACATTTTATTATAAGAAGAACGAAAATCTAAAGCTCAGTCGACTCTTCTGGCTGATGAAAACAGTCATAGGTGAGTGGAGGGCTCTTTTAATCTGACTGTGGGATTTTTATCTATAGTGTCGGTTTCAAGTGTGGATGAGTTTTTTTTTTCTCAATCATTTATATATTGTTCTTTTATCTTAAGAAATACACATTCAGGTAAATTCTGTTCTTATTGTAATCCTACTTAAAATGTCAGTGTATTTTTGAGGATGCATATGTGTATGTGTATATATGGATTTGCCTTTAACAGATTGGCTCCGGTCCTCAGTTGCAAAATGCAGAATCAGACTGAATTTCCAGGAAATGCAACTTCCCTCAAAAACCTGTCTGTGATAATCAAGGTGTGTGTGGTTATCCCCTTTTTCTGCGTCTTCCTCTGCTGCATTGTTGTCATGCTGCACATCTTTGCATCTCACAGGCAGTTCCTGGACACCTCACGTTACATCCTGTTTGCCTACATGCTGATCAATGATACCCTCCAGCTCTTGTCCTCTGTACTGCTCTTCCTCTTTGCCATGGGCCAGGTGAAATTTGCTATTATCTACTGTGTCCCTCTGCTGTTCATTTCCACTGCCACTTTCCAGAACACACCCTTAATCCTGGCCACCATGTCACTGGAGCGTTATGTTGCCATCGTCTATCCTCTGCAGCGCCCAGCTGCCTGGCGCTCAGACCGCATCTGGATCATTATTCTGTCCCTGTGGCTCATCAGCTGTTTCTACCCTATCATTGACTACTCCATTGGGGCACGCAATCCTGCTGTGGATGTCCTCTTTACTCCTGTGCTTTGCAAAACTATTGTTGTCAGCTCAACTCCAATCCAGACATTGTTCAAAGTTACTGTGAGTGTTCTCTTCTTTGCAGTAGTGGCTGTTATCATCCTCTTTACATATGTGAGAATCCTGCTGGAAACCAGGAAGCTGGGACAAGACAGAGTGTCTGTGAGCAAAGCCATGCACACTGTGCTGCTACATGCCTTTCAGCTGCTACTGTGCATGTTGGCCTTCACCAGCCCCATCACTGAAAATCTCATAGTGCTGCATGCCAACTGGCTACAACAAGATGTTGCCTTTTTTAATTACTTCTGTTTCATTCTAATTCCCCGCTTTCTCAGCCCACTTATCTATGGCTTTAGAGATCAGAGTCTCAGGGGGTACATTGGGAGAATATTCCTCTGCTGCGCAAATAAAGTCAAACCCCATGTCAGAGGCAAGCTGCTGGACAATGTGTATGCTTCTTGAAGTGGTTGATATAGTTTTGACAGAGCACAAATGGCCTGTCTGTCAAAATGTTCATTTGAGATGTTTAAACAGGGAATCTGCAAGTCTTGAAAAGTGAGAGTTCAGTTTCCTCAACAAAGAAGGCCTTAGAAGGTATTAAAAAGTTTTGAGTTTATTTAACAAATATATTTTCTTGCCTGCTGTAGTAATGTTGGTATAAAATATTTCAGTTTACAGGCTGTTGGGAGACGTTACACATGATTATTTTGATAGTGGATTGTGCATGAAGGAGGCTGTTAAATCCTTTTTTGTAGAGTTTCAGTGAGCAACATCAGACTTGAAGCAAACACTGTCATTACTGGTACCTACAGTAGATAGGAAGCTCATTGTCTCATAATGGGTAAGTGTGGGAAGCGATTTTTGCAAAACATGTTTTGCATTTTTTATTGGTTATTCTATTTGCCCATATTATTTTGCTTATTTGGGTCCAGATCATGTTATAAGGTCTATATCATTAGAAATTCTTAGTATATCATCTATTTATTATATAATTATATATTTAGCTATGAAGTACTGACATAAAAATAAATAATTATAAACTCTTTTGTCCCTACTAGTTTGTGATCATACTTTAATGCTTTGCCATTGAAACAGGTATTGAATTACCTTCTATGTGGTATTAAAAAGGTCTTAAAAAGTCTTTAACCCTGTTAAAATATTTACTGTCTTCATAAATGGAGTGTACAATAATGTTACATTGCTCCAAAGATTTACAGACAATTAAAACATTGTGTAAATAAGAGAACAACTAAATCTAATATCTGACCAAGAATTAATGAATCGATTAAATCCTGGTACCCTCTGCAGCCCGGTGAAAGCAATCATGACCCTTTAATTTTGTGGACACACTGGCATCATTTAGCGTTATAGATCTTATGTTGTTACATAAACCAGACAGTGACCCTAATTCTGTGCCAGCAGCATCAACAATGATTACACAATTGTGTTGGTGAATTTAAGGTATCCTGTGTGGCTTGGCTGCAGGCACACAAATGCTTTTGGCCTTCTGTAATCCACTTTCCGCTTAGACTATACAGATATTTAAGCCTAAAATCACCACATAACAATAGAAATATCATTTTTTAACTGATTTTGCACTTCCCATCATAAAGAAGCTACAGTATACCGACCAGACATCCATAGACCACATCATTTACATACTTTTTTTCCTTTCGTTTGCATTGTTGTGCATTCCTATCATTAAGTTAATTTTAAAATGATTAAGTGTTTGTTTAGTGGGGAATATTAAAGTGGCTACCTGTAAATTTCTTGCATACTGGTTTGTTTTGTAACTTTACAGCACATCACATCTCAATACTATGTGTTTAGATATATTCACATTCACATATATTATTTAAAACACTGTAGAAAGAATAATTTAATTTTTGACCTCTCCTACATTTATTTTTTAACTGCTTAACTGCTTTAAAATTGCAGTTTAGTTGTTGTACAACGCACTCGCCTGCAGGTGTCGCTGTTACTCCAGAGAGCAAATGATTTGCCTTGGTCACCCAGTTCAAAGCAATACAAATGGCAAAAAATAAAGTTAATGGGAAGTGGTGAAAAAATTATACCATGATCATCCATTTCTATAAAGTATTTACATGAATGAAAGCTCAAACTGAATGGGCAGCTCGTTTTATCAGAAACAGCCTCCAAAAACTGGCGCAAGACCCCAAATCCTTAAAGTTTTATGCATTCTTGTTATTATAGTGCGAATAAACTTGCCGGGTGCGCGCTGAAATGAGAAACTAATTGTCCTGATGAGTTCAGGCTGCCGGTCTGTCCCGTGAACAGAAAGCGACGGCTGATCTCAGAGCAGGAGAGTCCCCGTGTGGACTTCAGAGGCACGTTTGTGAATTCTAAAGATCCTCAGCAAAGTTCAGTAAGCGAGGAGCTGAGCAGCAGAAAGGGAAGAGGTGTATTTTCTGCCCTGGAGATGAAGTATCCTACATGTGTTTACTTAAGTTTAGTGGGTCTCCTGACATTAGCTTTGATTCCCGTGTCTTTCAGTGAAATGTACACGTCGCTGCTGAACGTAAAGCAGGCGATAAGTGTTGAACGGAAGCTGATCGATTACTTGAAAACTTACATTGACCGTGAGTTAGAGAGACTGGACGACATCCAACGGTGAGTGATATGCATGGTGACGCAGTGGAGATGGACAATCTGATAAAAGAGATAAGCTTCTTTTTTCCCTCATCTGCATGTCAGAAATTAAATTAGCATATTCATTCAATTCCTCGGAGTTTTTGGGGACTTCCAAAAGCCTGAAAACTACACTGCACCTCTGAAATGAGAGTTAAAGGGAAAACCCGCTGTAAGTCACAGCTCTGTCTTAGTTTAAGCCGAGAAACAAGATTGTTGTGCTCATATCATCCAGTGACCAGTAGCTCCTCCACAGAGAGTAGGCCTAAATAATAATGGAAGTAATAATAATGAAGTTCAATTATGGTCACATTTTCAGTGCCACACCAGGAAATCCTGCAGTTAAATGCACCAAATTTGGATGAAATTATACACAAATGTTACGAAACTGCAGACATTAGTTGATGTCGTGGTGTTCAAGATACTTGACTTCACTCTCCAGACGTATGCGAAATGCACAGGGAAAGTTAGGCTTTAGGGCATTTCTTTACAAGAGAACAATTACATAAATAAATGTCGGGAATATGAAGCCAGATGGGGAAGGAGACGGGTCAAGTCATTTCCCAGAAGTGCACAATTTACATTTTCTGTGTCTAAATGAAAAAAATAGCCCTTTGGAATATGATATTTAAAACAGTATCTTATCTGTGGTGGCTTTGTGAGGTTGGAAAGTGAGTAATGTTGTATTGTTGTATAAACAGTATGTCATGTGATGCAGTAATGTTTATTTCCAGTGTATTGTCTGTCTATACCAGGTTTAATCAATCTATTTGTGCTATTTCCACTACAATGACGACCCCCATCTAGACAGGACTTGCTAGATGTGAAACTGCCTAAGCACTTGGCCTGTCCTTTCTTTTTGTAACCACAGTTCTTTCCCTCAGCTTTTATGCCAAAGTATCCGACCTGCACACTGAACTGTACAAAGGCTCGGGGACTGCAATGGCAAACCCGCTGGTGGCATTCACCCTAATCAAGCGGCTGCATTCAGAGTGGCTGAATGTAGTCTACAGCAACGAAGCCCTGGAAAACACACAAGGTTGGCTCATTGCTTTCTTTACAGACACATCTGGTGGTGATAACTAAACACACCCAACCCCCCACCCCAGTTCACCTTTTGGCCCTCTTATGTCCAGCCCTCAGGTCCAGTTACGAGAAGGAAGAGGCCGATCTGCCCAAACTAGAAGACCTCCAGGGGGCCGCTAAGGGGCTGATGAGACTGCAGGATGTGTATGCTCTCCAAGTTGCAAGCCTCGTAAGGGGTCGTTTCCAGAGAGTCACAAATGGCAAGCCTATTGATATCTATCTGCCGACAGTATCTGTCCCACTGTCTGGTGATGACTGCTTTCTGGTTGGAAAGGTACTTTTTTTTTAACCCCCCCCGCCAATGCTGTAGTATTATTAGCAAAGTGTACTTAAAGTGTCAAAATTGAAAGTACTCCCCTGTGACTGACATGCCATTATATACTGCATTATAAGATTTTTAATGATGCATCAATTTGTAATTAGTATTTTACCGATGCAGCTGGTTGAGGTGGAGCTATAGTTTTAACTACTTTATATACTGTTAAGTTTGGAGAATACCTTGACAAAGTATACTAAAAACTACATTCCAAGTAAAATTGCACAGTACTTGACAAAATGTTTCTTTCCACCACTGTATTTCCTAAAATATAGCAGGGAAATGTAATAGGTGTGTGTTGAAACAAATTGGTCATCCTTCCTGCTTAACTTTCTCAGTTAAATAAGCTCTAAGTGCAACTGTAATGTAATGAAATGGAGAGAAATTTGGAAGATAAAAATGCCCCTCGCTGATTAACATCCCACTCCAAAAGTCTGCAAATAGTATTATTCCAAACCTGTAGGTCATTATGAGGTGGGAATTAAACAGTCAGCCTGGAAAAAGTGGAATTCTTCCCATTGCGTGCCTGGGAATCTGTTTCGTGTAAAGATGAATGTACTGGTATACAAGTATCATAGAGAAAAAAAGTTTCCCCACAATAAATTCCACTGTTTATGTACAGTTGTGATGTGTAAGGGCAGGGCACTGTGTGGGACAGACATCCTTTGTGTGGAAAAGACATTATCTCACGTAGCACAAGTATTTGGAGCAAAGAGCAGAGCTTGCCTTCACTTGTACTAAGGCCGAGATTATGGTATACAATGTGTAAACAGAGATGCTTAGCTTTAGGGTGTTGTCATTAAAAGAGCCGCCTGCATGTGCTTTTATATGGCTGTTAAACCGCTCCTCAGAAGCAGCAGGGTTGTTTAACAGACGTCTGTAGCGTGTCAGTTGCATTTGGAGCAATTTTAAATCACTGAGACTGCTGAAAATAAACTTTAAGAATTCATTGGGTCTTTAAAGAGTAACTGCTCCCAAATTATGGGGTTGAATGTTGTGAACTGGGTGTAAACTCCTGGTAGGGTTGATAAGATGGTGTGTGTGTGTGCGTGTGTGTGTGTGTGTGTGTGTGTGTGATTAGTTGAGTTGAGTAGTTACTTTGTGTGTGTTTGTGGTGTTAAATGGTACACTGGGATTTTTGTTGCTGAGCTTTCTAGCGGGGTTGTGGATAAAATCTGTAATTGGAGGAGCTCCATGTCACCCTGTTTATATGTGGGTGCTGTCAGGCCTGTAGGCAGCACCTACTTAATCAAGTCAAGTCAACTACAAAAGGGGTTTGAGACCAAGTAATGACAGAGACTATATCCAGTGTGCACTAGCTCTATACAATGTACTTGCTTGAGATGTCAGACAGGTGTAATCTCTTTAAGTGATATGCTGCTGAGAAAATGCATGACAGTGGTCCAGGTTTAGAAGGTATTATATCTTTTAGTCCAAAATCTAAAAATGGATAAGAGGAGTCAGCTCAATCTATTAGCTTAATGAAAGGAATCATTTCAATCTTTGTTTAAAGCAAAAAGTTCAGAATATTTGCTGGGTCATTATAATGTTAATTTGATCAGGTAGTCTCATTAAGCTCATTATCACGTCTGCAAGAGAGACCTGGGAGCATCAGACAGCCAGCAGCTGCACACAAGCACATAGAAAAAGCATCAGAAGCATCACAGATATTTATGAAAAAGTTCAAGCTATGTTAAAAAAAATGGTGACATTCATCCAGAATAATACGGTCTGGCTTTAAAGTTTCATGTTTTCTGTCTTGATTATCTGCTGTATTTCACATTTCTGCATCTCTCTTACCCGCCATCAGTGGAAAATGCTATATTTTTGTAATTCCATTCAAATTAAGTTGATGCAGCCAGAATGGTTTGGCCCAAATGCAGCATGCTGTGGTGACAAATGGAGTTGGCTAAAGAAACTGGTCTGGTAGTGGCCTTAAGCTAACTTGACTCAGTCCACAACCCTAAAACTAGGCCAAATCTGGCAACCATGGCTCAGAGTCGGCTGACTTTCAGTCATTCAGTCCAGTGCCAAGACAGCCAAACTGACACTTAGCCACCTTTGAAATGACTGGCTGGTTATCAAAGACAAATTTAAATTGACAAATAGTTGGAATTAAAAGTGTTATTTTACACAGGTGGCCTACGAGCAGGACGACTACTACCACTCAGTGCAGTGGTTGGAGGAGTCGGTGCGTCTCTTCAGGGGAACAGGAGGCGAGTGGAGCCCTGAGAATGAAGGGACTTTGGAAGATGCTCTGGATCACTTGGCCTTTTCTCACTTTAAAGTTAGTAGAATGACGTTTAGGAAATTTGTAAGAAGACTCATGGATTGCACTGCCCTAAATTCCTCTCATTGTTTCAGACAGGAAACGTCTCATATGCTCTCAGTCTATCTCAGGAGTTACTACATCACGGTAATTCTTTTCATTTCACTTGTCCCTTTCCTTTAATTCAGTCTGTAGTGCGTAAACAGTCCCGGTTTACTTCCCCTCTCTACTTCAGTGAACAGCATGACTTGCCTTTCTAAACTGAAGCCTGTGCTGTAATTTAGAAGCATTCCCTATGATGTATGAATCATTGTATGACTGCTCTGTTTACTCGTGTTTCTTCTCAGATCCAATGAATGGAAGAGTTTTGCAGAATGTTGAGAAATACGAGAAGCTGCTGGTGACAAGTCAACAAAAGTCAGTGAGGGGCAATGGGCTGAGGAGACCCACCTCCAAATATTTAAGCACCAGGGACACTTATGAGAGACTCTGTCAGACCCAAGGCTCTCAGGTATACATCACAATGAATCATTCTGAACACATACTGTGTAATGTATAAGACAATAACACATCTATTACAAAAATTACATACCCATAAGTTAATCTTTCAAGTATTGTTATATATGTATATATTGTTATATATTGTATATATGTTAGTCATTAGTCATTTACAGTGAGTTATGTTCTGCAAAGGGATGTGTAATGTTATAGGGTACAACAATGCTTTGAGAAAATCATTTATGTTGTATGTGGTTTTTTTCTGTATTTCCAGAAGTTTGAGACTACATCTATGCTAGTGGCTCTCCAAACCTGTAATTTAGCATTTAGCCCAAAGAACAACAGTTCTTTGGGCTAAATGCTAAAGTCAGCATGCTAACATGCTCATAATGACTGATGTATAACAGGTGTAATATTTATTATTTTGGTGAGCATCTCAGTTGAGGATGGCAGCATGCTAGTATTTTATAATTAGCACCAATGATGGGAATGTCATCAAAAAAGGGGTCAGTAGTAGAGTTCAGAGTCAGTAGGCTTCATCCTCTGGGGATCATGAATGTCTGTACAAAATCTCATTACTGATTTATGCAATAGATGTCTCATTACTGATTTATGCAAAAGTTGTGGGCTGACCAACATGGCCATTCCTACAGTCACACTGCTAGCTTGGCTAAAAATGAAGCTAAAAATGTCTCTTTTTCATTGTCATTTATAAAGCTAAAAGTGGTTTGTCACATATTTGACAAAATCCTCTGGTTCCATCATTTATCTGAAATTTAATAAAGATGCAAGTTTGCAACTGAAGATTCATAGGCCATAAAAGTCATATTTGGTTGTTTGTGGGGAGATAACAATGCAATGCAGACTAAATTTTTGCAGATAAAAAAGAAAAGCAATTCTTGTTTTGGTCATGCTAATGGACTTCACATACCTGTTTGTCCTAGTAGCCAACGCAATTTGAAAACCCCAGACTATTCTGCGACTACTTCACTAACGGCAATCCTGGACTGATACTGCTGCCAGTAAGACGTGAAGTGCTGAGCCTGCAGCCGTATGTGGTCCTGTACCACAACTTCGTCACTGACACAGAGGCTGAGGACATCAAGGGTCTCGCCCAGTCAGGAGTAAGTGCCATTTTCTTATTTTCCTCAATAATAATAATAAAAACATGTCTCCAATATGTCAGCTTTTTAGGAATTAAGAATAAGAACATTATCACAATCTACACTATTTTTTGTTAATCCAATGAGGTCTTCAAATGGTTCCCATGTTTTGTAGAATTTTCTCAACAATAAGAGGAGCTGTGCTCATTCTTCCACATGGGACTCACCAAAAGGGAATCTGCAAAGTCTTTTTTTGGTAACACCAAGACTTTAAGAGAGTCTGTCAAAGTTTGCAAATAGATAAAACATGTTAGATAATAATTTTGCTATGGCCAGGTGGACACCTTGTACATTGAAGAATCAAGGCATTTCAATCTGATTTTATTCTTCAATTAACTAATATCAGAGGTATTGTTTTTATTTAGGGCTAATCATGTTTTTGTGGCTTTCCACTAAAAAGCTACTCTCTGTTGATGTTGGCTTTGCTGGTATCACTTATATCTGACGTATGTTATACTTTGTCCTTGCATTCAGTGCATTGAAAAGGAAAATTAACTTTCGCAAGGAGTGACATTGTACTACAAGGCCTTCAATCAAGACTCAAATTATTTTAAATGTATTAATAGTGAAGGTGCTTATCAAAACAAAAATTGTAAGCATGCATTCCTTAAAACTTAAGTTAAAAGCAGAGTTCCAATTAGACCCCTTTCCGGTGTGGAAAGGTGTGGCTACATGTTTTGACAAATAAACGCAGCATGTCTCAATTAGACGCCTGGTCTGATTTTTATAAGTTAAGTTCTTCAGATGTATAAAACCTATTTAAGCCCACGGGGTCACCCGTTTGGTCTAAGCTGCTTAGATTACGCATACATATAAATGTTAAAATTTTGTCAATATAGACCTACCTACCTATAGATTCTCCACAATTCAGTCGTTCAGTTTATTTTATGGGAACCACGAGCACCAAACTATAATTGATTCAGATTTACCGGTATGATATGGTAAACAAGAGTGACTAACAGAAAGTGGTGATTCCCTACCTTTAAAGCAGTTATAAAGTCTGAATATGTGTCCATTCCTTGGTTCACAAAAATGAATCCAAGTTGAAATAACTAGCACCTCTACTTTGATAAGGATTTTCCTGTCTCTCTCTCTCTCTCTCTCTCTCTCTCTCTGCATGAGGTTTGCCTGCATTCACTGTCTCTCGGAGCTACATTTTTAATATTGTTTAAATAAACAATTTAATTGCTGTCTATTTCTCGTCTTTGCTGAGAAAGAGCTTTGTGGGAAAGGAATTAACAGTCTGTCCCATATAGAGAACTTTGATTTGATAGCCTTTTTTTGGCCCCCGAGGGGCAATTTGTCCAGACTATCCAAAATATAGGCAGGGTGAGTTCAGTTCAAGGGCTATTAATTTAAGTTTTATGGTATATTACTTGATAATCTGCTGTGCTGTGGGGTTCTCTTGCTCCAAACTGTGAACATATTTCCTACTGCAAAGATCCTGGAAATATGGAGGAAGAGTTGGTCTGTGTCCAAACGTTTAGCAAGGCTTAAAGGAATGAAGGCTATATTACTATGAAAACTTAGCTGAGTGCCTCCAACTGTCCAAATTACCCTGCTGTACTGGTTATATGAAGTCCACTATCATCCAGCCTCAGTATCTATTTGTAGGCAACATACATTTTTCTGTTCATTTAATGGAAAGCTAAAGCACATTGTTCCCAGAGCTGCTCATAGCTGGTTGGGAATATTTGGTGGGCAAACTCAATTGGTGCCCTATAGTTTCTGTGAGGTTTTGGCATTGTTGAATGAGTTTTCCATCCTTTGCTCAGATGGAAACCCCAGTACTTATTTCATCATTATGTCAGCTTGTGGGTTTATTGAAAACAGGCCCAGGGTATGGTATTAATTTTGAGCAGTGAGCGGCATTCAGTAACGATGAGCATGGTTTACATGGCTTTGTTCATGCTGGATCCCAGAGCCATATTTAAACATGAAGAAATAACACAAATCTGTTGTTTGGAGGTAACAGGCTTTCATTGTATTGGTGTCATGGTGATGAATTGACGTGTGAAATAATACATTTTTTGACCATTTTTTTCTCTTTTGAAATGGTTTGTTTAAGCCCTCAAGAGCTGAATAAAGTAATGTCTCTCATGTGGCCATAAGGAAGTTGTCAGGGGTTTAATCTGAAGGATTACTTAGAAATATTGTGTTACCACTTTTCTGCTTAGAACATTGTACCATGTTGAAAATTGGAAAACATGTATGAAATAAGCAGAATGCAGTGTGACGATTCTGCAGTCCAAATAAATCATAGAGGCTCAAAGTCCAAAAAATCTGTACTTCCACGGACTCACTTCCACTCACTTCCAGACTCCGTGGAGGGTTAGATCATTGACAAGTGGAGATAAGATAAAACTTAAAACTAATACCTGTAAAAGAAGTAGGGTATCTAAACCTGATAAAGGCTCATATACACATTTTTGTTTGATTTGTGTTATTTTGTAGTCAAGAATTATGATTTTATTTTACCCACTCCCCTGCTCCCTAAGATTGGTCATACAAGATTAGATGAATAATTGCAGGGTGTCATTGTGACATCTTTTGGAATTCACATACTTGATTTTTATCTGCCTACAGTTTTTATTTTGGACATATGATTAGAGCCTCTTTTTGTGCTATTACGTACTTTTTATCAGCGCTTTGCAATTGGACATCAAAGATTTCCTGCTGCAACAATCACAAACATAAGATACTGTTTTCTGTCTTTGCTGTCAAGTTGAGACGGTCTGTGGTGGCAGCTGGAGAGAAACAAGCAACAGCAGAGTATCGCATCAGCAAGAGGTACAAATTACTTATAACGCTTGTTTATGATGTTCTCTTTATGATCATTAATTTAATTCAAACTAGTTGTTGTAGCCAGCTTCCATGGCTGCAATGGCAATGAAACACATTTAAAGTAGTAATAAATATGTAACTTTAAATAGAGCAGGCAAATGATGTTAGATCTGTGTCATGTATCTATATGTTTTATTTCTAGTGCATGGCTGAAAGGCTCAGCACAATCCACTGTTGGGAAGCTGGACCATAAGATCTCCATGCTCACTGGTCTGAATGTGAAGCATCCATATGGCGAGTACCTCCAAGTGGTGAATTATGGTATTGGTGGCCATTATGAGCCTCACTTTGACCATGCTACAGTAAGTCGATTGTTAGACGAGATGATTTTATCTCTATAGACTTTGCATGTTGTCTGTGTTTACATGATATGAATAATGATATATCAACTTTCTAATGTCCCAGTCACCTTCAAGTCCTGTGTTCAAGCTGAAAACTGGGAATCGAGTGGCAACCTTTATGATATATGTGAGTGAAGTCTTGCTCTAACCATATGACTCTGTATGACCCACATAGCAGCCCTGTCCCTGGTTTTCCAAAGCCTTAATTAAAAACCAGAGGTCAGCTCTTTGCCACGAGTGCTGCAAGACTTTGGAACAACCTGCCTGAGAAACTCAGACTAGGCCTGACCTCACTACCTAAACTACACTTTTATAGATGTTGTCATACAAACTTAGATCAAGCTATAATTTTTGTCTCTGACCTCCATTTTAGAGCAAACTTCCATATTTTTGCTTTAAATTTCCTATTTGTCTTTTTGCTCTGTTCATTTAAACATTTTTGTTGTGTAAGTAATCTGTTTTAACAGAGTTGTGGAAGTGTTTATTAATATAAATTACTATTATTGTTGTCATTATTGTTATTATCATTATTATCCGATGTGAAAATCTGAGTAAAAGTGAATACTGATTTTAAAAAAGAATGACTTTGTGTTGAAAACAGTGCAGCAGGCAGAGTGGCTTTTCATAACATGAGCACATAAACACAAGACACAACTCTGAAGGAATGTCCTTTTCCACAGCTCAGCTCTGTCGAGGCAGGTGGGTCTACAGCCTTCATCTATGCCAACTTCAGTGTTCCCGTTGTAGAGGTAAACACCCTGAGAATGTTTTAAGATGAGCTTAAAGCAACCTCTTTCTTTTGTCTTTGTCTGTGCCATTTTTTTGCCTCTAGCTAGGTTATTTTCACCTCTGTCAGCGCCTCACTCACGTTTTCTGGGGCAGCTGTCAAAATTCTAAAAGGTCAGATCATAACAACAACAAATACTGCTATTGCATGGTTTAGCCTCAGTGGATGTTGAAGCTGTTTTTCAGTGAGCTGCAGTGTAATGTTAACCAGGCACCCCCGGGGTTTAACCTTTCCCCCTTTCACTTTATTGAGGTCTGACTTCCTGGCTCAAGTAACTAATTCAATGGTGTAACAACAGGAGCTCTTGTGCTTGAAATTCAGCTAGATATTTAGATTAAAGCTGAATTAGTCGACCGATAGTGTTAAGGATTTGCAGCTTTTCTGTGTCTTAAATTATAGTAAACTGACTATCTATGGTTGGTCAAACAAAACAAGAGATTTGATGGCTTTAGGAGAACTTGATTTTCATTTTTTACCACTTTCTGACATTTTATAGATAAGAAGATGAATTGATTAATCAAGAAAATACTTGTCAGATTAATCTATAATGAACATTGCTGTTTTTCATTTCACAGAAAGCAGCCATCTTCTGGTGGAATCTTCATAAAAACGGTCAAGGAGACGTAGACACGCTGCATGCTGGCTGCCCTGTGCTTATTGGGGACAAATGGGGTAAGAGTCAGTAGATTGTGTATGATGTGATGTTGCTGTCAACAGGAGGCAAAAAGATATGTGAGTATGGAAAATACAAAGCACTTTATCGGACACCTCTACCTGAACAGATTAGGCTTTTTTGCATCATTACCATGGTCTTTCTCTCGACAGTTATCCATTTCAGCTTTCATATCATACAGGAGCTGATGTACAAACGCTAGGCCACATCTGTGCTGCATTACACATTTAGAGATGTTACAGAGTGCAGTTCAGACACTGAGCCCTCATATTGGAAGCTAAACATCTGCTGCCGGTTGGCCCAGACCATCAAACTCCCAATGCTGACACGTGTGTTAGGGACCCAGTTAGACTAACAGACGGATATTAATCATCACAAAGCAGCTGCAGAAGTATTTTGTGGCTGTGTTGTTTTTAGCAACCATATACATCTTAAAGAATTAATGTTAAGGCTGTATTTTTCTTATCCAAAAGATGCAAGGGCAAGAAAACTTTCATTCATGTTTTTTTCACTTTTCTCTTGAAGAAGCTAAAACATAGTTTGTATCTTTCTGTATGTTCCAGTGGCAAATAAATGGATCCATGAGCATGGCCAGGAGTTCCAACATCGCTGCAGCCTGAACCCTGAAGAGTGAGAGGGGAGGAGCAGTAGCTGGGCCCCTTGGAGTACAAGAGCTAACCTCTACAATTGAGAGGCACACTTGCAGGCGGATAGAAGGAGGGATCCAGAAAGTGAACATACAGGCAGGGGAGGTGAGAGCTGTTATGGGGCAGCCTGCTTCTGTGATTGGAGCTCTGGATCCCAGGGAGCCTAAGCACAGTACAGTGCTGCAGTGGACATGGATGGCAGAAGGCTGAGAGGTGGGGGTATAAGAGGAGTGGGGCAGTCGGCAATCAGTCCCCAGAGGGCAAATGGTCTTCTGCTGCTACTGGTCAGTTCCTGTAGATGGAGAGAGGCCTCTGCTTGGTACACTGTGCTGGTTTCAAGGCTGTTTGCCTCCTGCTTGCTTAAAAACGGACTTCTTATGCAACGCTCTTCCTGCACTGGGCCAACTCTAGGGTCTGCCATTGCAAATCAACACAGCTAAACTTGGTACATACCTTCCGAGCTTTATTTCTAATGTGTGGATGTAGAAGTTTACAAAGACACCTAATGTGCCTGGCTGAATAACTGTGAAATGGTGCACAATGTATCTAAAAAATTCTATTTGATGTTATGTTGCAGCCAGAAATAAATGCTGTTTTTGGATTTGAATATTCAAGTGAATTTACATGTGATAGTGCTTGAATGAGGTGATCGAACGAGCATCTACAGAGCATGTGACATTGCAGTACAGAGTGGAAAAGTGTTTTCGGCTTGTTTTAGACTATTTTTATTCAAAATTTTCTTTCCATAGATATTAACAGAGATTTTGGTTGAAGTTCTTCTGTAATGGGTCATCTCAGACCTCAGAACTCAGTCAGTTCAGACGGGTGCTATGAGTCAGAGGAACAAGTCATTGTGATGTTTCTGTTTATCCCCAGCTGAATGAACGATGTGGTCATCGCTGCCTGTGGGACACTCTTTCACTCTGATGTTATTGGCTGTCTAATGGAACAAATGAACCAGATCTGTCAGCCTTTTACTGAGCTTCAGAGGCTGGTCGCCATTAATCACGCTCTGCACACCAAATGATAGGATCTGCTGCAGACTTTGTGTCTGAACTCATGCAACCAGTACTGTCTGCATACTACTCAGTTATCTCGGGTATCTCTGTGTAAGCAGGTCATAACCCATCTTAAAACAGAGTGAGGTGGGACAAACACCATATTAAAATTCACTGTTTGAGCTTGGGCACTAATGGGCCTATATATGTGACATTTTTGGGGGCTATCCGGCAGAATAAATGAAAATAAGAAATGGAAATAAGGGGGTTACAGTGGAATGATACTTCTGTTTCCTTCCAGCTCACCACAGTGTACATAAACAGACATGCTTGGAGCTCCAAGCACACACTGACACAAGGAAAATATAAGAAGCAGTCATACTGAATGTATAGGCAACATTCCTGGGTGCACACCAGCAGCAGGATTTGATTATTTTCCCTTATAGTTGATGGATAGGAAGACCCCGCTTTTCTGAAACTCTCTCTTTCTTTGCAAATATTAGTATGAGATTCATTCTGTTAAAACATGGTTATAGCTACATTTAGACTCAAACATTATCTGAGTCCATAAGGATTTTAAATTCAAATTATAGACACAATAGGTCAATAGGTTTGCAACTATTTTGGACATATTTACAGAAACACACAGTGTAGCTACTCCTCAAATAAATTACAAGGATTCATTTCAAGTCTATGTTTTAATTAATTATCCAAGTTTTTCAGTTTGACTTGAGGCAGCACAGGTCTGTATCCATCATGTTTGTTTTTCTTTTGTATACAGTCAAATCAGAAACATAATGAACCAGGAAATCAAGGAAAGCAGATAGGTTTAAATTTGTCTTTTCACAAGCCCATCTTACAACTTGAAGCCTAAGTTTTCCCAGAATTCAAAGGGTTTTATTCTACACCCTCACACACTCTTACTGTGATCACCACAACAAGCATGACTGTAGAGGGACTTGCTGCTATGTTAAAGCATTGTTACTTACAGCACACATGACTAGACCAGCAGTCACCCTCAACATATGTAGTCAAGAACATAGAATAATAATGCACACTAAAAAGCATTGTTAATACTTTGGAAACTTCCCCATTTAGCTTACTAGGCTTGCCTACTTGTTACAGAGTCAACGAGTGTGAATAGCTGATGGAAAATAGACTTGAATACAATTCTGGCTGAGAGAAGCTGCCCAACAACAGCAAAAAAAGAGTACAGTATAAACAAGCCTTTTAAAATTTCAGGTTCAAGAAAGAAAATCACTGCACACTCCCTTTAGTAAGCAATTTTTTAAGTGATGGAAAGATCAGTGCTTCCCTCTGCTGGTGATGTAAGAGATGGCAGCATGGAATTGAAACGTTTTTTTCCCACTCCATTAAAAAGTAATTTCTTTTTTCTCTATTTTACTGTATTGTTTCTTTTTATCACCCATTTCCTCCCGTTGCCAACAAATGTGCCACACAAAAGAAAGAAAAGAAATGGTCTAAATTACGAGCTAAATGCACTTTTGGATTAAAATAAGAGCAAACAAGTGTCTGTGTTTAATTGAAAACTGAAATGTACATTATAGTCCAACGTTATAGGCCTACCGTATCATATCAACGAGGATTCAAAGGATTTAGGTCAATAAATTATTATTAGAGTGAATACAATTCACTCATTCACTATTTAAGAGTAGAATATAATAATTTATATGGATCATTTGATCTTTTATATCTGAGAGAAACCTGTCTAAATGTGAGCGTTGATGTCAGAGTTATCAACACATAATGGTTCTTCGTGATAAAAGTACTCACTTACTTAAAGTTGCAAAACATTAAAATAGTCAAGTACCTCAAAACTGTATCACTGTACATTACTTGAGTAAATGTACTTGGCTACTTTCCAACCTAGCGACCATTCATTACTTGTAGGTAGAAACTAGTTCATTATGTGCGGAATTGAGCAAAAAAAATATTTTTCAGCGCCTCACCAAAATGAACTCGATTTCCCAGAATGCCTCAGTAACAAGTAGCGGCAGCGGAAGCGGGACGTTTTGACTTTGTTGCTCGGAAACAGTTTTGCGCGCCGTCGCTTGTGTGTGGCGTTGTGTGGGTGTGTGCGCAGTTCACGGAGCTCTGTTAAACGGATTATAAATGAGTTAGCTGGAGTTTAATAAAAAAAAATCATGCCTGCTTATGGTTCAGCCATTGCTTCGGCCAGGCTGACCATCTGTATATACTGAGCTGAGGGATGAAGAGCAGAAAACAGAGATCCGTCAAGGCTGGAAGCAGCAAAAGAAAAGGTGAACTCTTATTAGCTTAGCAATAAAGCCAAGTAGCTGTTAGCGTCAGCTGTCATTCTCACAGTAGCCTCTGTATTACTAGCTACTACTGTAGCTTACTAGCTAATGTATTATGTTAAGTTAATATTTTCTCGCTTTCTCTCGGTTTGTGTTGCTTTTGTATGTCTTGTCAGTGTTGTTAATGTCCCTCGATAGGTTAAGCATTTGTCTATTAACTTATGTTAACTTAGTTCACGTTTGACAAAGGATGCTTAAAGCAAAGTATAACATTGCGTTAACATTTTGTTTTGCTTAAAAGAAAATCCTGGAATCTATATTAATTTACGTTTACTCGTAAGTTCGTAGAAATGCGTCTCTTACAATGTTGTGTTCCTGTAACGCTTATTTGCTGCTGTGTAACGTTAAGTTAGTCCAAAACTACTCGGTGTTTGTTGTTGATAAGGGCTTCTGTGTACGTTGGTTAGATAAGATGATTTTGCTGGTTGACTTGTTTCACCTCAAGATTCACATTAATAATTTCTGAGACACGTATCAAACTATTTAATATGTAGGGGTGGTTAGACCCTGACTAGAACTGCTGGAGTTTTAGTTGTTTTGATTCATTTATATCACAAAGTGCAGCTTTCAGAGCGTTTCAAAAACTCCTGGGTTAATATATTATTGTCAATACCGTCATAGATGTTGTACTCGTTGATTTTGAAATCAAAAATTTCAACAGGGATAAGTACTGTTGCTTAGAGAGATTTATTGGGGATGTTTTAGGTAAACAGTGTAATACATTTGTAAGCTTTCTGTACACCTGCAGCTGTGGACAGTAAATATTTTTTGGTTTCTTTAGTTTTACACAGCCTTAGTGAACAGTTTTTTATATTATACCATAACATTGAGCTAAAACCTGCAGCAGATGCTGCTCTTAGCTGTCCCATTATAGGGTGACCTTTGACGTTAGTAGTTACAGTGTTTGCATTCTTTGTGTCTCGGTTTTGCTGTAGTCAAAAATATCTCTTTGCAGCCCCCAGTGACGTGTCCCCATCCACCAGCCTCCCTCCTCTGGTCGAGGGCCAGCTGAGATGCTTCCTGCGGGTGACAATAAGCCGGGTATTATGGACAGTTCACAAGCCTCCGTCTGCAACATTCATCAGGTTGCGCTGGTGGGGAGAGTCATCCAATGGGACACACTTTTTTCCGAGAGACGGATCACAGGCATCACAAATGACCCTCAAGACCACAGCTCGCTTCCCCATCCGCTGTGGGCCAAAGCAATTCACCTCATATCTTACAGGTAACTAAGAAGTATTTGATATGTTTGTGTTTGCTATGCTGTAAACATATCTTTAAAATCTACCTCTGACTAACCTGTCATTGACGAACAGATATGGGCTCTCTGGTGCTGGAAGTCCTGACAAAACCGGATCATTTGCCGATCGCACGGGCTCAGGTTGCCGGCATCTCACGTCTCTCTCTGTCACACCCCATCGGTGGATTTTACACCCTCGTATCTCCTACATCTGAGAAGCTGGGAGAGTTACAGGTGCGTGGAAACATGAATTCACATTTACCTGCCAATTGCATTTGTGCAGTAACACCTGCAAGTGATGTTTGGTATGCTAAAGTTTATCATTGCATATCAGCTCTGTAGTGAATAGGGAGAGGTGTTTAGAGGTGTTTTTTGCCAGGACGATAAAGCTCTACAAACTGCAGGGTCTGTTTTGTAGCTGCTCTGACCTTACTGTGTAGGGGCAAAAGAGTATCATGAAATATTTAAAGGCACAGGAACCTAAAAGATTAGATTTATTACACCTTCAGAACCTCTTAAGGCTATTAACATTTTTGTATCCATGATTATATCTGTAATATGTCTGTATATTTGTGTTAAAGGGGTGTTAAGTCGTCAGGACTTGCCAACATCTGTAATCCACCACTTCTGGCTCTTATAATGATTTCAAATTATGACATTAACAAACAAACCTTTGAAAAACCCCACAGGTAGTTAGGTTGATTTTAATTGAACACCCTTTAAAATGTTCAAGGTGGGATTGTTTTGTACCTGCAGTTGCAAATGACACAAACACTTGCCACCACCAGTTGTGTTTTAAGTTGACATCTTAGCTATTTCTGTGACCTCTTCAGGTTTCCCTTAATTTGGAGCCTCTCATAGAAGCCTATGACAGTAGCAGCTCAGGCCCCATCACCGATGTCAGCATTGAAGCACCTCGGGTCACCACACTGACTGTGCCCTCGCAGCAAAGATCACTCTCAGCTGGCAGCGGCAAAGAATCAGCTGGGAGCAGCAGTGGAAACACACCAAGGTTTGATGTTGTTGTTGTATTGTTGCTCTTCGTAGTATGTTTAAATTTGAGCACACTAATCTTATTGTAAATATTGACGTACTAATTCAGGGGGAAAGACCACTTATATTTCCAAAATGCCCAGAAAGACAAAGGAAAAGAAGAGTCACTGGAGAATCAGATGCCAAGAACAAACAGATCTCAGAACAGTCAAACACCTGTGAACCCTTCAAGCCGGGAACCATGTGGCCAAGCAACCAACGATATCCTCTCAGGTTAATTACATTATGACTACACATTAGATGTACTTAACCACAAATTTGACTGTGTCTTAAAAAATGTTCTCTCATCTCAGTTATTCTAGAGCGTGGAAACAAGCTAAGAAATGCTATGGTGGTTTCAGCTTTGAAATGTGACATGGATTCTGCCCCAGCTCTGAAAGATACCCCTCTGCCTCTTCCAAAGGATAACATCCTCCCACCGTCCAAGTTAGTGCTTCAAGAGTTTGTAAAAAGCACAGTTTTCTCTATCACCTTGTGATATAACATCTATAATACTTTATTCCTGTGTCTGCAGGTTCCCTGCTCCCTCTGGGATGTTTCTTCAAAATATTCTTCATGCTGATTCAACTCTGAAGCACTCTGAGGATGTTGCAGTTGTCTCAGACTGCAGTTTAGACTGTCCTGCTGACATAGATAACAGAGCTGTGGATCTGCTCCTTGGCAGGTACCTGTGTGCACATTTGTTTTCAAAGCTGACAGAAAATGTAAGAAATTTCCCCCCATATTTTTACTCTTCTTTTTCTTTTAGCTTAAACACATCTCCTTTGCCTGTCTGGGATGGAGAGGGTTCCTACCCTGAATCTCTGTCTGGCCATAGCAGTGTGTGTGGCGGTAGTGAACTCAGTGATCCACAATATGATCAGAGCCTTCTGGAAAATTTGTTCTACAAAACTCCTGTAAGTAGACAAATTTATTACCAACGCATTTATTACCAGCACTTGTTATTATCAAGTGAAATGTGTTATATGTGCAATATCAGTGTCAGCTTTCTTGATTTTCTAGCAGAGGATTATTTGAAGTCTTTCTTGTCTTTCAGATGTCCGATATCAGACCAGATGACACTGAGGCAGAGGGTCAAGGAACAGTGTTCTCAAGTAAAGATCAGCCTAAACAGCTGACACAGTCTAAACCCAAGACTAGTGGAGGGTAAGGGCCGTTACATGCTCTTTAAGCCAAGCTGCTCGGACAGTAAAGAGTAAAAATATACTACTTTTAGAGGATTGAGTTAGGGGTGACTGGGTGTCATTCAATTTCTTTAATTCTTCCACCTTCAAAGATTGCCAATCTAAAACAGTAATGTTTGACCTTAATCTTTAAGGTGATCTTCACCTTGAGGTACTCTAATTGATGAAAGTCTATAAATAAGGCAGTTAAATTGAATACAAAAGAAAATTGGCCATTTACACAGGATTATATGGGATACACTCAAGGTACCAGGAGAGCATATAGCACAGACAAAACATACAGCATGAGTGTAAGAATCATGAATGTTTTTGTGTGCAGAACAGTAGTGGATCCAGTAGGTGTCACCTTTCTGCTTTGTGTCAAATGCAATTTAGTTAGGAACCTTCACTCAGGTGTTCCTAATCAGAAGGGGAGCACAAATATTTTTTACCGCTTCACCAGGCACACTATACTGGGCAAGCTGTACTTATATGTTGTGTTGATATGTTTGACTAAATTGAGCTTTATGGACTGTCATATGGATTCTCACATTTACCTGAAGACCAATGAACAATATCTCTGAACAAAAAAGACAAGAGCAGACTTCGTTATTTCACTAAACACTAGTTGGCTATAGCAGTTCAGCGAGCTTGTCGATAAGAAACCTGTCTATGCAATCCTCAGTGGCTTCAAGTTTAGATTTAGCTGCGATGATGAAAATAGACTCAATGTAACCATACCACTTTTTTGTGAGACAAATATTCACCATATTTTGTTTTTTGTCCAGTCCAAATTCAGAGCCTCAGCGGTCTTCAGATGCTTGTGGCTCTGCTCCTGGCCTGAGTGCAGAGCAGCTGACTTTGCTGAGTTTGATCCGACAGGCAAGAGTGACCATCGACTCCCTGACCGTACCAACAGGCAGTGCAAACACCACACCCAGAAAGACTTCCACAAAAGGGAGACCTCCTCGACCACTAACCAGCAAGAAGTGGTAGGCAAAATATGTATGTAAATAACATTGTCATTACGAGTAAGAAAGGTGTCTGATATCTACTCTCTTCTTCATTAGCACTTATTTTATCGAGTACGTGTTCCCGATCGCTTCCTCTACCAGTCGACGGGATCGCAGTAAGGGAGGAGATGGGGAGGTGACCAGAGCTATTGCCAGTAAAGTAACAGGAGGAGGTATGACCCGTTAGAATATTTGCTTTCATGAAACCCACCTGAAACTCACTGTTTCACTGTCTCTGACAGTTTTTGGTCAGCTTTGTGAGTGTATCTGACGTACACTCTTCTGTTTTTTTTAGCGGTGAAATTCCATCAGCACTCTGTGTTTCCTGTCCACTTCAGTACAGCAGCAGTTAAAAAATGGTGGGAAACTGATCTGATTTTCACAATTTACTCACGAAAGAGTGACCAAAAGAAAGTAAGTAGCTTTGAACTAAACATTACTCATTAGATTGGTTAACATTTGTAATATTTGTTGGTTTAAGAGTGAGTCACTGACTATCAACTGTATTCTGTGTACTGTATATACTAGGGTGGTGGTGGTGCAGTGGATAAGAGACAAGCCTTTAGTATGGGAGACCTGGGTTCATTTCCCCACTGTGACACACCCACTAATGTGTCCCAGAGTGAAACACTTAACCCCTAGTTGCTCCAGAGGCGTGCAACCTCTGACATATATAGCAATTGTTAGTTGCTTTGGATAAAAGTGTCAGCTAAATGTATAAAATGTGTTCTTTGACAAAGGTTTACTCTAATATTTACATTTGGGGCTACCTAAATTATTGGTTGTAATTTGTTCTGGTAATAATAAATGTAAAATGTTCTGTTTGTACAACACATTTCAGAAACCTATTAATGCAGCTTTAACATAATGTTGACATCATTAAGCATTAATACACATTTGTACTCTAGCGGTTTATAGTTCCAATACATTTTTATTTTAAATCAATAGTTAGGATGTTTTCTATTTTAAGGGTATATTATGTTTCTGGTACATAGTATATTATTTAGTACCACTAAAAAAAGGGTTGTTGTTAATGTGACTGTTTTTATAAAATAGAGCTTCCATCTAAAACAAATAAAAATTACAAAATAATAATAGTAATAAATGTCTAGTAACACATAGATATTAATTAATACTCATCACTATAAAGTACATAAAGAAATGAAGTGCTGGTGCTGGTGCTTCTCTTGTTGCAGCCTGTTCCCATTGGTAAAGGCGGTTTACCCACTGCGCTGCCTGCTGCAGAGCAAGCAGCTGAGTCAGTCTGTTGTCTTACCTGTACAGAGTGTGGAAGGAAACAATGAAACACAAGAGATCGGACCTCTCAAGGTAATACAATTTTTTAAAATTATATTTTATTTTAACCGGGAATATTAACAAGCCTAATATTTGTAAGCCAAGTGACTGTCAATCTGACTTTTTTTCAGGTGTCACTAGAACTCGCTACAGATAACAAAGATTTCTCCTCTGAAAGAAGTATAAGCAAACTGGCTAGGAGAGACAAATCCCCTTCAAAAACTGCCACAAGTCCACAGAGAGAGACCAGCTTTACATCTCAACATGTTGACATTGGCAGGAAGGAGCTACCAGCTGGCTCTTTTGAAGACTCCAGACTGAACGTTTGGAGTCCTCAGAAACCCTCGAAAGAACCCTCTCCCCATCCCGGCCTCCACACATCCCCTCATAAATCACGGCATCAGGTGGAGGAGGACCCTGAGGTCCTGCTGCACACCTTACTCATGGTGCCAGATGGAAAGAACTTCAACTGTGGGCCTATGCAGGCTCCAAACGTGTACTTGAACTGTAAACTCTTTTGGTGCGATGAGACGGCACGATCTGTCATCAGCTGGGGTCAGGCAAACCCTACTTTCAACTTTGTTCAGGTTAGCCAGGAGATCAAGTCTTACATTGCAAATACTCCTACACTACGTTATAAATGCAAAATCCTACATGATTTTTTCTTCATCCTTTGTCTCAGGTAACTCCTGTGGCCTTGACAGCTAAGCTGCTGGAGCGAATGAAGAATAATATGATGGTAATCGAGGTGTGGCAGAGGACAGGAGGCTCAGGGCAGGATCGACTCCTGGGCCTTGTTAAATTACCTCTCCACCAGTTCTACATGTCATTTAGGCAAGTCGTGGACGGATGACAGATTTTTTAATAATCAATTCTTCATTGAAGTTGTTTTTTATGCAAAAGTACATAAACTTCATTGATACCAACCTCTCAAGTGTGAATAAGTTTTGGTTTTCTAAGTCATCTGTGATAGTGAATTTGTCTGTGATAGTGGTTGTAGACTTCGGCTTTTTCCCTAATTTTCTGACTTTATAGACCAAATGATTAATGAATTAATTCATAAAATATCAAAAGGTAAATTATATTAAACACAACTGTGACATCTTTAGTTCAAAGCATGTAAAAGGCTAAAAAGCTTAATGTGGAGGATTTAGATCCTCTTTTATTTAACCTGCCCTCTAGAGGGCACTATGCTGTTCTCCAAAGAAATGGTATTTTACAACATATTTGTATACATATTATACATATTTATATGTGTTATAAACTTCTTGAATTCTCAGATGATACTAGGATTTTTTTAACCACAATTTTCACCACACACACCTCATAATGTGGACTAAAGTATACCTCTCATAGTGAGGCTGCTTGTGAGTGACTTTCGTAACTCTCGTAACTTCTTTTTTTCCCCTCACCTCCAGGGATCCAAAGATTGCCCACCTTCTTCTGCAGGCGCAGTACCCTGTTTTGGGTGTGGACTGCTACATGCCAGTCATTGATGTGTTCTCAGGTAGCTCTAAAGGGAACCTCAGGGTTGTTTTGGCTCTTGGCCATTCAGAGCAGATAGTTGCCCTACAGCGCACGAGGAATGAAGAATATGACAATTTATCTCATCATGTGAGACCACTTCATCTACTTGAACATCAACCACGTTCACAAACAAAGGTCAGTGTTAATGTTGGCTTCAGAAAGCTTGAAGCATTTGTGTGTTTGTAAGGCTGGGCGATACATCCAAAAATTGTGTCACGATAAAAAAATTTCATACCATTCAATATTGACAGTTATCACGATAAATGTTATTTCTTTCAAGATTAAAGGCTGATTTTTGCGTTTTGAATAAACCACATTGTCAGTTGTGGTTTTAAACTTTAAGGTTAGAACATGACAAAAACTTGGCAAACAGTGGATCACTTAACAAATCTGAGAGTGTGTGTGTGTGTGTGTGTGTGTGTGTGTGTGTGTGTGTGTGTGTGTGTGTGTGTGTGTGTGTGTGTGTGTGTGTGTGTGTGTGTGTGTGTGTGTGTGTGTGTGTGTGTGTGTGTGTGTGTGTGTGTGTGTGTGTGTGTGTGTGTGTGTGTGTGTATTCAACTAGGGTTGTTTAGAAAAGATCCAAGGGAATTTTACCAGAAATGTTTTGCTGATGCACAATCAAAGTGTAGAAGGTTAAATCTGCACTATTAGAAATATCACTAATACATTAACTAGTTGTGACACTGTTTTCATTTAGATATTTAGAAAGGACTATGTATGCTTCACACTATGTATGTGTGAAGCATGTTCAAGGGACTTGACAAGATGTCAAGTCCCTTGAACCTTCTTCTTCATCATTGTGTGTGTCCATCAGGTGACTGCAGCGCAAGTGGAAATTATGAGAGAGCACCTGTTTGTGATAAGAGTGGAGAAGTTAAATGGGCTGACACCTCTGCAGTCCACAGTGTGGGGCGAGGCTGACTGCTACATCCAGTACAGTTTCCCCTCTCAGGAGGGTGACCCTGCTGCAAATGTTGACCAAGACCCCATAGAGAGCAGTAAGGCCATTTCAGTGTGTAAGAATTTTTCATGAAGCTTTTCTTCCCTCTGCGTCATCCTGATCTGTATCTCATCTACAACAGGCCTGAACCTGAAGCTGTTTCGTACGACTACAACTCTTTGTGTCCCTGACCCTGTGTTTGGCCACACAGAGACTCATGTGCTTCTGGCTCCTGAAGGAGTGCCTGTTCAAAGGCTGCTGCTCAGCTCGCTTTCAAGTCAAGGCTTAAGCAGTGGAGGGGGTGTCCAGTTTGAAGTGTGGTGCAGGTTTGTGGTCGTCTTTTTGAATAAGAGGGAAGAAATGGAAATTGACGTACACTCTCTAAAGCAAAAACGTTGTCATCATCCTGTCATTGCCCTGAAGCTTGACTTCTTTAGATTTCCTGTGCCTAAATCTAAAAACCAAGTGTTGCATTTCTTACGTAAGACCACTGTGACTATTTCTGAGAAGAGAACCAAACGTTCTCTTCTCAGAAATGGTTGGTTGCTTCCTGTAAATGAAAGAATAAAAACACCAATATTTTGTGTCTGAATATACCTCAAGGCCTATGATGTAACCGCTTGATGTGGTTTTTATTTTGCAGATTCATAGCTTAGAATCTTAAAGTAATACTTTGTGGTTCCATATTAAGGATCTTTATGTTTTTGCAGATATTATTATCCAAATGTTCGAGACCAGCTTGTGGCCAAAGGAATGCTTCCATTGTCCAAACTGTGTGCCATGGTCACCATGCAGAGACAGCATCCCAAAGAGGCTCAAATGTTCTCCCTGCCCCTGATTCCCAGGACAGACAATCCCACAGGACATCAGCCTCAGCCGTCAGGTACACAGACACACAAACTCCTCTAAATTTTTACCTGGATTTCGGACATCATGGACCACCATCAGGTTCATGTTGGCGTTGGAGTGCATATCAGCAGACTTTAGAGGGCCGCACATATGAATGTCTCGTAAGACGGCGACATTTGCCATACAAAGTGAACCAGTAAAGTAAGTGGATGAACGCTCCAGTGTTCTGTTCAACCCTTAAATATTGTGTTTCTCAGGCCTGCTGGATGTTTGCATTCGGTACAAGCACCGACCAGTGAGACCTGAAGGGCAGACTGGTAAAGGAGCTGCCTCTCGTGTTGTGACACTGGTGGTTCAAGTGCACAGAGCATCAGGTCTGCAGGCTGCAGCAAGGTACACCACTAAAGCTTTGTGTTTTTATTTTGTTCATGTGATCGTAAACAGACTTTACACCATCAGGGGGTCAAAGTGGTATTCACATATACTGTATGTAGATAAAACTGGATGGTTGTTCCAAAGGAATATTAGATATGTAGATAGACAATTTAGTATTTCCTCTCTGTTGTTGTTGTCAAGCATATCAGCACTTTGTCTTGAAACTGTTTTTGCTTTGGGTAAATTTGTGATATTTACTGTACCGTGTTTGAATGCATCTTTTTGATATGTGATGAGCAGTTGACCAGGCTAAATATTGATGATTTAAACTGGACACATTTTTGACAAAATGTTCAACGCGTTTAAAACTGGACACGAGCAGTCAGATGAGCCATAAACAGTTGAGGTCCTGCCCGAGAGCCAGTGCTGGAGTCAGGGGGACCGCCGCGCGCTGTCAACCTCGCTGGAGCGGACCAGTGCGCTGTCAGCCCCAGAGGAGGGTGCGCTCATCCTGGAGGAGCAGGCCAAGAGTCTCTTGCTGAGCGTTTACTTTGATGAACAGAGGACATACGCGACAGATACGGGGTGGTGTACCCCCAGCATGCAAAGCAAGCATTCATAATGTTTTGTGGCTTTGGGAAACAATGCTCTGCACTGTCCTGGGATTATTACACGCAGACACGGGTCTGGACGTGCACGGACTGGATCTGACCGTCCGCAGTGTAACTTTTCTTTTATGTTCAGAGTGAGACATTGTCCAAATACAATTATGAGCTGCACCATGTCTGTACCACCTGTTTGTGGAGCGCGTTCCGTGCAAACTAGCAGTTTTTAGAATTATACATTGGCTACTTGTGGTGCTCCAAGAGATAGATTTAGCACTAAAACGCCCATCAAAGTCAAGTCCCAAATAAGCTCCAAATGAAAGAATGTTGCTCTGATTAAAAAGTTGCTACATCACCTCCGGGACTGGGCTTTACACACTGACCCAGGACTCACACATGAACAGAGATCAGCATGCCAGAGTCTGGGGATGCGGGGCCTTTAGCGGGGGTGTTGGTGCTCGCTGTGCGGTCATAATATAAAGTTTGTCTTATAATAAATGCAGGCCTTTGTGCGTGACATGTCTGTGCACACCTCACCTACAGGGCGTGGGGCTGTGTCCATTTCGGCAGCCAGTCTCAGTGCTTCAAGTGCTTCTGTTACAGTGGGTCATAATATGTCATGTATTTTAGATTGTCAGTGCGTTTTGTGCTGTTAGGAAATTATTTCTGCGCATTTCGGCTCTAACTCAAAACTTGCGTACATGTACACCACCTCCTGAGCTGGCGTAGGATTTGAGCATGCCGTACGCCAACGTCCATATTGATGAATCTCAAAGTCACCGTGGTTTTGGGTGTACACCAGGTGTACGCTGGAAATTTGGTGTACGCACTTTTGATAAATGAGGGCCACTGTGCCAATGGCTTCAGTTTGCTATTGTGCTTTTTCCTCTCTGTTTCAGGGTTGTGTCTGAACAGGATGAAAGATTCAGCTACTTTGCCAGTGTGGGAGTGAACACATATATCACAGTCCAGCTCTCCTTCCTGCCTGATAGTGAGAGGAGGAGCACCCGCATAGCTGCGAGGACCTTCTGCCCGGAGTTCGACCACCACATGGAGGTGTCCTGTGACCTGCTGATTCAGAGGAGCAGTGGAGAAACATGCAGCCTGGCTGAGCAGCTGGAGGAAGCGACTGCTGTCTTCACTATATGGAATAGAGACAGTCGCAAAGGTTTAAGAAAGCTTAATTTGTTTTATTTACCACAATTACAGGTTAATAAAAATTTTACAAATGTATACATTATAGTGTATATTATTTCTTTTCATGATAACACTTTACATGCGAGTGATATTTTTATGCTATTTGTTGCAGGAATGCTCACTGCTAAGGCAAAGGATTTGATGTTGGGCACAGTGAAAATACCACTGGCTGATCTCATCCATAAAAGAACAGGTATGCTGCAGTGTAAAAGTGACTTCTGGGTCAAGCAGATATGATGAACACATTCATTGTATTTTACTTTTCCAAACATAAAGGTATTTCCGGCTGGTTTGGAGTGTATGCACCTCAGGAAGCAAGTTCTTCTCAACATCAGCACATCTTGGTCGGTGGCATCGAGATCTCTGTCAACTTCGCCCACCACTCAGACAGGGAAAGGGTCATAAAAGCTGCTCAGGGCGTGGGCTGGGGAATAGCCCAGAATGAAATGCAAGATGATGAAGAAGCCTGGGAAGACAGCATGAGGAAAATGTCTTTAACTTTTTCAATGCCTAGAGCGTGGATACCTGTCCACTGCTTGCTTCTGCCAGGTCACAGGGAGCTTTTACGCTCGACCTACTGCTACTTTAGGTATAAGTTCTACGACCAGGATGCCTTCTGCTCCCAGATGAAACACCCCACTGTTGAGGGTGGGGAGGGAGACCAGGCCACTGCCACTTTCCAGGGAAGTAGAACTGTGGAGCTAAGGAGCACTCAGCCTTTGATGTGGTATCTTCGAGAGGAGAGGCTGGAGGTTCAGGTGTGGGTTGCCTTCAAAAAAGACAAAACCCAAAGACCCCGAGACACAGACAGACTGGTGGGTTCAGCGTTTATTGACCTGTCCTCTCTTGCAAAAACGCCCAAGCAGAAGCTTACTCTGAGTGGTAAGAAATGATTGATTTTGTTATAATTTCACCGATTATTATTGTCTATATTTGAGTGTAATCACAGTTTTTTGGTTTTACAGGAGTCTATCCGCTGTTTAGACGCTCAGCAGCAGATCTACAAGGGGCTGCTCTCAGAGTGCACATCACCCTGACAGCAGGTTTCGTCCCTGTGGAGGCCTCTGCTGGAGTTGACACACAAGTGGACTCGGACAGCCAGGGGGAACTCTTACCAGAAGAGGACGAAGCAGCAGATAGATCCCCCTTGCCTACTACGCCCAAACAATCACACAGGCAAAGCAGACACAAGAATAAATCCCCCAGAACAACTCCAGACATCACATCTGTGCAGCACACAGAAATGAGCACAGAAGAATCTTTCTCTGTGAATGTTGCAGTGGACAGGGCGATGCACCTGAATCTGAAAGGTGAGCTTGTTACCTGAAATCCTGTTTTCTTTCTCCCTTTTGTGACACAGTACATAAATATTGATGTGTGTGTTGCGTTTCTCTGGCAGGTTGTCCTCTAGCAGAGCGCAGCGAAGGGTCACCATGCTGCTGTGTTTCATACGTCACTGCCGACTCAGCTGAAACGGTGTCCACAGCTGTCATTGCCAACACTGACTGCCCTGTGTGGGATCATCAACATGAGTGCAGGTCTGAGTCATATCACATACATTAACTTAAGTATTTGAGGATATCAGTAGCACATTAATAAAACTACTTATCGAATATCAGGCTGATGATTTTTTTCAAATTTACAGGCTTTCAAAGCAGCTACTGGTTGATCCACAACAATCTCTCGTGTTCAAAGTCTGGCACAAAGGAGGTACTGGAAGCAGTTTCACTCCATGATGTATATTACATTGATCTGAAATATTCATTCACTCATTTTTTTTACTTCCATAGAAATGGAGAGGGTGATTGGATTTGCTTCTGTAGACCTGTCCCCCTTACTCTGTGGGTTCCAGTCAGTGTGTGGTTGGTACAACATCACAGACTTCAGCGGTCAGTGTCATGGTCAACTCAAAGTGTCCATCACTCCACTAAAGGGGGTCCAAGACCTCCGAGGACAGAGAAAAATTGTGAATGAAGAACCTCCCAAAAACACATCGGTGAGAGAAAGTATTCATACATAGATAATGTCTTTTATAATTTATAAAACAAAATAAAAGTTGTTGTTTTTTGTTTTTTGTAACAGACTAATAACGGAGTATGTGTTTTATTAACTGGCTTTATTTCAGGCACTCCCTCTCAGCTACCACACCACAGCCACATACAGCAGCTTCCCCTCTCACATCAGCCGATACCCCGAGCAGAAGATTTCGTCACCTGATCACACGGACAGGCTGTTCTCTGAAAGGTTTGTAGAACAATTACCCACACATTTTATATATGCATTATGCATTTCCATGTGAAAAGAAAAGCTTCCAAAGTCTGTCTACCATTGTATTTTTAAATTTGTTATAACTGTTCAGGTCTAGTGAGAGTGACCGCCATTTTGAACACATGGACAAAGTACGTCTTTACCATCAGAGTCTGCAGGAGCAAACAGCAGCTAATTTTGTCGGTGGCAGCAGTATTGGCGACATCAATCCCTCCAGCTCGTTCCTGTTTTCAGCACTCAGGTATAATTCCTCTGATAAACAGTGCGACATCCTTGTTTTGTGTGGGGTTTTTTTTAAACCTGAGCTTTGACTATAACTCTTGTATAACTCTTGTTTTGTTTTTATAGGAATAAACTAAGTGAGCTCGACAACATCCAGAGATACTTCAGCCGCAAGCTTTCAACTCCCACATTCCCACCTGTGAGCGAGCAAGACTGTCACACCAAGCCTGAGGAACAGAGGGGCACAGACACAAGTCAGCTTTTTCTCAAGTCCAACCAGTTAGTTGGAGAAGTCAACAATATCATCAGTGGTGAGCTATGTGCCACTTCCAGCAAACAGTATTTTTCCATCAGTAGCTTTTAGTGAATGCATCATTTAAAACGATTGATGAATATATTATTTTAGCATTTAAAATGGTACAATAGTTGGCACACGCCCAGTAGTCATGTTACCATTTAAAGATCACGCTGGCGGTTAACCCAGAGTTCATTGCAGACACAATCCACTGTGTAGCTTGCACACTGTAACCATCAGTGGAGGCATTACTGTCTTCTTCTGTCTGACTTCTTCCTCTGAAGAAGGGCCAGTGGTGCTGAAGTACCAACTAATAGAATAATGTCAACACTGCATTTCTGCCTCTCTACAAATGCCTGTGCTATTTATATCCAGTTAATATAATGTACAATAGGGCTACAACTAACGATTTTTTTCATTATCAATTAATATGCAGATTGTTTTCTTATTGTTTTGTCTATAAAATATCAGAAAATTGTAAAAAAAAAAAAAAAAAAATGATAATAATAATAAATAAAAAAGAAGAAGAAAAGCCCAGTATAATATATTATTATTATTATTATTATTATTATTATTATTATTATCATTATTATTATTATTAGTAGTAGTAGTAGTAGTAGTAGTAGTAGTAGTAGTAGTATATAATTAATAATTATTAATAATATATTATATATGATATATTATATAATATATCAAGGTGATGTATTCAAATTGCTTGTATCATCTGACCAGCAGCCATACTCACATTTGAAAAGCTGAAATAAGAAAAAAAAATCTGAATTATTGATTGCAAAAATTACTAATATGATTAATTGATTATCAAATTAGCTGCTGATTATTTTCTGTCTTGACAATCACTTAATTGTTGTAGCCGTACAGTACTACTATAGTAGATCCTTGCTGTCAATTTTGTACACAGACATCATTGGTTTATGATAACACAAGTCACAAACAATGCCAGGTTGTATTGCAACCTTGATTGCTAAAAGAAGAACAAACACATATGATAACTGGCATTCAAAGTATTCAAAGTAGTATAATGCAAACATAAGCCTGACATTCTCATGAGCATTGTTGCTAAAACCTTCACTGCCTTCTCCAACCAGGTCTACGAGGACACCACCTAGAAACAATTCCCTCAAACACACAGAGCAGCTCAACAACTTCCACTGTTGCAGACGTCGACCCTCAAACTATCCCTGAGAGTATCTCCAGTCCACGCAGAGCTTCAAATTCTTCCCAAGATGATGTGTCTCGTCTGCTCACTCCATTACCAAAGATGTCTGAAGATCATACAGAGTCTGAGCCTGAGGAAGAACAACACAGACAAAACTACAACGTTGCTGGTGCGCGTGAAGATGAAGATGGGACACGTTGCAGACCGGACGAGGAAGCTGACGACAACGAAGAGGAAGAAGATTACGAGGAGGTCGTGGTGAAGCCGAGGCATCTGAATGAGGTGACTTCTTTAACAGACAAAACCAGTCCCTGGACCAGCATCCTGTCGGACCCTGACATGGTTTCTCTGGAGAGCTTCGAGGCATCAGAGGAGCCGGACCAGAGCCAGGACGAGGACAAGAAGCGGCAGATGACAAATCTCCAAACTTATCTCCAAACTTATGACTGCAGTGTGAAACACAGATGTGCCAGACGAGAGGAAAGGGACAGTTCTAATGGATCAGCAGGAGACGCGTCAGAGACAGACGAAGAGGATGAAAGAACACTACAAGCTTCAGATGAGAGACGAGCAGAAGAACCCAATGAGGGGTCAGCTTCATCACCCACAGATACCCATGATGCTTCATGCTCCCTGGACAATCAAGACACTCCACTGCAACCGTATCCTTGATCTGTATTTGTTGTCTAAAACAGTTTCAACAAAACTTAACATTACATCCTTCATGAAGGGAGGATTTATTGAAGACTGGATTAGTGGTGGGCCTAATAAACTGAGTGTACGCAATGTATGTGTTTTAAAGTCAGTATATAAGTAAAATACAAATCAACCTTACAACTCTGATTGGGTTACTTTTAGCTGGTGGCTTTCGTTGTCTTCAGTGAACGAAAGTCAGGATCAAGGTGAAAACATAAGGTATTCTTAGGCTATGTTCAGACTGCAGGCCTTAATGCTCAATTCTGATTCACAGATCCGATTTTTTTGTTTAACAGTTCACATTATTGCTTAAATGTGGCCCATTTGAGACTCCATTGTGAATTGTCCATGGCCTGAAAGTGACCGGCATGCGCAGAAGAACAACACGACGTCACAAGCAGCAGTACACTGTCACAGAGAAGTAATCAAGAGCCACAGAGGTTAGCTCCAGTTAGCTCATACTTACTAAGCCTACCAATTTTCATGGGAGACACCTGCATTTCTTTGTCCTTTCATCGGTCATATTTCTCCCGAATTATGACAAGTGTTCACAACTTTCTGTCCTTTTAATTACGGTGTCTAGCGCAGGACAACTCAACTGCCCCAGTCACTATCACGTTAGTCTCTCTTCCCTCTCATGCTGTTATAAAAAGATCATTCTGAGTCTGGACACTCAGATCGGATTCGGATCGGAAAACGTAATGAAAAGGACAGAAAGTTGAACACTTGTCATAATTCGGGAAAACTGGTTCTTTGTGTTAAATGTGTAACTGTGTGTTCAGAAAGACCGCAAGACAAATTTTAGACGCAATGCAAATGCATGTGCCAGCGAATTGAGGCAACAAGGCATTCCCATGCATTGGGAGTTTTTTTCAACATCACAAATGCACAGAGATGAGAGGAAAAAGGAGAGAGACTGTAGGGAAAAGACAGAAAGAAAGAGTTTCTAGCAAACAACCACACACATACACACTTCCATAACATTACATGCAGTCCGTTTACAGGATGTTTGGCGCAAATGAACACACTGCACAATGGCCCAGGAGTCCAATTCACATAAATGACATCTATTGCTATCTTTGTTTGTCATATCATATCATACTGTATTTTTTTTAACATTTTACATTAAGCTCGGTACATGTAGAGGTCCCTAATTTCTTCCTCCCCTCTCACCAACTGGAGGCATCTATGAGAGTTATACGATTAGCTCCTTCATTCTCCAAGTCAACCAGTGACCCGGTGAGTATGTTACCAACTCTACTTCTGGCATTCACACTTACACGCCCTTTCTCCCCCTTTACTTTTCACTCCCCTCTCACTGACTTCCTCAATATCTTAATTATAACCTCTTAGTTTTAGCATTTTTAATTACCTACAGTCCTCTTGGAAGAATGTGGATTTTTTTTTGACAAATAAGACTGCAAAGTAGAACTTGTAGTGAGTTAGCATCAGGAACCAGGGCGTTTTAAAAAGGTCACTTTACACTTCACATTAGGAATGCTGAACAAAGTCCTATCAAGGATAGTGACATTGTGTACCAACTTAAGTTCAGTTTAATTTAACTCTCATTTGTGCACCATTAACATGTCCACCCACTATTATATAATCTGACAGGGTGTATGTTCACATAATTGAAATAGATGCTGTACATACTGTTATAGGATCATGAGTACATCTGGTGTTCTTTGTTCCTTCCATTCTTTACACTGTAGTATAAAACGTGTTATCTATCTGCCTTCATTCAGTCTCTGTCGAAAAGATAAAGTAGCAACTAATTTTTTCCATCTGTCATTTTTTCTTAATACAATGCAGTGTCTGCAGTGTTGAGCTGACAAAGTGGTGTGAACAGTCTTAAGATTAAAAGAACAATGTATGTTTGTATCTCATCTGTCACCTCCAGTACACTCTGTTTAGGGACACTGCTGTCTGTGGTGGCTGCTTTTTTTTTTCGTTGCAAGATCACACTCGGCCTTGAGCATTAACCCCAACCTTATCAGGGTTCAGGCATCTGTGATGACCAAAAATTGTTACACAATAAAATTAGAATTTTTGAATTAAACTTCATAAGGATGTTGGCTTGTTAACACAATAACACAATACAAACATGAAATAACTTTACAAAACATTAGGTCCAAACAACATTCTGTCAACTCAAAAATGAAATTGCAAAACAACATTTGCAAGTATGCAACACACTGTAAATAAGATTATTTTCTGTTCCGTGAATTCCAGTCACCTGTAGAGATGTAAAGGTATTTCTGCGTCACACCAGTGTTAATGGATCCAGTTTCAAATAGGGTGTGGATAAAAAACACATACATGTAGGTGCTGAGCTTTGAGGTGGGAGGTGATGTGTCGGTGTTTGCTGGAAGGACCTGTTAAAGAACCAGTTCAAGCTAGTCACTTGTTGCTCATCTCCAGATTGTACTGTGTACTACAGACAAACAGTCTGTATTAACATGAACATTAACCAAATAAAGGCTTGCTCTGTTTGATTGGTGAGTCATGTGATCACACACCTCAAACACACACACTGTCATTTGACTAATTAGTTTTTTTGTTTTGAGCCTCTCCTTGTGTGTCCCATTTACTAAGTTCAATAGAAAATAGTATCCCTATGGTGATAGTTTTATAGCACTCACACTGCGAATGTGTTTTTCTTTTGATCTTTCCAGGGCCGAAGCTCTCCAGTTCACGGCAGTCAACATCTCAGAGGTCCTCGACAGCGTCCCAACATGTCGCCGTCATCCATGAAGAAAGAAACAGAAAGAATAGCAAAAATATTTGCGGCTCACTTTGACGACAAGCAGTAGTTAAGTGGTGGTTTTGTGTGCTAAATTGTTATTTACATTTATAAAAGTCAATGTTTTCAGATCTTGGAAAAATCATGTAAATTAAATGTAACATTTGTATTTTTATAAATAAACATTAACTGGATGTGTTTTTTATATTTTTTGTATGTATGTGACTTTGTTTGTCACACCAGAACCTGCTTCTTGGAACAGGCCTCCGAATGCGTTAAGATTTATGTTCTGACTGTTTGAACCTGTGCTGCACACTTCTGTCTGCCAGATAACTCAAAAATACATGAAACTTGCCGCTGAAGTCCATAAAGCTCATAAAGCTGAGCAGCGGTCCAGTTATTTTTCTCTTTAGACCAGGTAAGACACTTCTAACGTCTCAGGTTCAGGAGTGGCTTGACACTAGAAGTGTGACATTTGTTGATGCAAGTTCATGAATCTGCTTTTCTTGACAATTGTCTCAAGGCTGCAGTCATCCTAGTTGCTTGTGCACCTTTTCCTACCACACTTTAACCTTCCAGTCAACTTTTGAATATGCTTTGCTACAGCACTCTGCGAACAGCCAGCCCTTTCAGCAATGACCTGTGGCTGACCCTCCTTGTGGAGGGTGACAGGGAGTGTCTTCTGGACAACTGTCAAGTCAGAAGTCTTTCCCATAATTGTTTTTGTGTGTACTGAACCGGACAGAGAGTAAATGGTCTTCTCAGGTCAACATTTTTGAATTATTCATTCTTTATTCTAATATTTTGAGATATAGATTTTTGGTTTCCATGAGCTGTAAACTGTAATCAGATTTAAAATAAAAATCTGGAATAATGTGAGTAATGTAAGTTTTACTCTTTGAATAAAATGATAGAAATAAGAAATAAACTTTTCTATGATATTTAAATTTTATCAGATGCACATTAGGTGTCAAAATGCTGACTTTGTAGTAAGTTGTAAGTAGCCTATTAAGAGTGTTGCAGGCTCACTGCCGAATAATAGGCCTACTGTACATCAGTGCATTTGAATCCTTTTCTAAGTGTGTCTGGTTATGTGTGAATGTGAATGCTCTGCTATTGTGGTTTTGATCAAATTCCGGATACGATGTTTACATGGGACATCAAAAACCTGGTTATCTCTGTTTACATGACTTAACAGTTGCAGGTTTCTGATTATCTGTGTGCAGTTGAGTCTTGAATTATTCTCATAATCTCAGCCAATATGTTTTGTACCTGCAGTGAATGTGCAGAATCCAAGATACGGTGTTTCATTCCACAGTATCCTGGTTTCTGTTAGAGTCATCTAATTTCCCAAATCCGGGATAAGGCCTTATCCAGGTTTCTGAAGCCAGGATGTGGTGTTTATATGCTCAACAGGCATACTCTAAAAACCCAGGATATTTGTCCACACATAAATACATTGACTGAATGTAAATGAATTTGGTTAATAGAAGAGAACAAAAGCTATGCATGGATAGTGTGCTGTGTTTTTGTGCCTCGTGATACTTGTGGCAATTTTTTAATTCCACTCTGACACCAAGGAATGAGAACAAATCTCAGTAGTGTCGCAATCTTAATTGTTCAAATCAAGGTACACAACAAGACAAACTTAGTTTGTAATATGTACACTGACTGGAAGCTGCTCTCTTTCTTGATATATTGGCTGCTCCTCCACCTCTAGTTATCTTACACTCCTTTGATCTCAAGTCAGAGAGCTCATTCATAAGCAAACTGGGCACCAATGCCATGATTAACCGGTCCATGATTGATTTAGTCTACGGCTACATTGTACAGGGTTGAGCATGATCAAATATAAAGCAAGTTATGATGATTACATCAGTTAAAGTTTAGGGGCCCCTGTTTCTTGGCTGAGCTTCTAGAGGGTGGAGAAATAACGACTTAAACAGTCACGCAGGTAATGGGATTTCCACAATAGTACTTTCTGTTTGTTACTAACACATCAACATTATCAAGCCAGCTGTATGGCTACTGTCTTATCATGCATGCGTACAGAAGTCCCACATCAAGCCTTACAAAAACAGGAGCTCAGCAGCATGCATCCATTCACAGCAGGCTTATCTCTTATCTAGGCAGCACAGTATCTTACAATCTTAAAGCCACAATTTAGGCTCTTACAATATACACAGGATTCAGCATGATTCAAACATAATTTCTCTTAGAGACGACTTCCAGAAAGTAAGGGGGGATTCATTGCTTTGTCCAGGTCAGTCACTTTTTAGTGGGCTCATTCAAAGGTGTCATTTACACTGGGGACATTTGAGAAAATAATTTCTGAAGAAAAAGATGCTTTGAGATAGATTAGGCCAATTAGCACAATAACAAAACATGAAATGCAATTTAAATATAGGAGAAACAAATGTCTAAAAAAAGTAACTGCTGCTGATAACTTTTAACTACTTTTTCTTTTTAACTAATATTCTTATATTTATGGATTGTCGCATGTCAGCTGATTGTTTTGTTTCCCTTTATATAAATAAATAGATTTCTTCTTTCAGACCGTAAATTGGCGCAGAACATGCTCCAATTTTCTGGAAGAGGACCCCCAGACCCCCGCTCATATAGGGTATTTCAGCATTTCATATTTCTTCAAAATTGTATTAAAAATCTCCTCGCCTTATTCTCATGCATCATCATGTCTCATGACTCAAGTATATCATCACACCCCTAATCTGAGCCCTTAAGTCCCCACCACTTTCAACACACGCTTGGCTCATTATACAGCACCCTGAGATAGAAAACTCCCAGTGATACAAAGACGGTGAATCATGAGCCAAAACAGGCTTCCTGGCCCACTAACGTTACAGATCTTTGTGGCATTCCAGAGGTGTTAAGCAACTTATTGTGTCTCGTTTTCATGCAGGGCGGTGCAGCTGCTGCTCTGTTTGATTAGCCAATAGCTGTGCAGGAGAGGCCGGACTCAAGGAGCACCGCGGCTTCAGTCTGGCAGCAGTGTTTTATATTCCGTCCTGTTTGTGTTGCTGTGCGGTTATTTGAGGAACCCGGCTGTTATAGTGTCAGGGTTTTTTTCTCTTCTTCTATTTTTTGTGGCATGATATTTAGTCGTTTTTTTGTGGCTAATGGCACAACAACAAGACTTGCCTTTCAAAAGACAAACTTTTCGATACCTGAAACTTGACATTGACTGCAGTGGCGCTCACCTCGATCTGACTCTGGCATGAAGGGACACAATGAGCTTGCTTAAATATTTACATTCGAGGATATAATCCTTTAATGTGGACACTGAACCAGCTGCTTTTTCTCTTTCTGGTTTATGGGTTTGACTTTGTTGGACCCTGTGAGCTCCATCATTGATCATGGTTGGTGGAACACCTGCAGATCTGGTCCCAACAGTCGCTGTCAAGATCTTTTCAGCTGGAGCAGCTGGCTGTGTGGCCGACCTGGTCACTTTCCCCCTGGACACAGCCAAAGTCAGACTGCAGGTGAGGATCATCTACTGTACATAAAGTCAGAGAGGATGCTGATGTCACTGATGTTATTTCCTCTTGGTCTAAATGGTGTCGAAAGGACTTTACACAATATAATTCTGGTAGACATCTTAGATTTTAATATAATTTAATAATTACATTTTAATATGTATTTTGGCCTAAAAAACAAACAAAAGTTAAAATATTGATCAGAATCAGCCTTTAAATCTGTCCTCAAAAGTGTCCTCAATCAAATAGTCCTGCTTGAACTTGGATGAGTGCATGTTTCTACATGTCAAACCAGCAATGTAGCACTTGTACCAAATGAAAATTAAACCTTAGGCATGTAATTTTTATAAGAGACTGATTTGGTAATTATAGCAATGTTCTCCCACTATAGACTGCTGAGAATCTCTGTTCATGGCCACAACATCATCAGTGACCTGTTGTTTTTTGTGTTGCTTAGATTCAAGGGGAATCCAGTTCTTCATTGGAAGGCCAGAGGATGAAATATAGAGGTGTGTTTGGCACCCTCTTCACCATGGTGAAGACTGAGGGCCCGAGGAGTCTGTACAGCGGGCTGGTGGCAGGGCTGCAGAGGCAGATGAGCTTTGCCTCAATCCGCATTGGCCTGTATGACACCATGAAGCAGCTCTACACCAGCGGGTCAGACAGTATGTGTTTCTGCAGACAGTCAAGCACTAAAAGGACTGAAAGCTTTAATTCATTCATTCACTGAACATATTGAATTACTATTATTATATTTAATTACTACAGCTTCAAGTAACAGTTATTTTTATTATTGATAAATCTACTGATTATTTTCTCAATAGATCAATAAAAACATATCTATGGTCCAAATTTATTCAATTCTATGATGCACAAGGAGGTAAAGCTAATTTTCCCAATTAAGAAGCTGGAATTATTAAATGTCATTTTTGCTTGGAAAAGTGACAACAAAAAGTTAAACAATTAATCGATTATCATCATAGTTGTCGATTAATTTTCTGTTGATTAATCAACTAATTGTTGCAGCTCCGGTCATTAGTTATTGTGACCTGCAGTGGCAAACATAAAACAATAATGTTTGAGTGCCTGGATGCGTCTGTGGCACACTGGGTCATCATAATATCTTGAATATTGTAAAAACCATTTAAATAAGAATAAATCATAAAATAGATAAACCAGTTTAAGTCTAATTATAGTGAGGTTAATGAGGGAGAGGTATGAGACTGTTGTCAGAAAAAATTTATATTTTATTGGATAAATAAAAGAATCCGAATCATAAAACTGCAAAACAATTTCAGTCCCCAGATGTTTGTGCTCAAAATACAAATGTCAAGGTTAACAGAAAACTAGCACCAGGATATATGGCACAGGGCAGATTCCTCTTTCCGGGAACAGATTTTAGCACGTGAGACTTTCTGCAAACCAGTTTTAATCCAGTGCAGTTAGCTAGTTTAACCAGTTTACCAAGCAGACTGGGTTGCTTTTGAGTGCAGTTTGTGTCTCCAAAGATAGCAATGTGCTTGTGTCCCGCTGCAGTCTTATACCTTTCACGCCAGAGATGTTTAACAAAAATCAAAACATTATATATACTTTGTGTGTGTGTGTGTCTGTATATAAAATGCAAAAATGCTTAAAACTAAGTTTCAGAGTATGAGGAACCATACCATACAGCATGTTGTTATGCTTGTTAATTGCTTGTCAGTAAAATATTTTATTTGTCAGGCAGATATTTGGTCAAGTCCACAGCCATTTTTCTACTGTTGTGTCTACTTAATTCCACTTGTTAATCACAGTCATTATCAATAAAACTGGACCCCTGTTCAGTCGCTAATCACTGTGTTGACTTGCTTGTGGCATCAAAGGAAAAGAAGTGTCTGTTATGCATTGCTTGTGTCACAGGTGCAGGAATCGGGACTCGTCTGCTGGCAGGCTGCACCACAGGGGCGATGGCAGTGGCCCTTGCTCAGCCCACTGATGTGGTAAAAGTCAGGTTCCAGGCTCAGGTGCGCCTGCCTGAGAGCGGCTCTGTGATGAGGTACAGCAGCACAATTGATGCCTACAAGACCATTGCCAGGAATGAGGGTGTTAAAGGGCTCTGGAAAGGTAAATAAAAATGGAAAAATAAATACTGACATATGTAATTTTACTCTATGACAGGTGCTACTGTTCCAAAGTCAGTACTAATTTCTAAAGGATAAGCAGCAGTGTAGTGATTTTTAAGTAAGGACATTTTAGAAATCAAGCCATGACTTACTTGATTTTACTTGTTTTTATTAAATGATGTTACAATTCAAATATGTTAATAATACCCATTCTTAAAGGGGAACTTACACATCAAAGTCTGATACCCAGTCTTGTAGAGTACTACTTCATATGTGAGGGTTTTTTGTGGCTAAATTGTTAAAAAGGGATAAATTGCCGCAAGTGATGTCACTTGAGTAAGGATTGTTTGGAGTTGAAGACTACAAGTAGGAGTGTGGAGTCAGGGAGAAGTGAGCTTACAAGATCTCAGTATCCCGCTCCTCATCTCTGACTGAGATTCGAGGATATATTAGCCACTACTAGCATAACAACTTAATCTCCGACCTAAAGCTGGGGTAGGCAGTTTGTCTCAGAAACCTGTTTTCTTATATTTGTTGAAATTCATTTTATACCCTGACAGTGTTCAATAACTAAAATTCTCCGACACAAAAACGGAAAAAAATCTGGTAACTCTGGCTATCACAAAACTGTAGCCTAATAAGCATAGCACTACCTGTCTGTCAACTTACCTACCTGTCAATCTCTACCACACTGGAGGGAGACCTGACTGGAGAGAGACCTGACGGAAGGGGGCGGGATTATTTCTTATTGTCTCTTACTAGTTTCTTCAGTTGCTTACCTTAGCTTTAACTGTTGACAGTTAGAGCTGCGTTGTGGGTAATTTAGGCAGTACATGTAGAATAAAAAAGATGATATCTCCGATTTGGCTTCTTCAATTTTGATAGACTCACAATGGTCCAGCTTATGTTTCAGGAGTGCAATGCCAAATCAGTGGAGTTGTTAAGGTTAAATTTTATTGTTGTCTTTTCAGGTGTACTTCCAAATATAACTCGCAATGCCGTTGTAAACTGCTCTGAGCTGGTGACCTATGACATCATCAAAGAGTTTATCCTGAAGTACGACCTGATGACAGGCAAGTGCAAACACCTCACATATAAGTCAACATTGTCTTCTTTGTGGCTTTGATACTTTAAAATTATAAATGCAACACTTTTGTTCTTGCCTCCATTCATCATGAGCTGAACTCAAAGATCTAAGACTTTCTCTATGTACATAAAATGGCCTTTTCTCTCAAATGTTGTTCATAAAATCAAATCAAATCATAAAATCCGTGTTAGTGAGCACCTCTTGCTGAGATAATCCATCCACCTCACAGGTGTGGCATATCAAAATGCTGATCAGACAGCATGGGTATTGCACAGGTGTGCCTTAGGCTGGCCACAATAAAAGGGCGCTTGAAAATGTGCAGTTCCATCACACAGCACAGCAGCAATGCCATAGATGTAACAAGTTTTGAGGGCGTGCAGTTGGCATGCTGACTGCAGGAATGTCCACCAAAGCTGTTGCCCGTGAATTAAATGTTCATTTCTCTACCACTTCACAACCGCAGACCATGTGTAACCACACCAGCCCAAGACCTCCACATCCAGCATCTTTACTTCCAAGATCGTCTGAGACCAGCCACCCGGACAGCTGCTGCAACAATCAGTTTGCATAACCAAAGAATTTTTACACCAACTGGGGAAGAACATCTGCATGCTCATCATCCTCACTGGGTTCATAATCTGGGGTCTCACATTCAGTGGCCTCTGGCACTTTGGATAGGTGTTCTCTTCACCGATGAATCCCAGATTTCACTGTACTTTGATATGCCACACCTGTGAGGTGGATGGATTATCTCAGCAAAGAAGAAGTGCTCACTGACACAGGTGTTGGCAGATTTGTGACCAATATTTGAGAGAAACAGGCCTTTTGTGTATAGAGAAAGTCTTAGATCTTTGAGTTCAGTTCATGATGTATGGGGTAAAAAACAAAAGTGTTGTGTTTATAATTTTGTTCAGTGTAATAACCAAAGCAAATGTTTTATTTTCAACAGACAACATGCCGTGTCATTTCACAGCAGCCTTTGCAGCAGGTTTTTGCACCACCATTGTAGCATCTCCAGTGGATGTGGTAAAAACCCGCTTCATGAATTCATTGCCTGGACAGTACAGTGGTGCTGCTAACTGTGCCTTAACCATGCTGATTAAAGAGGGATCCACATCTTTCTATAAAGGGTATGTAGTCTAGTTATCAAAAGCAAGCATGTCAGAATCACTAAAACGAAATTCAAATTTCCGATTCTTTTTACAGATTTATCCCCTCGTTTCTTCGTCTGGGTTCCTGGAACATTGTGATGTTTGTGAGCTACGAGCAGATTAAGAGAGCTGTGATAAGATGTCAGCAGTTCTGGGAGTCTCCACTCTGACCTGTCTGACAGCTGGTTTGGTACCGGAGCGGTGTTACTGGTGTGGCAAAGCCAGGACTGTCTGTGTCACCTGTGTGGTTATACCTGATGCTGGTCCAGATTTGTTCTTCCTCAGGGATTAAACTGCATGTGCATCGAATCAGCGATGATTAATGTAAAATTTTTGCTGACGTACGCACAGATGGCCTTTTTCATGACATTTTGACATGTCACAGTAAGAAAATCACAGGTGTAAACAATAAAATGAATGGAGGCTCAATTCTATTTGACTGCTGCGGTTTCAGGATTCTGGTATTGAACAGAGCCATTGTTAATTTTACAAGACCTGTGCTTTTTTTACTATGACAAGTCAAAATGTCTGTCTCAAATGCCTATTTATCAAGTAAAATCTGGTGGGATGCGAGTTATTTACAGTGCCATTGTAAAGCACTGGTTTTCTAGATTGTTTAGCGTCTTGGTTGGGTTTTATATTTCATGTAAGGTTTCAGGTGAATCTCCTCTTTTTGATCATGTGAAAAAATGCAGTCTTTCACATGAATTTTTAGGTTGCAATTAACTGTCACTGTCAAATGTCAGAGTAAATTGTGAAAAATGGCTATCCCATTTCATCAGATCTCTTGTTTGGTCTACTAACACTCCTATAAGACTGGGGAACTATTTCATAGTTGACTTTCTGTCAGTTGACTAGTTGATAAATCAACTTATCCTTTCAGCTAGTAATTAACCAAAGTCATATACACTATACTGCCAAAGTTTTAAAGTATTGGAAATACGTAATAAGTGTATTGGTCATAATAAAAACAGGAAACTGGAACCACATCCACAAAACATAAACAAAGTATTGCAGTATGAATGCGATAATATTTTTTTGTCTAAAGTCTGTTTAAAATAATTTTTAAAAAAAGTTCAACCAACATTAACCCACATTTGTTACGAACACAAGTGTCACTCGATACCTGCTCTACTAACAGATGCAGTTATATATACAGTATAATCGCCTTTACATGAGACGATTCAGAGGGACATTGTGAAGAAGAACACCCCCTAGCTATGAGATATGACTCATTACTGACAGCCAATGAAACGCTCTTTGGACATGACTCAGCTGTGTTTACAATAAGAGAATTGTTTTAATGTCTTGCCATATTTTTGGAATATGATCCAGTTTGGCTTCTCATAGCATATCAGATACTACAGTGGCTTTATTGTGGCATTTTCAGTAATAACTATCATTTGGAAGCCATTTGAAATCTAAATAATGTACACACAAGCTAATGGTCTCCACATTTTTCTTTGCAAAAGTAACTAGGTTCTCCATCAAACAATGCAGAGATGCGGAGGTGAAAAGCACAAAACAATCAGCTGACAGACAAGAAAATTGCCCAATTTGAGTCTTGTGGGACAAAAGAGGCTGCTGACAAAGATGTAACTGAAGTCTATGGTGTAACAAAAGCCTTTGAACGTGCTCCACCTTGCTACTCATCTCCTGTAGTGCCAGTGAGGTTTCCCCATGGTTGAATTAGTATGGCGAGCTCTACTGGGCCATATCGTACTCTGGCTAACCCTCATGAGTGTTTAGGCAAGTTGATTGGAGGGAGTGGAACACAAAGATACCGAACAAGTGATGAGTTTTACAAGATAACCCTGGCCTTTTATGAAAAGATGTAAATATTAGGATGAACAGGGGTAACTGTGAGCTGAAAGTAAATAAAGTGTTGTTTGTGGTCCTTTGCTGACCTTGGCAGGAGTCTCTGCACAGAAACAATCAGAGATATCAAGTGTCGGTGAGCAGTTCAAGTTCACTGAACTGCTTCTGTTGATTCCTTTTATGACTCAAGGAAACACAAACATGTTCTCACCAGACATGATGACACTTTTCAGTTTTAAAATTGGTGCTGTTTTCCCACTTACAGATATTTCTTGAACATTCAGTAAGTGGGGTTTAATTTAGTATGCAATAACAGATCAGTATTCTGTGACCTTTTAAAAAACAAAATCTCTGTTAGCAGCTCTTGATGATACACTTTGCAAAGTTTATTCCATGTTACCTAGTATACTACTACAGATAAGTGACCAAATGTACATTGTTCAGTGCTACTCCCAGTGTTACAGTAAATGACAGCTATTTCTTTAATATACTAAATGTTACTTCATTCAGAACCTGTCTCTGTGGGGTGTTGCAAGACTTTTGGGAAATGTAGGAAATCACCAATACCAAGTCGGCAAAACAAGCAAATAGGCCATAGAGTTTCTGTATATTTCATCAGAATTGGTGCTGGAGTGGTTTGAACTTATTAATACATTATGAAAGTTAAAGGGTGATCTGAAACTTTTGAATTGTCTTTTCAGGGGTTTTGCAGAGTTCTTGCTCCTCGGGAATATATTACCTGACTTGCCAAAAGATTTTAAAAGGGTTGGCAGGTTTATGTAAATCTAATATAAATCTTTATGTCTAGGTCTAAAGCTCTGTGTGTTCTTTGTCATAGCTTAAGGCTGCCATAAAAATAAAAGTTGGTGTCTGATTTTACTTCCTCTCTATCTTATACATCGACCTAAATGTTGGTACAAAAACAGTACATAGTTTGAGGTGTACAAATATGTTTATATGCTCTACAAAATATGCCAAACTTCTCTGTCCATCAGTGTTTATTAATGTTGTCTTAACACAAACAACCATTCAAGAACTTTGCCTAAATAAAAAAGTAAAGTGGCAATTTAGATCAGCATCAGCAGAAGCATTTAATGCCAATTTTTGCTACCATGTAGTTTTCAATATTTAAAGCTATGGATGCTTTATTTCCCACTGGGTTAACCTTAATTAAATTGTATCTGAGACTGGAGTAGACTTCATTGTGGTGCTTGTTGATGCCTCCTGTGTTGCACCTTCAGTGGCTGGAGACGGACGGGTCTTGCTGGCCACTTGGGGCTTCGTCCATGCACTCCTGCAAGCGGGGACTCATTGTAATCATGACGAAATGGCAAATGCTGTAGACAATAGACAGTGTTTGCATGGGTGCCAAAGGGCGGCAGGAAAGAAGGGTAGCAGCAGGTAGGTAAGATGACAGCTGTGGTTAGGCTGCAGACTGGAAGGCATGTGTTATGGATCTGCTCAGGAAAACCTGCTGAGAAATGCTGAGTTTCGGGGGTTAATCTCACTGAGCCTTTGTGTTGATCTGAGTTCGGTAATTTCCTGGAGTTTCTTCACCAGGACCAACCTGATGTGTTGGCGTTTTTGCAGGGTGAGAAAGGAATCCAAGAAGTCTGCCACAGACGTTTTCCCTTCCGCAAACCTCTGAAACAGCAGCTGTTGGGGAGAACACAATGGATGTTGTGTTACATCAGATTAGACCTCTCCTTTGCTTCTGCAACAGCCTACATTTTAATTGGCTTTTTTAAATGTTCAAAAAACTACAACTACAAGTATTATATCTGCTTATATCAACCAGCTCAGATTTTTGTTCTTTTTCACCACTTAAATGGTGTTTTGCCAGAGTGTATAAAAAAAATACTTGCAGGGTTATTTGTAGCAGATCTTTAAGATGTATTACAACCAGAGCCGTTGTTAAGCACCATCTCATTATATAATATGTATTAAAGCAAATTATTAACAATATAATGCTGTATTTTAACACTCTTTATTAAAGGAAATACATCAAAGGCTGATATATGATATATGAAAATCAAACTAATATCAGAAAAAAAGTGAATACTTACCTCACATTCCTCCTCTGCACGATTTATCTTCTTCAGGAAGCACTGCTGATAATAATGGACACTGTGCTTTCCTACTACAAAACAAAACAAATTTAAAAAATCATAAAAAAATCAAATCAAATAAATAAAAATCAAATAAAGATGTAGGAAATGGCAATGCAGATATTGTAAGGCAGCCAGATTAAATACAGAACACATTTCAAAACTCACCAAGTTGTTCTTGTTTGGCCTGTATGATGCTTCTAAGTTTTTCCAGTTCCTTGTATTTCATTGCAAGTAGCAACTTTGTGTCTCTAAATTGAGTTTTTTGAGAAAGACTGACTTTTGCCATTTTTTGATTTGAAAGCAGTCTCTTCTCTGCAGTCCTCTGCAGCCCCTGAAACTGGAATTTACCACATATCATTCAAGAAGCAGTGAATCCAGAGAGAGCTGTGTTTGCTAGAAGAAGAATAAGTAATGTCATCAACATGCAAAAATTGTTTTTATCTTTAAAAAATGAATTTAAATGGAGCATCACTTAGCGAGTAATTTGACTTAGCTTATAGGCTTATTTTTAATTCCCCCTGTCAGATACTCACCTTCTCACTACACCTGATGATATGATTTATTTTGTCTTCATCTTGCAGCAGGTTTCGCAGCTCCCTGGTTCTCAGAGCACCAAACTGCACCGACAGAGACATGACGACCATTCAACAAAAAGTTTTGGTACCTGTTTGTTCCCGGTGCTTCCTGCTGGGGCGCAATGTGAGCTGTTAATGCTGCATTCAGGGACTGTCGGGAAATTATGCGTTTATAGGCTACTGTTTTCGTATTTCCGTTAAGAAGCCGTTAGGGAAAATGAGGATGACGATATTCTGCAGCTATATTGATAAATTAATTCATATTAACTTTTTTCCTTTTATAGCCTAATTACCTAAGAGGGTAATTAGTACTTAATCAGCTATCAATTAATGGCAATATCACAGTGTCATTGCCTGCAGTCGGATGACCATGACAGTTTGGTCACATGACAGAAATGGCGGCTCTCAAGCTCTCAATAAGACCCATAAGCAGATTTTTAGTAGCCTATAATTGCACATAACGCTGGAATCCAAGAGATGACATACATGCTGTCTGTTTTTATATAAATAACATCTGCAATGCATTGAGAAATATTAAACATTTGCAAGTATTACAGAGCATGCCAATTATTATTATAGCCTATTGTAAAAAGTACAAGCATGCATTTTTATATTCATGTTAATCATATCAGAATAATACATGAAATACAGTCACTAAATTAAAAAGAAAGAATACTGGCCATGTGTATCTCCTGATGTCACCAGGTGACCACTGCCTCAAAATAACTCAGTTAATCCTTAAGAAGAGCGCTGCAGAGCTCACACCCTGCTCAGTGTCAGTGAAAGGCCTGCACTCAGACACAGAGGACTTCTGCCTTCTGAGAGCAGCAGGAGGACATGCAGGTAAACTACAACAACCGACAACACAGGACAACTCCTCTGTGTGAGTAAAGTAAACCATTTACTTAATTTTCTGTCATAGACATTATTTTATTTGTGTCATATGTTAAATGGGATTTAGATGTGTATAAGTCCTTTGCTACACACAGTAACTCTAGTTTATCATTTCTAATAAACATATTTAACTTTACATATTGCAAAGGCATTTGTTTTTAAATGTGAGCACCTACTGTGACAGTCTAGTGTGTTTAGTGTGTAAGTATTATGATTTAACACTCCTGTTAAAGCCCTCTACCTTGTTACATAAGAAGCTTTTCAGTTCTCCGTACTGTATTTTAGGCAACAGTGAGTCGCCCTCATAAGGAGTTGACTCTTATCTGCTGCTGCACTGTTGTCAGAGACTGAGAGTTCTCATTTCCTGTGTTTTTATTTCTAATGTTGTCCCTTTAAGTCTTATCTAAAGCTTGTAACATCTGCTGAAGGAAATTCTGGACAAGAAAACAGTGGTCTGGCTTGACAGCAGTCTGTTTTTAGGTTTCAAGCTGCAGTTTGGGCACTAAGAGACTCACATGTTGATGAAAACAATTCACACAATTATCATTGTGTAGGACAAAACAACTGACCACTTCTAATACCACTATTTAAAAAGAAAGGTTAAAGTTGACATAGCAGTTCTAATTAAGACTCAAGCTTAAACTTATTATATTCATTCAAGGCAAAGTGATTAAAGCACTTCTGAAATGCATCTGTGAGTAAGCTTGTACTATATATTTCTGGCACATTTATTGCACTGTAATTAAAGTGGTAAGTTCAAAAGGAGAAAAACAAGACTAGAATGTAAGATATTTCTGCCGATTATCTACAAACTCATCCTATGCTCTGCCAACCTCCCTACAAAGCATCATTTATTCACAGGAGTAGTGAAGATCAACTTGCAGAGAGTTAAAACTTAACCCATCGAACTGAGAAGACTAATACAATTGAAGGCAGTGTTTTTGAAAACTGTTCAGTGTGGATGCATTCAGTGCTGCTCCAACATCCACAATGTGAGAGTAGGCTGTTAAAAAGCTCTGCATCAACATGATAAGCTGACGTTCCCGAAAAGTTACATTTAAATGTGGTTTGCTGCATTTTATATTTTATTGTTATGCACCAAAATACCAAGTCAAATTACTTGTATGTGGCTTGGAAATAAACTGATTCAGTGGGTAAGTCCCCGTTTTTAGATTATGTATTGTGTGTATTATGTGGAGTTTCCCCACAAGCATGTCAAATGCTTGCAGTACCACACGACAATAGCGTGAGTTTGATCCAAAAACAGTCAGCTCTGTCTAGCGCGTTTCAAGTCTTTGCAACCCATACAGTGTTGCCCTTGGTAATTTGCCAGTGTGTGTGATTTCACCTCGCTCCACTTCGGCACCTCTGCACCTTTCAGCGCAGTGATGCATCCTCTGGTGCTTCTGCCAAGTCACCTCAGCTGTGCGTGAACCAGAACTAACTACCATGAGCGCCCACACGGTCTGCAGGGCAGAGCTGGACTCGGGGGACAACGGTGAGCTGGCAGACTTGGTGGCAGCCATGAACGTGGCCGCCAACCGCATGACCCCGCCTAATGGCTACAGGTCCGTTACTCCGAGGACCACAAACTCTCACAGGAAGATGTCGCTGCAGGAGAGGGGGAGCCGCATTTCCAGACAGCCCACCATCGAAACCAAACGTGTGTCCATTACTGGCGCCGATGTGAGGAGACTTGAGCTACAGAAATTAGCTGTATTTTTAACTTAATTCAACATGTTATTTATGAGATCCTTCACTGGTTGCATTTATTTTTATTTTCTACAGGACTGTGTCCAGCTCAACCAGTACAAGCTGAATAAAGAGATTGGAAAGGTGATTAACCTTTACAGTACATCCAGTGAGCAAGTTGAAACAGATGTGATGCCTTTATAAAGCTTTACCTTTCTTATTATTACATCCTAGGGTTCATATGGAGTGGTAAAACTAGCTTATAATGAAGATTCTGAACAGTACTATGTAAGTTGAAGCTCCTAAATTGCGCATTTATTGTTAACGTATTTACATCAGTTTACTGTATATTGCTTTATCTCATATTATCTATGCTTTATCTCATATTGCTTTATCTCATTTATTAAGGCAATGAAAGTTGTTTCCAAGAAGAGGCTGATGAGGCTGTGTGGATTCCCACGTGAGTGAAGATCTGTATCTCAAATAACATCTAAATATCTAGTGGGTTTTTTTCACATTTTCCAACATTCATGGTGCTGATATGTTTTTGTCTGTGTGTGTTATTATTTCAGGCCGCCTGCCTCCTCAAGGGTCAAACTCACAGCAGGATGTGTTCCCTAAAGCCATGTTGCCTCTGGAGAGAGTGTACAAGGAGATCGCCATCCTGAAGAAACTGGACCATCCAAATGTTGTTAAACTAGTGGAGGTCAGTCAGATGACTCAGTGCTCACCTGCTGTAAAAGCTGGCATTTGGCATGTTTGTGTAAGGATGTGGGGATGGGACGTAGATACCATGGGGAGGGGGTGGTTTGATAGTTTAGTGTCAATCTGTATGCAGCATATAACAAAAGCAGAAGAATACAACCAAAGAGATGTGAAAAGAAAAATGAATGAAATCTCTTGCACACCTCCACAACTGCTTTTTATTATTAGTGTAATTATACCTCTGCTCAGGTTGCTGGTGGTGAAACTTTACTGTGAATTACAAGTTGTCGCCAAATTATATGTACCAATAAGAATAATGAATGGTCAAAGTGTCCCACAATAACAGGTGCAACAAAGATAACAAGAAAGTGAGACAGACTCCAATCAAGCATAATATAAACATGCTCAAACTGTCATGATGGGAAGGGCAATCAGCCAAAATAAGTGAAGTCACCTGTATGGGTGATGTAAGGATATTAAGAGCCCATCAAAGTACTATAATGATAATTCCTGTAGTACTGTGAAATAACTGGAATTATTTTATATTTGTGTGAAACAGTCCACAATATGAGACTGAATTTAATGTGTCTTGCAGGTGCTTGATGATCCTGCTGAAGATGGCCTTCATATGGGTACGGATTCATTCATCCCTTTTGCAGTGACTGATTTTAGTTACTCATGTATCACTATAAAGTGGAGGAGTCATTAAATTCAAAATTTGTTTTTCCTTAAGCCTTCGAATTGATGGAAAAAGGGTATGTTTTGTTCATTTATGTAATGTGTCACATTCCTGTACTGTGGTAGTTTGCACATTTGGTAAAAATATAAAAATATAATTACTTAACCTTCTCCTACATTTCTCCTCTTCTCATGTCGGTCAGCCCGGTGATGGAGGTGCCTACAGACGACCCTCTCACAGAGGACCAGGCTCGCTTTTACTTCAGAGACGTTGTCCTTGGGATAGAGTACTGTATGTTAGGATTTAATAAATATTTAATGGAGAATCATAACATTTAATATAATTATAACTTTTGATTTGATAAAGTTCATATTATACATTGTGACTTTTTCTGTGTAACTTTGGTGCCTTAAACATTCTGAAAGTAATGACTTAGTAAGTCAGAGTAAGTAAGGACTCCTAATTTGTTTAAAAAGAAAACTGTGCTTGTCCCACATTGCAATGGTAGCTGGTATTTCTATCAGCAGACAATCAGCATTGACTTCTTTGGATTTTCTGCGTTGTCCAGTGCACTACCACAAGATCATCCACAGGGATATCAAACCCTCCAACCTGCTGCTGGGGGAGGACGGTCACGTCAAGATCGCAGACTTTGGTGTGAGCAACGAGTTCGAGGGGACGGACGCCCTCCTGTCAAGCACGGCGGGGACGCCGGCCTTCATGGCCCCCGAGATGATGACCGAACATGAGCAGAGCTTCAGCGGAAAGGTGAGATAAAACTTGTTCTGGCGGTAAACTGGTAAACAGACAATGTAATCACTGAAGTTCTTATGTTTTAGGTGTGACTCATCATATATGTCTGTGCTTAATTGTAAGAAATGTTTTCCAACCATCTGCTGTGAGCTTCTTTGTAATGACTGGCCCTGACAACTATTGGAATTCAATTTGTTTCTCAGGCGTTAGACGTGTGGGCGATGGGAGTCACACTGTACTGTTTTGTCTTTGGGAAGGTAAGCAAGTTCACACCAAAATGCATATAGAATAATAAGCCAGCAATATTTTAATGATTTAATTTTGTCTGTTCTATTCCAGTGCCCTTTTTATGACGACTACATCGTCTCTCTGCACAACAAGATCAAGAGCAAACCTGTGGAGTTTCCAGAGACGTGAGCAAACATTTAGATAAGCTGACAGCTGATAATAACAATGACATTTATTTATTCTGGCTTTTTATATAAAAGGATACATGTAGCTAGAACATAACATCAGTATCAGTTTAAGCCTTAAACTCCAAAGCTTTCTGAAATGAAAGAATTACATACAAATACAAATGAATAGTACCAATCAGACTTTGTAAAGGTGTTACAGTAGATTTGAATATTACAGTATTCTTAACTGATTAGCTCAAAATATTTTTTTCATCAGAGATGAAAGAGTGATTAAATAAGATCATATGTTAGTGGAAGACAGTAATATTGAAATGTCACGCCTATAGATATGAGCATCAGAGTAGTCTTGTTTCATTATTGTTCCCAAATGAATCAGACTCACATACCTTTTTCACTGCAGACATTTTTGACTCGTAACAACAGGTAAAGCACGGATAGAATTAATAACTTAAACAGTGTCTGCATTCAAGAAATTGCCATGTATTACTTTGTTCTTCTTGGTCATGTGCCAGGAGGAAAAATGCTGATCTGTTAAACTGTGACTTTTTTCACAGGCCACTGATAAGCAATGAACTGAAGGACCTTATTGAAAGTATGCTGGATAAAAACCCTGAAACAAGAATCACCATCCCTGAAATGAAGGTGACTACATCTAATTAATATATAAAAGACCATGGCTTTACTACCACATTGTGTTCCCTACAATCGTGATGGGTTTTTTTGTGTTTGTATGTGTGTTATTACAGCTCCATCCGTGGGTGACAGAGCACGGCTCCAATCCTCTTCCTCTGGAGGAGGAGCACTGCACAGCAGTCGAGGTCACTGAGGAGGAGGTGCAGAACAGCGTCAAACTCATCCCCAGCCTTTCCACTGTGGTGAGACGCACATCGCTCCCTCTCTGGTTACTATTTTACACTACCCACAATTTACAATTACAATACCCACTGCTGTTTGTAGACTTTTTCTTTATATCTCATTCCCTACTGTAGTCTTAAAGACATAAAGAGCAATGCAATTTGCAGTGCATCTAGAAAACTCAAATCTCAAGGTATGCAATGTATCAGCATAGTGTAGACAGGATTGATGGGTAAAGGGGGGATGATTAAACAGCCTATGCTAGTATTATAGTATTTGACACTATGAAACAGTAAACAGTTTACAACTTACCAGGAAGAGACATTAATGGAATTTGTAATGGCATATCATATAGAAAAATACATTGCCATTTGCCATGCCATTTAAAAGTGTATATTTTAGTGTAAATGGCAATATGGAAAAGGTTTGTATTTTCATTCAGACTCTCTCTGATGTGCACTGCAGATCCTGGTGAAGTCTATGCTGAGGAAGCGGTCTTTCAGTAATCCCTTTGAGTGTCAGGGCAGACGGGCAGAGAGGTCCATGTCTGCCCCTGGAGGTCTTCTTACGTAAGTAGCCTGCTCAGCAAATCCTTCATGCTCCACTCTGCCGAACTGCCAGCTCTGCGATTAGGCCTCTAACAAAACAAAGCAGCGAGCAGATGCTTGGATAAAAATAGATCAGTCACTTACATACTTTACATGTGCAGTGCATCTCACACATATTAAATATATTAGATCAACCATATCTAGACCATTAATCTTTGAATACTGGCTAGCTCTTCTAAACTGTATTGTTTAGTTTTGGTCCTTAAATTAGCAGCACACTCAGGGTGATAAATGCATTTGTCCTCTCCTGATAAGCTAAATGAAAGTCCCTGTGGCAGCAGTAATGGCTGCACGTCTTTTGTTTTCCATTAACAAGCCAGTGCTGTCTATGGGGTGCCTCTGGCACAGCTAATTACATCTTCATGTGAAGCGATGTGGCGCTGCAGCTACATCCTCCTCCTCACATGCCCAGGCACCACCTTCAGTATTACAGCGCTGCACCCTCCCACACAGTGAAATGACACATGTGATATCTAAAGGGTGAATTCTTAAACAACATCACTTAAATAATAAAGAGTGGCTTAAAGAGAGAGGCTGTAATTAAATGTAAATATTTCCCAATTTGAAAGGCGTAGTTTGGCTCTAGAGTTGTCTTAAAGAAGAAGATCAAAATGTTTTAATTTGATCTTCTTGGAGGGATGATGTGGCATTGTGTTCCAGAGATTAAATATTACACTTTTCTACCTACAATAATAAGGACAATTCAATTTAGAGTTAGACTTTATAGTTAAATCTGACCTCTGATCTGATTTTTATGAGGCTGTCCTTTGTGGAGACCCAAAGTGTTCCATATTAAATAAACAAGTAATTATGAAATACTTAATCATGAATGTACACAGACAAAATATGTGATATAACCAGGAACATTCTGTCCCAAAAGGCATGAAAAAACTGGTCCACGCATTTATTACTTCCAGGCTTGACTATTGCAATTCTTTACTAGCAGGCAGCAAAATTAAGTCTCTTAAGCCTCTCCAGCTGATCCAGAATGCAGCAGCGCGTTTTTTGTCAAGAGTCAAGATCGGATAGCATATTTCTCCAGTTCCAGCCTCCTTGAACTGGCTCCCTGTGAAATATAGAATAGATTTTAAAATTGTTCTACTTATCTACAAAGCCTTAAATGGCCAGCCTCCATCATACCTCAAAGAACTGCTTATAGCTTACTGCCCCAACAGAGCACTGTGCTCTCAAGATACAGGACTGCTCATGGTGCCTAATGTAACTAAGGTTAGAGTGGGAGCCAGAGCATTTAGTTATCAAGCGCCTCTACTATGGAACCAGGTCCCAATTTGGGTTTGGGAATCAGACAACATCTCCACTTTTAAGGCTAGACAAGATTTTTCTGTTTAATAAAGCTTTTAATTAGGGCAGGATTGAACAAACTTTAAACTTTTAAATTGTTTTTATTATTTTATTTTGCTGATTTTATTCTGATTGTATTTTATCTTGTGTTTTTTACATGTATTCTGTATTTTATGGTTTATTTTATTTTTCATTTATTTTACATTCTGTAAATGTATTGGGACCATGTCTTTTGGTAATTTTGCTCTTCAAGTAAACTTGATTGATTGATTTGTCTTCCCATTCCAGCAGGTGTAATGTCCAAGCAGAGCAGATCTAGTAATGTGATGGTTTAGAGTAGCATAATCTGGCATAATTTAAAAAAAAAAAAAGATGCCTACATGCGATAAACTCTGTTATTGTGAAAAGAAGATGGATGAAATTTTAAGATGTTTTAAATTTCAAAAAAATCAATGGATATTTTTACAATTAAATATTACATTTTTTGTCTATTTTTTTCATAATATCTTAAATATTTAATGTTGAACACTTTGGGTCTGTATGTTTTCCAGCATAAACACAATTAAACCAATTATTCATATGGGGCCACTGTAATAAAAATGATTAGAGGAAGAATTACATATTTCCTGATGGAAGCTTAAACTAATTGACACTGGGAAATAGCCTTATTCACTTTCTTGCTGAGAGTTAGATAAGAAGATTGATACCATTTTGTTGGGGTTTTTTGTCCGTTTAGCAGCCGGTTAGCTTAGTTTAGCATAACTTCTGGAAATGGGGGAAACAGCTAACGTTGGCCTGACTCTGTCCAAAAGTAAGACAACCTACCTGTTAGCACCTCTAAGGCTCACAATGTTAGTGTAAAAAACATGTGTTTTTTTAGTTTTTAACCCTTGTAAAACTTCTACATTCACAGAAACTATACTGTGTTAATAATGAGCTTTAGAGGTGGTGGTTGATGGACTTGCTTTGATGGAGGAAGGCTAGCTGTTTCCCCTTGTTTAGTTTTTATGCTAAGCTAACCGGCTTCATATTTATCTAGCTCTCAGCAAAAAAAGCAAATTCGCTTTTCCCCCCCTAAATATCTGACTACTACCTTTAAACTGCAACAATCCTGCTACAATAAAATGTGTGTTTATCATTAACTGTGTTGCAAACTAATAAGATTATAAATTCTGGCCTCTTACATTACATCTCCTTCTTTCAGTGGTTGTTGGGGCTCATTGGGGTCTACGCCTCAGCCTCATCCTCATCCTTCCTTGAGGTAAATTTTAGAAAAGATTTTGGTTGAGCTCATGCGCTTCATTCACAGCATTGCTCATCAGTTGTTTCTTCAGCCTTAAGAGGATTTAAGAGAGGCAAGACAACACAAAGCTGTCAGCAACAAGCTGTACCTTAAAATAAATGGACACACCCAGGTGTTGTTGGCTGATTTGTGTCTGTCTCTTGTGTCCTCTTTAGGTTGATGTGGGTAAAAGGTCATGAGCTGTGCTGTGGAGGACTTGTACTCTTATGACATTTTTAGTCTAGTGTCAACCCCTCTCCCTCCATCACTTCTCTTCCACATCATTTGCAATCTTACTTAGTACCTTCCACAACATGATCGAGTGTTTGTCGCCTGCAGGAAAGTCAGCAATGAGGGGAGCAGAGATGGAGAGTTGGAGGACTTGTATGAAGATGATACATTTACAGAGAGTACAGATTAAATTGACACCTGCATAAAGATTAAATACAAACAGCATGATGATTTTTTTTCTTCCTTTCTTTATGTCTCTTTCCTATTTCTCTCCTAATTTTTGCTTTTGCTTCCTGTTTGCTGTTCTTACATGCTTAAAAATGTTTCTCACTCAAGTCCATAAGATTGATAATGCTCTGATATGTTGAATATTGTAAACTTATGGATAGTGCATTAAATACTTGCTTGCTTGCTTGTTTTCTGTTTTGTTAACACATATATGTCATATTTAAATTACAGATGAAATGACTAATGACAAATACTTTGTTCATGAATGTAACTTTGGGTTGTTAAAAATGTAAATATGGTACATGAAGAAGAAATTTTTACATTTTCCTACAGCTGTTGAAGATAATAAAAGGTCTAATTGCAAACAAAGTTGGAGTGAATATTACAGACACCACCATAGCAGTTTTTTTGTGGTGAATGTGAAACATTGGATGGCAACCTTGTGACTTGTTTTCTCTTTGTTCCATCCTTTGTTTGCCTCTGTGTTAGTTCCCCATTGAACAAAGTCTTTATGCTTTTCATTTTTGTACGCCTTTAAATGTTTAGCCATAATAACATTTTAAAAATCTCTTTATCAGACATTTAAAGATGCTCAGCCACAGACAATCTGACTTACTTTAACTCACTGTCAAACTATCAGCCTGTTCTTTTTCTTCCAAAAACCTGTTTCAATGCACTTTGTTCTCCAGACCATTAGAGGGCAGCATTGTTTTGGATGTAAAGTGATATACCATAAACCAGGTGGAGTTTGAGCCCTTGTTATAATCACTCATTGATTTTGCTGATGCTTTCATATAAAGCGACTTACTTTATGCTGTATGCTATACTTTATACGTCAGGGTTTGCACGCTTCTGAAGCAACAAGGGGTTAAGTGTCTTGCTTAGGGACACATTGGTGGATGTGTAACAGTGTGGAATTGAACCCAGGTATCTCACACCAAAGGAATGTGTTAACCTACCCTGCTGAAGTGCCCTTGAGCAAGAAACTTGGTCACTTCCAGCTCCAGACACACTGCTCTGACAAATTTCTTCTTCATAACAACTTTACTATGTTCAAAAACATTTCACACCATTAGACTTGATTGAATTTAAGACAAACATCAACTTGTAGCTTAATCTCACGCTTGGTTCAGAATATTTCCTATGACTCTACTTAAAATGTAAGGGGCATGTGGTTCAGGAGGTAGAAGGGTCATAACCAGAGGTTCGCTGGTTCTGGTCTGCATGTCGAAGTGTCCTTGGCCACACTGAACCTCAAATTGCTCCCAGTGGCTGTGCTGTCTGTGTGAAAGTATGTCAGTTAATTTCTATTTCTGATGATAAATGTTATGTGATGTAGAGTAAAGCACTGTGAGTGGTCGAAAAGACTAAACAGGCCCAATGCAGACACAGATCATTTACAAATGTTGCTTTAGCAACACATTAGCAGGCAGCTAGTATTGTGGCTAACTTGGTTAGCAGTAAGAAAAATCAAATTCTAGCTGCTAAATCACAAATCAACAATAACATACAAGGGTATTTGTGTCTGTCAATATTTGGACACAGATCTGACAAAATGGCAGCTGTAACAATGTCAGGTTGCTACTAGCAACACTATGTTAAATTGAAACCATCTGCTGATATATATATATATATATATATATATATATATATATATATATATATATATATATACATGCAACATCTTCCCATTTCTCATGTCTCCTGGAAAATACGAGGAGAATATGAAAGATTAATTTATTCATGTTGTTCTTTCACAAGGATAATATTTAATGTGGTATATTATCCAGATATTCTAAGCTTTAGAATAGATTGAAGCAATTTACAACTACTAGGCCAACAACAAGCTAAAAAAATATAATGTAAAATTATCTAAATATCCTTTGAATTATAAGGGTAAGGTGGCCAAAACCATGAAACATTCCTGTATTCAGACCTTACAAACTGCACACCAAAACTGCTCTGAGGATAAGGAGGAGGCAAAAGTCTCTAAGCAAGAATGCCACTTCCAGTCACTGATGAGCACAAATTTCAGGTTTATCAAAGAGAGCTGTGGATAGGCCTACACTATTGACTACAGAGGACAGCATGCTGCAGAGTGGGCCTGAAGGTTTCTCTGGAGGTGTGTTTAGTAGGTGGAACAATATCTCTGATGGTGTGAGAGAATAACGCAATGTTGAAAAGAGACAATGGCAACAAACATTGAATAAAGACAAGAAGCTTTAGATGTATAAATAAATATTTTAGCTGGTACAGCTGAGTGAATCTGTGTGACTGTAGATGAAGAGAAATACAGATTAAAGTTTGAAAGACACGTTTGTTGTTGAACAAAGGAAGAGCAAAATTGGTTTTGCTAATAAGAGAATATGAAAAATCAAACAACACAAACAAATTCAATTTACTTATAACTAGGCTACCTCAGGCAAGAGTTAGTTAAGGGACAAAAAGGGCCAATGTTACCTTCCTAAAAAAAAGTTAACTGGAAGGCAGATTTTGTTACATTTCAACAGAGCTAGGCTAGCTGTTTCCCCCCTGTTTTCAGTCTTTGCGATAAGCTAAGCTAACAATCTCCAGCCTCCTGCCTGATATTTACTGTCATAGGAGTTGTATTGCTCTTCTCTTCTCACTCTCTGTGAGTAGCGAATAAACGTATTTCCCAAAATTTCAAAGCAAAAAAGCCAAACCCGCTTTATGAATGCATCATATCATATATTTTCATCAAAGCACATTACAGATTGTGCAAAGTTTGATGAATCACTCAGGATTGGCATTAAATTATCACTAATATTTGATCATTTGGAGACATGTTGTGGGGAAGTAGTAGTGTTCTACTATTACTTCGAACAACATATTTATCTGTGATAGAATTTGTTTTATATTCTATCACAGATAAACATCCCATATCCTTGAGTGGCCAAGAGAACAAAACAACCTAAAAAGAATATAAAATAGAATAAATTACATCAACTCTCATGTTACATTTTTGGCGTCTGCTGCTCTGGAAATATGCTGAAATAAAATTTAAAAAATAATTAAGCCTCTGCAGGCTGAAATGGTTCATGAGACCATTTGTATTCCTGCAGTCGGCCCATTTTTCTGCCGTTGCAGTTATGTGAAGACCAAAGAGGACGTTTCTGAGCAAAGATTTCTGTGGAAACAGTTGCCATGCAACAGCACAATACGGCACTCATACAAAGTAGTAACTTCACTGTATGACTGCTCTTTTTCCTGAGCTCACTGCATTAATAGTAATGAAACAATCCATTCTATTCTACTGTATTTGGTTTGGTAAATAAATAATAAGATCATTATTTTTGGGGCATAACTGTGGTGTCATTGTTTCATGGGTGCACAGGGGAAACTTTGCCTCAGCATCTGGTTCCACACCCAGTCTCCTTTCAGTTTCCACATCCAGAGCCATCTGCAGTTCAGCCTCAGATATTTAGCTTAACACTGACCCTTGGCTCTCACTGGTCACCTTGTATTCCTGTCACCACACCGTGTTTCAACCCCCACCCCTCCTTCCCTTTCGCTCTCTCACTGCCTGTTATTCACCACGACTGACCCCTCTGGCCCGCTGTCAGCTGAACTGTACATCTCCTCAAGGCTCCAAAGTGGGGGAAGGTTTTTCTTTTTTCTTCTTCTCTTCTTTTTCCCTGCACTGTTGGGAATACCCTGTGCCCACACACATGATGAGTCACCAGCTCAGACAGCAGGCAGACCCACAAACCCTAGAAGGTATAATTTGTCAACCAGTTGGCACCTGTAGAGCTAATTGTAAAACAAAGCATGACTGGCTGGACCCTGTTAAGGTAAAAGAATACACAGACGCTTCACGCTGAGGAACAGCAGCACAAACGTCTTTCCAGAGTGAAAACATTGGAAATACACAGCAAAAAAGGCAGAAAAATATTGCTTCATAATCATATGCAGGAGGAAACAGACTGCATAACTTTTGTAAATAGGCAAATCCATGAAACCAAAAGTCTTCATATTACATTTTAGTCATTAACAGTTAATTATCACATTGGCAGCGTGCCTGTCTGGGGTCGAAGTTAAGACTTCCAAAACAAATATTACATATAATGTGCAGGTTCACACCACAACCTGCTAGACCAATTATGTCATTTCATTCTCACTTTCATTATTTTCCCTCTGTAGCAAAATCCATGACAAGCATGACCATGAACAAAAACCTGAGGAAAAAAACAAACAGTTTTAATACAGATGCAGCCAAATTGATCACATCAGGCATTAACTGTTTGTGGCTCCCTCACTGCAGACCCCCTCCACCACTCATGGTCAGCGCTCTGTCAGAGGAGGTCACACAGATATGTCAGCTCCTCTGACTGTACGTCTGTCGAGGGAGGCTTTGGATGCGTTAAGATTGGTTTCAGGAAGTCACTTACCCGCCATCAGTGACTCGTTTTCATGTTAGAACAACACAACAAGCTCATCTGATTTTGTGCACCAACAATATCATTATTGACATGAATGTTAAATAAAAATGGTATGAATATTATGCACGTGGTTGTTTTACAGAGGATCTTTATTTTATAAAAGAATTCCGCGGGGAGGGATCAAATGTGTATATTTGAGAATAGAGTACTACTTACAATAGAGTAAATCAATCTTCATGTGTTCCAAGATATGAAATACACACATCAAGTCAGAGTTTAAATAAAGAAGTGTGAGCATACTTGTGTTATTTAGATGATGTTATTTTGTCAGGGAATGTGGTGTGACTGTGACTCTCCTGCAATGGGAGGCCTTGAAAGAACATGCAGAGTGACGTAACTGAGAAAGGGGAAGGAGGGGGGAGCACTTAATTTTAGACTCACCTTTTGCAAATTTCTGTTCATCACACAAGCCTCTGTAGTTATGAATAATCACCTCCAGTGGAATCAGTTTTGATCATCAAAAATGACAGGAAGCAATTAAGCTATTTTAATGACAGCATTGTTGTTGCATGTTGCAGCCAGATGGAGAAAATGTATTGGGATGTGGTGGGGGTTAATCATGTGATTAAACTTCCCTATCAGATGCAATGTATTCTGCAATGTTTTGGGACAAGTGCTCCCTAAAATAGTCTCTTAAAACCTTCAGCTGTACGCCGTGGCACTTTTTTGATAAATAATACAAAGTCTAAATGTTAGTTTGAATAATTCATCTTGCTGCAGTCATGCATAACAGCTGTCTTTGAGCCTGAAAGAGTCAGCAGCGCTCTTTGTCCTGTCATAACTTAATGCTGTGGGGGAAAAAACAAAAACATGGAGGAATGAACTTAAGAAAATAGTGGATATTGGTGTTGATTATTTGTATTATCTGTGTAATTTCATGTCATGTCATATGTTTGGTCAGCTGGGGGTAAAACTGATGAATCAGACTCTCTTAACCGAGGATATGAACTCTCAACATCCATACAGAGGCAGATAGTCTCTATAGAGGAGAGGCTGTCACATTGATGTCTCTGGTCTACTCACTGTCTACTCACAGGCTGGAGGGAGGCCTATTTATAGATCTGTCTCTGTTCTCTGCTTCTACATCGGTCCCCTCTTTCTTGCCATCTCTCTTTTCTCCCTCCTCCACCCCACTTTAATGGGTTGATATTTCTGGAGCCGTACAGCTGTTATCTTCTTTGCATCTTTGAGGTGCAGATCACGTTGATTGTGACCATAAACTTTTCAAAATCCGACATGTCTGTCTGTTCTTATCAGTATCTGTGTGGCGTGCTGCTCAGAAATGTAATCTTCTCTTGTTTGCTGAAGAATAGTGATTAAATTAAGCATTAATGCAAGGCTTTAAATTTCTAACATCTGATTGGTCAGGAGCTGTTTTACTACCAGGCCTCAAACACGCTGTTTTGAAAAAGTATTGTTTATGGGAATGTCTCAAGATTAATTTCTTGTGAGTCAGACTTCAGGTTCCTTCAGCTGCCAACCAATGTCCCAGCCTCAAAATATGCCATGACAGCCATGTTGTTTGGTTGATGGTGAATGGCTCAGCAAATGGCTCTCTAAGGAGGTTAATGCCTTTTAATGCAGGACTTTGTAGACAGCAAGGAATTCTGCATTCAGTGTGGAGTTAACAAAGGAAATCAATAGACTGCAACAAAACTCAGACCTTGTAATGACCTTTTGACAAAAATCACTGACCTCATGTCTTCTGAATCAAGCAAACCAAAGACAAAAAACAGGTAATCAGATGTTTAGAAATCTAAAATAACCGAGAGTGAAGAAAGAAGGCCTTAACTGTAATGTTTACAGCCATGCTAGCAACCCTGAGGCTACTTACCGCAGTGACAACTAACATGCTGACATTAAGTAGTTACGATGTTTACCATGTTCACCGTCTTAGTTTAGCATGTTAGCATGCTAACATTAGCCAATTAGCACTAAACACAATGCATCCAATTATTGCTATAGTATTTTACTCCAAACCAAAAATGTCTACTACCAGCTGGTGGCGCAAGAGGAAAGTCAATAGGTTTCATCATCTGAGTATTGTTAATGCCCGCATGGAATTTTAGAGCAAATTTTCAATCAATATTTGTCAAGATAGTTCAGTCTTGACAAAACCGGTGGAGTGAGGCTCAAACGGTGACCGACCCATGGCTAAAAACATGCTGATGTCCAAAAAACCCCCTTTTGATTCCTCATCAGGCAAATGGCCAAAAATAGAGGCTCTGATAGGTGGGGTTTCTTACTGTTGGACAGAGCCAGGCTAGCTGTTTCCATTTCCAGTCTTTCAGCTAAACAAACTGGCTGGTGGTAGGGCTAGTGATGTGTGATACCCAGGGCTGCCAACTTTTCAATTTAGTTTGGAGTGAGCTTCGGTAATGGAGATTGGTTCATTTTAGGCCTTCTGTGTCATATCCCACTGCCCACCAGAGGTAGGGGTCATCACTCTTTATTGCGCATGCCACAGCCACATGCATGTGTAGATGAAAAGCCAAGTCAATTATCATGGTCAGATCAGTGTGATCAGGATATTTCTCCACCTCCAGACATGATATCCTTGATGTCGACCAAACCATGTATTGGAGGATCGTCCTTCCCCAGAATCTGTGTCAAAACCAGAGATTTCTTTTAATTCTAGAGAATGTATGGAATATTATAGGTTAATTCCTAATAAGCAAGAGTGTAGTTTTTCCGTTAGCAATGGAGGAGCCACTTCCACAGCATATTTTAGCATTAAAACACTTTCCACAAACATTTCCTGCATTCTGGTGAAAATTTCTGCACCAATTCTTGCTTTTTCTGCATCAATTTATGGAAGAAATGTTTTTATCTAGACTATGTCAACAGAAACACAGAACTTAGGCAGCTGGTGACTATTTAAAATATAAAATATAGCCTACCAGACTATAAATCAGTAGGTGTATTACTTTCAAGCATTCTGTATTTTTTTCTTTCATGATTAGTCTGCCCTCTTCCTTGTGTCTTTGTTTGGAGAAGATCCTCTTTAAATGTGGCACTTTTTCACCTCAAGGATCAACTAATTAATTTTAATTCAATTAGAAATTCCTGGACTGAATGTTAAAACTTTTTGCATCTATCCCACATATCTGTGTAATCACATAATAACGTCATCATTTAATCACAATTCACAATATTTTTCAAAATCTCCCGCCCTATGATCTGCTGTTCATTACTTGCTCTGCTGATATGATAGAATCCCAGACAGACAGACACAGAACCCGTTTGTGACTGTATAGATGAGACCTGTGCAAAACGAAACTAAACACTTCACCACAAATCCTCACGATAATTTCAGCAGCTCTGTACACATCAAATTCCCAACAAAACAAGGCTGTGCTACAGATTATACATTTTATATTGCAAAACTCGACTAGCTATGTTACCCAATCACAAACTGTCACTGCCACTCACAGCGCGATACCGGGTTCGCTTGATTCCTGTCACAGAGCCCGCCGTTGTCGCATCAGCTGGGTAGAGTATAATCGCGCCAAATCGACACTATCAGTTATAGGCATTAGTTTTTTCTAGTGCGTGAGAAAATTGATGTATGGCTTGAGGGCATGTGAAAAGTGTCAATTGCGTGAGTCTCACGCATAAGTTGGCAGTTGGCAGCTTTGAGGATACCACTTAATTCCTATATGATCCAATACAAAGTAACACCCAGGCTGGTATTGCAGATACCGATAGCAATCGTGGGAAATGTAAAGGGCTGCAGCGGATAGCCCTAATGATAAAACACACACTCACTCCAAATGACTGTGTTTAAATATCAATCCTTTTATATGAGTATTGATCCTAGAGCAGGAAACGTTGGTATCAGAAATATTGACTAGGTGGCTTCTTATTAACTAGGATAGACATGAGAGTGTTATAGATCATCTCATCTAAGTCTCAGCAAGAAAGCAAATAAGCTATTTCTGTGCTCTCCACTATTCCTTCATTTAATCTGTAATTCTGTACCTGATCAAAAAAAGGAGACATGTACTTGTACCTTTCTACAAACTTGAAAGAGCCCATAAAAATCAGAAAGGACAAAAATAGCCTACCCTTATAATCCTTAAGATACACCTGGCTTTCGCCGTTTATTTTGAATCCATCATCAAAGATATAGATTCTTTTATATCATCAGAACCTTTTCAATAAGATGCTTATGAAAGTGGCATCAGTGAGCATCCGTTGATTCTAACGAAGAAATTGATCCCATAATTTAGAGGACATTCGCTTTTGTGTGACATAATTATGGCTCGATGATCACTTGGGCCTTGTCATCCTGGCCTCATCTCAGGGACATAATGCTTCATAATGGAAGTGATCCAACAGAGCAGTTATTGTATAAGTGGAAATGAATCACGGCAGAACTATTGCTTTGTATATCCTGTAGATGTAACCATTAAATCACAATCTTCTCCAGGGTTTTAGATTAAATAAATGAAATAAACTAGTTTGAATACATTATGTATGTTTTAAATATACAACATGAATTATATGTTATTCTATGAGGGATGTTTATTTTGTTTCATTTTAATTTGTTGTTAAAATTACTAAATTACATTTATACTGCTGGAGATTCAATTAGGCTCCATGTCCATCAGCAGGCCCCAGTGTGTTTTAGGATGTATAATCACTAACATTTACCAATAATGAAGACACCAATGTCCCTGAAAATGTAACACTGCATTAAAACACAGGCTGGAAGATAGGTTGGTGCTGAATCCTAATGCCTCATGTATGCTTTGAGCTTTCATTTTTTACAGGATGCAATAGGTGTCTGAGCAGTGCAGCAAGGAGCTGGGCTAATAGTGAGATACTTATTATAGCCCTAGCAACAGGAATGGGATTGGTGGCTGTGGAGAGTGAGTTTGTCAGCTATTGGCTGGTGAGGAGGACCGCTCAAAGCAGAGAATTTCATCTCATGAAAGGTTCAGTGCAGCAAGCTGCAGCAAGAGGCTGCAGTCTGAGGGTGGGCAATCCAGCGGTTTGCCACTTCAGTTTATCAATCAGTGTGAGGGCTCGGCTCAGTTTGAAACACACAGATATGTATAATTACTCAGATAAACTCGAGCTTTCGGTGTAAAAGTGCTTCTTGCATGTCAATTTAAAAGCCTCAGAGAAGCAGAAACTAGTTCCATTCTCCATCATGAGATGCATGGTTTTATTTTATTGCAGGGCTCCTCAGTAATCATAAAACCTGTCGTCTTGTGAAGCAGTATTCTTTGGTCTATGCTCTTATTTAGTTAATGATTATCAAAGCAGCCTTTAAAAAGCCTCATATAAGACATACTGTAGTTGTTGTGTGAGCTGGCAGCGTCACTGCTCTGAAGATGATACAGGCTCCATCTCATACGTTCTCCCACAGACTTTCAACACGTGGTGCAGGCATATACAGTACACACATACCCATCCAGATATGTAAGCATGCACACAAACATACCACACACACCTGTTATGTGACCCACAAAGGGTTACATAATGTCATACTGACTTTCTGTATCAATGTGTAGGCTATAAAACTCAGTTCAATAATGAACTTACAGAATGAAAAGGAGATGAGCTGTGGTGTTTCTGGTATGATTGTAAATGGCTACAGAGAAAAATGAAAATATAGAATAACACTGATAAACAAATAACTTTAATGGGCAACAGATGGCAACCAAAGATTCCTCAGATCATACAGTTTGTATCCATTTTCAACTATCGCCCCTCCTCTTGATAATTTCCAGTAGGTCAGCTTTTCTTTAATCTAATTTGTGTTTAAAATAAAATTCTTTTCTCCTCATTTCTTGTATTTGTATGTTTTCATGTCACAGAAACAAGGATCTGCATCCAAAATAATGAAAACGTAAAAATAAAAACACAAACCACAAGAGAAAAAACACAAACAAACACGTGTTCTTGGCAATGAGTGAAAGTCTCCTGGCATATTTTTTCAAAAAAAGTGAGAGAAAAATTCCAAGTTTCCACTTGTTTTAACAGACAAAACTAGTGTAGGACTCGACTCCCTTCTAAAATTCATAAGCTCTGTAAGCAGTTGTGCAGACTGGTATTAGGATTTCATGCTATTTGTCTGGCGAGCCTTCAAAACCATCAACTTTATACTACGTTAAAAATAAATCAAAGCAGCTGTGACATACAGTGTGAGCTCATGGAGGCTGACTCATGATGGTGACATAATTGGCATACATGAACAAGGTTGTGTTACTGACCTTAAGGCTTTTGGTTTCTCTCTTAAGCCATCACATCTGAGATAAAAAAACTGCCATCTGTATGAATATATTAATGTAATAATCTATAGAACTAGCAGCATTATGAAGATAAATCTGTTCAGCAGCTTTCTGTGCTCTTAAGCAGCTCCCTACTGTCTAAAGTTTGTTCTGAAGACATGAATTCTCACATTTGCTGATCAATAACCAATTCTATTGAATTGCCTATGCTTTCCCTGTGACTCTATTGGTGCATTGGTGTTTAATATTCATATTTATGTGCTGTACAGAGAGCAGTACCATCCGACACATGTAAAAGTGAGGAACCATTGAAGGGAAAATATTACATCTTGCACACATGCTTGCAGGAACTTCAAATACTGGCAGATAAATCCTTTTTACCTGTAAAGGTTAACTTGCAAATGAGGCATATTAAATAATGATACAGGCACAAAAAGAAAGCACATACTGTACTCAGGGCACAAAACAAAGCACTTCTATGAAATGGTTTTCTGTAAAAACAAAAGTGTTCTCATGGGTGACGATACAGCAATACACTCGACCACCACAGAAATGGTGCATGTATAATTTAGTCATATTCTTTTTTTATTATCATAGCTATTATTTCGGTTCTTGTGCAACTGCTACATAATGACTCACATTCAAGATATTTTGTCACTCAGGAACAGCTAAAATGTATAAAAACAAACCAAAAAAAGTGTATACTGTCAGAAATAAAATATGGTCCATGTTTGTGAATTCATAACAGAAACACTGAGCCTGAAAACTTCACCATTATTAAAACTGGATAGCATGACAGAAAAAAAGTACTTAAATATTGTTCAAAGAACAAAATATATCATAACCATACTTCAATGTGACAAACACCAGCTGGTAAGATTAAGCGATCACTGGTGAGTTTTTTATCTTCCTTTTTTTTTTTTCTTTCATTAACAAATTAAATACACATATTGCATGTCACTATAGCAACGCCCATTACAGGTCAATTTTTACGATCACCATTTTGGTATAGCAAATCAAAACCATAACATAACAAAATAAATTAGAAATTAGAAATCAACATCAGACAAAGCCTGTTTTTCTCAATCATATGAATACTTAACACCCACAGTATAAGTTAATAAAGTCAAGCTACTGTATATAAATACATCACCAGCATGCACAATATTGAATAATTGATATTATTGTTGTCATCATCTTACACTGAAGAAACAGTATAGTAGGCAAGTGCATTTAATAAAACAAACACAGAAGTAAACCACAAACTCTGAAGCTGCTTTAATTTGTTTTTTTGTCATTTTTTTGGTTTTATATTGTTAAGTCTCTGCCTTTAGTTAATCTTCACCTCCAAAAGAATCTATGGTTCCCGTGACACAACAGACTAATCTGTGAGATGCCAAATACACTTTGGGCAGAAGGAGGGGAATCAATTTTTCCTATCCAGCCCGCATTTTCACTGCCATGTAATTTAACCTTTCAAATTTGGGGGGGGATGAATTGGTTAAAATTATTCTCTTTTCTCAATATTAGTGTCAGTTTAATGTCGATGGCTTTTGGGGCCCTTTCTCATATATAGACTACTGCTGGAACCAATGCAAACTAGTTTTGTGAGGCATTCCCATTCAAGCATTTTCTCTCTCAAATGACTCAAATGCATCCCTATCACGCAAAACCCTAACTAAGCAGCTTATCTTGACAGAACAAGATCAGTTCCTATGCCAGTGTGAGGCTGCCATTTCAATCCAACAACAACCACTTCAGGCTGATTGACTGACATATCAGTGGTTTTGGCAAATGTCAAAGAGAAAATCAAGAAGACGGAGGCCCCTTTCAACTGTATATATATTTCTATATATATTTAAACTAAGATTTAACCTCCACTCTCACCTCTCTTTTGATTCTTTTCTTTTAACACATGGAAAAATAAAGAACTGCTGCTGCGGTAGTATCATCGGCAAAAGCGGCTGCCAAAGTCCACCGGCCCTTCATATATTTTTTGTGGTAAGTGTGGTTTCTCTTTAATTGTTGCCCTCCCCTCCCTCGTCATCCTGCTGGTCACTTGTCCACAGTGTCAAGTTGTCTCGGAGCAGCTGCATGATGAGAGTGGAGTCTTTGTAGGAGTCCTCGTTGAGGGTGTCGAGCTCGGCGATGGCGTCGTCGAAGGCGGTCTTGGCCAGATGACAGGCCTGCTCCGGGGCATTCTGGATCTCGTAGTAAAACACTGAGTAGTTGAGAGCTAAGCCCAGGCGGATGGGGTGGGTGGGCTGCATGTGCTCCTTGCTGATCTCGTGAGCCTCGTTGTAGGCCTTCTCCGACGACTCCACCACGGTGGCCCTCTTCTCACCTGTGGCCACCTCGGCCAGGTACCTGTAGTAGTCGCCCTTCATCTTCAGGTAGAACACCTTGCTCTCATGCTGCGTCTCGCTGCAGTTCTTGATCAGGAAGTTGTCCAGAAGGTTCAGCACATCCTGGCACACGGCCTCCAGCTCCTTCTCAATCTTCTCCCGGTAGGCCCTGACCATCTCAATCTTCTTTTCATTGCCATCAGCCGAGGTCTTCTGCTCAATGCTGGAAATCACCCTCCAGGAGGAGCGACGGGCTCCAACCACGTTCTTGTATGCCACAGACAGGAGGTTCCTCTCCTCATTGGACAGGGCCTCGTTCAGCTCTGTTACCTAAAAGAAGGAAGAACACAAGCCTTGATTATACAAAAAAAGAACGAGAACATATCATCCAGGAAAATAAAGCATACTAGTTTGGCAAAAATGCCAATCATTTTATAGTTCCAGCTGCTAAGGATTTTCTGCTTGTCTTTGATTCATTATCTTTTGGTTCTGGATTATTGATTGTAAACAAAGAAGCATTTTAAGATGCCACATTGGAGGGGCGCCCCTGTGGCATCAGCTTAATACACTAACCACAAACTGCAACGTCCTGAACCGAACCTGGCCGGGTACCATTGTTGCATCTCTCTTTTCCTCGTTTCCTATTATTTATCTACTACTGTATGTAATAAAGGTGTAAAATATAGACCATATATACATAAAGGAGAAAATATACTTTAAAAAAGAAGTAAAGAAATTTGCATTTGGCATCTTTCTCAAGTTCAAGTACATACCAAATGATTAATCAAGTATCAAGAGAATGATGATGAAAATAATTGTTAGTTGGAGCCCTAATTATTAAAAACTCATGTTTTTTGTGAAAGAATCTGGACCGTACAACAGTACAGTTCACAGCACAGAAAATGAGTAGTATTTCATGTCATGTGCAAGTTCTAGTTTCCATGCCAATCCATTAATTTGTTGCACCAGTAGCTACCGCAGCCCAATGGACAGCTAATGCTAAAATATTTGTGATAGTCAGCGGCAGTGGGGGGTTGGGAAAGGAAAGGAGAGCAAGGTGAAAGGAAGGCTGGAGATGGCTAAAATGTTCCCACGAGCACTTCGCACTGTAAGTAAAAACCATCACTGCACAGGCAGTTCACGTGTCCCAGTGACCTTCTCTTCAGCTCACACTGACCTTTTTACCTGTCTAAAACAGCAGGCATGACATCATTGAGTTAGACTGTTAAATTTAGATTTTGACAGATCAGTTTGATAGTTGAGTGCTTATCAAATAGGCTATGTTACTATAAAAAGGCCATATTTCTCAAGGTTATTTGATTGGAAGAGATATATAGATATATATATATCTATATATCTATATATTGCTATATATATATATTCTATATATCTATATATATATATATCTATATATATATCTATCATATATATAGTATATATCTATATATATATCTATATATATATATATTCTATATATATATATATATATATATATATATCTATATATATATATCATATATATCTATATATGATATATATATCTATATATATATATATATATATATATATATATATATATATATATATATATATATATATATATATATATATATATATAGTATATATAGTATATATATACACACACACACACACACACACACACACACACACACACACACACAGTATATCCTTGAAGTAAAACACTTCTCATTTCTCAGTTTTGGCATTCACTGCTCAGCCAGAAGACCACAAAGATGGCGCAGGATTGCCGACGTCACACATACTGAGTGGATGGAAAGAGAGGTTGAACCTATAGAGATGGAGGCACCTCTGTCTGTAACACAAACCTACTGCAAGCAAACAACAAATGTGTGCAATTTACAATCAAATGAAGCAGATTTCTATTAATCAAATTACTCAACTTTTGCTTTTTTACAGAAAAAAGTGGTCAACAGTAAATATAATGCTAATATGATGTTTGGGAAGCTCACTACTACTGTGTCAATTGGATTACAGTTATGCAGATAAAAATGAGCTGAAAATGCATCAGACTGACAATATAGTGATTTTAAGGGCTCCCTGACATTAATTATAATACATGACAACTACCAAGATCCCCATTTAGAGCTGAATCAATTAACTGATTAAGAAAATTTATCTCCAACTGTTCACTCGTTTCAGCTTCACAAATGTGAATATTTTCTTGTTTTCTTTTTAGATTTAGATTTTGGCCTATTGGTCAGACAAATCAAGAAGTGTTCGCCGATTAGAAAATAATCGGTAGATAGATCAGTAATAAAAATAATAGCATATCCCTAAAACTTCTGTCTGAAAGGCTGCATAAAAGGCAGATACAATGAGAATAAAACATTTTTTTTGCATGAAGAAGGCAAAGGTAATAAGATCATCAGCTATCATCTGTCATTTCTGGTGGCAATGGCAAGGGATTCCCTTTGATTAGAGTACACACCCCTGCAAAAAGGCCCAGTTTAAACTGCACTGACATGGCAGATTGTTTGAAGGGAAAGGAAGCCCTCCCTGCACAAACATCATCCCACCTCCTGCAACCAGAAACCCTTGATGACAAACGATCCACGGGGGCTCACTCCATTTACCCTGAGGAACATTAGACAAAATGTTCCCCACTTTAAAGCACATATGGTGATTTTAATCTATAAGTGAGCTCATGCAGGCCCTGCTAAGACTCCCAAGATGCCAGGACCCTATTGGTTCCAGTGTGAGCTGGTGTGACACAGCAGTTTTTTTAACCCACCGGTGAATCCAGTTGCCAGAATTTCTTAAGGGGGGCAGACAAAAAAAAGAAAAGCAGACAAAGGCTCTGTCCTGAACACTGGCCAGTAAGAGCTGAGAAAGATCCAGTGAGGCAGGCCATGTCATCCTCTTTGCATTAAATATTACACCACTTAATCAAGGTCATTAACTCAAAATGACTTCAAATTGCTGCTAGATGTTGGGAGGAATCACATACAGCACATGTATGTGTGTATGAGGACTACAGTGAACAGGACAGGAGAAAACGAAGCCTACAATCAAATCTGATCATATTGACTCACTGCAATATGACAAAGAATATTCTAGAGAGATTCTGCTGCCTCCTACGTTTGTTTAGAGGAAAGAGCAGTTTAAGCTGTCTTTTTGGAGCACTTCTATAAAGCAACCCTGCTCAAAAACCGCATGTAAACCATACAAACAAGTATGAAAAATGAGCATATTTTGATGATGTAAGTTATTTTAATTAATGTGACAAAGAGAGGAGGAAGAAGTGGAGGAGGAGGAGGAGGAGGAGGAGGAGGGGCAGCAGGAGCAGTCGATGGGCTTTTTTCCCGAGCAACCACACATGGTTCCCAGCAGCAGTAGCTTTAATGCATTCGGTAGAATGTAGGGGAGGAGAGGTGGGGAGGTAAAAAGGAAGAAAAAGTAGCAAATGCAGTAAAGCAGAGACATTATATGTGATCCCAGCCTCTCAGTTAGCGAGAGGTGAAGCTCAGGCCTGTGTGCATTTCATTGCAATATCCCTTCATTGAACGAGCACGGCCGACAGAAAGGCACCGCCCAAGGAGCAGGCGATTTGGACTCGACTCAGTAGGGGGAAAAAAGGCACTGAGCTGTCGATGAATTGGCGACAAGACAATACAGATATTAAGCATTACTTTTCTTTGGTGTCTAATTGTACTATCAAGCCGGTGTAACCGCAGATTTACAGCCAACACAGTCGAGATTGCAGGGCGCGCCTTTACGCAAACAGAGCACTGATAACACACTATTCATATAGTCATAATTATTATCTTTCTTTTTTTGAATGGACTTACCGATTTCATAGCTGCTGCCATATCATCATACCTCTCCGCCTGTTCAGCCAGCCTGGCTTTCTGCACCAGCTGTTCGCGATCAACCATGTTTTAAATGATATTTGGTTGCTGTGTCGACCTGCTCTACTTGGGTTTTGGGGATGAAATGATTGATATTTTAAATCGCAATGCAGTGAAATCCTACGCGAACCTAATGCTGCAGCTGTTCCCTGCTGTCTGTCTGTGCTCCGTGCAGACGGGACACCCTCTCCTCTCTCCCTCCCTCCCTTAGCCTTCCTCCTCCTCCTCCTCCTCCTCCTCACACACTCTCTCTCCCTCGGCTGCGTCATCACTCAGAAAGGTGGGTGTCTGTGCCAGTGATGTAACACTCCATACATGGGAACCAGAGGGCCACCATAGGGACGGATAGATGGGAGCAGCTGGGCTTAAGGCCTTGTGGGAAATGGAGTCTGCTGCCTTTACTAACTGATTGATGATGAGTGGGTGTAGGTGTGACACAGCAGCTTACTGGTTAGGCTGCTGGTGGAGCAGGGGGTAAAAGCACAATGGTCACCATTTGATTCCATCCTCGTGATGAAACTTTTTTGTTAGCCCCTGGGCTCATATTGAGATGAGCAAGTCCTACACAGAGTTGGCACAAAATAAAGAAAAAGAACATAATATTAGCAACAAAATGTACTTCAAGTACCAAAAGTAGGCTACTTGTAATGCAGATTTGCTACTTTCAGTGTTGTATTATTATATTATTGGATCATTATTATTAATGTGTTAATATGTATGCAGTGTCGAGCTGTTTTTTTCTACTTTATATATTTTTGGCTGAAAAGGGGGAACATATTTTTGAAGTGATGTTTTATAGCCAAAGTTCGGATTTGAAAAGTAGTCAGTGAAAAATGAAGTGAAGTGAAAAGTACAATACTTCTCTCCGAATTGTAGTGACGTTGTTGAAGTATAGAATGGAAATACTCAAGTAAAGTGCCCGGACCAATTGGGATTAACACACAACGTTATTGCACCACCTCACCTGTAATCTTTCAGACGCTAGTCGCTAGGGTCATAAAGTTGTTCAGATATTTATCATGCAGCCGTGTCTTATAGAGGGGCCAAATCTCGTGCGTACTTACACTCTCTCTCAAAGGGAATTCCTGTACATATATACTGTATACAGTATATCTATCATGGGTTAATTTTACATCCTTATATATATGTATGTACAGTATATATATGGCAGTATGGCAGTATGTATGTAGCGGTGGTGTGGTGTGTAGTGGTGGTGATGGCGCAATGGTTAAGACACATGCCTTTGGTGTGAGAGACCTGGGTTCAATTCCCCACTGTGACCCATCTACCATTGGGTCCCTGAGCAAGACTCTTAAGCTGGTGCTCCAGAGGCGTGCGACCTCTGATATGAATAGCAATTGTAAGTCGCTTTGGATAAAAGTGTCAGCTAAATGAATAAATGTAGCGTGTGAGGCAAACCCAGGGCAAATAAAGTTTGAAAAGCAATTGCTGCTGTTCATTGAGATAATTGCTTTGAGCAAGGCAACTAAGATAATAAAATTATTATCTGGCCTATGGTGCCTGGACAGTCAGATGAATTAGTTAAAAGATACTTAAGTAAGAAAATCAATCAGAAATCAAAAGTGAGAGGGACATGTCCCCTAATCCAAGTGTAAATTACACCCTTGGGCTAGCACTGTACAGGGTTTTTTCAATGTACTTGCTTATAACCAGAGTGAACTGTTTCTCGACAGGTCACAAAATTGGCAAAAAATAAAGTTTTATTATGAGTCCTCAAGAGCATACATGGTAAGAAGCTGCTGCCTTTTGGGAGAGGTTCTAATGGGGACATATTGTATCTGGGGAACCTTGGGATACTTTTTAGTATATGGGGAGCTTCTAGATTACCAGAGGGATTGTATGGTAATGTGTGCTGTTCCTTGTATTGTATTATTTTCTCAAATGTTGCCTATACTTGGCAGGGGTTTTGTCCTTTTCATCATAAGGGTTAAGATTGTTTTACTTTTTCCATCCTTTCTCATAATATTTTGTAAGGGAAAGTAACATTTGCTCTGAAGGCTGGCTTGAGTTTAAAGACTGGATGATTGTTTACTCTAAGCATAATGCCTCAGAGATTCTGATATCCTGAATAGACTGTTGTCAGCATTTCTAACCAACATCCCACAATTCGACTTGACATATTGAATCATGACATAATAATTTTTGCATGGTGGCTGTCAGGGCTTCACTGGACTGTAATCTGAGATCACAGCATTCCCCCCCCTCAAGGCCAAAATGCTAGTGAGCAAAGGGGAAACTCTGCTGGTGAGGTTAGATTTGGCAGCTATTGTAGAAGAATACGGAGCACAGCACATGCTTATAAAAGGCAGCAATTTTATATCACAGCTTCCCGATATGCAGCACCACACACTTAGAGTCACTATTTACGGTAAATGTAAATATTTAACCAAACTAGCGATGTGAGCTACTTAAGCAGATGAAAAGACTACTGTCACACAGCTCCCTCTTCTGGTCAAAATGGAAATGAACGTGTCTGAGGATGAGACATCATGCTCTGCAGTGGTATTTTAAAAGTTGAAGATTTTCTTGTTGTTGCTGTTGTTGTGAAAAAGCTTCTGAAACCACAGGGCTGTCTTTTGAAACATTCATGAATTACTGTTCTCTGGTCAGCAGTTTATAAAGGAACACTGACCCAGAACAACCATTCATCTGCCTCAACTTTAGTTATTCCTATAAGGACAATTGTATACACAGTAGCAGTAACTTTTAATGTATAGTACTATATCCTAACAATAGATAGGAGAAGAAAGAACAAAAACTCTGTTAATCACAAAGCTAAAAGCTGGCAAAGACTATTATGCTTAAACAACTATATGTGGAATGTATGCAAAATATATTATTGAATATATAATTAAAAGGTACATAAGTAACGAGGTTGCACCACAGCATGAGTAAAAGAGGCAAATGACCTAACCTAAAGAAAAACTAATTAACAACTAAAGGAGGAACACATGCAAGTTAAAAAATTATTAAATGCTCCATTTTTATCAACACCTCACAATTTATTAAATTTCATTAGCTTATTTGTCAAAGATGATACTGTGGAGATTTGTTAGTGTGATGCACTGTTTGGCAGAGCACACATGAATGTAACAGTGAAGAAGGAGCATGTATACCAATACTAAATTTAGAGCTTCTCACAAAAAAAGAGTTAAAAAACATATTTTATCTAAAAATTGTGAAGGATGAGAGGTGGATTGATGTAAAAATAATACATAAATTGATACATTTTAGAGGGAATAAAACCACCTACATTTTTTTAGTAGTAGTGTCATGAGAGGTCACCAATTTCCACCTTTCTGTGTCCATGTCTTACTACTTTGAAGGAAGTGGATCTTAAATCTTGTGCCCGAGTGATTTGCAGGAACCTCTGTCCACCTGTAAACGTGCAGGTGGGTCCAGAGTATAACTGGATCAAAGGGGCCTGTTGACAGACATGTCCTGGTTTCTCTGTAGTGTCCGAGGGTTTTTTGGAGTTTCAGTGGACCCAAAGATTGCTGTGGACCCGAGTACAGACTAGCTAGAGAGAGTAGATTAAGAGTACTTCTCTGTTTGTTCTCTTTTCAGAATGATTGTGACTCAGTTATTTGCTCAACCCCTCAGCCTGTTTTTATTTTCCATTTAACTCTTTTAACTTTTATTATATTTTATGTTGCTTTCAAATGTTTTTATTGTTTTTCCCTGTTGCTTTTATGTTTTATGTAAAGCACTTTGAATTGCCTTGTTGTTGAAATGTGCTATATAAATAAACTTGCCTTGCCTTGCCTTACTTTCTCTCTCTCTTTCTCTCTCCCACACACAAACACATGGTGTTGAACCTTTTCTTCCTCAGCAGGAGGAGATTATCACCTGCTGACCCGACCAGAGGTCAAGAGAGGAACTATAGACTTTCAGTGACGTGTAAACTGGGTCAAGTCATGATAGGAGGAGGAGTCAGGCCAAAAATATAACACTATCTCTTCACACTTAACCATAGCTTGATGTTTCAATGACATGAATATTGCACTGATATGGATTGAACTATAGAAAACCATTGAGATGTTTATTTTTTATTGTATTGTGTAGTTTCACCACACTATCTTGTGCCAAGTAAATGCAGAGGTCAGGCCGATAACATCAGAGCCTATGCAAAAAAAGTCACCTTTTATTTACAGTATTCTCTCATTTATGCTCCAATATAAATGTTTTCTAAGGGGATCTCTTTTCTCTACCTATTCCAATTATGGGGAAAAACATGATACCTTTTCTCAGATATGTATACATTATATACCCTTTAGTAGCCTATGACAGACACTAGGAGATCTCTCTTTTTAAAGGAAATTTCTTTGCATTGCACAGCCTTACAGTGCAACAGGCAGTGCTCAACCAATGTATCTCTCTACTTGCTTCAAAGAGGATTACTGTGCCTTCTGCTTAGCTTAGTTACTTCAAATTAGGATAAGGGTAAGGAGAGCAGTCGATAGTGGCCATCTGTCTGTGGACAGTCAAGCGCTCACGCTGCTGTAAATGGAGACAAGTCTGGAGTTGGATGTTTTGATATACCCAGATGAAGTAAGGATTGTTACTCCGGAGGAACTCACAGAATGGGAACTTGAGACTGCGAGTCAGGTGTCCATACCCACCGTCCGACTCTTTGTAGCACTTTACCCATACAATCCTGCTGCAATGTCTCCCAACCATGACACGGCTGCAGAGGAGCTGCCTTTTGTACCAGGCCAGATAATCAAGGTAAAAATGTTGTGCTGTCTTCTACTTTAGCAACTTAATGTAAAAGTTCTGAAGGCAGAATGCTGTACAACTTTTTTATGGTTCTCTTCAAGTGCATTGGCATGGATGACTCATACTGTATGCTTAAGTTGAATTTCCTCACCTCATCAGTTGAAAAACCTCTTTGAAAGAACATGATGGTGTTTCCTGTTTGTGCTATTCAGGCCAGCTGAGTGTGTACAAAGATATGAGCTTTTCTTCCTGTCACCATTTCCATCTGATTGATTTGATTTGCCGCCTTTTTACTGATTCTGTAACTGTTGAAACATGCATATATACACATGCATATTTACTTCTTTACTTCTTATTTACGTCTCTGCATGCATTAGGTGTTTGGAGACAAAGACAATGATGGTTTCTTTCACGGTGAGTCTGGTGGTCTCTCCGGTTATGTGCCAAGTAACATGGTGGCTGAAATCCCAGTGGACGACGAGTACCTGAAGCATCTACTCATGCAGCAGGGATTCCTGCCTGTGGACCACACAGGTACAACCTCTGTCTCTGCAGGATATTTTGTTGTAACAAGCTGGCAGAACGGTAACGTAGGGGCTACAGGAAGGCTTTTTTACACTGAGCTGCTCCCTGGGGAGAATGTTTGTAACTGTAGGAAGTTACTGAAGATAAAAAAAGATACTACAACAAATAAGAGGAAGTAAAAGTAATACAGAAGTTTTGAATCCATCGCCACAAAAAATGTATCTTTTAAATAACGTAAATACAATTCAGTGCACTAGTTTACTCAAGTAAGTAAGCTTTTAAACAGTTATTTCTTTGGGTTTTGTGTACATTGATTTCTAGCATTAAAGTTGTTTGATTTGATTGATGAAAGTTGTTGAGTTTTTATTTTGGCCCACAGATATGTCTTTAACGCCAAGTCTGAGCGACGTAGCCAGCATCCCTGATGATGTGATTGTTCGACGAATGGTGGCCTTATTTGACTATGATCCATGGGAGAGTTCGCCCAACATGGACAGTGAAGTATGCACTATAATGACACATGAACCGCTTTATGTTTTAACCACTTTCTACAAATCCATTCTTATCTGTTGTTTCAAACACAACTATGTGGTTTGTGGTGATTTTTTGAAACAATAGTTTTTTTCTCTATTTGTCTCTCAAAGGTCGAACTTGGTTTTCGTTCAGGAGACATTATTTATGTGTTAGGTGAGATGGATCAAGACGGATTTTACTATGTGAGTTTCATCTCTACAATTGCAATGATCGGTGCTTAGTTCTTACACTGACTTTTGCACAGAAGTTTAACTGTCATCTCAATTTTAAGGGGGATCTGTGTGGACGACGAGGTTTGGTTCCATCAAACTTCCTGCAGCCACTGCCGTGGGATTAGAGGAAGAGGCCCCGCTCTAGTAGGATGTTTGCTACAAATGCCAAGTCTCAGACACAGTGAGAAACGAGCAGTTTTCATTTAAAAAAATTGTTAAGTGGACATTTTTATGTGTCAAAAAAACATTCTTTTATTTTTTATGCTAGCACGGCACTGCGCTGCACCTGCTTTTGATTGTAAAACAATGATTGTCTATGCAAATACGTTAAGCATCTAATTCACTAGTATTGATCAAGATGCGGCAAAGTGAAAAGAGTTCTTGTCATTCAATTCAGATCATTCTTTATTTAAAAATATTAACAAAAATGACAAATCATTTGGTGAAAAAATTACAGAAAATTACAAAGCATGTATATTTTAAAAACATCAACAACTCAGCATGGAAGCTCTTTAACTCAAATACAAGCCAAAATCAGCTAAAATGATACATATATATATATTACAATATGAACAAATTGTAATTATTTCAATCATTCCTCATGGAAATGGATACACTATTGTAGCCTTAATAATATGCTTCTAGTCTCAGTTTTTTGCAGACCAGTGTATTAATATAGTATGTCCATATTTGCCTTATATCCTCTTTATATATTCATAGTTTTTTCATATGGAGAAAGTATAAGAAAGTATATTTTTTGTTTTGGGGAATTGCAGCAATTCTTCTATGTAAAAAAATTCACAAAAGAAAATTAATTTAAAAGAAATGGTTCATGTTGTATTCATATTATCAATGCAAGAACTGTAAAGCAGAAACTTAAAATAAACTCTTCTTGAATTTGTACAATGCTTACCAGCGTGCTTTTATCTACAGGTTTATGATTTTAATAGGTTGATTTAAAAACTTATCTATTCTGACAGGCTTCACATTCACCATTATTCTATCAATTTGCATTAAATGAACACAATACAAGATTAAATGACAAATGCAAAAGAGAAATTCAGCAGGTTTTCATGACAGGCCTTCTAGTTTTAAAATCTTTCACACAATCCGTTGGTTTCTTCTTTTACATTTCTCTGCAGCCAACAGTACACTCATCCATAAAGTAGGAAACACTACACTGTGTAGTTAAGTTTAGTAGTGCTTTCTACTTTATGGGTGACAACACTGTACATCAGTAGCTTCTGGTCGCTCCACCGTAAACACTGAAGACATGGCGGGTTGAGTAAAAGCAGGTCTTCACAAATTAAATTTGACAAAAAGAAAATTCTCTAACGTTATTTTATACCTGAGACATATGAAAACAGGCTTATCAGTCACACCCACGGTGTTTGACAGTAATGTTGCTTAAAATAATGCTGATGTAGGACATAAATAAGACAAAAGCGGCAACTCATGTGTACTTAAGTGCATTTTGTTTGAAAAGATACAACAAATAAAAAGCAGCGACAATGAGATTTTTAAATAAAGTCACTTGCTGTCAGGGTCTTACCAGCGTTTGGACTCCGAAGAAGAAAGGAAACCCAGAAGTGAATGTGACCTTTTTATTAACCCTGTCTGAGCCACGTGGTTAACACAGGAAAAGCTCTAACAGTCACACACACACACTCACAAACTATACATGCATGGAAGTGTATGCTGATGTGCACATGCGTGCACACACACGCACACACACACACACACACACACACAATCAGTGGTGGGAATCGAGCTTGAAACATGTACTTAAGTATGTGAACACATGTAAAGGATTTTCACATGTGTATTCACATGTATTTGTTGTAACATGTTTAAAATGTGTCCATGTTTCTGAGAAATCATTCTTTCGGGAGATGTTTTAATTCACTGTATGTATGACCTATCATCACGGAGCAGGTGGTTATAGGTCCAACTACTTCATATAGTTTTGTTTAGTCTATTATTACAGTATTTTTATTTTTTATGTACAATCTTATTAAAATAACTGTGGCCATCAGATAAATATAGTACAGTGGAAAATTTAGTAAAAGTACACACACACACACACACACACACACACACACACACACACACACCCATGCAAATTCAAAACCTACACCCACAGACTTCTGGCAGACTTCACCACTGCCAAGTGTGAGCTCATCCCTTTTAAGGACATAGACTAGGCAACATCACTTTACAAAAGAAGTCAGACAGATACATATTGATCCCAGCAATAATTAGCCTAATATGGATGTGTACCAGTTATCTCAGGACAAAATACTCTTGACTCATATTTCAGTAACTCTTGTGTGAGCATAGGCCTATGCTCTGACTGAAATAACAAACATGATGATGAAAGATCAAATTAAATGAAAGGTTTTTAGCAGGCTTTTAGACTGAGTGAGCTCATTTTGGAGATGTTGGAACTCTTAAATGTTATTTTGCAAAGGGACTATTTTGCTCTTCAGCACTATCCTCAAATATGTCATATACATACAGCAGTGCAAGTCCGAAATCTTCTGTGTAGATGACAGGAAGAGATTCATATCTCGTTTTTATTTCTGAGAACTCATTCACGCTTGCATGTTTGTGACAATGCGTAGGTGGTGGTTGGTGGTGCAAGGCTCTTCCCTGTCCCAGCAGCAAATGTGCAATATGCTTGCAACAGAAACTTCGCAAATAGAAAAGAGACGGGCTTGTGTCCTCTGTCGTCACGACAACCCAAACCTCAAAGTCACACCAAGCGAAATAAGAGGAAGTGGGGGATGGGCGGTGCACACAAACCGAGAAAAGATGTCCTTGTGAGAAAAAAGACTAGAAGACAGTAATGTGTAATGTAGTAGACAGAACAGTAGTTGTAAATGCAACCTCTGATAAAAAGTTTTATCTGCTGCAAGGAATCAGATACTGCAAGCCAAACCACACACACACACACACACACACACACACACACACACACACACACACACACACATAAAGGTTTTAATTGTTGATAATACTGAGTCCACAAGAGTCCCAAATAAACAAAGAATGAAACTCTGCAGCAGGCAAACATGACTGTGCATTCTGCAGATTATCTCAACACTGTTGCGCTAGAGGATGTGTTTGCCTCAGACATCTATTCCGGTGCAATTTGGGATTATATCCAAAGTGATCTCCTTGAGTACTTAGGGTGATATAGATAGCACCAGGGTGCCAAAAACAAGCGCAGCATCTAATGACACCAGTATTATCTTCCCAGGTCGCTGCTTAGGACAAATTGAATTATGTTTAACCTATGGTGATTGATCTCAGAGAGGGAAGTAAACTTGGGCTGTGTAATAGTGTCTGAGAATGTAACTTGCAATTGTTTAGTCAGTCATAATATGTCAGAGTATTAGACTGAACCATGGTTGAACATGTCTAATTGCGGACAGCAGCTGGAAAAAGCATATATCAAAAACGCACACATACAACACATAAAAAGCTACGGTTCCTGTTTCTCTTCAGTCTAACTTAACTTTCTCATTAAATCATGGCTGGGGGTTCGTTACCAAGTCACCAAATGAGGAATGAAACTTCCCCATGACTCCTAAAGATAGAAATAAAAGGATTTTCATGCACCTTTTAAAAATCCTGTATGCTATATAGTTAACTGTGCTACCCAGAGTTGAATGCAAGCAGAATCCCAACAGCCATTTAGATTTGCTCTGTGCTGCCACATGGTGGATGTTAGTAGAGGTAACAGTCTGGAGGGATGTCATTTTGAAGGTGAATGTTCTTTATTTGAATCCCCCATTAGCTTTCACAAAGTGGTCACCAGTCTTTCTGGGATCCACATTTAACAATTTAAAATCACACTGATCAATAATACAAGAGAAGGTGAAATGAGGCAAATATAAAGATCAGAGTGAAGTGAAATATCTAAATATGAAAAGGTGGACAGTAGAATTTTACAGTGAAAAAATAGAAAATGAAAATACTAGCAATCAAAAGGACTCAAAGTCAATCTCAGAATTGTTATATTTTACTTAAATCTGTTACTTAAATTAACCCACATATGTGATGTAACCATTAGAAATTCTTAGCTTTCAACTAATCATAGATTCCATTTATTTTAAGCCTTATCCTTCATGACTACTTTTCCTGTACTGCAGTCACAACAAACCAAGAACCAAGGGAGCCCTATGTCTCAAGTGCCTTGCACAATAGGGGCATCCGATGTGTCTGAAGTTCATCTTAATGTTTGAATTGTTTTAATTTTGATCAGTGAGACCATCAGACTCCACACTACGAGAAACACATAAAAAGACAGAGCCATCAAAATAATTAAAATTTTAACCTAAATGCACTGGATGAATGCAAGTATATGCAAATAAGCTACCCAATTCTAAAGAACTTATTTTTAATCAAATTAACAGGACTTGCTTTAGTGGACACAAGAGGAACATTACTAATTATTGTTATTTATGCTGAAGAATAAAAGTTGTCTTTTTTCTGTGCAATTGGAGCCAGTGGAAGGAGATCTGACTGACACCTGTGTCTAATGCCTTACTGTAAACCAATTAGAAAAAGACAAAAACAGCATGTAGAACTTTATCACAGTTATTGCCTCTAAAACCCCCTAACCCTGGGTGAAAAAAGTAAAATGGGAAAAATATTTTACAAAGCAGGAACATTATTTATTTATTGCACAATATTTTACAAACAGCTGAGGTGAAACAGTGTGTACCAAAGTCTGAACTGTTTATACTGTGGTAAAGTTCAGAGTTCTTATTTCTGCAGGACAGGAAGGAAACACTTCAATATCACATGAAACAGCACCCTATTAGCACACTAGTCTGTAAATTGCTCTGGGTCATCATACATGGTAACTTTGATCTTCAGTGCAGTTTGTTGCAGAAAATTATAAGCTATGGAGGTGAGCTGTAAAATTTACATAGTTTTCTTTGAACCTGCACAGAAACTTGCCAACAGTGCATACAGTAGATTCACACATACATAATTTACATAATTTAATTTACTTTTAAATATTAACAAATATTAAATATTAACATATAATGTATAATATAATACATTATATTGGATGTATTTAACAATCAGTGTACATTCTTCATTAAAGTTTAGTAAATTAAACCTTTCATCCTGTAGTGTGCAGGGACAGTGCACTGGATACCAGCACTGACAAGATGAGTAATCCACTGCTAACCACAGCAACATGGCCTCCTGAGTAATACACCTGCCGTCCATTCAAGGGCTGCACTGGCCTGTAACTTTTGACCATCTGCATCCCATTTGCAAACTGAAGCTGGGAGAATGCGGCAAGCTATAACAAAGATGAGATCCCAACAGACAGGTGAAAAAGATTTTGCAGGATGATAAAATAGAAAACCTGATAAAAACACAAGGTAGGTGCAATGGTAATAGGGTGGGCTGCTCATATTGGCCCTCATTTATCAAAAGTGCGTACACCAAATTTCCAGCGTACACCTGGCGTACTCCCAAAACCACGGTGACTTTGACATTTATCAATATGGACGTTGGCGTGCGACGCAGCTCAAATCCTACGCCAGCTCAGGAGGTGGTGTACATGTACGCAAGTTTTGAGTTAGAGCGAAATGCGCAGAAATCATTTCCTAACAGCACAAAATGCACTGACAAACTAAAATACATGATATATTATGACCCACTGTAACAGAAACAGCGTTTGAAACATTAATTTTTGTGTTTATATTTGAGCAGCACGGACTTTATACAGCCTACTGAGCAGTCAGAACATGCTTTGATTTGTATTTGGACTATTTTATCAGTAGCTTTTGGTGCCTTTTATTTGGGTTTGCTTTTAATAAAATGTGGACCTTCAAATGAAAAGACTACAAGCAAAAATGTTAAAACAACGAAGAGCATGAGCGGATGGCTTGAAGCACTGAGACTGGCTGCCGAAATGGACACAGCCCCACGCCTTTAGGTGAGGCGGGCACAGACATGTCAGCGCACAAAGGCCTGCATTTATTATAAGACAAACTTTATATTATGACCGCATAGCGAGCACCGACACCCAGCTAAAGACCCAGCGTCCCCAGACTCTGGCATGCTGATCTCTGTTCATGTGTGAGTCCTGGGTCAGTCGCGTAAAGCCCATTCCGGAGGTGATGGAGCAGCTTTTGATCAGAGCAACATTCTTTCATTTGGAGCTTATTTGGGACATTGATGGGCATTTTAGTGCTAAATCTGTCTCTTGGAGCACCACAAATAGCCAATTTATAATTCTAGGAACAGACAAAACTTCTAGTTTGTGGAGCAGCTCTACAAACAGGTGGTACAGGCGTGGTGCAGCTCATCATTGTGTTTGGACAACGTTTCACTCTGAACATAAGCGATCCGTGTCCGTAGCGTAATAGTCCCAGGACAGCACAGAGCACTGTTTCCCAAAGCTGCAAAACATTATGAAGCCTTGCTTTGCACGCTGGGGGACACCGCCCGATATCTGTCCAGTATGTCCTCCGTTCATCAAATTGAGCGGCTCAGCGAGGCTCTCGGCCCGTGCCCTGCTCCTCGGGATGAGCGCACCCTCCTCTGGGGCTGACAGCGCACTGGTCCGCTCCAGCGAGGTTGACAGCCAGCGGTGGTCCCCTGACTCCAGCACTGGCTCTCCGGCTGGACCTGAACTGTTTATGGCTCATCTGACTGCTTCGTGTCCAGTTTTAAGCGAAGTTGAACATTTTGTTAAAAATGTGTCCAGTTTAAATCATCGAATAAAAAATTATAAAATTGTTTCCAAATGAAAAACCTCGTAATATTAAAATGCACAATATTTTTTGAACATTTATGCCGGGAGGGGCTCTAGTAGTGAAACTAAACATTTAATCTTTATTTAAATCTGTCAAAACAACATAATATTTTGTTTCTGAAGTTTTAACTTGTGGACTTCCTGCTCCAAACCATGTATTTCTTGTCAGTATTCCGTCAGTCCTTGCCGTAAAGTCCTGGGTGCAGCCTCCTGAAGCTTGAATAATTGGGGCGTTTCATTCAAATTATACACGTTTTCAGCCGCGCATTTATCAACACCAGGTGGTGCGTACACCTGGATTTCAAAGGTACGCACAGCTTCATAAATCAGGCGCTGAGACCAGTGTAAGCATAATCTTACACACAAAAATACGCCCGTTTCTACGCAAGAATGATAAATGAGGGCCATTGTGTACTAGTTTTCCTAGTCAATATCTTTATATTAATAATAGACCATATTACTACATTTACAACCCCGCAGGAGGTTTTCAAAGTGGCAAAAATGTTGTGTCAAACAATAATTAGGCCATAAACAGAGCTAAAACAGCATGAATTTTGGACTTGGATTTGAAAGAAACACAGTTCCAAATGAATGATAATGATGCCATGTCAACTTTATAAAAAAAAAAAAAAAAAAAAATTGTCAGTGCAACGCTGGCCCTGAATGGTTAAAAACATACCCTTATATCTTTAGTTTTGGAAATGTTTGTTTTTTCAGATGATCTGAGGGATAACATGCTGAGAAAATTCTTCTGTTTAGACAATAATTATTATGGAACCAGGCTTTTTGTTATACTTCCTAAAAAGGTTTTTATTTTAGAGGCAACATTTTTTTTAACTGTCTGGGATACAGTGAGTTTAGCTCACATTAAATGTAAAATCTGAATCTGCATTGTAAAGTATAGCTGTCTGATACTTTTGTTAGGAGGAGGAAAAGAATAAAGTACTATTGCCTCTGTTATACTTAGGTATAGTTCTTAAGTAAATATAATTCCTTTCCTCCTCTGGGTATGATACAATACAACACAGTATAGGTTTCATTTCAGCATTGAAGGGGACACATATTTAATGCTAAACACACATTTTGTACCACAACTTAAGATACAAAAATATAACATAATATAATGAAGTGAGGCTCTTAGGTCTATTCTATTGCTTTCAGATATGTATTGTCCTGTAGATCAACATTTCTCATTTAATATCATCCCTGCTGAGTCAACACACACATGCAGGCATGATTTAGTCATCCCTCTTCTTCTGTGTCTTTTATTTAAGGAAGGAATCTCTTTAAATGTGCATGTGGCACTTATTTACGTCATGATAAATGAATGAATTTTTAATAATTTATAATCCCCAGTACTTTAATAGCTTTTGTATTTAATCAGGTTTTCTGCTCATGTTCAAATCTTTCTGCACATTCAAAATCTATCCCACGTATCTGTTCACTGACATGTTGAGAATAAAGTTGTGATACAAGGAGAATAAAGTCATAATACTTTTTTTTTTTAAAATCTACCTGCCCTATACTCTGCTGTGTATAAGCCTGCATTATTGCACTGCTGATATGAAACTATCCACTTCAGACCATCTGACAGACATAGAACCCTGTTTGGGAATGAACTAGAAGTGTGCTGCTCTTATCAGAGTGGAAAACCAAAAACTAAATGAAAAGCAGACCGAAATCTCACCACAACTCCACACAAATGTTAACTTCACCTAAAATAAAGTACAGCTAACAGCCTTTTCAGTGTAGGAAATACACTGAGTAGACAGACCGACAACAGTCGGTTATATTTAAGTGTTTTGATCAAGGTTATTGCTAGGGACAATTCAGTAGTTGCTGGAAATTGGTATGGATATGTCCTACTACCGTCCCTAATAAATTCTACCTCCTTGCAGTATTATGACAAAAATTACCTGTTTCCTGCTGAGAGGAATGGTGTTCTCAAACACGCTCCAGACAACAACTTCAGCACAGCTAGGTGTAGTGAGAGAGCCATCATAGCGAAAGTACTTGGTCATATTCTTCTGAGGAGGAATTAACATTTCCAGAGACACACCCTTCAGTGTTGTGCTGTTTGCTGGTTTTAAAAATATCAAAGAGACAATGAAGTTAGCAAGAAATATATTATTAAACAATAAAAATGTTGTGATTACTTTGTTGCTCTAATCGATATACTGCATTGGTGGTATAAGAAAAGGTCTTTTATGACATTGTGTTATCCCATTACTAGCATATCTTAACCCTGGAACAATCACCAACGCATTTAGGACCCTACACACAGTGTGGCTGGAAGATAATGAAGCTTATCTTATTTTGCAAGCAGATATGACTTACTGGGTTGTATAGTATACTTCAGAGCATTAATAAAGGGATCAAACTTCTTATTTGCAGACTCAGACTCCTGAAATGAAATAATAAAATGTTCAAGTTACTTAGCAAGCTGACATCACATTTTTGTCAAAGTTGGATTAGATTTTTTGATTCAAATAGATGAGGGTGCTAAAATTTAAAAGGGCATTCAATCAGTTCCTGGTAAATGACAATGCACAAAAGGCTCTGGATGGTAAATTGAAGCATTGTGTGTCCTGATGACAGAGGGAGTTCTCTGAAATGCACTGGAACCATAAAGTTAACGGAGGGATTTATATTTCCATCCTAAACCTTTTGTACCTTTTACGCAATAGAAGAGAATATAACAGGGTTTTAAACTCTAACCTTGTTAAAAGGTTTATTGCTCACTGTTACTTTTGATCTACAAAGCTGCGGAGAATGCCTTCTCCAAAAAATGATTTAATCTCAGTTATCACCACATTAAAACTGCCCTACTCATTACTCATTAACTAACTGCACATTCTGGTGAATGCTTAGTTTTACCAAATTTGTTTTTTTTAAACTAGAAGGATGTACCTCAAGGTGCGATTCTTGGCCATTTATTTGTTTATGTTTTTAAATATTAGAAAAATGGAGATCATTGTTGGTAGTATGCGTTTACTTTAAAAAGTGCAAAATTCTGATGCCAGTTGATCAAATCTGACTAAAAATCCCTGACTGCGTGAATATTCTGGGATCAAACTCAGCATTTATGAAATGACATCTTTGCAATTACTGAACCTATGTCCTTGACACCTTGACTACATTTTAATAAGATATGCAGAACAAGTTGCCAGTTGTTCACATTCAGTGCATACCGTTAATTTCCCAATCAAGGATTTTTCATTTGACCTTTCATATTGCACCCATTTTCATCTTAGTAATATTTTAGCTTCAACTTTAAGCTGATCTCCCCTTTTTTAAAATTGCAAAATGAACAAATAAAATCACCTGAAAGAAAAATCCAAGAACAGCCACGCCTGTGCGGTCTCTTAAAGCCTGGGACAAAGATACGTATTCTTCTTTTATGTGGACAATATGCATCTGTGGATGGCATAAAATAATTCATTACATCATTTATCTGAATAGTGTGCACAAAATGGCTATGTCACATGTAGTCCTGATTCACACATCCATCTCCATATTTCTTACCTCCATTGGAAACTGATCTCCATCAATTGTGTGTTCAGACCCCGGGCCTCCATCTTGGCCCCAATGCAGGTGAAGTTGGTATGCCTTGTATGGTACAGCCAGATTTCCTCCCATGATCCTCATACTGGAGGGCAAATCCAGTTGAACTAGAAAAACATTCAAGTCATAATTTAAAACATCATCACCAGATGATGTTTGCCTGAATGAGTGAAAAAAGCCTTTGTGGATCAGTGGACCTTTTAAAGCATTAATGTTTTGCAGCCTCTTCATGTTTAAGTATCTCAGCGTTTGCGCATTTAATATTTTGAGAGTGTCATTTTTTATTAAACCTGAAAACTGCAGAACTTTTTTCTTTGCTAATATTATCCATTTTCACCACATCTTACACAATATATGATCATTATCTCAGTGGATTACAACTGGAGGTAATTGCCTTATCAGAATATTACAGCCAGTTCAGTCGACACTAAAACTAGGTGGATCATTGCGTAGAATTTAAAATAAAAAAAAAAGATAAGAAATAACCTACTAGAAATAGGTTAATGCATTCTTTCAAATAAAAAATAAAAATATTTCCCTCCTGGCAGTTATGTTGTCATTCTGTGGTTAACACTCAGCCGTGTTATATTGCAGTTTATTTTCAATTAGGTTTTATTTGTAGAGAAAGCGCTTTCCAGCAGCAGGAGTTGTCTGAGAAAGAGAAGGTCCCGTAACCTGCTGCAGTTTTGTAGTTAAAGTTATTTAATATTCGGTGTTTTATTATGAACATACAGTTGAATGGACTCCACTCAGAAATGACAATGGGGATCCTAATTAAGAAAGAATTTTCGATAAAGAGAGGTTACATAAATGTTTGTGTATACATTATAGTTCTTAGAAAGCAAAAAAATCAGAATCAGCCAAAAATTGGAATTGGCAGGTCAGACCTTTAATAAAAATCTGTAATCAGAATCGGCCAGGAAAATTGCAATCGGTGCATCTTTGCTGAAGAGTTGTGTTGGTGCCGTAAAACATTGTTAAACATTTCCTGGCTGGGCCCGTAGTGGCAATGACAGAGATGCCATTCACGCTATTACAAGGCAGTGTACCATCAAAATGATTTTAAAACTGTTATTTTAAGATAAAATTACTACATAAATTTGTCTTAAATTTTTCACAAGCACATTGTCTTTTTATAAAATAAATCTGCAATTATCTTAAACACATACCACTGTGACCGTTGTTTATGAGGCGACCATTAAAAGTGTCCTGATAGCCAATGAAGTGAAAAGGACTGAGACGTTCATCTGGTAGCACTCTCCCTGTAACAATGTTAACTGGAGACTGAGCTCTGCCGCTGCACTGCTTTGAAACCACTCCCCATAGGTCTGGACCTGTGAAGACAATAGTATAGGAAAAATGTTACTGCACTACTACATATTTTTATTTATGTTAAAACTGTTAGTCAGTGACTTGTCTTGATGTTTACCTGTGCAGGTTTGATTGCATGTAACTTGGGACTGATAGCACCAATCTACAAGAACAGGTTTAAAATAAGTCATTTAACAGAAAATAAATAACAGCAAGAAGAAATACAAGCACACGGCTGAGAAACAATTCCCAAACAGTTTGGGCATTAGTTAAATAATATTCACTATCATGCAATTTATTCACAAACAAAACACAACAAACGCAAAAAATGCCTGTGTAGATTTTTTCAAATGTATCTAATTTGACAGAATTTTAAATCAATAAGTTTCTTTCTTACCTTCCCCTGAGACAACCTTAATGGAAGATGCAAACAAAAATAACACAGGTGCAAGCACCATTGTAAATCTAGTCCCAATATGCCTGCACTGAACTTTTCGGGAGATGATGCCAGAAACAGAGTTCACACACCCAGTTATAAGACAGTTAGACCCATCCATCAATCAATCAATCCCTCCCACGCCGCATGCATTGGTTTTATGAGTCTTAATTCTGTAACCACTGACACATAACCATCACTTATACCTGAAGACTGATATAATCACAAGATAATGAGCGGACTCTGGACCAGGCGTGCCGCGGTAAGCGTGTAGATAAAGAGAAGATTAGCATGGCCCCCTCTTTTGTAAGCGTGTCGTCTCATTTCCGGTCGCCGGATCGCGTTTCTGCTCTGTGCATGCTCTATCTTAATAGAGTTCATTTTGTAGGATTCTTAAGTACAGCGGCAAATTATCCGCTATTAAATTAAACTTACATTAGTTTTTCTCCACCACTCACACCTTTATCATTCGTTTAGCGACTTTCGCTAAATACTACAGATGTTAACACGGTTGCTTTAGCTTAGTAGCTAGCGATGGCTTCTCTCTTTTCCTCTCTCTCTCTTGTTCAGTGGCCTCATTTTTAGCTATTCCCTTGACTTCTTTCGCTCAAACTACTTAAATCTGCAGGTGTGCGTAAGTTTTTTGGTTTTTTTATGCAAAACGCTGGCCGTCTTCTTGCTCATAGAGCAGCTGCGCCCATGCCCACTAGATCGGGTTGCCAGGTTGCGGTGACCTGTTGGTTTAATTTTATGTAGTATATTTCCTAGACAATCTGGCAACTTTGGTGACTAACATTCAAAACTTGGATTAATGTGTGACGATGATAATAAAGTCTTGAGGGCTGTACAAATCATGGGAGTTTCCCGGGAGAGACAACAAAACGGAAGGGCGACGAAGGATTGGCCTTGAAGTATTGAAAAAAGAAAAACCCGGGAAAATGGGAGCGTCAGCAGGGATGCATGCATTTGGCTTTTTAAGCTATATGTAAAAGAGGGGGCGTGGCCTAACGTTTGCAAGGAGATTTTGAAGCCAGATCGCTTTTTCCTGGATGGCTTCAACAAGATGAGAGGTTTGGAATGTTTCTGTCCAGCTGGCCTCACAAAAAGTCACCAGTGAAGGAGTGTAATCGGTGTGACAGCGGCAAAGCAGCACACAGTGCAGCAGGTAAGAGGCATTAGCCTGGGCTAACGTTAACTGTTGTTTCCTGACATGTATGGAATGTCAGAGAAGGACTAACTGTGATGGAAATTTGATATTTTACTCTGTACTGTTTCACCTTGCATGCTTCATGCAGGGTCTTATAAGATCGTATTTTATTATAAGATAAAATAAGATCTCTGCAGCTTTAAAAAAATAATTGTGTGTATGTTTTAGTCAAAGAGTGTTTGTGTGAAAGTGAATAAGAACAAAATGACAATCTTATTTTTTTAATTGCAAAAAAAAGCACATGGATGCACGTGGATCAGCCTCATATCCAGCCCTCTACATCCCACATTCAGCCATAAATGGTCATGTTAAGCACCTCATCGATATTAATGTGAATGAGCCTTCTTACCGTGATTCACAGAATCAGAATCAGCTTTATTTGCCAGGTATGTGTACCTGAAGGATTCCATGACAGACACAGTGCTGTTTAGAATGGGGATGGAAGACAGAGTGGGGGGGCTCCTCCTGAAATCCACGATCATCTCTACAGTTTTGAGCGTATTAAGCTCCAGGTTGTTCTGGCTGTTGTTCAGCCTCCCATCTGTAGGCCAACTCATCAGCGTCCCGTATGAGGCTGATGACCGTCAGCGAACTTCAGGAGTTTGACAGATGGGTCTACTGAGGTGCAGCCGTTGGTGTAGAGGGAGAAGAGCGGTGGGGAAAGCACACTGCCCTGGGGGGCACCAGTGCTAACTGTCTGGGTGCAAGATGTGATGTTCTCCAACCTCACCTGCTGACTCCTATCAGTCAGGAAGTTTGTGATCCACTGACAGGTGGAGGCCTTATATACAGTCTATGGTGGAGGCTGGCACAGTGAGCTGGGAGAGTTTGGTGCTGAGGATGTCTGGGATGATGGTGTTGAATGCCGAGCTGAAGTCGACAAACAGGATTCTTGCATATCTTCCTGGATAGTTGAAGTGTTGCAGGATGTGATGCAGTCCCAAGTTGACTGCATCATGCACTGATCTGTTAGTCCCATAGGCTAACTGCAGGGGGTCCAGCAAGGTGCCTGTAATGTCCTTCAGGTGTGCCAGCACCATGTCTTTAAAAGGACTTCATGACTTACAGATTTCAGGGCGACAGGCCTGTAGTCATTTAATCTAGGGTTGAAGGGTTTTTTGTGGACTGGGATGATTGTGGAGCGTTTAAAACAGGAGGGAACTTCACACAGCTCCAGTGATCTGTTGAAGATCTGTGTGAAGATGGGGGCCAGCTGGTCTGCACAGATATTCCGGCAGGATGGAGACAAACCGTCTGGACCAGACGGTGTCTGGTGTCTGGCAACAGCAACAACAACAACAACAGAAAATCGAGGTGCTTATGAGCACACATTTTTTTGTTGCAGCATGTTCACAAACAAGAAAAAATGCAGTGAATTTAGAAAGGTAAACATGAATTTAAACATTTATTGTTGATCATATTAAACCTATTAAACATACACTTGTTGGCAAATTCCCGCTGCTAACAGCCAGTTGCCAGAATGTCCATAGTAGGCTAGTATTTGTTCCGGGATGACACTTTTTTGTTGGGTTATGCTGTCTAATGCTGGACTCAGCACACAGATCCAAGAGCGCACGGCTCTAGGGAATCTAAATCGATGTATTAGTCAATAATCATCATGGGCAAGGACACATTCTTGTCCCGTTTGGACACTGTCTAATCCTTCCACTGCTATAGCAGTCAGTCAGCCATGCAGTATTACGCACAAATGTCAGGCTGTAAGCCTCTTTAAATTTGCAAGCAATCACACTGCGTAGCCTATTTCTTACCTTGCCAGAATGATTTAGTGATTTTTTTGATAGTGAACCCTGGGAAATCAGTGAAGATGGAATTTTGACAGAGTTATATCTCGGTTTTGTTATGCTTGTCCTGCATTATGATGAGGACAGATAATGAAAGTGGAGTGAGTGTAGCAACTGTGCGAGAGCTCTCACTGGCTTCATTTCCAGACTTTGTAAATTTACGCAGTCCGTATGTGCAGGTGGAGAAGATTTGCAGAGTGAGTCAAGATGAAGAGTCAAATCTGTTTGTGCGCAACCGTGGTGTCTCAGTACACTCTGTGCGCCTCACAGCACAGTGTATTCACTGCAGTGACTTCATATATAAAAACTATATAATAAAATAAATATTGAGAATCCAGTCTTTGCATTCTGAGTATTTAAAATATCAGTAGATATTAGTAAAAACTACTGACGCTCTGTTCTGCAATTCTTTAAGATGTAATCCTGGATTTCTACAACCAATGATCATTTCATCAGTTAGTATAGATATTGTGGAAGTGTATCTTTTATAATTGAAAGGTGTGTTAGAGGCATTATCATACCTATAATGATACCCCTCACATTTAATTTCATTTGGATGTTCAATAGTGATATGTGTTTTATATATTATCTATTTTTTAATTGGATGAGCTTTATTTCATAATCTCATCATCTGGTATTGTTGATTCCCATGTCTTAAAAACTTTGCATGGGTAAAAGGATGCATGGAAATCAACACATTTTTCCACATAAAAATTTTTTCTATAAATTGAGATGTTTGGGGTGAAATATGCTTACTCACATTTCACTGCTGTTAAGGCCATTTCCTGTGCGTAACAATCCTTACAAATGAGGATTGGACTAATCTGTATTACCTGTGCAACATGGCTAATGTAAGGAGTTAGATTTAATTACAATATTTATAGTGTAGACTACAGCAGGTTATACTTTAGCCAAACTATTTGTGTAGTTGTCCTTAATGTATGAAGGGTTTCTTTTATTTGGACTTTTATTTTCAATTATAACTGGATGGAGCAGCTCGCATATCCATACGGACCAAAGTTACGGACCAAAATTATGGCGACCCAAACCAACCCAAAACCCCATAGTGAAGGTGTATGCCCCTCACCCAACTACCCAACAAAAATATCTTTCATCCATGAAGTTTTAACTGAGCTCTGTCTCTACATCACAGTAACAACTTTACGTCCACTGACCGCCTGGAAGCTAGCAGCTAGTGTTTGGAAGAGAGTGAAGGTGTGTGCTACAGCTCAATGTTTTTCCACCGGTGTTTTCCACCGGAGTAGCCGCTTGGTGAGCACTATATGAGGCGCATTTAACTTTCATCCCTGTGTCGTCACAGGCATATAAGGGAAACGGCTGGACTACAAATGAGCTGTTTTCAGTTCAGTTCAGAGCAGTTTTCTGTGGGGGATGGGAACTCCCTTTGGGCTGGACTTTGCGCTTTTTCACTTTGCAAACCTATTACATGCACAAAGAGGTATATAACTCACTACCACCTCTTTAAGACAGCCACCATCATCCCTGTGCCTAAAAAGTCTGCAGTGTAGTCTGAACAACTACCGCCCAGGGTAACTCACTCCCATTCTGAACTGGTTCGCCAGCACATAAAGAACAACATCCCAGTCAGCCTGGACCCTCAGTAGTTTGCTTTCAAAACCAACAGATCCAGATGCCATCACACATTGAGAAAAACAACACCTACATAAGAATGCTTTTTGGATTTAAACTAAGCATTCAACACAATCTCGCCCATTAAACTGATTAGCAAACTTGGCACTCTGGGCTTTAGTACCAACCTCTGCAACTGTATATTGGACTTCCTCCCAAACAAACCTCGGATACTTAGGATTGGCAGCCATATACAACCCTGTGTTGTAAAATGACAAATAAATGTACCCTGTACCTTGTACCTTGTAATTTTGTGATGTTAAACTCAAGACAAAACTGAAGTTATTGCACCTCCATAACACATTATCTAACGATATCGTAAAGTCTTGCTTTTTAACAATGTGTAGGCGTAGCCAGGTGGCTATTACGCAAACAGCATTGTTCACATACTTGCCTGCGTACTTTGCGTGAACCTGGAGGATTTAACGTGAATCCACTAGGGGGGCAGATCAGTGCCAGATCCTCCTTGCTAACAACAGATTATCTTCCTTGACAACCTCTGAATTTGCACAATGTAAACAAACCAAACATAGCAAACCTCGAGGAGGTTATGAGTTTAATGGGACATCCTAACGATCTTGGTAATTGCAGACTAGCTCCTGGGGTTTTATTGTATACTTATACAATACTTATACTTATTGTATACTCGCCATAAAACTAAATTTTTAAGTCTGCTGCTGACCTTCTTTTTCTTTTGCATTTAATAGCGGTTGGCAAGAACAGGAGTTTGCTGCTGACCTGCCTGTCAGATTGACATACTGCCCCCACATTAATGTGCTGAATTGCATCTCTGCATGGACATGAAGCATTAATTTCTGGAGACAAGCACAAGCTGCGCTCCAAAGGAATGCAAGACACATGGGGTGTGGCACAGTGTGGCATCTTGCCTATGCAAACGCGTAGTTACATAATTAAAATTAAGTATGTCCAGGGCTTTACTCTAGATTGCTTTGCCATGGCCTCTAGCACCACAATAAAGAATAACAAAGTTATCATTGTTTGGGATATGTCCTTCAACCCCACATAAAAGAAACTTCAAGGCCTGTTATTTTATATTGCAAAAATCATAGTCCATGTGTTTGTGATCTCTAGGCAGGAGTATTGCAATTCCTTATTATCAAGTTCCCCGAATAAGTCCTTAACTTTAGACTTTCCAGTTGATTCAGAATGCTGCTGCACATGTACTGTCAAGAACTAGGAAAAGTGATCATATTTTTCCCATATTGGCTTCTCTGCACTGGCTCCCTGTAAAATGTAGAATATAATTTAAAATCTTTCTCGACAACAATGATGACACATCCAGAATGACCTCAGAATCATTATAGATACGACTGCATGTTTGATTTATCTGTAGACATTAGTATAAAAAATAGGCAGCATGAAAAACCTCCTCCCTTCTGAGGTGCATTTTGTTTGCACATTAAAATCCAAAAAGAAATGTCTCCTCATTAGCTTGAAAGTACCTGATGTTCTCAACGTTGGACAAGTTGGCAGTCATAAAATACAGCTTCCAGTTACTTTCTATTTTTAAGCTAATGTTAAAGTTACATAGCAGCTATGTAGCTGCTGCTTCCCTGGCCTGTCTGAAGGGGAGGGGAGATGTTAGCTAACTTAGCACTAACTGGCTTCACTTTTCCAGCAGGTGGGAAACAACAGACTTTTCTTGGTCTTAAGCTAACACACTGTAACAAACACGTTCCAGTTGACATGGGAAGTCGGAATTTTCGCGTTCCCAGTTGGAAATTTCAACTGGAACGCCCCCCTGAAGTCGGATTTCTGACTTGGGAAGTTGGGACAACCCGCACTACCCCGACTTCGTGATCCAAGATGGCTGTCGTGGTATCAACAGTTACTGAAAGCTGTAGTTTATACTGTTTATTAGCACTTCTGTGTACTTAAGACTCATATAAATGTTCGTGCACAAAGTGCTGTCCAACAGCTGTCTGTGGACATGTTGCTATAGTGTTTAGTGTCAGTAAATACCGCACAATGCGTTTTTTAATCAACCGGCGTATCAATAGCTAACCTGGCTAGCTGTAAACAAACAGCTGGCTGAACGAGGTTCTAACTGTGCCGTCAATTCGGGTGTGACGTCATTTCCAGCTCCGACCTCTGACTTCCGAGGTAAATGGAACGCAGCATTACCGTCTGCTGGAGCTGTATTGCCCAGTCTCTTCAATCACTTTCTGGCAAGTGAAATAGCCTACTGCATTTTATGGGTTGTACTGGCCATTTAAAGGTATTTTAAAAGGTAAAAAAGTACAAGGTGAGCAGTAATCTGTCAAATATAACTCTTTGGAATGAAATCAACTAATTTCAGGGCAGAAATAACCTTTCATTCAATAACAAAAAAGGCTTCAATCATTTTCTGGCTAGTGAAATACTGCATTTTATGAGTTGTATTGGCCATTTAAAGGTATTTTAACAGGTAAAAAGGACTGGATTGGTTAGGCCTACACAGTAAAATAATGCAGAGTCATAAGGATAATTGCAAAATTGTCTTCATTTTATATCAAAGTTGGCAGTAATTCATGTTAATTAGGCTACAGCCCGTTTTCCAAATAGCTATACACAAGATATTACACATATCTTTCCAAAAATCTTTTTTAGGCAGACAATCCCACTCCTTCTCCGGTACGGCCTTTTGTGTCGCTAGTTCGGCCGAAGCGCTGTGAACGGTTTGTGATCGTTCGGTCTTGCTGGATAAATAATATTACACATGATCCATGCACTACTACAGCTGGGGGCTCTCCGCAGCACCACGCAACTTTTCAAAATTCTTCCCTCTCACGGAGGAAAAAAAGATCGGTCGCAAACAGCTGTTGTGTGATGCTATTATTATAATAATAATACAAACATGCCTGATACTTTCACCGCCAGTCCTACATGCTTGCAGCTATTAATGATCCAGCAGTAAGAATCAGTGTGTAATAACCTTGGGAAATTTTAGGAGCAGCGGCCGTAATTCAGCAGTGGCGGATCGCTGGACTGAATGCATGTAGCGAAATGCTGGCCAAAAAAATCAGTTATGCAGGTTTAAGAAAAAAAGACTGTGTGTTTAATGATTGTTTGAGTGTGGGCACTGAATGGTATTTTAGTGTATAGCCAACATTGTTTGGTTCCATCATAGCAAAAATCTGTGTGAACACAGAACTAAGTTTAGCCCTTGATCACTCAAGTTTGTACGAAATCCTTCACTTCGGTGTTGTCGTGAATGCAGCTCAGTGACGTTTTCGACG